>CM065472.1:7972664-8625165 GCA_032872505.1 Leptopilina syphax
GATAATTTTAGATTTTTTACCAAAGAGTCGAGACTATTAAATAAGTAAAGTATTTTCCAAAAGCACAAAAATAATGAAGCTAAATCTTATAAAAAGAGAAGAAAAAATGTTGAATTTTAAGAAATTCGGATTTTTTGAATTTTTTAATTTTTGATAATTTTAGATTTTTTTACCAAAGAGTCGAGACTATTAAATAAGTAAAGTATTTTCCAAAAGCACAAAATAATGAAGCTAAATCCTATAAAAGAGAAGAAAAAATGTTGAATTTTAAGAAATTCGGATTTTTGAATTTTTGATAATTTTCGATATATTTCAAATTTTTTACCAGAAGAGGTCGAGATAATTTAATAAGTAAAGAATTTTCCAAAAGCTCAAAAATAATGAAGCTAAATCCCTTAAAAGAGGGGAACAAAAATGTTGAATTTTAAGAAATTTCGGGATTTATGAATTTTTGATAATTTTCGATAATTCTAAAATATTTTACCAAAGTGTCGAGACTAATTTAATAAGTAAAGTATTTTCCAAAAGGCCACAAAGAAAATAATGAAGCTTAATCCTATAAAAAGAGAAGAGAAAATGTTGTTTTTTTAAGAAAATCAAATTTTTGAATTTTTTTTCGAATTTTTGATTAATTTTAGAATTTTTACCAATGAGTCGAGGACTATTAAAATATTTAAAGCTATTTTCCAAAAAGCACAAAAATAATGAAGTAAAATATTATAAAAGAGCAAGAAAAAAATGTTGACTTTTAAGAAAATTCTGATTTTTGAATTTTTGATAATTTTCGATAATTTCAAATTTTTCACCAAAGAGGTCGAGTAAATTTAATAAAGTAAAGTATTTTCCAAAAAAGCACAACAATAATAAAGCTAAATCCAATAAAAGAGAGGAAAAAATGTTGAATTTTAAGGGAAAATCACAATTTTGAATTTTTTACGAATTTTCGATAATTTTAGATTTTTTACCAAAGATTCGGAGACTATTATAATAATTTAAAGTATTTTTCAAAAGCACAAAAATAATGAAGCTAAATCCTATAAAAGAGAATGGAAAAAATTGTTGTGATTTTAAGCAAATCAAATTTTGGAATTTTTTCGATATTTTTGATAATTTTAGATTTTTTACCTAAGATTCGAGTGTATTAAATAAGTAAAGTATTTTCTAAAAGCAACAAAAATATTATAAAGCTAAATCATATAAAAAGAGAGGAAAAAATGTTTGAATTTTTTAAAAAATTCGGATTTTTGAATTTTTGATAATTTTCGATAAATTTCAAAATTTTTTACCAAAGAGTCGGTGATATTTAATAAGTTAGTATTTCTTCAAAAGCACAAAAATAAAAAAAAAAAAAAAAATGAAGCTAAATCCTATAATAAGAAAGGAAAAAAATGTTGAATTTTAAGAAATTAGGATTTTTGAATTTTTGATAATTTTCATTAATTTTAGATTTTTTACCAAAAGGAGTCGAGACAAATATGTTAAGTAAAGTATTTTTCAAAAGCACAAAAATTAATGATGATAAATCCTATAAAAGAGTGAGGAAAAAATGTTGAATTTTAAGAAAATTCGGATTTTTTGAATTTGTGATTATTTTCGATTAATTTCAAAGATTTTTTACCAAAGAGTAAAAGATAATTTAATAAGTAAAGTATTTTCCAAAACGCACACACAAAAATAATAAAGCTAAATCCTATAAAAGAAAAGAAAAAAATGTCGACATTTAGGAAAATTCAAATTTTTGAAATTTTTTCGAAATTTTTGATAATTTTAGATTTTTTACCAAAGAGTCGAGACTATTAAATAATTAAAGTATTTTCCAAAAGCACAAAAATAATAAAGCTAAAATCTTATAAAAAGTGAAGGAATAAAATGGTGAATTTTAAGAAAAATCAAATTTTTGAATTTTTAATAAATTTTCGATAATTTCCAATTTTTTCACCAAAAGATGTCGTGTAATTTTAATATAGTAAAGTATTTTCCAAAAGCACAAAAATAATTGAAGCTAAATCCTATAAAAGAGAGGAAAAAAAATGTTGAATTTTAAGAAATTCGGATTTTGAAATTTTTGATAATGTTTTCGATAATTTCAAATTTTTTTACCAAAGAGTCGAGATAATTTTATAAAAGTAAAGTATATTTCCAAAAGCACAAAAATAATGAAGCTAAAATCTATATAATGAGAGGAAAAAAATGTTTTGAATTTTAAACAATTCGGATTTTTGAAATTTTTGATAATTTTTCATTAATTTTAGATTTTTTACCAAAGAGTCGAGGAACAATTTTATAAGTAAAGTATTTTCTAAAGTCACAAAAATAATGAAGCTAAATCCTATAAAAGAGAGGAAAAAAGGTTGAAATTTAAAAAAATTCGGATTTTTGATTTTTTGATAAATTTTCGATAATTTTAGATTTTTTACCCAAGATTCGAGATACATTTAATAAGTTATAGACATATTTTCACAAAAGCTCACCCAAATCACATGCCCCACCCACCGACCCCCCCTAAATCCCCTATAAAAGAGAGGAAAAAAATGTTGAATTTTAAGAAAATCAAATTTTTGAATTTTTTCGAAATTTTGATTATTTCTATAGATTTTTTTACCCAAAGATTTGAGGTAATAAATAAGTAAAGTATTTTCTAAAAGCACAAAAATAATAAGGCTCTAAAATCCTTTAAAATGAGAGGAAAAAAATGGTGAATTTTATAAAATTCGGATTTTTGAATTTTTGATAATTTTCATTAATTTTAGATTTTTTTACCATAGAGTCGAGACAATTTAATAAGTAAAGTATTTTTCAAAAGTCACAAAAATAATGAAGCTTAAATCCTATAAAAGAGAGAAAAAAAAAATGTTGTATTTTAGAAAAATTCGTATTTTTGAATTTTTGATTAATTTTTTCGATAATTTCAAATTTGTTTACCAAAGAGTCGAGATAATTTAATAAGTTAAAGTATTTTTCCAAAAGCACAAAAAATAAATGAAGCTAAATCCCTATAAAAAAAAAGGAAAAAATGTGTTGTAAGTTGTTTAAGAAATCGACGGATGTTGTTTGAATTGTTTTTAATTTGAGCATTTAATCTTTAGATTTTTTCACCAAAGAGTCGAGACAATTTGATTAAGTAAAGTAATTTTCCAAAAGCACAAAAATAGATGAAGCTAATTCCTATAAAAGAGTGGAAAAAAAATGATTGGATTTTTAAAGAAATTCGGAATTTTTGAATTTTTGTTAATTTTCGATAATTTCAAATTTTTTAACCAAACAGTTAGAGATAAATTTAATAAGTAAAGTATTTTCCAAAAGCACATAAAATAATGAAGCTTAAATCCCATAAAAGAAAAGAAAAAAAAAATGTTGTTTTCTTAGGAAAATCAAATTTTTGAATTTTTTTTCGAAATTTTTGATAATTTTATTGATTTTTTACCAAGGAGTCGAGACTATTAAATATTTAAAGTATTTTCAAAAAGCACAAAAATAAATGAAGCTAAATGCTTATAAAAGTAGAAGGAACAAATGTTGACTGATGAAGTTTAAAAATTCGGTATTTTGTGAATTTTTTGATAAATTTTCGATAATTTTTTTAGATTTTTCACCAAAGAGTCGAGATAATTTTAATATAAAGTAAAGTATTTTCCAAAAGCACAAAAATAAGTGAAGCCCCTAAATCCTATAAAAAGGATGAGGAAAAAATGTAGAATTTTTAAGAAAATCAAATTTTTGAATTTTTTCGAATTTTTGATAATTTTTTAGATTTTGTTACCAAAGATTTGAGACTATTAAATAATTTAAAGTATTTTTCTAATAAGCACAAAAATAATGAAGGCTGAAATCCCTATAAAATGAGAAGGAAAAAATGGTTTGAATTTTAAGAAATTCGGATTTTTGAAATATTTTTCGATATAATTTTTGATAATTGTTTAGATTTTTTACCATAAGTAGTCGAGACTATTAAATAAGGTTAAAGTATTTATTCCAAAAGCACAAAAATAATGAAGCTAAAATCCTATAAAATAAAGAAGAAAAAATGTTGTAATTTTTTAAAAAAATTTGCGGATTTTTGAATTTTTGATAAATTCAGCACTGAATAAATTTCAAATTTTTTTACCAAAGAGATCGAGATAATTTAATAAGTAAAAGTATTTTCCAAAAGCACAAAAATAATGAAAGCTAAATCCTATAAAAAGAAAGGAAAAAATGGTTGAATTTTTAAGAAATTCGGGAATTTTTTGAATTTTTTTATTTTTTTGATAATTTAGATTTTTTACCAAAGAAGTCGAGACTATTTGAAATATTTTTAAAGTTATTTTCCAAAAGTCACAAAAATAATGAAGCTAAATCTTATAAAAAGAGGAAGAAAAAATGTTGACTTTTAAGAAATTCGGATTTTTGAATTTTTTGATAATTTTCGATTAATTTTTAGATTTTTTTTAACCAAAGAGTCGAGATATTAATTTTGATAAGTACAAGTAATTTCCAAAAGCACAAAAAAGTAATGAAGCTATAATCCTATAAAAGAAGATAGGAAAAAAATGTTGTATTTTAAGGAAAATTCGGAATTTTTGAATTTTTTCGATTAATTTTTCGATAATTTGATAGTTTTTTTTACCAATAGATTAGTGATAATTTTAATAAGTAAAGTATTTTCCAAAAGCACAATAATTAATATAGGTAAGCCTAATTTCTCATAAAAAGAGAGGAAAAAAAATGTTGATATTTTTAAAGGATAAGTCGGATTTTTGAATTTTTGATAATTTTTTAGATTAATTTTTAGATTTTTTTACCAAAGAGTCGAGATACATATTAAATATTTAATAAGTATTTTCCCAAAAGCACAAAAATAATGAAGCAAAATCCCATAAAAAGAGAAAGAAAAAAATGTTGAATTTTAAAAAATTCGGATTTTTGAATTTTTCGAATAATTTTGTGAAAAATTTTAGTTTTTTTACATCACAAGAGTCCGAGACAATTTTAATAAATAAAGTATTTTTCCAAAAGCTCAAAAATAATGAAAGGCCTAAAATCCCATAAAAAGAGGAATAAAAAATGGTTGAATTTTAATGAAAATCGGATTTTTATGAATTTTTTCGATAATTTTCATAAATTTTAGATTTTTTCACCAAAGAGTCGAGATTAATTTAATAAGTAAAGTCATTTCCAAAAGCACAAAAATAATGAAGCTTAATCCTATAAAAGAGAGGAAAAAATATTGAATTTGTAGAAGAAATTCGGATTTTTGAATTATTGATAATTTTAGATTAATTTTTTTTTTTACCAAGAGAGTCGAGACTATTTAATAAGTTAAGTATTTTTCCAAAAGCACAAAAATATTGAATATAACAGCCATAATCCCATTATATAGAAGAGAAAGACAAAATGTTTTGAATTTTAAGAGAAATTACCGGATTTTTGAATTTTTGATAATATTTTGAAAATTTTTAGCACAAATTTTTTACCAAAGAGATGTCGAGACTATTATAAATAAGTAAAGTATTTTTTTCCCAAGAAGCACAAAAATAATGAAGCTAAATCCTATAAAAGCAGACGGAAAAAATGTTGAATTTTAAAGAAAATTCGGGATTTTTTTTGGAAATTTTTTGATAATTTTTCGATAATTTTCACTTTTTTTACCAAAGAGTCGAGAATTAATTTAATAAGTAAATAGTATTTTTCCCAAAGCACAAAAATAATGAAGCTAAAATCCCATAAAAGAAAAGAAAAATAATGTTGAATTTTAAGAAAATCAAATTTTTTTGAATTTTTTTCGAATTTTTGATAATTTAGAATTTTTTTTTTACCAAAGAGTCGAGACAATTAAATATTTAAATGTAGTTTTTCCAAATGCACCAAAAATAATGAAGCTAAATCTTATAAATAGAGAAGAAAAAAATGTTGACTTTTAAGAAATCTTTCGGATTTTTGTAATTTTTATGATAATTTTCGATAATTTTCAAAATTTTTACCAAAGAGTCGAGATAATTTAATTAAGTAAAAGTATTTTCCTAAAAGCACAAAAATAATGAAGCTAAAATCCTATAAAAGAGAAGAAAAAATGTTGAATTTTAAGAAAATCAAATTTTTGAATTTTTGAATTTTTGATAATTTTAGATTTTTTACCAAAGATTCGAGATTATTAAATAAGTAAAGTATTTTCTAAAAGCACAAAAATAATAAAGCTAAATCCTATAAAAGAGAGGAAAAAATGTTGAATTTTAAGAAATTCGGATTTTTGAATTTTTGTGATAATTTTCGTTAATTTTAGATTTTTTACCCAAAGAGTCGAATACAATTTGATAAGTAAAGTATTTTCCAAAAGCATAAAAATAATGAAGCGAAATCCTATAAAAGAGAGGAAAAAATGTTGAATTTTAAGAAATTCGGATTTTTGAATTTTTGATAATTTTCGATAATTTCAACTTTTTTACCAAAGAGTCGAGATAATTTAATAAGTAAAGTATTTTCCAAAAGCACAAAAATAATGAAGCTAAATCCCATAAAAGAAAAGAAAAAATGTTTGTATTTTAAGAAAATCAAATTTTTGAATTTTTTTCGAATTTTTTGATAATTTTAGATTTTTTACCAAAGAGTCGAGACTATTAAATATTTAAAGTATTTTCCAAAAGCACAAAAATAATGAAGCTAAATCTTATAAAAGAGAAGAAAAAATGTTGAATTTTAAGAAATTCGGATTTTTGAATTTTTGATAATTTTCGATAATTTTCAAATTTTCACCAAAGAATTCGAGATAATTTAATAAGTAAAGTATTTTCCAAAAGCACAAAAATAATGAAGCTAAATCCTATAAAAGAGAAGAAAAAATGTAGAATTTTAAGAAAATCAAATTTTGAATTTTTTCGAATTTTTGATAATTTTAGATTTTTTACCAAAGATTCGAGACTATTAAATATTTAAAGTATTTTCCAAAAGCACAAAAATAATAAAGCTAAATCTTATAAAAGAGAAGAAAAAATGTTGAATTTTAAGAAATTCGGATTTTTGAATTTTTGATAATTTTCGATAATTTCAAATTTTTCACCAAAGAGTCGAGATAATTTAATAAGTAAAGTATTTTCCAAAAGCACAAAAAATAATGAAGCTAAATCCTATAAAAGAGAGGAAAAAATGTTGAATTTTAAGAAATTCGGATTTTTGAATTTTTGCTAATATTCGATAATTTCAACTTTTTTACCAAAGAGTCGAGATAATTTAATAAGTAAAGTATTTTCCAAAAGCACAAAAATAATGAAGCTAAATCCCATAAAAGAAAAGAAAAAATGTTGTTTTTTTAAGAAAATCAAATTTTTGAATTTTTTCGAATTTTTGATAATTTTAGATTTTTTACCAAAGAGTCGAGACTATTAAATATTTAAAGTATTTTCCAAAAGCACAAAAATAATGAAGCTAAATCTTATAAAAGAGAAGAAAAAATGTTGAATTTTAAGAAATTCGGATTTTTGAATTTTTGATAATTTTCGATAATTTCAAATTTTTTACCAAAGAGTCGAGATAATTTAATAAGTAAAGTATTTTCCAAAAGCACAAAAAATAATGAAGCTAAATCCTATAAAAGAGAAGGAAAAAATATTGAATTTGAAGAAAATTCGGTTTTTGAATTTTTGATAATTTTCGATAATTTCAAATTTTTTACCAAAAATCGAGATAATTTAATAAGTAAAGTATTTTTCAAAAGCACAAAAATAATGAAGCTAAATCCTATAAAAGAGAAGAAAAAATGTTGAATTTTAAGAAAATCAAATTTTTGAATTTTTAGAATTTTTGATAATTTTAGATTTTTTACCAAAGAGTCGAGACTATTAAATAAGTAAAGTATTTTCCTAAAAGCACAAAAATAATGAAGCTAAATCCTATAAAAGAGAAGAAAAAATGTTGAATTTTAAGAAAATTCGGATTTTTGAATTTTTGATAATTTTCGATAATTTCAAATTTTTTACCAAAGAGTCGAGATAATTTAATAAGTAAAGTATTTTCCAAAAGCACAAAAATAATGAAGCTAAATCCTATAAAAGAGAGGAAAAAATGTTGAATTTTAAGAAATTTGGATTTTTGAATTTTTGATAATTTTCGATAATTTCAAATTTTTTACCAAAGAGTCGAGATAATTTAATAAGTAAAGTATTTTCCAAAAGCACAAAAATAATGAAGCTAAATCCTATAAAAGAGAGGAAAAAATGTTGAATTTTAAGAAAATCAAATTTTTGAATTTTTTCGAATTTTTGATAATTTTAGATTTTTTACCAAAGAGTCGAGATTATTAAATAAGTAAAGTATTTTCCAAAAGCACAAAAATAATGAAGCTAAATTTCTATAAAAGAGAGGAAAAAAATGTGAATTTTTAAAAAATTCGGATTTTTTGAATTTTTGATAATATTCGATAATTTTAGATTTTTTACCAAAGAGTCGAGATAATTTAATAAGTAAAGTATTTTCCAAAAGCACAAAAATAATGAAGCAAAATCCTATAAAAGAGAGGAAAAAATGTTGAATTTTAAAGAAATTCGGATTTTTGAATTTTTGATAATTTTCGATAATTTCAAATTTTTTACCAAAGAGTCGAGATAATTTAATAAGTAAAGTATTTTCCAAAAGCACAAAAATAATAAAGCTAAATCCTATAAAAGAGAGGAAAAAATGTTGAATTTTAAGAAAATCGGATTTTGAATTTTTTCGAATTTTCGATAATTTTAGATTTTTTACCAAAGATTCGAGACTATTTAATAAGTAAAGTATTTTCCAAAAGCACAAAAATAATGAAGCGAAATCCTATAAAAGAGAGGAAAAAATGTTGAATTTTAAAAAATTCGGATTTTTGAATTTTTGATAATTTTCATTAATTTTAGATTTTTTACCAAAGAGTCGAGACAATTTAATAAGTAAAGTATTTTCCAAAAGCACAAAAATAATGAAGCTAAATCCTATAAAAGAGAGGAAAAAATGTTGAATTTTAAGAAAATCGGATTTTTGAATTTTTGATAATTTTTGATAATTTTAGATTTTTTACCAAAGAGTCGAGACTATTAAATATGTAAAGTATTTTTCAAAAGCACAAAAATAATGAAGCTAAATCCCATAAAAGAAAAGAAAAAATGTTGAATTTTAAGAAAATCAAAATTTTGAATTTTTTCGAATTTTTGATAATTTTAGATTTTTTACCAAAGAGTCGAGACAATTTAATAAGTAAAGTATTTTCCAAAAGCACAAAAATAATGAAGCTAAATCCTATAAAAGAGAAGAAAAAAATGTTGAATTTTAAGAAATTCGGATTTTTGAATTTTTTGATAATTTTCGATAATTTCAAATTTTTACCAAAGAGTCGAGATAATTTAATAAGTAAAGTATTTTCCAAAAGCACAAAAATAATGAAGCTAAATCCCATAAAAGAGAGAAAAAAATGTTGAATTTTAAGAAAATTCGGATTTTTGAATTTTTTGATAATTTTCATTAATTTTAGATTTTTTTACCAAAGAGTCGAGAGTATTAAATAAGTAAAGTATTTTCCAAAAGCACAAAAATAATGAAGCTAAATCCTATAAAAGAGAAGAAAAAATGTTGAATTTTAAAAAATTCGGATTTTTGAATTTTTGATAATTTTCGATAATTTCAAATTTTTTACCAAAGAGTCGAGATAATTAATTAAGTAAAGTATTTTCCAAAAGCACAAAAATAATGAAGCTAAATCCTATAAAAAGAGGAAAAAAAATGTTGAATTTTAATAAAATCGGATTTTTGAATTTTTTTGATAATTTTTGATAATTTTAGATTTTTTACCAAAGAGTCGAGACAATTTGATAAGTAAAGTATTTTCCAAAAGCACAAAAATAATGAAGCGAAATCCTATAAAAAGAGAGGAAAAAATGTTGAATTTTAAAAATTCGGATTTTTGAATTTTTGATAATTTTCATTAATTTTAGATTTTTTACCAAAGAGTCGAGACAATTTGATAAGTAAAGTATTTTCCAAAAGCACAAAAATAATGAAGCTAAATCCTATAAAAGAGAGGAAAAAATGTTGAATTTTAAAAAATTCGGATATTTGAATTTTTGATAATTTTCATTAATTTTAGATTTTTTACCAAAGAGTCGAGACAATTTAATAAGTAAAGTATTTTCCAAAAGCACAAAAATAATGAAGCTAAATCCTATAAAAGAGAGGAAAAAATGTTGAATTTTAAGAAAATCGGATTTTTGAATTTTTTCGAATTTTTGATAATTTTAGATTTTTTACCAAAGAGTCGAGACTATTTAATAAGTAAAGTATTTTCCAAAAGCACAAAAATAATGAAGCTAAATCCCATAAAAGAGAAGAAAAAATGTTGAATTTTAAGAAAATCAAATTTTTGAATTTTTTCGAATTTTTGATAATTTTAGATTTTTTACCAAAGAGTCGAGACTATTAAATATTTAAAGTATTTTCCAAAAGCACAAAAATAATGAAGCTAAATCCTATAAAAGAGAAAAAAAAATGTTGAATTTTAAGAAAATCAAATTTTTGAATTTTTGATAATTTTCGATAATTTTAAATTTTTTACCAAAGAGTCGAGATAATTTAATAAGTAAAGTATTTTCCAAAAGCACAAAAATAATGAAGCTAAATCCCATAAAAGAGAAGAAAAAATGTTGAATTTTAAGAAAATCAAATTTTTGAATTTTTTCGAATTTTTGATAATTTTAGATTTTTTACCAAAGAGTCGAGACTATTAATAAATAAAGTATTTTCTAAAAGCACAAAAATAATAAAGCTAAATCCCATAAAAGAGAAGAAAAAATGTTGAATTTTAAGAAATTCAAATTTTTGAATTTTTTCGAATTTTTGATAATTTTAGATTTTTTACCAAAGAGTCGAGACTTTAAATATTTAAAGTATTTTCCAAAAGCACAAAAATAATGAAGCTAAATCTTATAAAAGAGAAGAAAAAATGTTGAATTTTAAGAAATTCGGATTTTTGAATTTTTTTCGAATTTTTGATAATTTTAGATTTTTTACCAAAGAGTCGAGACTATTAAATAAGTAAAGTATTTTCCAAAAGCACAAAAATAATGAAGCTAAATCTTATAAAAGAGAAGAAAAAATGTTGAATTTTAAGAAATTCGGATTTTTGAATTTTTGATAATTTTCGATAATTTTAGATTTTTTACCAAAGAGTCGAGATAATTTAATAAGTAAAGTATTTTCCAAAAGCACAAAAATAATGAAGCTAAATCCATTAAAAGAAGAAGAAAAAATGTTGAATTTTAAGAAAATCAAATTTTTGAATTTTTGATAATTTTCGATAATTTTAGATTTTTACCAAAGAGTCGAGATAATTAATTAAGTAAAGTATTTTCCAAAAGCACAAAAATAATGAAGCTAAATCCCATAAAAGAGAAGAAAAAATGTTGTATTTTAAGAAAATCAAATTTTTGAATTTTTTCGAATTTTTGATAATTTTAGATTTTTTACCAAAGATTCGAGAGTATTAAATAAGTAAAGTATTTTCTAAAAGCACAAAAATAATAAGGCTAAATTTCTATAAAAGAGAAAGAAAAAATGGTGAATTTTTAAAAAATTCGGATTTTTGAATTTTTGATAATATTCATTAATTTTAGATTTTTTACCAAAGAGTCGAGATAATTTAATAAGTAAAGTATTTTCCAAAAGCACAAAAATAATGAAGCTAAATCCCATAAAAGAAAAGAAAAAATGTTGTATTTTAAGAAAATCAAATTTTTGAATTTTTCGAATTTTTGATAATTTTAGATTTTTTACCAAAGAGTCGAGACTATTAAATATTTAAAGTATTTTCCAAAAGCACAAAAATAATGAAGCTAAATCTTATAAAAGAGAAGAAAAAATGTTGAATTTTAAGAAATTCGGATTTTTGAATTTTTGATAATTTTCGATAATTTCAAATTTTTCACCAAAGAGTCGAGATAATTTAATAAGTAAAGTATTTTCCAAAAGCACAAAAATAATGAAGCTAAATCCTATAAAAGAGAGGAAAAAATATTGAATTTGAAGAAATTCGGATTTTTGAATTTTTGATAATTTTCGATAATTTCAAATTTTTTACCAAAGAGTCGAGATAATTTAATAAGTAAAGTATTTTCTAAAAGCACAAAAATAATGAAGCTAAATCCCATAAAAGAAAAGAAAAAATGTTGAATTTTAAGAAATTCGGATTTTTGAATTTTTTGATAATTTTCGATAATTTCAAATTTTTTTACCAAAGAGTCGAGATAATTTAATAAGTAAAGTATTTTCAAAAGCACAAAAATAATGAAGCTAAATCCTATAAAAGAGAGGAAAAAATGTTGAATTTTAAGAAATTCGGATTTTTGAATTTTTGCTAATTTTCGATAATTTCAACTATTTTACCAAAGAGTCGAGATAATTTAATAAGTAAAGTATTTTCCAAAAGCACAAAAATAATGAAGCTAAATCCCATAAAAGAAAAGAAAAAATGTTGTATTTTAAGAAAATCAAATTTTTGAATTTTTTCGAATTTTTGATAATTTTAGATTTTTTACCAAAGAGTCGAGACTATTAAATATTTAAAGTATTTTCCAAAAGCACAAAAATAATGAAGCTAAATCTTATAAAAGAGAAGAAAAAATGTTGACTTTTAAGAAATTCGGATTTTTGAATTTTTGATAATTTTCGATAATTTCAAATTTTTCACCAAAGAGTCGAGATAATTTAATAAGTAAAGTATTTTCCAAAAGCACAAAAATAATAAAGCTAAATCCAATAAAAGAGAGGAAAAAATGTTGAATTTTAAGAAAATCAAATTTTTGAATTTTTTCGAATTTTTGATAATTTTAGATTTTTTACCAAAGATTCGAGACTATTAAATATTTAAAGTATTTTCAAAAGCACAAAAATAATGAAGCTAAATCCCATAAAAGAGAAGAAAAAATGTTGAATTTTAAGAAAATCAAATTTTTGAATTTTTTCGAATTTTTGATAATTTTAGATTTTTTACCAAAGATTCGAGAGTATTAAATAAGTAAAGTATTTTCTAAAAGCACAAAAATAATAAAGCTAAATCCTATAAAAGAGAGGAAAAAATGTTGAATTTTAAAAAATTCGGATTTTTGAATTTTTGATAAATTTCGATAATTTCAAATTTTTTACCAAAGAGTCGAGATAATTTAATAAGTAAAGTATTTTTCAAAAGCACAAAAATAATGAAGCTAAATCCTATAAAAGAAAGGAAAAAATGTTGAATTTTAAAAAATTCGGATTTTTGAATTTTTGATAATTTTCATTAATTTTAGATTTTTTACCAAAGAGTCGAGACAATTTGATAAGTAAAGTATTTTCCAAAAGCACAAAAATAATGAAGCTAAATCCTATAAAAGAGAGGAAAAAATGTTGAATTTTAAGAAATTCGGATTTTTGAATTTTTGATAATTTTCGATAATTTCAAATTTTTTACCAAAGAGTAAAGATAATTTAATAAGTAAAGTATTTTCCAAAAGCACAAAAATAATAAAGCTAAATCCCATAAAAGAAAAGAAAAAATGTTGAATTTTAGGAAAATCAAATTTTTGAATTTTTTTCGAATTTTTGATAATTTTAGATTTTTTACCAAAGAGTCGAGACTATTAAATATTTAAAGTATTTTCCAAAAGCACAAAAATAATAAAGCTAAATCTTATAAAAGAGAAGAAAAAATGTTGAATTTTAAGAAAATCAAATTTTTGAATTTTTGATAATTTTCGATAATTTCAAATTTTTCACCAAAGAGTCGAGATAATTTAATAAGTAAAGTATTTTCCAAAAGCACAAAAATAATGAAGCTAAATCCTATAAAAGAGAGGAAAAAATGTTGAATTTTAAGAAATTCGGATTTTTGAATTTTTGATAATTTTCGATAATTTCAAATTTTTACCAAAGAGTCGAGATAATTTTATAAGTAAAGTATTTTCCAAAAGCACAAAAATAATGAAGCTAAATCCTATAAAAGAGAGGAAAAAATGTTGAATTTTAAACAATTCGGATTTTTGAATTTTTGATAATTTTCATTAATTTTAGATTTTTTACCAAAGAGTCGAGACAATTTTATAAGTAAAGTATTTTCCAAAAGCACAAAAATAATGAAGCTAAATCCTATAAAAGAGAGGAAAAAATGTTGAATTTTAAAAAATTCGGATTTTTGATTTTTTGATAATTTTCGATAATTTTTAGATTTTTCACCAAAGAGTCGAGATAATTTAATAAGTAAAGTATTTTCCAAAAGCACAAAAATAATGAAGCTAAATCCTATAAAAGAGAGGAAAAAATGTTGAATTTTAAGAAAATCAAATTTTTGAATTTTTTCGAAATTTTGATAATTTTAGATTTTTTACCAAAGATTTGAGAGTATTAAATAAGTAAAGTATTTTCTAAAAGCACAAAAATATTACAGGCTAAATCCTATAACTGAGAGGAAAAAATGGTGAATTTTAAAAAATTCGGATTTTTGAATTTTTGATAATTTTCATTAATTTTAGATTTTTTACCATAGAGTCGAGACAATTTAATAAGTAAAGTATTTTTCAAAAGCACAAAAATAATGAAGCTAAATCCTATAAAAGAGAGGAAAAAATGTTGAATTTTAAAAAATTCGGATTTTTGAATTTTTGATAAATTTCGATAATTTCAAATTTTTTACCAAAGAGTCGAGATAATTTAATAAGTAAAGTATTTTCCAAAAGCACAAAAATAATGAAGCTAAATCCTATAAAAAAAAAGAAAAAAATGTTGAATTTTAAAAAATTCGGATTTTTGAATTTTTGATAATTTTCATTAATTTTAGATTTTTTACCAAAGAGTCGAGACAATTTGATAAGTAAAGTATTTTCCAAAAGCACAAAAATAATAAAGCTAAATCCTATAAAAGAGAGGAAAAAATGTTGAATTTTAAGAAATTCGGATTTTTGAATTTTTGATAATTTTCATTAATTTTAGATTTTTTACCAAAGAGTCGATACAATTTGATAAGTAAAGTATTTTCCAAAAGCATAAAAATAATGAAGCTAAATCCTATAAAAGAGAGGAAAAAATGTTAAATTTTAAAAAATTCGGATTTTTGAATTTTTGATAATTTTCATTAATTTTAGATTTTTTACCAAAGAGTCGAGACAATTTAATAAGTAAAGTATTTTCCAAAAGCACAAAAATAATGAAGCAAAATCCTATAAAAGAGAGGAAAAAATGTTGAATTTTAAGAAATTCGGATTTTTGAATTTTTTGATAATTTTCATTAATTTTAGATTTTTTACCAAAGAGTCGAGACAATTTGATAAGTAAAGTATTTTCCAAAAGCATAAAAATAATGAAGCGAAATCCTATAAAAGAGAGGAAAAAATGTTAAATTTTAAAAAATTCGGATTTTTGAATTTTTGATAATTTTCATTAATTTTAGATTTTTTACCAAAGAGTCGAGACAATTTAATAAGTAAAGTATTTTCCAAAAGCATAAAAATAATGAAGCGAAATCCTATAAAGAGAGAGAAAAAATGTTAAATTTTAAGAAATTCGGATTTTTGAATTTTTGATAATTTTCATTAATTTTAGATTTTTTACCAAAGAGTCGAGACAATTTAATAAGTAAAGTATTTTCCAAAAGCACAAAAATAATGAAGCTAAATCCTATAAAAGAGAGGAAAAAATGTTGAATTTTAAGAAAATCGGATTTTTGAATTTTTTTGAATTTTTGATAATTTTAGATTTTTTACCAAAGAGTCGAGACTATTAAATATGTAAAGTATTTTTCAAAAGCACAAAAATAATAAAGCTAAATCCCATAAAAGAAAAGAAAAAATGTTGAATTTTAAGAAAATCAAATTTTTGAATTTTTTCGAATTTTTGATAATTTTAGATTTTTTACCAAAGAGTCAAGACAATTTAATAAGTAAAGTATTTTCTAAAGCACAAAAATAATAAAGTTAAATCCTATAAAAGAGAGGAAAAAATGTTGAATTTTAAGAAATTCGGATTTTTGAATTTTTGATAATTTTCATTAATTTTAGATTTTTTACCAAAGAGTCGATACAATTTGATAAGTAAAGTATTTTCTAAAAGCACAAAAATAATGAAGCGAAATCCTATAAAAGAGAGGAAAAAATGTTGAATTTTAAAAAATTCGGATTTTTGAATTTTTGATAATTTTCATTAATTTTAGATTTTTTACCAAAGAGTCGAGACAATTTAATAAGTAAAGTATTTTCCAAAAGCACAAAAATAATAAAGCTAAATCCTATAAAAGAGAGGAAAAAATGTTGAATTTTAAGAAATTCGGATTTTTGAATTTTTGATAATTTTCATTAATTTTAGATTTTTTACCAAAGAGTCGATACAATTTGATAAGTAAAGTATTTTCCAAAAGCATAAAATAATGAAGCGAAATCCTATAAAAGAGAGGAAAAAATGTTGAATTTTAAAAAATTCGGATTTTTGAATTTTTGATAATTTTCATTAATTTTAGATTTTTTACCAAAGAGTCGAGACAATTTAATAAGTAAAGTATTTTCCAAAAGCACAAAAATAATGAAGCAAAATCCTATAAAAGAGAGGAAAAAATGTTTAATTTTAAGAAAATCGGATTTTTGAATTTTTTCGAATTTTTGATAATTTTAGATTTTTTACCAAAGAGTCGAGACTATTAAATATGTAAAGTATTTTTCAAAAGCACAAAAATAATGAAGCTAAATCCCATAAAAGAGAAGAAAAAATGTTGAATTTTTAAGAAAATCAAATTTTTGAATTTTTTCGAATTTTTGATAATTTTAGATTTTTTACCAAAGATTCGAGAGTATTAAATAAGTAAAGTATTTTCTAAAAGCACAAAAATAATAAAGCTAAATCCTATAAAAGAGAGGAAAAAATGTTGAATTTTAAGAAATTCGGATTTTTGAATTTTTGATAATTTTCGATAATTTCAAATTTTTTACCAAAGAGTCGAGATAATTTAATAAGTAAAGTATTTTTCAAAAGCACAAAAATAATGAAGCTAAATCCTATAAAAGAAAGGAAAAAATGTTGAATTTTAAAAAATTCGGATTTTTGAATTTTTGATAATTTTCATTAATTTTAGATTTTTTACCAAAGAGTCGAGACAATTTGATAAGTAAAGTATTTTCCAAAAGCACAAAAATAATGAAGCTAAATCCTATAAAAGAGAGGAAAAAATGTTGAATTTTAAGAAAATCGGATTTTTGAATTTTTGATAATTTTCGATAATTTCAAATTTTTTACCAAAGAGTCGAGATAATTTAATAAGTAAAGTATTTTCCAAAAGCACAAAAATAATGAAGCTAAATCCCATAAAAGAAAAGAAAAAATGTTGAATTTTAGGAAAATCAAATTTTTGAATTTTTTCGAATTTTTGATAATTTTAGATTTTTTACCAAAGAGTCGAGACTATTAAATATTTAAAGTATTTTCCAAAAGCACAAAAATAATAAAGCTAAATCTTATAAAAGAGAAGAAAAAAATGTTGAATTTTAAGAAAATCAAATTTTTGAATTTTTGATAATTTTCGATAATTTCAAATTTTTCACCAAAGAGTCGAGATAATTTAATAAGTAAAGTATTTTCCAAAAGCACAAAAATAATGAAGCTAAATCCTATAAAAGAGAGGAAAAAATGTTGAATTTTAAGAAATTCGGATTTTTGAATTTTTGATAATTTTCGATAATTTCAAATTTTTTACCAAAGAGTCGAGATAATTTTATAAGTAAAGTATTTTCCAAAAGCACAAAAATAATGAAGCTAAATCCTATAAAAGAGAGGAAAAAATGTTGAATTTTAAACAATTCGGATTTTTGAATTTTTGATAATTTTCATTAATTTTAGATTTTTTACCAAAGAGTCGAGACAATTTTATAAGTAAAGTATTTTCCAAAAGCACAAAAATAATGAAGCTAAATCCTATAAAAGAGAGGAAAAAATGTTGAATTTTAAAGAAATTCGGATTTTTGATTTTTTGATAATTTTCGATAATTTTAGATTTTTCACCAAAGAGTCGAGATAATTTAATAAGTAAAGTATTTTCCAAAAGCACAAAAATAATGAAGCTAAATCCTATAAAAGAGAGGAAAAAATGTTGAATTTTAAGAAAATCAAATTTTTGAATTTTTTCGAAATTTTGATAATTTTAGATTTTTTACCAAAGATTTGAGAGTATTAAATAAGTAAAGTATTTTCTAAAAGCACAAAAATAATGAAGCTAAATCCTATAAAAGAGAGGAAAAAATGGTGAATTTTAAAAAATTCGGATTTTTGAATTTTTGATAATTTTCATTAATTTTAGATTTTTTACCATAGAGTCGAGACAATTTAATAAGTAAAGTATTTTCCAAAAGCACAAAAATAATGAAGCTAAATCCTATAAAAGAGAGGAAAAAATGTTGAATTTTAAAAAATTCGGATTTTTGAATTTTTGATAAATTTCGATAATTTCAAATTTTTTACCAAAGAGTCGAGATAATTTAATAAGTAAAGTATTTTCCAAAAGCACAAAAATAATGAAGCTAAATCCTATAAAAAAGAAAGGAAAAAATGTTGAATTTTAAAAAATTCGGATTTTTGAATTTTTGATAATTTTCATTAATTTTAGATTTTTTACCAAAGAGTCGAGACAATTTGATAAGTAAAGTATTTTCCAAAAGCACAAAAATAATAAAGCTAAATCCTATAAAAGAGAGGAAAAAATGTTGAATTTTAAGAAATTCGGATTTTTGAATTTTTGATAATTTTCATTAATTTTAGATTTTTTACCAAAGAGTCGATACAATTTGATAAGTAAAGTATTTTCCAAAAGCATAAAAATAATGAAGCGAAATCCTATAAAAGAGAGGAAAAAATGTTAAATTTTAAAAAATTCGGATTTTTGAATTTTTGATAATTTTCATTAATTTTAGATTTTTTACCAAAGAGTCGAGACAATTTAATAAGTAAAGTATTTTCCAAAAGCACAAAAATAATGAAGCAAAATCCTATAAAAGAGAGGAAAAAATGTTGAATTTTAAGAAATTCGGATTTTTGAATTTTTGATAATTTTCATTAATTTTAGATTTTTTACCAAAGAGTCGATACAATTTGATAAGTAAAGTATTTTCCAAAAGCATAAAAATAATGAAGCGAAATCCTATAAAAGAGAGGAAAAAATGTTAAATTTTAAAAAATTCGGATTTTTGAATTTTTGATAATTTTCATTAATTTTAGATTTTTTACCAAAGAGTCGAGACAATTTAAATAAGTAAAGTATTTTCCAAAAGCATAAAAATAATGAAGCGAAATCCTATAAAAGAGAGGAAAAAATGTTAAATTTTAAGAAATTCGGATTTTTGAATTTTTGATAATTTTCATTAATTTTAGATTTTTTACCAAAGAGTCGAGACAATTTAATAAGTAAAGTATTTTCCAAAAGCACAAAAATAATGAAGCAAAATCCTATAAAAGAGAGGAAAAAATGTTGAATTTTAAGAAAATCGGATTTTTGAATTTTTTTGAATTTTTGATAATTTTAGATTTTTTACCAAAGAGTCGAGACTATTAAATATGTAAAGTATTTTTCAAAAGCACAAAAATAATAAAGCTAAATCCCATAAAAGAAAAAAAAAAATGTTGAATTTTAAGAAAATCAAATTTTTGAATTTTTTCGAATTTTTGATAATTTTAGATTTTTTACCAAAGAGTCAAGACAATTTAATAAGTAAAGTATTTTCTAAAAGCACAAAAATAATAAAGTTAAATCCTATAAAAGAGAGGAAAAAATGTTGAATTTTAAGAAATTCGGATTTTTGAATTTTTGATAATTTTCATTAATTTTAGATTTTTTACCAAAGAGTCGATACAATTTGATAAGTAAAGTATTTTCTAAAAGCATAAAAATAATGAAGCGAAATCCTATAAAAGAGAGGAAAAAATGTTGAATTTTAAAAAATTCGGATTTTTGAATTTTTGATAATTTTCATTAATTTTAGATTTTTTACCAAAGAGTCGAGACAATTTAATAAGTAAAGTATTTTCCAAAAGCACAAAAATAATAAAGCTAAATCCTATAAAAGAGAGGAAAAAATGTTGAATTTTAAGAAATTCGGATTTTTGAATTTTTGATAATTTTCATTAATTTTAGATTTTTTACCAAAGAGTCGATACAATTTGATAAGTAAAGTATTTTCCAAAAGCATAAAAATAATGAAGCGAAATCCTATAAAAGAGAGGAAAAAATGTTGAATTTTAAAAAATTCGGATTTTTGAATTTTTGATAATTTTCATTAATTTTAGATTTTTTACCAAAGAGTCGAGACAATTTAATAAGTAAAGTATTTTCCAAAAGCACAAAAATAATGAAGCAAAATCCTATAAAAGAGAGGAAAAAATGTTTAATTTTAAGAAAATCGGATTTTTGAATTTTTTTGAATTTTTGATAATTTTAGATTTTTTACCAAAGAGTCGAGACTATTAAATATGTAAAGTATTTTTCAAAAGCACAAAAATAATAAAGCTAAATCCCATAAAAGAAAAGAAAAAATGTTGAATTTTAAGAAAATCAAATTTTTGAATTTTTTCGAATTTTTGATAATTTTAGATTTTTTACCAAAGAGTCAAGACAATTTAATAAGTAAAGTATTTTCTAAAGCACAAAAATAATGAAGTTAAATCCTATAAAAGAGAGGAAAAAATGTTGAATTTTAAGAAATTCGGATTTTTGAATTTTTTGATAATTTTCGATAATTTCAAATTTTTCACCAAAGAGTCGAGATAATTTAATAAGTAAAGTATTTTCCAAAAGCACAAAAATAATGAAGCTAAATCATATAAAAGAGAGAAAAAAATGTTGAATTTTAAGAAATTCGGATTTTTGAATTTTTGATAATTTTCATTAATTTTAGATTTTTTACCAAAGAGTCGAGAGTATTAAATAAGTAAAGTATTTTCCAAAAGCACAAAAATAATGAAGCTAAATCCTATAAAAGAGAGGAAAAAATGTTGAATTTTAAAAAATTCGGATTTTTGAATTTTTGATAATTTTCGATAATTTCAAATTTTTTACCAAAGAGTCGAGATAATTTAATAAGTAAAGTATTTTCCAAAAGCACAAAAATAATAAAGCTAAATCCTATAAAAGAGAGGAAAAAATGTTGAATTTTAAGAAATTCGGATTTTTGAATTTTTGATAATTTTCATTAATTTTAGATTTTTTACCAAAGAGTCGATACAATTTGATAAGTAAAGTATTTTCCAAAAGCATAAAAATAATGAAGCGAAATCCTATAAAAGAGAGGAAAAAATGTTGAATTTTAAAAAATTCGGATTTTTGAATTTTTGATAATTTTCATTAATTTTAGATTTTTTACCAAAGAGTCGAGACAATTTAATAAGTAAAGTATTTTCCAAAAGCACAAAAATAGTGAAGCAAAATCCTATAAAAGAGAGGAAAAAATGTTGAATTTTAAGAAAATCGGATTTTTGAATTTTTTTGAATTTTTGATAATTTTAGATTTTTTACCAAAGAGTCGAGACTATTAAATATGTAAAGTATTTTTCAAAAGCACAAAAATAATAAAGCTAAATCCCATAAAAGAAAAGAAAAAATGT
Source organism: Leptopilina syphax (assembly GCA_032872505.1). NCBI lineage: Eukaryota > Metazoa > Arthropoda > Insecta > Hymenoptera > Figitidae > Leptopilina > Leptopilina syphax. The sequence goes on from CM065472.1 coordinate 7,994,250, forward strand.
TGAATTTTAAAAATTCGGATTTTTGAATTTTTGATAATTTTCATTAATATTAGATTTTTTACCAAAGAGTCGAGACAATTTGATAAGTAAAGTATTTTTCAAAAGCACAAAAATAATAAAGCTAAATCCCATAAAAGAAAAGAAAAAATGTTGAATTTTAAGAAAATCGGATTTTTGAATTTTTTGATAATTTTCGATAATTTCAAATTTTTTACCAAAGAGTCGAGATAATTTAATAAGTAAAGTATTTTCCAAAAGCACAAAAATAATGAAGCTAAATCATATAAAAGAGAGAAAAAAATGTTGAATTTTAAGAAATTCGGATTTTTGAATTTTTGATAATTTTCATTAATTTTAGATTTTTTACCAAAGAGTCGAGAGTATTAAATAAGTAAAGTATTTTCCAAAAGCACAAAAATAATGAAGCTAAATCCTATAAAAGAGAGGAAAAAATTTTGAATTTTAAAAAATTCGGATTTTTGAATTTTTGATAATTTTCGATAATTTCAAATTTTTTACCAAAGAGTCGAGATAATTTAATAAGTAAAGTATTTTCCAAAAGCACAAAAATAATAAAGCTAAATCCTATAAAAGAGAGGAAAAAATGTTGAATTTTAAGAAATTCGGATTTTTGAATTTTTGATGATTTTCATTAATTTTAGATTTTTTACCAAAGAGTCGAGACTATTAAATATGTAAAGTATTTTTCAAAAGCACAAAAATAATAAAGCTAAATCCCATAAAAGAAAAGAAAAAATGTTGAATTTTAAGAAAATCAAATTTTTGAATTTTTTCGAATTTTTGATAATTTTAGATTTTTTACCAAAGAGTCAAGACAATTTAATAAGTAAAGTATTTTCTAAAACACAAAAATAATGAAGCTAAATCCTATAAAAGAGAGGAAAAAATGTTGAATTTTAAGAAATTCGGATTTTTGAATTTTTTGATAATTTTCGATAATTTCAAATTTTTCACCAAAGAGTCGAGATAATTTAATAAGTAAAGTATTTTCCAAAAGCACAAAAATAATGAAGCTAAATCCTATAAAAGAGAGGAAAAAATGTTGAATTTTAAAAAATTCGGATTTTTGAATTTTTGATAATTTTCATTAATTTTAGATTTTTTATTAAAGAGTCGAGACAATTTGATAAGTAAAGTATTTTTCAAAAGCACAAAAATAATAAAGCTAAATCCCATAAAAGAAAAGAAAAAATGTTGAATTTTAAGAAAATCGGATTTTTGAATTTTTTGATAATTTTCGATAATTTCAAATTTTTCACCAAAGAGTCGAGATAATTTAATAAGTAAAGTATTTTCCAAAAGCACAAAAATAATGAAGCAAAATCCTATAAAAGAGAGGAAAAAATGTTGAATTTTAAGAAATTCGGATTTTTGAATTTTTGATAATTTTCATTAATTTTAGATTTTTTACCAAAGAGTCGAGACAATTTAATAAGTAAAGTATTTTCCAAAAGCACAAAAATAATGAAGCAAAATCCTATAAAAGAGAGGAAAAAATGTTGAATTTTAAGAAAATCGGATTTTTGAATTTTTTTGAATTTTTGATAATTTTAGATTTTTTACCAAAGAGTCGAGACTATTAAATATTTAAAGTATTTTCCAAAAGCACAAAAATAATGAAGCTAAATCTTATAAAAGAGAAGAAAAAATGTTGAATTTTAAGAAATTCGGATTTTTGAATTTTTGATAATTTTCGATAATTTCAAATTTTTCACCAAAGAGTCGAGATAATTTAATAAGTAAAGTATTTTCCAAAAGCACAAAAATAATGAAGCTAAATCCTATAAAAGAGAGGAAAAAATGTTGAATTTTAAAAAATTCGGATTTTTGAATTTTTGATAATTTTTCATTAATTTTAGATTTTTTACCAAAGAGTCGAGACAATTTAATAAGTAAAGTATTTTCCAAAAGCACAAAAATAATGAAGCAAAATCCTATAAAAGAGAGGAAAAAATGTTGAATTTTAAGAAATTCGGATTTTTGAATTTTTGATAATTTTCATTAATTTTAGATTTTTTACCAAAGAGTCGAGACAATTTAATAAGTAAAGTATTTTCCAAAAGCACAAAAATAATGAAGCAAAATCCTATAAAAGAGAGGAAAAAATGTTGAATTTTAAGAAAATCGGATTTTTGAATTTTTTTGAATTTTTGATAATTTTAGATTTTTTACCAAAGAGTCGAGACTATTAAATATTTAAAGTATTTTCCAAAAGCACAAAAATAATGAAGCTAAATCTTATAAAAGAGAAGAAAAAATGTTGAATTTTAAGAAATTCGGATTTTTGAATTTTTGATAATTTTCGATAATTTCAAATTTTTCACCAAAGAGTCGAGATAATTTAATAAGTAAAGTATTTTCCAAAAGCACAAAAATAATGAAGCTAAATCCTATAAAAGAGAGGAAAAAATGTTGAATTTTAAAAAATTCGGATTTTTGAATTTTTGATAATTTTCATTAATTTTAGATTTTTTACCAAAGAGTCGAGACAATTTAATAAGTAAAGTATTTTCTAAAGCACAAAAATAATGAACCTAAATTCTATAAAAGAGAGGAAAAAATGTTGAATTTTAAGAAATTCGGATTTTTGAATTTTTTGATAATTTTCGATAATTTCAAATTTTTCACCAAAGAGTCGAGATAATTTAATAAGTAAAGTATTTTCCAAAAGCACAAAAATAATGAAGCTAAATCATATAAAAGAGAGAAAAAAATGTTGAATTTTAAGAAATTCGGATTTTTGAATTTTTGATAATTTTCATTAATTTTAGATTTTTTACCAAAGAGTCGAGAGTATTAAATAAGTAAAGTATTTTCCAAAAGCACAAAAATAATGAAGCTAAATCCTATAAAAGAGAGAAAAAAATGTTGAATTTTAAAAAATTCGGATTTTTGAATTTTTGATAATTTTCGATAATTTCAAATTTTTTACCAAAGAGTCGAGATAATTTAATAAGTAAAGTATTTTCCAAAAGCACAAAAATAATAAAGCTAAATCCTATAAAAGAGAGGAAAAAATGTTGAATTTTAAGAAATTCGGATTTTTGAATTTTTGATAATTTTCATTAATTTTAGATTTTTTACCAAAGAGTCGAGAGTATTAAATAAGTAAAGTATTTTCCAAAAGCACAAAAATAATGAAGCTAAATCCTATAAAAGAGAGAAAAAAATGTTGAATTTTAAATAATTCGGATTTTTGAATTTTTGATAATTTTCGATAATTTCAAATTTTTTACCAAAGAGTCGAGATAATTTAATAAGTAAAGTATTTTCCAAAAGCACAAAAATAATAAAGCTAAATCCTATAAAAGAGAGGAAAAAATGTTGAATTTTAAGAAATTCGGATTTTTGAATTTTTGATAATTTTCATTAATTTTAGATTTTTTACCAAAGAGTCGAGACAATTTGATAAGTAAAGTATTTTCCAAAAGCATAAAAATAATGAAGCGAAATCCTATAAAAGAGAGGAAAAAATGTTGAATTTTAAAAAATTCGGATTTTTGAATTTTTGATAATTTTCGATAATTTCAAATTTTTTACCAAAGAGTCGAGATAATTTAATAAGTAAAGTATTTTCCAAAAGCACAGAAACAATGAAGCTAAATCCTATAAAAGAGAGAAAAAAATGTTGAATTTTAAGAAATTCGGATTTTTGAATTTTTGATAATTTTCGATAATTTCAAATTTTTTACCAAATAGTCGAGATAATTTAATAAGTAAAGTATTTTCCAAAAGCACAAAAATAATGAAGCTAAATCCTATAAAAGAGAGGAAAAAATGTTGAATTTTAAGAAATTCGGATTTTTGAATTTTTGATAATTTTCGATAATTTCAAATTTTTCACCAAAGAGTCAGGATAATTTAATAAGTAAAGTATTTTCCAAAAACACAAAAATAATGAAGCTAAATCCTATAAAAGAGAGGAAAAAATGTTGAATTTTAAAAAATTCGGATTTTTGAATTTTTGATAATTTTCATTAATTTTAGATTTTTTACCAAAGAGTCGAGAGTATTGAATAAGTAAAGTATTTTCCAAAAGCACAAAAATAATGAAGCTAAATCCTATAAAAGAGAGGAAAAAATGTTGAATTTTAAAAAATTCGGATTTTTGAATTTTTGATAATTTTCGATAATTTCAAATTTTTTACCAAAGAGTCGAGATAATTTAATAAGTAAAGTATTTTCCAAAAGCACAGAAACAATGAAGCTAAATCCTATAAAAGAGAGAAAAAAATGTTGAATTTTAAGAAATTCGGATTTTTGAATTTTTGATAATTTTCGATAATTTCAAATTTTTTACCAAATAGTCGAGATAATTTAATAAGTAAAGTATTTTCCAAAAGCACAAAAATAATGAAGCTAAATCCTATAAAAGAGAGGAAAAAATGTTGAATTTTAAGAAATTCGGATTTTTGAATTTTTGATAATTTTCGATAATTTCAAATTTTTCACCAAAGAGTCAGGATAATTTAATAAGTAAAGTATTTTCCAAAAACACAAAAATAATGAAGCTAAATCCTATAAAAGAGAGGAAAAAATGTTGAATTTTAAAAAATTCGGATTTTTGAATTTTTGATAATTTTCATTAATTTTAGATTTTTTACCAAAGAGTCGAGAGTATTGAATAAGTAAAGTATTTTCCAAAAGCACAAAAATAATGAAGCTAAATCCTATAAAAGAGAGGAAAAAATGTTGAATTTTAAAAAATTCGGATTTTTGAATTTTTGATAATTTTCGATAATTTCAAATTTTTTACCAAAGAGTCGAGATAATTTAATAAGTAAAGTATTTTCCAAAAGCACAAAAATAATAAAGCTAAATCCTATAAAAGAGAGGAAAAAATGTTGAATTTTAAGAAATTCAGATTTTTGAATTTTTGATAATTTTCATTAATTTTAGATTTTTTACCAAAGAGTCGATACAATTTGATAAGTAAAGTATTTTCCAAAAGCATAAAAATAATGAAGCGAAATCCTATAAAAGAGAGGAAAATATGTTGAATTTTAAAAAATTCGGATTTTTGAATTTTTGATAATTTTTATTAATTTTAGATTTTTTACCAAAGAGTCGAGACAATTTAATAAGTAAAGTATTTTCCAAAAGCACAAAAATAATGAAGCAAAATCCTATAAAAGAGAGGAAAAAATGTTGAATTTTAAGAAAATCGGATTTTTGAATTTTTTTGAATTTTTGATAATTTTAGATTTTTTACCAAAGAGTCGAGACTATTAAATATGTAAAGTATTTTTCAAAAGCACAAAAATAATAAAGCTAAATCCCATAAAAGAAAAGAAAAAATGTCGAATTTTAAGAAAATCAAATTTTTGAATTTTTTCGAATTTTTGATAATTTTAGATTTTTTACCAAAGAGTCAAGACAATTTAATAAGTCAAGTATTTTCTAAAGCACAAAAATAATGCAGCTAAATCCTATAAAAGAGAGGAAAAAATGTTGAATTTTAAGAAATTCGGATTTTTGAATTTTTTGATAATTTTCGATAATTTCAAATTTTTCACCAAAGAGTCGAGATAATTTAATAAGTAAAGTATTTTCCAAAAGCACAAAAATAATGAAGCTAAATCCTATAAAAGAGAGGAAAAAATGTTGAATTTTAAAAAATTCGGATTTTTGAATTTTTGATAATTTTCATTAATTTTAGATTTTTTACCAAAGAGTCGAGACAATTTAATAAGTAAAGTATTTTCCGAAAGCACAAAAATAATGAAGCAAAATCCTATAAAAGAGAGGAAAATATGTTGAATTTTAAGAAATTCGGATTTTTGAATTTTTGATAATTTTCGATAATTTCAAATTTTTTACCAAAGAGTCGAGATAATTTAATAAGTAAAGTATTTTCCAAAAGCACAAAAATAATGAAGCTAAATCCTATAAAAGAGAGAAAAAATGTTGAATTTTAAGAAATTCGGATTTTTGAATTTTTGATAATTTTCATTAATTTTAGATTTTTTACCAAAGAGTCGAGAGTATTAAATAAGTAAAGTATTTTCCAAAAGCACAAAAATAATGAAGCTAAATCCTATAAAAGAGAGGAAAAAATGTTGAATTTTAAAAAATTCGGATTTTTGAATTTTTGATAATTTTCGATAATTTCAAATTTTTTACCAAAGAGTCGAGATAATTTAATAAGTAAAGTATTTTCCAAAAGCACAAAAATAATAAAGCTAAATCCTATAAAAGAGAGGAAAAAATGTTGAATTTTAAGAAATTCGGATTTTTGAATTTTTGATAATTTTCATTAATTTTAGATTTTTTACCAAAGAGTCAAGACAATTTGATAAGTAAAGTATTTTCCAAAAGCATAAAAATAATGAAGCGAAATCCTATAAAAGAGAGGAAAAAATGTTGAATTTTAAAAAATTCGGATTTTTGAATTTTTGATAATTTTCGATAATTTCAAATTTTTTACCAAAGAGTCGAGATAATTTAATAAGTAAAGTATTTTCCAAAAGCACAAAAACAATGAAGCTAAATCCTATAAAAGAGAGAAAAAAATGTTGAATTTTAAGAAATTCGGATTTTTGAATTTTTGATAATTTTCGATAATTTCAAATTTTTTACCAAATATTTGAGATAATTTAATAAGTAAAGTATTTTCCAAAAGCACAAAAATAATGAAGCTAAATCCTATAAAAGAGAGGAAAAAATGTTAAATTTTAAGAAATTCGGATTATTGAATTTTTGATAATTTTCGATAATTTCTAATTTTTCACCAAAGAGTCAGGATAATTTAATAAGAAAAGTATTTTCCAAAAACACAAAAATAATGAAGCTAAATCCTATAAAAGAGAGGAAAAAATGTTGAATTCTAAAAAATTCGGATTTTTGAATTTTTGATAATTTTCATTAATTTTAGATTTTTTACCAAAGAGTCGAGAGTATTAAATAAGTAAAGTATTTTCCAAAAGCACAAAAATAATGAAGCTAAATCCTATAAAAGAGAGGAAAAAATGTTGAATTTTAAAAATTCGGATTTTTGAATTTTTGATAATTTTCGATAATTTCAAATTTTTTACCAAAGAGTCGAGATAATTTAATAAGTAAAGTATTTTCCAAAAGCACAAAAATAATAAAGCTAAATCCTATAAAAGAGAGGAAAAAATGTTGAATTTTAAGAAATTCGGATTTTTGAATTTTTGATAATTTTCATTAATTTTAGATTTTTTACCAAAGAGTCGATACAATTTGATAAGTAAAGTATTTTCCAAAAGCATAAAAATAATAAAGCGAAATCCTATAAAAGAGAGGAAAAAATGTTGAATTTTAAAAAATTCGGATTTTTGAATTTTTGATAATTTTCATTAATTTTAGATTTTTTACCAAAGAGTCGAGACAATTTAATAAGTAAAGTATTTTCAAAAAGCACAAAAATAATGAAGCAAATTCCTATAAAAGAGAGGAAAAAATGTTGAATTTTAAGAAAATCGGATTTTTGAATTTTTTTGATTTTTTGATAATTTTAGATTTTTTACCAAAGAGTCGAGACTATTAAATATGTAAAGTATTTTTCAAAAGCACAAAAATAATAAAGCTAAATCCCATAAAAGAAAAGAAAAAATGTTGAATTTTAAGAAAATCAAATTTTTGAATTTTTTCGAATTTTTGATAATTTTAGATTTTTTACCAAAGAGTCAAGACAATTTAATAAGTAAAGTATTTTCTAAAGCACAAAAATAATGAAGCTAAATCCTATAAAAGAGAGGAAAAAATGTTGAATTTTAAGAAATTCGGATTTTTGAATTTTTTGATAATTTTCATTAATTTTAGATTTTTTACCAAAGAGTCGAGACAATTTAATAAGTAAAGTATTTTCCAAAAGCACAAAAATAATGAAGCTAAATCCTATAAAAGAGAGGAAAAAATGTTGAATTTTAAAAAATTCGGATTTTTGAATTTTTGATAATTTTCGATAATTTCAAATTTTTTACCAAAGAGTCGAGATAATTTAATAAGTAAAGTATTTTCCAAAAGCACAAAAATAATAAAGCTAAATCCTATAAAAGAGAGGAAAAAATGTTGAATTTTAAGAAATTCGGATTTTTGAATTTTTGATAATTTTCATTAATTTTAGATTTTTTACCAAAGAGTCGAGACTATTAAATATGTAAAGTATTTTTCAAAAGCACAAAAATAATAAAGCTAAATCCCATAAAAGAAAAGAAAAAATGTTGAATTTTAAGAAAATCAAATTTTTGAATTTTTTCGAATTTTTGATAATTTTAGATTTTTTACCAAAGAGTCAAGACAATTTAATAAGTAAAGTATTTTCTAAAGCACAAAAATAATGAAGCTAAATCCTATAAAAGAGAGGAAAAAATGTTGAATTTTAAGAAATTCGGATTTTTGAATTTTTTGATAATTTTCGATAATTTCAAATTTTTCACCAAAGAGTCGAGATAATTTAATAAGTAAAGTATTTTCCAAAAGCACAAAAATAATGAAGCTAAATCCTATAAAAGAGAGGAAAAAATGTTGAATTTTAAAAAATTCGGATTTTTGAATTTTTGATAATTTTCATTAATTTTAGATTTTTTATTAAAGAGTCGAGACAATTTAATAAGTAAAGTATTTTCTAAAGCACAAAAATAATGAACCTAAATCCTATAAAAGAGAGGAAAAAATGTTGAATTTTAAGAAATTCGGATTTTTGAATTTTTTGATAATTTTCAATAATTTCAAATTTTTCACCAAAGAGTCGAGATAATTTAATAAGTAAAGTATTTTCCAAAAGCACAAAAATAATGAAGCTAAATCATATAAAAGAGAGAAAAAAATGTTGAATTTTAAGAAATTCGGATTTTTGAATTTTTGATAATTTTCATTAATTTTAGATTTTTTACCAAAGAGTCGAGAGTATTAAATAAGTAAAGTATTTTCCAAAAGCACAAAAATAATGAAGCTAAATCCTATAAAAGAGAGGAAAAAATGTTGAATTTTAAAAATTCGGATTTTTGAATTTTTGATAATTTTCGATAATTTCAAATTTTTTACCAAAGAGTCGAGATAATTTAATAAGTAAAGTATTTTCCAAAAGCACAAAAATAATAAAGCTAAATCCTATAAAAGAGAGGAAAAAATGTTGAATTTTAAGAAATTCGGATTTTTGAATTTTTGATAATTTTCATTAATTTTAGATTTTTTACCAAAGAGTCGATACAATTTGATAAGTAAAGTATTTTCCAAAAGCATAAAAATAATGAAGCGAAATCCTATAAAAGAGAGGAAAAAATGTTGAATTTTAAAAAATTCGGATTTTTGAATTTTTGATAATTTTCATTAATTTTAGATTTTTTACCAAAGAGTCGAGACAATTTAATAAGTAAAGTATTTTCCAAAAGCACAAAAATAATGAAGCAAAATCCTATAAAAGAGAGGAAAAAATGTTGAATTTTAAGAAAATCGGATTTTTGAATTTTTTTGAATTTTTGATAATTTTAGATTTTTTACCAAAGAGTCAAGACAATTTAATAAGTAAAGTATTTTCTAAAGCACAAAAATAATGAAGCTAAATCCTATAAAAGAGAGGAAAAAATGTTGAATTTTAAGAAATTCGGATTTTTGAATTTTTTGATAATTTTCGATAATTTCAAATTTTTCACCAAAGAGTCGAGATAATTTAATAAGTAAAGTATTTTCCAAAAGCACAAAAATAATGAAGCTAAATCCTATAAAAGAGAGGAAAAAATGTTGAATTTTAAAAAATTCGGATTTTTGAATTATTGATAATTTTCATTAATTTTAGATTTTTTATTAAAGAGTCGAGACAATTTAATAAGTAAAGTATTTTCTAAAGCACAAAAATAATAAACCTAAATCCTATAAAAGAGAGGAAAAAATGTTGAATTTTAAGAAATTCGGATTTTTGAATTTTTTGATAATTTTCGATAATTTCAAATTTTTCACCAAAGAGTCGAGATAATTTAATAAGTAAAGTATTTTCCAAAAGCACAAAAATAATGAAGCTAAATCATATAAAAGAGAGGAAAAAATGTTGAATTTTAAGAAATTCGGATTTTTGAATTTTTGATAATTTTCATTAATTTTAGATTTTTTACCAAAGAGTCGAGAGTATTAAATAAGTAAAGTATTTTCCAAAAGCACAAAAATAATGAAGCTAAATCCTATAAAAGAGAGGAAAAAATGTTGAATTTTAAAAATTCGGATTTTTGAATTTTTGATAATTTTCGATAATTTCAAATTTTTTACCAAAGAGTCGAGATAATTTAATAAGTAAAGTATTTTCTAAAGCACAAAAATAATGAAGCTAAATCCTATAAAAGAGAGGAAAAAATGTTGAATTTTAAGAAATTCGGATTTTTGAATTTTTTGATAATTTTCGATAATTTCAAATTTTTCACCAAAGAGTCGAGATAATTTAATAAGTAAAGTATTTTCCAAAAGCACAAAAATAATGAAGCTAAATCCTATAAAAGAGAGGAAAAAATGTTGAATTTTAAAAAATTCGGATTTTTGAATTTTTGATAATTTTCATTAATTTTAGATTTTTTATTAAAGAGTCGAGACAATTTAATAAGTAAAGTATTTTCTAAAGCACAAAAATAATGAACCTAAATCCTATAAAAGAGAGGAAAAAATGTTGAATTTTAAAAAATTCGGATTTTTGAATTTTTGATAATTTTCATTAATTTTAGATTTTTTACCAAAGAGTCGAGACAATTTAATAAGTAAAGTATTTTCCAAAAGCACAAAAATAATGAAGCAAAATCCTATAAAAGAGAGGAAAAAATGTTGAATTTTAAGAAAATCGGATTTTTGAATTTTTTTGAATTTTTGATAATTTTAGATTTTTTACCAAAGAGTCGAGACTATTAAATATGTAAAGTATTTTTCAAAAGCACAAAAATAATAAAGCTAAATCCCATAAAAGAAAAGAAAAAATGTTGAATTTTAAGAAAATCAAATTTTTGAATTTTTTCGAATTTTTGATAATTTTAGATTTTTTACCAAAGAGTCAAGACAATTTAATAAGTAAAGTATTTTCTAAAGCACAAAAATAATGCAGCTAAATCCTATAAAAGAGAGGAAAAAATGTTGAATTTTAAGAAATTCGGATTTTTGAATTTTTTGATAATTTTCGATAATTTCAAATTTTTCACCAAAGAGTCGAGATAATTTAATAAGTAAAGTATTTTCCAAAAGCACAAAAATAATGAAGCTAAATCCTATAAAAGAGAGGAAAAAATGTTGAATTTTAAAAAATTCGGATTTTTGAATTTTTGATAATTTTCATTAATTTTAGATTTTTTACCAAACAGTCGAGACAATTTAATAAGTAAAGTATTTTCCAAAAGCACAAAAATAATGAAGCAAAATCCTATAAAAGAGAGGAAAAAATGTTGAATTTTAAAAAATTCGGATTTTTGAATTTTTGATAATTTTCATTAATTTTAGATTTTTTACCAAAGAGTCGAGACAATTTAATAAGTAAAGTATTTTCCAAAAGCACAAAAATAATGAAGCTAAATCCTATAAAAGAGAGAAAAAAATGTTGAATTTTAAGAAATTCGGATTTTTGAATTTTTGATAATTTTCATTAATTTTAGATTTTTTACCAAAGAGTCGAGAGTATTAAATAAGTAAAGTATTTTCCAAAAGCACAAAAATAATGAAGCTAAATCCTATAAAAGAGAGGAAAAAATGTTGAATTTTAAAAAATTCGGATTTTTGAATTTTTGATAATTTTCGATAATTTCAAATTTTTCACCAAAGAGTCAGGATAATTTAATAAGTAAAGTATTTTCCAAAAACACAAAAATAATGAAGCTAAATCCTATAAAAGAGAGGAAAAAATGTTGAATTTTAAAAATTCGGATTTTTGAATTTTTGATAATTTTCGATAATTTCAAATTTTTTACCAAAGAGTCGAGATAATTTAATAAGTAAAGTATTTTCCAAAAGCACAAAAATAATAAAGCTAAATCCTATAAAAGAGAGGAAAAAATGTTGAAATTTAAGAAATTCGGATTTTTGAATTTTTGATAATTTTCATTAATTTTAGATTTTTTACCAAAGAGTCGAGACAATTTGATAAGTAAAGTATTTTCCAAAAGCATAAAAATAATGAAGCGAAATCCTATAAAAGAGAGGAAAAAATGTTGAATTTTAAAAAATTCGGATTTTTGAATTTTTGATAATTTTCATTAATTTTAGATTTTTTACCAAAGAGTCGATACAATTTGATAAGTAAAGTATTTTCCAAAAGCATAAAAATAATAAAGCGAAATCCTATAAAAGAGAGGAAAAAATGTTGAATTTTAAAAAATTCGGATTTTTGAATTTTTGATAATTTTCATTAATTTTAGATTTTTTACCAAAGAGTCGAGACAATTTAATAAGTAAAGTATTTTCCAAAAGCACAAAAATAATGAAGCAAAATCCTATAAAAGAGAGGAAAAAATGTTGAATTTTAAGAAAATCGGATTTTTGAATTTTTTTGAATTTTTGATAATTTTAGATTTTTTACCAAAGAGTCGAGACTATTAAATATGTAAAGTATTTTTCAAAAGCACAAAAATAATAAAGCTAAATCCCATAAAAGAAAAGAAAGAATGTTGAATTTTAAGAAAATCAAATTTTTGAATTTTTTCGAATTTTTGATAATTTTAGATTTTTTACCAAAGAGTCAAGACAATTTAATAAGTAAAGTATTTTCTAAAGCACAAAAATAATGAAGCTAAATCCTATAAAAGAGAGGAAAAAATGTTGAATTTTAAGAAATTCGGATTTTTGAATTTTTTGATAATTTTCATTAATTTTAGATTTTTTACCAAAGAGTCGAGACAATTTAATAAGTAAAGTATTTTCCAAAAGCACAAAAATAATGAAGCTAAATCCTATAAAAGAGAGGAAAAAATGTTGAATTTTAAAAAATTCGGATTTTTGAATTTTTGATAATTTTCGATAATTTCAAATTTTTTACCAAAGAGTCGAGATAATTTAATAAGTAAAGTATTTTCCAAAAGCACAAAAATAATAAAGCTAAATCCTATAAAAGAGAGGAAAAAATGTTGAATTTTAAGAAATTCGGATTTTTGAATTTTTAATAATTTTCATTAATTTTAGATTTTTTACCAAAGAGTCGAGACTATTAAATATGTAAAGTATTTTTCAAAAGCACAAAAATAATAAAGCTAAATCCCATAAAAGAAAAGAAAAAAATGTTGAATTTTAAGAAAATCAAATTTTTGAATTTTTTCGAATTTTTGATAATTTTAGATTTTTTACCAAAGAGTCAAGACAATTTAATAAGTAAAGTATTTTCTAAAGCACAAAAATAATGAAGCTAAATCCTATAAAAGAGAGGAAAAAATGTTGAATTTTAAGAAATTCGGATTTTTGAATTTTTTGATAATTTTCGATAATTTCAAATTTTTCACCAAAGAGTCGAGATAATTTAATAAGTAAAGTATTTTCCAAAAGCACAAAAATAATGAAGCTAAATCCTATAAAAGAGAGGAAAAAATGTTGAATTTTAAAAAATTCGGATTTTTGAATTTTTGATAATTTTCATTAATTTTAGATTTTTTATTAAAGAGTCGAGACAATTTAATAAGTAAAGTATTTTCTAAAGCACAAAAATAATGAAGCTAAATCCTATAAAAGAGAGGAAAAAATGTTGAATTTTAAGAAATTCGGATTTTTGAATTTTTTGATAATTTTCGATAATTTCAAATTTTTCACCAAAGAGTCGAGATAATTTAATAAGTAAAGTATTTTCCAAAAGCACAAAAATAATGAAGCTTAATCATATAAAAGAGAGAAAAAAATGTTGAATTTTAAGAAATTCGGATTTTTGAATTTTTGATAATTTTCATTAATTTTAGATTTTTTACCAAAGAGTCGAGAGTATTAAATAAGTAAAGTATTTTCCAAAAGCACAAAAATAATGAAGCTAAATCCTATAAAAGAGAGGAAAAAATGTTGAATTTTAAAAATTCGGATTTTTGAATTTTTGATAATTTTCGATAATTTCAAATTTTTTACCAAAGAGTCGAGATAATTTAATAAGTAAAGTATTTTCCAAAAGCACAAAAATAATAAAGCTAAATCCTATAAAAGAGAGGAAAAAATGTTGAATTTTAAGAAATTCGGATTTTTGAATTTTTGATAATTTTCATTAATTTTAGATTTTTTACCAAAGAGTCGAGACAATTTGATAAGTAAAGTATTTTCCAAAAGCACAAAAATAATGAAGCGAAATCCTATAAAAGAGAGGAAAAAATGTTGAATTTTAAAAAATTCGGATTTTTGAATTTTTGATAATTTTCATTAATTTTAGATTTTTTACCAAAGAGTCGAGACAATTTAATAAGTAAAGTATTTTCCAAAAGCACAAAAATAATGAAGCAAAATCCTATAAAAGAGAGGAAAAAATGTTGAATTTTAAGAAAATCGGATTTTTGAATTTTTTTGAATTTTTGATAATTTTAGATTTTTTACCAAAGAGTCGAGACTATTAAATATGTAAAGTATTTTCAAAAGCACAAAAATAATGAAGCTAAATCCCATAAAAGAAAAGAAAAAATGTTGAATTTTAAGAAAATCAAATTTTTGAATTTTTTCGAATTTTTGATAATTTTAGATTTTTTACCAAAGAGTCGAGACAATTTAATAAGTAAAGTATTTTCTAAAGCACAAAAATAATGCAGCTAAATCCTATAAAAGAGAGGAAAAAATGTTGAATTTTAAGAAATTCGGATTTTTGAATTTTTTGATAATTTTCGATAATTTCAAATTTTTCACCAAAGAGTCGAGATAATTTAATAAGTAAAGTATTTTCCAAAAGCACAAAAATAATGAAGCTAAATCCTATAAAAGAGAGGAAAAAATGTTGAATTTTAAAAATTCGGATTTTTGAATTTTTGATAATTTTCATTAATTTTAGATTTTTTACCAAACAGTCGAGACAATTTAATAAGTAAAGTATTTTCCAAAAGCACAAAAATAATGAAGCAAAATCCTATAAAAGAGAGGAAAAAATGTTGAATTTTAAAAAATTCGGATTTTTGAATTTTTGATAATTTTCATTAATTTTAGATTTTTTACCAAAGAGTCGAGACAATTTAATAAGTAAAGTATTTTCCAAAAGCACAAAAATAATGAAGCTAAATCCTATAAAAGAGAGAAAAAAATGTTGAATTTTAAGAAATTCGGATTTTTGAATTTTTGATAATTTTCATTAATTTTAGATTTTTTACCAAAGAGTCGAGAGTATTAAATAAGTAAAGTATTTTCCAAAAGCACAAAAATAATGAAGCTAAATCCTATAAAAGAGAGGAAAAAATGTTGAATTTTAAAAAATTCGGATTTTTGAATTTTTGATAATTTTCATTAATTTTAGATTTTTTACCAAAGAGTCGAGACAATTTGATAAGTAAAGTATTTTTCAAAAGCACAAAAATAATGAAGCGAAATCCTATAAAAGAGAGGAAAAAATGTTGAATTTTAAAAAATTCGGATTTTTGAATTTTTGATAATTTTCGATAATTTCAAATTTTTTACCAAAGAGTCGAGATAATTTAATAAGTAAAGTATTTTCCAAAAGCACAAAAATAATGAAGCTAAATCCTATAAAAGAGAGGAAAAAATGTTGAATTTTAAGAAATTCGGATTTTTGAATTTTTGATAATTTTCGATAATTTCAAATTTTTCACCAAAGAGTCGAGATAATTTAATAAGTAAAGTATTTTCCAAAAGCACAAAAATAATGAAGCTAAATCCCATAAAAGAAAAGAAAAAATGTTGTATTTTAAGAAAATCAAATTTTTGAATTTTTTCGAATTTTTGATAATTTTAGATTTTTTACCAAAGAGTCGAGACTATTAAATATTTAAAGTATTTTCCAAAAGCACAAAAATAATGAAGCTAAATCTTATAAAAGAGAAGAAAAAATGTTGAATTTTAAGAAATTCGGATTTTTGAATTTTTGATAATTTTCGATAATTTCAATTTTTTACCAAAGAGTCGAGATAATTTAATAAGTAAAGTATTTTCCAAAAGCACAAAAATAATGAAGCTAAATCCCATAAAAGAAAAGAAAAAATGTTGAATTTTAAGAAAATCAAATTTTTGAATTTTTTCGAATTTTTGATAATTTTAGATTTTTTACCAAAGAGTCGAGACTATTAAATATTTAAAGTATTTTCCAAAAGCACAAAAATAATGAAGCTAAATCTTATAAAAGAGAAGAAAAAATGTTGAATTTTAAGAAATTCGGATTTTTGAATTTTTGATAATTTTCGATAATTTCAAATTTTTCACCAAAGAGTCGAGATAATTTAATAAGTAAAGTATTTTCCAAAAGCACAAAAATAATGAAGCTAAATCCTATAAAAGAGAGGAAAAAATATTGAATTTGAAGAAATTCGGATTTTTGAATTTTTGATAATTTTCGATAATTTCAAATTTTTTACCAAAGAGTCGAGATAATTTAATAAGTAAAGTATTTTTCAAAAGCACAAAAATAATGAAGCTAAATCCCATAAAAGAAAAGAAAAAATGTTGAATTTTAAGAAAATCAAATTTTTGAATTTTTTCGAATTTTTGATAATTATAGATTTTTTACCAAAGAGTCGAGACTATTAAATATTTAAAGTATTTTCCAAAAGCACAAAAATAATGAAGCTAAATCTTATAAAAGAGAAGAAAAAATGTTGAATTTTAAGAAATTCGGATTTTTGATTTTTTGATAATTTTCGATAATTTCAAATTTTTCACCAAAGAGTCGAGATAATTTAATAAGTAAAGTATTTTCCAAAAGCACAAAAATAATGAAGCTAAATCCTATAAAAGAGAGGAAAAAATGTTGAATTTTAAGAAATTCGGATTTTTGAATTTTTGATAATTTTCGATAATTTCAAATTTTTCACCAAAGAGTCGAGATAATTTAATAAGTAAAGTATTTTCCAAAAGCACAAAAATAATAAAGCTAAATCCCATAAAAGAGAGGAAAAAATGTTGAATTTTAAGAAAATCAAATTTTTGAATTTTTTCGAATTTTTGATAATTTTAGATTTTTTACCAAAGAGTCGAGACTATTAAATATTTAAAGTATTTTTCAAAAGCACAAAAATAATGAAGCTAAATCCCATAAAAGAGAAGAAAAAATGTTGAATTTTAAGAAAATCAAATTTTTGAATTTTTTCGAATTTTTGATAATTTTAGATTTTTTACCAAAGATTCGAGAGTATTAAATAAGTAAAGTATTTTCTAAAAGCACAAAAATAATAAAGCTAAATCCTATAAAAGAGAGGAAAAAATGTTGAATTTTAAAAAATTCGGATTTTTGAATTTTTGATAATTTTCATTAATTTTAGATTTTTTACCAAAGAGTCGAGACAATTTAATAAGTAAAGTATTTTCCAAAAGCACAAAAATAATGAAGCTAAATCCTATAAAAGAGAGGAAAAAATGTTGAATTTTAAGAAATTCGGATTTTTGAATTTTTGATAATTTTCATTAATTTTATATTTTTTACCAAAGAGTCGAGATAATTTAATAAGTAAAGTATTTTCCAAAAGCACAAAAATAATGAAGCTAAATCCTATAAAAGAGAGGAAAAAATGTTGAATTTTAAGAAATTCAAATTTTTGAATTTTTGATAATTTTCGATAATTTCAAATTTTTTACCAAAGAGTCGAGATAATTTAATAAGTAAAGTATTTTCCAAAAGCACAAAAATAATAAAGCTAAATCCTATAAAAGAGAGGAAAAAATGTTAAATTTTAAGAAATTCGGATTTTTGAATTTTTGATAATTTTCGATAATTTCAACTTTTTTACCAAAGAGTCGAGATAATTTAATAAGTAAAGTATTTTTCGAAAGCACAAAAATAATGAAGCTAAATCCTATAAAAGAGAGGAAAAAATGTTGAATTTTAAAAAATTCGGATTTTTGATTTTTTGATAATTTTCGATAATTTTAGATTTTTCACCAAAGAGTCGAGATAATTTAATAAGTAAAGTATTTTCCAAAAGCACAAAAATAATGAAGCTAAATCCTATAAAAGAGTGGAAAAAATGTTGAATTTTAAGAAAATCAAATTTTTGAATTTTTTCGAAATTTTGATAATTTTAGATTTTTTACCAAAGATTTGAGAGTATTAAATAAGTAAAGTATTTTCTAAAAGCACAAAAATAATAAAGCTAAATCCTATAAAAGAGAGGAAAAAATGGTGAATTTTAAAAATTCGGATTTTTGAATTTTTGATAATTTTCATTAATTTTAGATTTTTTACCAAAGAGTCGAGACAATTTAATAAGTAAAGTATTTTCCAAAAGCACAAAAATAATGAAGCTAAATCCTATAAAAGAGAGGAAAAAATGTTGAATTTTAAAAAATTCGGATTTTTGAATTTTTGATAAATTTCAATAATTTCAAATTTTTTACCAAAGAGTCGAGATAATTTAATAAGTAAAGTATTTTCCAAAAGCACAAAAATAATGAAGCTAAATCCTATAAAAAAAAGGAAAAAATGTTGAATTTTAAAAAATTCGGATTTTTGAATTTTTGATAATTTTCATTAATTTTAGATTTTTTACCAAAGAGTCGAGACAATTTGATAAGTAAAGTATTTTCCAAAAGCACAAAAATAATGAAGCTATATCCTATAAAAGAGAGGAAAAAATGTTGAATTTTAAGAAATTCGGATTTTTGAATTTTTGATAATTTTCGATAATTTCAAATTTTTTACCAAAGAGTAGAGATAATTTAATAAGTAAAGTATTTTCCAAAAGCACAAAAATAATAAAGCTAAATCCCATAAAAGAAAAGAAAAAATGTTGTATTTTAGGAAAATCAAATTTTTGAATTTTTTCGAATTTTTGATAATTTTAGATTTTTTACCAAAGAGTCGAGACTATTAAATATTTAAAGTATTTTCCAAAAGCACAAAAATAATGAAGCTAAATCTTATAAAAGAGAAGAAAAAATGTTGAATTTTAAGAAAATCAAATTTTTGAATTTTTGATAATTTTCGATAATTTCAAATTTTTCACCAAAGAGTCGAGATAATTTAATAAGTAAAGTATTTTCCAAAAGCACAAAAATAATAAAGCTAAATCCTATAAAAGAGAGGAAAAAATGTTGAATTTTAAAAAATTCGGATTTTTGAATTTTTGATAATTTTCATTAATTTTATATTTTTTACCAAAGAGTCGAGATAATTTAATAAGTAAAGTATTTTTCCAAAAGCACAAAAATAATGAAGCTAAATCCTATAAAAGAGAGGAAAAAATGTTGAATTTTAAAAAATTCGGATTTTTGATTTTTTGATAATTTTCGATAATTTTAGATTTTTTACCAAAGAGTCGAGATAATTTAATAAGTAAAGTATTTTCCAAAAGCACAAAAATAATGAAGCTAAATCCTATAAAAGAGAGGAAAAAATGTTGAATTTTAAGAAAATCAAATTTTTGAATTTTTTCGAAATTTTGATAATTTTAGATTTTTTACCAAAGATTTGAGAGTATTAAATAAGTAAAGTATTTTCTAAAAGCACAAAAATAATGAAGCTAAATCCTATAAATGAGAAGAAAAAATGGTGAATTTTAAAAAATTCGGATTTTTGAATTTTTGATAATTTTCATTAATTTTAGATTTTTTACCATAGAGTCGAGACAATTTAATAAGTAAAGTATTTTTCAAAAGCACAAAAATAATGAAGCTAAATCCTATAAAAGAGAGGAAAAAATGTTGAATTTTAAAAAATTCGGATTTTTGAATTTTTGATAAATTTCGATAATTTCAAATTTTTTACCAAAGAGTCGAGATAATTTAATAAGTAAAGTATTTTCCAAAAGCACAAAAATAATGAAGCTAAATCCTATAAAAAAAAGGAAAAAATGTTGAATTTTAAAAAATTCGGATTTTTGAATTTTTGATAATTTTCATTAATTTTAGATTTTTTACCAAAGAGTCGAGACAATTTGATAAGTAAAGTATTTTCCAAAAGCACAAAAATAATGAAGCTATATCCTATAAAAGAGAGGAAAAAATGTTGAATTTTAAGAAATTCGGATTTTTGAATTTTTGATAATTTTCGATAATTTCAAATTTTTTACCAAAGAGTAGAGATAATTTAATAAGTAAAGTATTTTCCAAAAGCACAAAAATAATAAAGCTAAATCCCATAAAAGAAAAGAAAAAATGTTGTATTTTAGGAAAATCAAATTTTTGAATTTTTTCGAATTTTTGATAATTTTAGATTTTTTACCAAAGAGTCGAGACTATTAAATATTTAAAGTATTTTCCAAAAGCACAAAAATAATGAAGCTAAATCTTATAAAAGAGAAAAAAAAATGTTGAATTTTAAGAAAATCAAATTTTTGAATTTTTGATAATTTTCGATAATTTCAAATTTTTCACCAAAGAGTCGAGATAATTTAATAAGTAAAGTATTTTCCAAAAGCACAAAAATAATGAAGCTAAATCCTATAAAAGAGAGGAAAAAATGTTGAATTTTAAAAAATTCGGATTTTTGAATTTTTGATAATTTTCATTAATTTTATATTTTTTACCAAAGAGTCGAGACAATTTAATAAATAAAGTATTTTCTAAAAGCACAAAAATAATAAAGCTAAATCCCATAAAAGAGAAGAAAAAATGTAGAATTTTAAGAAAATCAAATTTTTGAATTTTTTCGAATTTTTGATAATTTTAGATTTTTTACCAAAGATTCGAGACTATTAAATATTTAAAGTATTTTCCAAAAGCACAAAAATAATGAAGCTAAATCTTATAAAAGAGAAGAAAAAATGTTGAATTTTAAGAAATTCGGATTTTTGAATTTTTTCGAATTTTTGATAATTTTAGATTTTTTACCAAAGAGTCGAGACTATTAAATATTTAAAGTATTTTCCAAAAGCACAAAAATAATGAAGCTAAATCTTATAAAAGAGAAGAAAAAATGTTGAATTTTAAGAAATTCGGATTTTTGAATTTTTGATAATTTTCGATAATTTCAACTTTTTTACCAAAGAGTCGAGATAATTTAATAAGTAAAGTATTTTCCAAAAGCACAAAAATAATGAAGCTAAATCCCATAAAAGAAAAGAAAAAATGTTGAATTTTAAGAAAATCAAATATTTGAATTTTTTCGAATTTTTGATAATTTTAGATTTTTTACCAAAGAGTCGAGACTATTAAATATTTAAAGTATTTTCCAAAAGCACAAAAATAATGAAGCTAAATCTTATAAAAGAGAAGAAAAAATGTTGACTTTTAAGAAATTCGGATTTTTGAATTTTTGATAATTTTCGATAATTTCAAATTTTTTACCAAAGAGTCGAGATAATTAATTAAGTAAAGTATTTTCCAAAAGCACAAAAATAATGAAGCTAAATCCCATAAAAGAAAAGAAAAAATGTTGTATTTTAAGAAAATCAAATTTTTGAATTTTTTCGAATTTTTGATAATTTTAGATTTTTTACCAAAGATTCGAGAGTATTAAATAAGTAAAGTATTTTCTAAAAGCACAAAAATAATAAGGCTAAATTTCTATAAAAGAGAGGAAAAAATGGTGAATTTTAAAAAATTCGGATTTTTGAATTTTTGATAATATTCATTAATTTTAGATTTTTTACCAAAGAGTCGAGATAATTTAATAAGTAAAGTATTTTCCAAAAGCACAAAAATAATGAAGCTAAATCCCATAAAAGAAAAGAAAAAATGTTGTATTTTAAGAAAATCAAATTTTTGAATTTTTTCGAATTTTTGATAATTTTAGATTTTTTACCAAAGAGTCGAGACTATTAAATATTTAAAGTATTTTCCAAAAGCACAAAAATAATGAAGCTAAATCTTATAAAAGAGAAGAAAAAATGTTGAATTTTAAGAAATTCGGATTTTTGAATTTTTGATAATTTTCGATAATTTCAAATTTTTCACCAAAGAGTCGAGATAATTTAATAAGTAAAGTATTTTCCAAAAGCACAAAAATAATGAAGCTAAATCCTATAAAAGAGAGGAAAAAATATTGAATTTGAAGAAATTCGGATTTTTGAATTTTTGATAATTTTCGATAATTTCAAATTTTTTACCAAAGAGTCGAGATAATTTAATAAGTAAAGTATTTTCAAAAGCACAAAAATAATGAAGCTAAATCCCATAAAAGAAAAGAAAAAATGTTGAATTTTAAGAAATTCGGATTTTTGAATTTTTGATAATTTTCGATAATTTCAAATTTTTTACCAAAGAGTCGAGATAATTTAATAAGTAAAGTATTTTCCAAAAGCACAAAAATAATGAAGCTAAATCCTATAAAAGAGAGGAAAAAATGTTGAATTTTAAGAAATTCGGATTTTTGAATTTTTGCTAATTTTCGATAATTTCAACTATTTTACCAAAGAGTCGAGATAATTTAATAAGTAAAGTATTTTCCAAAAGCACAAAAATAATGAAGCTAAATCCCATAAAAGAAAAGAAAAAATGTTGTATTTTAAGAAAATCAAATTTTTGAATTTTTTCGAATTTTTGATAATTTTAGATTTTTTACCAAAGAGTCGAGACTATTAAATATTTAAAGTATTTTCCAAAAGCACAAAAATAATGAAGCTAAATCTTATAAAAGAGAAGAAAAAATGTTGACTTTTAAGAAATTCGGATTTTTGAATTTTTGATAATTTTCGATAATTTCAAATTTTTCACCAAAGAGTCGAGATAATTTAATAAGTAAAGTATTTTCCAAAAGCACAAAAATAATAAAGCTAAATCCAATAAAAGAGAGGAAAAAATGTTGAATTTTAAGAAAATCAAATTTTTGAATTTTTTCGAATTTTTGATAATTTTAGATTTTTTACCAAAGATTCGAGACTATTAAATATTTAAAGTATTTTTCAAAAGCACAAAAATAATGAAGCTAAATCCCATAAAAGAGAAGAAAAAATGTTGAATTTTAAGAAAATCAAATTTTTGAATTTTTTCGAATTTTTGATAATTTTAGATTTTTTACCAAAGATTCGAGAGTATTAAATAAGTAAAGTATTTTCTAAAAGCACAAAAATAATGAAGCTAAATCCTATAAAAGAGAGGAAAAAATGTTGAATTTTAAAAAATTCGGATTTTTGAATTTTTGATAAATTTCGATAATTTCAAATTTTTTACCAAAGAGTCGAGATAATTTAATAAGTAAAGTATTTTTCAAAAGCACAAAAATAATGAAGCTAAATCCTATAAAAGAAAGGAAAAAATGTTGAATTTTAAAAAATTCGGATTTTTGAATTTTTGATAATTTTCATTAATTTTAGATTTTTTACCAAAGAGTCGAGACAATTTGATAAGTAAAGTATTTTTCAAAAGCACAAAAATAATGAAGCTAAATCCTATAAAAGAGAGGAAAAAATGTTGAATTTTAAGAAATTCGGATTTTTGAATTTTTGATAATTTTCGATAATTTTAGATTTTTTACCAAAGAGTCGAGACTATTAAATAAGTAAAGTATTTTCCAAAAGCACAAAAATAATGAAGCTAAATCCTATAAAAGAGAGGAAAAAATGTTGAATTTTAAGAAATTCGGATTTTTGAATTTTTGATAATTTTCGATAATTTTAGATTTTTTACCAAAGAGTCGAGATAATTTAATAAGTAAAGTATTTTCCAAAAGCACAAAAATAATGAAGCTAAATCCTATAAAAGAGAGGAAAAAATGTTGAATTTTAAAAATTCGGATTTTTGAATTTTTGATAATTTTCATTAATTTTAGATTTTTTACCAAAGAGTCGAGACAATTTTATAAGTAAAGTATTTTCCAAAAGCACAAAAATAATGAAGCTAAATCCTATAAAAGAGAAGAAAAAATGTTGAATTTTAAGAAATTCGGATTTTTGAATTTTTGATAATTTTCGATAATTTTAGATTTTTCACCAAAGAGTCGAGATAATTTAATAAGTAAAGTATTTTCCAAAAGCACAAAAATAATGAAGCTAAATCCTATAAAAGAGAGGAAAAAATGTTGAATTTTAAGAAAATCAAATTTTTGAATTTTTTCGAAATTTTTGATAATTTTAGATTTTTTACCAAAGAGTCGAGAGTATTAAATAAGTAAAGTATTTTCTAAAAGCACAAAAATAATGAAGCTAAATCCTATAAAAGAGAGGAAAAAATGGTGAATTTTAAAAAATTCGGATTTTTGAATTTTTGATAATTTTCATTAATTTTAGATTTTTTACCAAAGAGTCGAGACAATTTAATAAGTAAAGTATTTTTCAAAAGCACAAAAATAATGAAGCTAAATCCTATAAAAGAGAGGAAAAAATGTTGAATTTTAAAAAATTCGGATTTTTGAATTTTTGATAATTTTCGATAATTTCAAATTTTTTACCAAAGAGTCGAGATAATTTAATAAGTAAAGTATTTTCCAAAAGCACAAAAATAATGAAGCTAAATCCTATAAAAAAAGGAAAAAATGTTGAATTTTAAAAAATTCGGATTTTTGAATTTTTGATAATTTTCATTAATTTTAGATTTTTTACCAAAGAGTCGAGACAATTTGATAAGTAAAGTATTTTCCAAAAGCACAAAAATAATGAAGCTAAATCCTATAAAAGAGAGGAAAAAATGTTGAATTTTAAGAAATTCGGATTTTTGAATTTTTGATAATTTTCGATAATTTCAAATTTTTTACCAAAGAGTCGAGATAATTTAATAAGTAAAGTATTTTTCAAAAGCACAAAAATAATGAAGCTAAATCCCATAAAAGAGAAGAAAAAATGTTGAATTTTAAGAAAATCAAATTTTTGAATTTTTTCGAATTTTTGATAATTTTAGATTTTTTACCAAAGAGTCGAGACTATTAAATATTTAAAGTATTTTCCAAAAGCACAAAAATAATGAAGCTAAATCTTATAAAAGAGAGGAAAAAATGTTGAATTTTAAAAAATTCGGATTTTTGAATTTTTGATAATTTTCATTAATTTTACATTTTTTACCAAAGAGTCGAGACAATTTAATAAGTAAAGTATTTTCTAAAAGCACAAAAATAATGAAGCTAAATCCCATAAAAGAGAAGAAAAAATGTTGAATTTTAAGAAAATCAAATTTTTGAATTTTTTCGAATTTTTGATAATTTTAGATTTTTTACCAAAGAGTCGAGACTATTAAATATTTAAAGTATTTTCCAAAAGCACAAAAATAATGAAGCTAAATCTTATAAAAGAGAAGAAAAAATGTTGAATTTTAAGAAATTCGGATTTTTGAATTTTTTCGAATTTTTGATAATTTTAGATTTTTTACCAAAGAGTCGAGACTATTAAATATTTAAAGTATTTTCCAAAAGCACAAAAATAATGAAGCTAAATCTTATAAAAGAGAAGAAAAAATGTTGAATTTTAAGAAATTCGGATTTTTGAATTTTTGATAATTTTCGATAATTTCAATTTTTTACCAAAGAGTCGAGATAATTTAATAAGTAAAGTATTTTCCAAAAGCACAAAAATAATGAAGCTAAATCCCATAAAAGAAAAGAAAAAATGTTGAATTTTAAGAAAATCAAATTTTTGAATTTTTTCGAATTTTTGATAATTTTAGATTTTTTACCAAAGAGTCGAGACTATTAAATATTTAAAGTATTTTCCAAAAGCACAAAAATAATGAAGCTAAATCTTATAAAAGAGAAGAAAAAATGTTGACTTTTAAGAAATTCGGATTTTTGAATTTTTGATAATTTTCGATAATTTCAAATTTTTTACCAAAGAGTCGAGATAATTAATTAAGTAAAGTATTTTCCAAAAGCACAAAAATAATGAAGCTAAATCCCATAAAAGAAAAGAAAAAATGTTGTATTTTAAGAAAATCAAATTTTTGAATTTTTTCGAATTTTTGATAATTTTAGATTTTTTACCAAAGATTCGAGAGTATTAAATAAGTAAAGTATTTTCTAAAAGCACAAAAATAATGAAGCTAAATTTCTATAAAAGAGAGGAAAAAATGTTGAATTTTAAAAAATTCGGATTTTTGAATTTTTGATAATATTTATTAATTTTAGATTTTTTACCAAAGAGTCGAGATAATTTAATAAGTAAAGTATTTTCCAAAAGCACAAAAATAATGAAGCTAAATCCCATAAAAGAAAAGAAAAAATGTTGTATTTTAAGAAAATCAAATTTTTGAATTTTTTCGAATTTTTGATAATTTTAGATTTTTTACCAAAGAGTCGAGACTATTAAATATTTAAAGTATTTTCCAAAAGCACAAAAATAATGAAGCTAAATCTTATAAAAGAGAAGAAAAAATGTTGAATTTTAAGAAATTCGGATTTTTGAATTTTTGATAATTTTCGATAATTTCAAATTTTTCACCAAAGAGTCGAGATAATTTAATAAGTAAAGTATTTTCCAAAAGCACAAAAATAATGAAGCTAAATCCTATAAAAGAGAGGAAAAAATATTGAATTTTAAGAAATTCGGATTTTTGAATTTTTGATAATTTTCGATAATTTCAAATTTTTTACCAAAGAGTCGAGATAATTTAATAAGTAAAGTATTTTTCAAAAGCACAAAAATAATGAAGCTAAATCCCATAAAAGAAAAGAAAAAATGTTGAATTTTAAGAAATTCGGATTTTTGAATTTTTGATAATTTTCGATAATTTCAAATTTTTTACCAAAGAGTCGAGATAATTTAATAAGTAAAGTATTTTCCAAAAGCACAAAAATAATGAAGCTAAATCCTATAAAAGAGAGGAAAAAATGTTGAATTTTAAGAAATTCGGATTTTTGAATTTTTGCTAATTTTCGATAATTTCAACTTTTTTACCAAAGAGTCGAGATAATTTAATAAGTAAAGTATTTTCCAAAAGCACAAAAATAATGAAGCTAAATCCCATAAAAGAAAAGAAAAAATGTTGTATTTTAAGAAAATCAAATTTTTGAATTTTTTCGAATTTTTGATAATTTTAGATTTTTTACCAAAGAGTCGAGACTATTAAATATTTAAAGTATTTTCCAAAAGCACAAAAATAATGAAGCTAAATCTTATAAAAGAGAAGAAAAAATGTTGAATTTTAAGAAATTCGGATTTTTGAATTTTTGATAATTTTCGATAATTTCAAATTTTTTACCAAAGAGTCGAGATAATTTTATAAGTAAAGTATTTTCCAAAAGCACAAAAATAATGAAGCTAAATCCTATAAAAGAGAAGAAAAAATGTTGAATTTTAAGAAAATCAAATTTTTGAATTTTTACGAATTTTTGATAATTTTAGATTTTTTACCAAAGAGTCGAGAGTATTAAATAAGTAAAGTATTTTCTAAAAGCACAAAAATGATAAAGCTAAATCCTATAAAAGAGAAGAAAAAATGTTAAATTTTAAGAAATTCGGATTTTTGAATTTTTGATAATTTTCGATAATTTCAAATTTTTCACCAAAGAGTCGAGATAATTTAATAAGTAAAGTATTTTCTAAAAGCACAAAAATAATGAAGCTAAATCCTATAAAAGAGAGGAAAAAATGTTGAATTTTAAGAAATTTAGATTTTTGAATTTTTGATAATTTTCGATAATTTCAAATTTTTTACCAAAGAGTCGAGATAATTTTATAAGTAAAGTATTTTCCAAAAGCACAAAAATAATGAAGCTAAATCCTATAAAAGAGAGGAAAAAATGTTGAATTTTAAGAAAATCAAATTTTTGAATTTTTTCGAATTTTTGATAATTTTAGATTTTTTACCAAAGAGTCGAGATTATTAAATATTTAAAGTATTTTCCAAAAGCACAAAAATTATGAAGCTAAATCCTATAAAAGAGAGGAAAAAATGTTGAATTTTAAAAAATTCGGATTTTTGAATTTTTGATAAATTTCGATAATTTCAAATTTTTTACCAAAGAGTCGAGATAATTTAATAAGTAAAGTATTTTCCAAAAGCACAAAAATAATGAAGCAAAATCCTATAAAAGAGAGGAAAAAATGTTGAATTTTAAGAAATTCGGATTTTTGAATTTTTGATAATTTTCGATAATTTCAAATTTTTTACCAAAGAGTCGAGATAATTTAATAAGTAAAGTATTTTCCAAAAGCACAAAAATAATAAAGCTAAATCCTATAAAAGAGAGGAAAAAATGTTGAATTTTAAAAAATTCGGATTTTTGAATTTTTGATAATTTTCGATAATTTCAAATTTTTTACCAAAAAGTCGAGATAATTTAATAAGTAAAGTATTTTCCAAAAGCACAATAATAATAAAGCGAAATCCTATAAAAGAGAGGAAAAAATGTTGAATTTTAAAAAATTCGGATTTTTGAATTTTTGATAATTTTCATTAATTTTAGATTTTTTACCAAAGAGTCGAGACAATTTGATAAGTAAAGTATTTTCCAAAAGCACAAAAATAATGAAGCAAAATCCTATAAAAGAGAGGAAAAAATGTTGAATTTTAAGAAAATCGGATTTTTGAATTTTTTTGAATTTTTGATAATTTTAGATTTTTTACCAAAGAGTCGAGACTATTAAATATGTAAAGTATTTTTCAAAAGCACAAAAATAATAAAGCTAAATCCCATAAAAGAAAAGAAAAAATGTTGAATTTTAAGAAAATCAAATTTTTGAATTTTTTCGAATTTTTGATAATTTTAGATTTTTTACCAAAGAGTCAAGACAATTTAATAAGTAAAGTATTTTCTAAAGCACAAAAATAATGAACCTAAATCCTATAAAAGAGAAGAAAAAATGTTGAATTTTAAGAAATTCGGATTTTTGAATTTTTTGATAATTTTCGATAATTTCAAATTTTTCACCAAAGAGTCGAGATAATTTAATAAGTAAAGTATTTTCCAAAAGCACAAAAATAATGAAGCTAAATCATATAAAAGAGAGAAAAAAATGTTTAATTTTAAGAAATTCGGATTTTTGAATTTTTGATAATTTTCATTAATTTTAGATTTTTTACCAAAGAGTCGAGAGTATTAAATAAGTAAAGTATTTTCCAAAAGCACAAAAATAATGAAGCTAAATCCTATAAAAGAGAGGAAAAAATGTTGAATTTTAAAAATTCGGATTTTTGAATTTTTGATAATTTTCGATAATTTCAAATTTTTTACCAAAGAGTCGAGAGTATTAAATAAGTAAAGTATTTTCCAAAAGCACAAAAATAATGAAGCTAAATCCTATAAAAGAGAGGAAAAAATGTTGAATTTTAAAAATTCGGATTTTTGAATTTTTGATAATTTTCGATAATTTCAAATTTTTTACCAAAGAGTCGATACAATTTGATAAGTAAAGTATTTTCCAAAAGCATAAAAATAATGAAGCGAAATCCTATAAAAGAGAGGAAAAAATGTTGAATTTTAAAAAATTCGGATTTTTGAATTTTTGATAATTTTCATTAATTTTAGATTTTTTACCAAAGAGTCGAGACAATTTGATAAGTAAAGTATTTTCCAAAAGCACAAAAATAATGAAGCGAAATCCTATAAAAGAGAGGAAAAAATGTTGAATTTTAAAAAATTCGGATATTTGAATTTTTGATAATTTTCATTAATTTTAGATTTTTTACCAAAGAGTCAAGACAATTTAATAAGTAAAGTATTTTCTAAAGCACAAAAATAATGAACCTAAATCCTATAAAAGAGAGGAAAAAATGTTGAATTTTAAGAAATTCGGATTTTTGAATTTTTTGATAATTTTCGATAATTTCAAATTTTTCACCAAAGAGTCGAGATAATTTAATAAGTAAAGTATTTTCCAAAAGCACAAAAATAATGAAGCTAAATCATATAAAAGAGAGAAAAAAATGTTTAATTTTAAGAAATTCGGATTTTTGAATTTTTGATAATTTTCATTAATTTTAGATTTTTTACCAAAGAGTCGAGAGTATTAAATAAGTAAAGTATTTTCCAAAAGCACAAAAATAATGAAGCTAAATCCTATAAAAGAGAGGAAAAAATGTTGAATTTTAAAAATTCGGATTTTTGAATTTTTGATAATTTTCGATAATTTCAAATTTTTTACCAAAGAGTCGAGAGTATTAAATAAGTAAAGTATTTTCCAAAAGCACAAAAATAATGAAGCTAAATCCTATAAAAGAGAGGAAAAAATGTTGAATTTTAAAAATTCGGATTTTTGAATTTTTGATAATTTTCGATAATTTCAAATTTTTTACCAAAGAGTCGATACAATTTGATAAGTAAAGTATTTTCCAAAAGCATAAAAATAATGAAGCGAAATCCTATAAAAGAGAGGAAAAAATGTTGAATTTTAAAAAATTCGGATTTTTGAATTTTTGATAATTTTCATTAATTTTAGATTTTTTACCAAAGAGTCGAGACAATTTGATAAGTAAAGTATTTTCCAAAAGCACAAAAATAATGAAGCGAAATCCTATAAAAGAGAGGAAAAAATGTTGAATTTTAAAAAATTCGGATATTTGAATTTTTGATAATTTTCATTAATTTTAGATTTTTTACTAAAGAGTCGAGACAATTTAATAAGTAAAGTATTTTCCACATTAAAAAGTTTGACATTAAAAAATATATAAAAGATGCCAATACTTAACCCACAAAATTAAATTTTCAAAACAAACAAATGAATGCAGATAATTTGCTAACGGAAAGGAAAACTTACGATTATTATAATGTATGTATATGTATATGTATATTTCTATTTTCTATCAAAACGTATAAAAAACAAAAGAATAACTATAACTAATTTCAAGTGTGGACAGAGATCCGGAAATCTGGAATCACGACGATTATTATATGTGGACGTCCGCATGAAAAGGGACCACTTTGTCGGTTCTAGATTCCGAGATATTCGCAATTTACTAATTTTGAAGAAAAATATCGAAATTGTTTTTATCTTTTTTTCTTAATCTACAGGGTCTACCACGGCGATTCATGCAGTTTTTATTAATTTATTGACACTCTAAGTATTTTATTTCGTTGTTAGAAAAAAAAATGAAAAGGGACCACTTTGTCGGAAATCTGTTATTTTTTCATTGTTTCAAAACGAAGGGAGGGAAAAATTCGAAACCTATTGATTTTCAATCTTAAGGGTGTAATAGACTTAAAACAACTCTTATCTGAATAACTTCCCAGAAGAGCCGGAGAAATTCGCATTACAATTTATAATTTCGTGTTTTTACAAATGAAATTTTTAATTTTTTCTAAGATTTTTTATAATAAAGTCGCTTAAAAAGTTTTTTTAGGTTACTTTTCTTTTCTTTGCTTGAAATAACTCTAAAAAATAACATCGAACCTTTAAATTCGTTAAATATTCCACTTTATTAATTAATAACCGTATTTTTAGAAAAGGGACCACTTTGTCGGAGATCCATTATTTTGTCATTGTTAAAAAATAAGGGGGGGGGGAATTCGAAACCTATTGATTTTCAATCTTAAGGGTGTACTAGACTTAAAACAACTCTTATCTGAATAACTTCCCAGAAGAACCACAGATATTCATATTACAATCTTTGATTTCGTTTTTCTCGAAATGACGTATTTGATACTCCAAACTTTAAAATTCTGTAACTCATTGAATTTTTTACCAAAAAGGTTGTAAGACCACTCAAAATTTTCCAAATTTTGTCAGGAATTTGCTCATATAGATAAGTCCAATAGTGCCAAAGTGGTCCCTTTTCATGCGGACGTCCACATATATAATACATTATAATAATCGTAAGTTTCCTTTCCGTTAGCAAATTATCTGCAGTCATTTGTTTGTTTTGAATATTAATTTTTGTGGGTTATTTTTATTTTTTTTAATGTGAAAAAAACGAAAAAAAACTCGTTTTATTCACTTCACAAAATTGACAAAAATTCTATTCCATATTTTTTATTTTCCTGACTTTTTCCTAATTTTCATAAAAAATATTTTACTTTTTTCTTATCCTGCTTATAAATTGAATTTCTGCTACGAATTTTATTATTCATGAAATTTAAAATAATTTAATTCTTGCGAAGAATTTTATAAAAATTTTTAAATAAGTCATTTCTTTTAAATAATTGTATGCAAATTCTAATTTAAATAATTGAATTGATGAAAATTTTTATTATTCATGAAAAGAATTGGATTTTTACAAACCATTTTTTAAATAATTGAATTCTATTTGGAAACTTTATGAAAATAGTAGATATTGAAAATCATTGAATTGCGAAAATTGTTTAAAGATAATTAAATTTTACAAAGAATTTTATTAAAAAATTTGTCAATAATTGAATGTCTGTATGAAATTTTATTACATTTTTTTAGCTTAGAATGTTTTCAGGACCTTAAAAATTTTCAATGTTTTCAGGACAAATTTATTTGATTAAATTTTGTTGAAAATAATTAAATTTCTAAAAAACATTTTATTATTTATGAAAATAATTTAATTCTTGCAAACGATTTACTAGAACTTTTTAAAATAATGGAATTTTCAAGAAGAAATTTATTATTTTTAAAAATAATTAAATTATTGTGATGAATAGTATTGTTCTTTATGAAAATAATTGAATTTTGAAAAAAATTTTATTAAAATACCTCAAAATAATATTGAATTTTCGGGAGTAATTTTTTTATTTATCTTTAATAATTGAATTCTTTCGAAAAATTATTTGTGTAAATAATTGAATTCTTAGAAAAAATGTTATTAAAATTTTAAAAAATTGAATTATTTCAAAAAAATTTAATTAAAATTGTATTTAAAACAATTAATTTCACTCGAACAATTTTATTAAATTTTTGAAAATAATTACACTCGATTCTTGTTATAACGAATCTCGTTACAACGTTCTCTCGTTATAACGAACATTAAAACTCTCGATACAACGACAAAAAAAAACACGAACGAATTTAAGAATTCAATTTAACCAAAATTTTGGTTAACTCAAAAAAACGACAAATTTAATCGACTCTTAACTTTATTTAACCTAAAGAATCTAGTGATCCGATTATTATTAAAAATACTTACTTTTTCTTTAAACTGATTCTATAATTTAAAAACTTTTAATATAAATAAACATACATTACGAAAAATTTTGCACGTATTTGACGTTTGAATAGAACGTGAAGTAGGATCTTCTCCTTCTGTCGTTATATCGAGATTTTGAAGTCCCGAGATCGTCGTTATAACGAGAATCGAGTGTATTCAATTCTTCCATAGAATTTAAAAAAACATTTTTTCAAATAATTTATTTTTGTCGAGGAATTGAAATTAAGTTTTTAAGAATAATTAAATTTTTGAGCCATTCAATTGTATTAAAAATAATTGAAATCCTGCTATAAATTTTATTATTTATGAAAATAATTGGATAGTTTCTAATTTGAATAGAATTTTATTATAATTCTCAAAAATAATTGAATTACAGAAAAGAATTTTATTATTTAAAATAATTGAATTCTTGTGTAAAAACTTTATTTGTGAAAATAACTAAATTTTTCGATTATTAATTTAAAATAGTAATGAAAATAATTGAAATTCTTCGATGAGTTTTATTATTTATGAAAATAATTAAATTCTTGCTTAGAATTTAATCAAAACTTTTTTTTTAAATTGATTTTTCATGAAAAATTTTATTATTAGTGAAAGTAATTAAATTATTGTGAAAAATAAATTGGGTCAGTCCATTGACTTTCGTCTGAAAGTCGTTGCGACCATATTTTTGAAAAATCTGATATTAATGTATAAAAAACTCGATGATTTCATGAGTCCATTAAGCATAATATTATAGTATAAATTTTATTTCCTTTAATAATATTAATAATCAAAAGTAGAAGCCTCGCGACTTGTTTTCGTAACCTTAAAATTTTCAATTTTTTAAAAAACGTTTTTATTCAAAAACTATTGAATATTAGGTATTGGTACTTACCAAAAATATCAATCTTTTTAGTCTAGATATAAAAATTAAAGAAATGAAATATAATTTTCGTTACTTTCAGTTAAAAAGTGAATTAAAAATATTTTTTTGGAAAAAAATTTCACATTTTTTTTTACATATAACTTTTTTGTCGGACCTTCAAAAAATTCGAGGTTTTGCAGATATTTTTTTAATAAAATAATTTACCTTATATTGAAAATTCGCGAAGGTGTTTTGCTTCGTTTCGGAAATAATAAATATTAAAATTTGTATTTAAAAAGGTTATTTATAGGACTTGAAGTTAACTGACCAATTTCACTTTGCTCCGCTTTCAATCAAATTCAATGACCATTGGTTCAAAATTTTAATTTAAATTAAAGTAGAAATTAATTTTTACAGAATTTCAGGAGTATTTTTTTTACGTTATAAAAAGGTTTTTCCTTATATATAAAATTTTTATTTTAATATAATAGTTTAAAATATTGGTACCTGAAGGTTATCAATTCGTTTCTGCTATTTTCCTTCTTTTATACTTTCTTTTCGTTTTCGGGTTATCTGTCGATTCTTGAATATCCTCAATTATAAATTCTAACGAATTGGAAGTTCGAAAGGTTTTTATTTTGAATTGCGATTCTGGGACGAAACGATGATCTTCTCGGCAACCTTTTATTGTCTTAGCTTTGGAAAATCGCTCTGATAATTGTAATGATATTTCAGTAACATAGCTTTCATCAACTTTTAAAAAGCTTATTCCTCCTATATGAGTTTGACAAAAAGTGAACATTTCCTCCACACTGTTTATTGTCTCTTTCCCATTAACGCTTTGTAATGATGCTTTTCGTACCAATCGTTTAACTGTCCCCCCTATTCCATCGCAAGCACTTTTTCCATGCGATGTTGCGAAAAAATTCCATTCAACTTTCATTTTAAAATCTGTTTCGTGATACGCTATATTAATAAAATGATTTTTATTTTTATATTGAGATGGAGCTCCATCTGTGAAATAGTGAACTTTTTCAAGATTTGGCAAAAAATTATGTAGTTCTTTATAAAACTTTTTTTGAAAAGCATAGACGGTTGTTGCGTTGTGCTGTTTAGTGTCAGATAGAACACAAAACTTTTTGAACACACTTTATCATTCTCATTTTTGTAGTAAACTACATATGGATATAATGTTGCTTGATTATTAATCCAGTATTGGCTTTGAATAGAGTCTTGAATAATAAACTGATAATTTTGAGCGAAGTCAGCCTGAATTATACATTTAACGGATTTTTTTAAATTTTCTTTTTTGCTTTTCAAGTAATTGCTTTGAGATTTTGCGACAAAATGGTGCTCTTTTAACTCTTTCAGTTTTTCAATGAATAGTTCTATAAAATCGTCTCGTTCTTGACTTATCGTGATAAAATCACATCTGTCTACAGATGACCACTGTTTAAAGGTAATACACAAATCCTCGTCAATACAACTGAGCAATACATTTTTAATTTCTTTCAATCCAGGACATTCTAAACACTTATTTAACATACACTTTTCATTATTATTATCACAAACTAAGATATTTAAAAAGTCTTCTATCGAATAGTTTATTTGTAATGGTTGCAACATCAAACGAATATTTTCATGAGTTTTGCAAACGCAAACTGAATGAGTGCCAGATGAGCCCGCCACAATGCACCACTTAGGTCGGAGTTCTGCAAATTTTGACAATCCTATCTTTAAATGTGGATAAATTTCCTGGAAATGGCAATGTAATTGTTTTATGTTAAATAAAAGTAATCTTTTTTGCTTTCTTTCTTTTTCAGAATCGTTAATTCGAATGGATACACAATCTTTCATCCCTGGACACAGTCTACTATTTTCATCGTCTTCGTAAAATTTCTGAAGTGCTTCTTTTACTTCTAATGAAATTCCTGAATGATGGTTATAATTTACTTCCGGCATTATTCCAAATTCTTTTACTTTAGTAAAAGATATTAAGATATAAACTAAGATTCTTAGTTTTTTTTACCAAATACTCACTCACTTTAAATTCAGAACTTATACGAGATATTGGCCATGATTGAGGGACTAAGCTTAAAAATTTTATTTTGTCTGACGTTTTATTGCAATTTTTAATTTTCATTTTTAATTCATCAATTAATAATTGATAATCATGTGCTAAATTTTTTTCTTCTTGTTCAATTGAAGAATTACATAACTCTATTCCAAAAGATGTGTTCACTGCTGACGTTATCTGATCTAATTTCTCTATAATTGTATTTTTAATTAGTTTGCTTCTTTGATTAATATTTAATTTCTGTATTTTATTCCTT
Organism: Leptopilina syphax; assembly: GCA_032872505.1. NCBI lineage: Eukaryota > Metazoa > Arthropoda > Insecta > Hymenoptera > Figitidae > Leptopilina > Leptopilina syphax. The sequence goes on from CM065472.1 coordinate 8,030,388, forward strand.
TGCATTCCTAATGATTCTACAAATTCGTCAGATTGTGGAATTTTTTCTTCATCTAAAATAAATGGTGGATCTTCAGTTATAGTTTCTTCAGTTTCGTATTCTTTTTTAGAAATTAATTTTAAGCATGTCAGACATAATTTTTTGCCAGGAATAAGTTTCAAATTACTGTGATCTTCAACCAGTTGCAAACTTATAACTTTTAAAGTTTTTCTAATAACTTTCTTATGAATCTAAAAGGAATCGCAACATTTTTCACCAAAATAAATCGAATAGTGTAGTAAATATCTGTTTTCGTGGTGTTTACATATATCAATCAAATTGCTACATATTCTTAACTCTAGTAATTTTTGATTCTGGACTGATAATTCCTTTACAGATAAAAAAGAAGTTTTTGAAAATTGATTACAATTTTCATTCAAATACTTTCCAACGGAGCACAACATTTTTTTTATTGTATCAAAGTTTAACTATTTTTAGGTAAACAGGTTAAAAAATATCTTTTAACAAACTGCAAAATTTCATTAAACCTATTCATTTGTTTGAACGTCAAGCTTGTCGCAATTTTTACAAAAAAATTTACTAATTTAAATTAAAATTTTGAACCAATGGTCATTGAATTTGATTGAAAGCGGAGCAAAGTGAAATTGGTCAGTTAACTTCAACCCACACAGCACATGATATTCCCTGAATACTTCCTGAATATTTCACTGAAAGATTGAAATATTTCATTGCAAGATTCAGGAAATATTTCTGCAAACAGGAAAATGTCCGCTTATGTGGGAATATTGACGCGAAAGTTGAGAAAATATTTCATTGAAATATTTTGGAAATATTCAACTGAAATGATGCGCACTGGTCGAACTCAGTTTCTATGGCCTGTAGAGTTGCGCAGTAGTTTTTGGCTTACTATATCCTATGGGTTTTAAAATATTTCAGAAAATTCCTATTGATTTGAGGTGTTTAACAAATTTTTCCATTTTTTGAAATATTTTCACAATATTGCAGAATCTTTATGTGTAATATTGCAGGAATATTTAAATGAAATATTTTCTCAATTTTCGCGTCAATATTCCTACATAAGCGGACATTTTCCTGTTTGCAGAAATATTTCCTGAATCTTGCAATGAAATATTTCAATCTTTCAGTGAAATATTCAGGAAGTATTCAGGAAATATCATGTGCTGTGTGGGAAGTCCTATAAATAACCTTTTTAAATACAAATTTTAATATTTATTATTTCCGAAACGAAGCAAAACACCTTCGCGAATTTTCAATATAAGGTAAATTATTTTATTAAAAAAATATCTGCAAAACCTCGAATTTTTTGAAGGTCCGACAAAAAAGTTATATGTAAAAAAAATGTGAAATTTTTTTCCAAAAAAATATTTTTAATTCACTTTTTAACTGAAAGTAACGAAAATTATATTTCATTTCTTTAATTTTTATGTCTAGACTAAAAAGATTGATATTTTTGGTAAGTACCAATACCTAATATTCAATAGTTTTTGAATAAAAACGTTTTTTAAAAAATTGAAAATTTTAAGGTTACGAAAACAAGTCGCGAGGCTTCTACTTTTGATAATTAATATTATTAAAGAAAATAAAATTTATACTATAATATTATGCTTAATGGACTCATGAAATCATCGAATTTTTTATACATTAATATCAGATTTTTCAAAAATATGGTCGCAACGACTTTCAGACGAAAGTCAATGGACTGACCCAATTGCATAAAATTTTGTTAAATAATTGATTTTTTCGAAATTTTTTTGAAAATTAGCGAATTTAAGATAGTGGAAATTCTTTAAAAAAATATAATTTATATTCTTTGTTCAGAAAGTTGAAGATTATTTTTAATTTAGGTATCAAATATCAATTTTTGCGAAATTCAATTTACTTCGTACAAGAAAGTTTAATTATTTTCAATTTTGAAAATCTAATGTAAAATTTGAAATTAGTATTAAAATTTGTTTAAGTTTTTTATGTACTTTGAAGTTTAAAAATATAATATAATTTGAAAATTTAATTCTAATTAGTTTTTCAGTTATGTGTCATAATAAGTATTTCTTTAAAAATTACTTAAATTAAAATGACTTGAAATTGCTTACAATAAACAGTGTAATACAACATTCCCGCGAGCTTGCGCGCGGATAGTTTGGCTAGTTGTATAATAATTTAAAATATTAAATTAAATTGTACAAATTAGTACAATTTAATTAATTTTATTATTAAATAGAGATTAAATATATATGTTTTGATTAAATGCATTAAAAGAATAAAATATCTATATTTATTAACATAAATATTTGTATTTAGCCAGGACTTTTAGAATATTATTAAAAATTTGAATTGTGAAATTTTTTTAGATTTTAATATCATTTATATTTTTTAATTTTTTATACTTATTTATATCATTTTAAAGAAAATAAATTTTGAGAAAAAATATATGGAAAGAAAAAAATTGTAATTTTGATATTTTTTTAGAAATATTTGTAAATAATGGAATATAATTATTTTCTAATTTAATGAAAATTAAATTTAATAACCTACAAAATTTTTACATTTGTTTATTATATTTTTATTCTTCTTAGCCAAAACATTGGTAATTATATATCCAATGTCTCGGTACAATAATACTCGCCCTTATTTTTTGTTAAACATTCCGTATTTTAAAAAATTGTTCTCTATAATGCTGAGAGACTCTGTCAACCAAAAAAGGGCGACCCAGTCGCCCCTTTTTGGGGGCGACTTTTGAGTTAGTCGCATTATTCGATTCAAAGATAAATTAATTTCGTCCCTTGTTAGTTCGTCAATAAAGTTTGTTTTGTCCCTTTGCATTATGTGCAAAACGAAAGCAATAAGCAACAACTCTGACGAGAGTTCTGAAAGAAGAAAATTTTTCAAGAATATTTTTACCTGAAACGATGAGGTTTATAGCCATCTGAGTGGGCTTTTGAATTTTCATCTCAGGGATACTTTCACCTTTTAATTCCAGTGAAGACCACTGACCTTCAGGAAGAAAAAGATATTGAGGATCGTTTGACCAAAGGGTACCTTTTGCAAATTCATTTGGCCATTGACCGCGTAATATGAGGTCGGCTGGATTTTCGGAGGTAGATACATGTTTCCAAAGTCAAGTATCCGTAAGAGTTTGAATTTTTGCTACACGATTAGCAACGAATGTTTTAAGCAAATGTGGTTGTGTGCTAATCCAATGAAGTGTAATAGTGGAATCTGACCAAAAATAAGTATGATCAAAGTTGATTTTCAAAGTACTTTGAACTAAGTTTTGGAGTTCCGCGAGCAAAAGTGCTGAACAGAGTTCTAATCTGGGCAATGAGATTGTTTTGACAGGTGCGACTCGAGATTTTGAACACAAAAGGACTACCTGCGGCTGTCTCTTTTCATCAATAGAGCGAATATAAAGACACGCCCCATAAGCCTTTTTACTCGAATCGCAAAATCCATGAAGTTGGAAATGTTTTGCATTTGGGGAAATAGCACATCTCTGAAATCGAAGCTAATTAATGCAGGGTAATTGATTAAGGTATTCGCGCCAAGATGTTTCAATAGAAGTTGGAATGGTTTCATGCCAATGGATATTTAATTTCCATAATTCTTGCAACATAATTTTTCCTGTAATAATAACAGGACCTAAAAGACCATAAGGATCAAAGATTTTTGCAACTTGTGAGATGATTTTTCTTTTGGTTGTTCTACTGTTAGATTCAGGTAATTTTACAGTCTAAGAAATTGTGTCTTCCTTAAAATTCCAATGAACCCCTAGTGTCTTCACCGAGTCTGAAGAGTCGAGAGCCATAAAGGGATTATCCCTGGAGTTTTCAAGATCTGACACAATAGAAGGATCATTAGAAGCCCTGTAAAAAAAAGTATTGGGAGGTACGGGATTCCGTATTGCAAGTGCCAACCTGCCAATGCAGTATTCGCGAATTACCGCATTGGGTGTCGTGGTGAATACGGAAATCAGGGGGTCCCAATGCGGTGCCAGTTTTAAGCTTTAAAAAAACGAAAATACGTGACAGGAGGAAATAATTAGTGTCAGTGGAGAAATATGCGAGTTAAAGGAATGAGAAAATAATAATAGTGAGTGTAAAAATGAAATTTTAAGAAAAAAAGGTAAGTTGAACTGTCAAATATGGGCCCAATGCGGCATAGGCTGATTTCAATGCGCCACAGCAAAAGCAACTTTGACTGGTTTGAATGACGTGAAATAGGTAAACAAACATTTTCTAACACATTTGTCTCCGTACACAGACACTTTTCACTAAATCTGCCAACGTACAATTGGTAAGCATCTTCTATATTACAATAATCGAAAATATTGTTTAGATTCATGCAGAAACGTGGTTATAAAATAAAAAATTGGAAAGTAATGTAATGCAAATCATATGTCAGCAGGGACACTGTGTTCGCTCGATTCGCTCTGCTTGCTTCTGCCCTCTACTGGCGACTTGCACTATGTACCGATTGTGTACCGCATTGAAAGCAGCCTACGCCGCATTGGACTCATATTTGACAGTTCAACTTACCTTTTTTTCTTAAAGTTTCATTTTTACACTCACTATTATTATTTTCTCATTCCTTTAACTCGCATATTTCTGCACTGACACTAATTATTTCCTCCTGTCACGTATTTTCGTTTTTTTTAAAGCTTAAAACTTGCACCGCATTGGGACCCCTTGATTTCCGTATTCACCACGACACCCAATGCGGTATTTCGCGAATACCGCATTGGCAGGTTGGCACTTGCAATACGGAATCCCGTACCTCCCAATACTTTTTTTTTACAGGGAGCCCATTTTCTGAGACAAAACCCACCCTTTTTAAGTAGTTCAATAAGATCGTCGCGCAATTCAACAGCTTTCTTTTTTGTGTTTGTACCTTTCATTAAATCGTCGACATAAAAATCATTTTTTAAAACTTCCGATGCTAGAGGATATTGTAAACATTCGTCATCAGCTAATTGGTGTAGAACTCGAGTGGCTAAAAAGGGGCACTCGCCACGCCAAAGGTTACTCTATTTAGTGAGTAAATTTTGATGGGTTTATCGGGAGATTCTCGATAAATGATTTTTTGAAATGAAGTATCATCAGGGTGCATCTTTATTTGGCAATACATTTTCACGATGTCAGCAGTTAAGACAAATTGTCGAGAACGGAACCGTATTAACTCTCTGCTGATGCTAACGACCGTTATCGTCAAAAATCGTCATTCTGGACGCCTGGTGGGGACTATGGGAGTTACGTTCCTTGTCGATAGTGTGGGGATAAGTTAGCATCAGCAGAGGGTTAAGTGACTAAAAAGGTCGGGTCGAATTTTGGTCCTACCATTAAGGCTTCATTCAGTGAAACACCAGTTGGAGGTTCTGTCGATGCATCGAAAACAAGTCTAGATCTTGTCGTCAGACTCTCTTCTTTAATAACCGCGTGATTGGGCAAATAAAATTCAGAAGAGTGATTTAATTGATCGTCGGAAAACTAGCGTCATGTGGTTAAAAAGTTCATATTCTTCAATTTGTTCCTTACACGATTTTTCGAGATCAGGATCTTTACGAAATCGATTTTCTAAAGAGAAAAAACGGCGGAGAGTTGTATAAAAAACTTTCCTATTTGTTCCTTTTTGTTATTAAAAGGAAGCCTAACAATATAAGAACCGTCAGAATCTCTTATTGTATTTTTTGCAAAATGTTCTTCGCAGGCGATCTCTTCGGGAGAACGAATTTTGGTGTTCGGTAGTTCTTCCACTTCCCAGAATTTTGTTAATTGTGATTCTAGGGTAAGTCCGGGGGAGATGGCCATATGGGAGAGATGGCCAGTTCGAATATTTTACAGAATTTGTAAAGAAATATCACTTTTTATGGGTTATTCTTCAACCTTTTGTGATTAATAATAAATCTAAAGAATAATTTGATGAAAAATAATAAAGCTGTAAGTGTAATCCTTGTTTATTTTTTTTGCATGGGTCCAAAATAATTTGAAAATTTCAGATTTCTTGTTGCTATATTGTTATTTGTTAACATAATTTTTAAATTTAAGTTTTATTAAGTAGTGTATAACCCACGCTTCGATATAAACGAAAAATGAAAGGAAAAATTATTTTATTTATTTAATATTTTGATGTTTACTTTTATCATGAATTTTTGGGTAAGATGGCCATTAATGACTTTTATTTAAAATTTTTTTATGTTAATGTTAGATACTTGAGAAATATTAAAAAAAAGCAAATTAAAAATGTCTGAGAACAAAATAATTGATCTAATTGACACCAGAGATGGAGATTTATTTGTAGGTTGTGCTAAAAGTTACAACCGAACGACATTAATTGAAGATTGAATTCAATGCAGAATTTGACACTTGTGGCTACATGAAAACTGCTCTGAACCCCATGAAAAATTTTCAAAATGCGACCAGAAAAAGAGAAAAGTGATGTGAACGATTAAAAATTAAATTTAAGATAAAAGCCAAAAATTATAGGTAGTGGCCATCTCTTCCGAACACATGTGGCCATCTCACCCGAACATTCCAGAGAAATGTCCAAATGCACTTTTTCAAAAATGTAAATTTTAAGATTGTTGCAATGAAAATTTTTTATTTTATGTTTCTTTATTTTCAAGTTAAGTGTTCAATGTTTAATTATAAATAAAAGTTTAGACAAAAAAAGCTTTTTTATAAATTTTACACTACTTTAAAAAAACTATGGCCATCTCCCCCGGACTTACCCTATAGAAGAGTTGCGAGTAAAATTACATTGTCTCGTTTGTGTTGAAGAGACTGATTTTCCGTATATTTCTCCAGCAATTATCCAGCCTAATAAGGTTTTCTGTAAGATTGCTGGATGATTCTTTAATCGAATCTGACCAAAACAAAGAATATTGTAAAATAATCCCACTCCAATGATGCCATCTAAATTACCTGATTGTTCAAATTCAGGATCAGCTAAAACAATGTTTTTTGGGATTTACAACGAGTTTCGATCTATGCTGAGAGTAGAAACAGAAGAATTCAAATTTTCGATAATTAAGAATTCAAGAGATTTTTCAAATTTACAGAATCGTGATTTTATTACAGCATTCGTTGAATGACGCACAGTCGTGTAATTGATACATATACTTAAAACATTAATATTTACCAGATGCGTGGTAAATTAAAATGTGTAGCAACTGATTCTGTGATATAATGCGATTGGGACCCGCTATCGAAAAGGAATCGACATTGTTTAATTTTATTTTCCTGACTGATTAATTCAACTACAAAAGTGGACAATAACATTTCCGAAGAATTATTGTTACTAGGCAGGTAATTTAAAGGACCCCGCACAAAAGTTACATAATTTGGTTCCCGGTCAAATTTGTTGTAACTGAAATATGTTTAAGTTAATGCAATTTGAAACAACTTTTTCATTATGAAAAATTAAAAAAAATAATAACTATTGCCTGTATAATTAATAACAAAATGCAAGAAACGTACCAAAAATATGACAATAATAAGAAATTTATTATTTATAAAATAATAATTGTAAAGTTTTGAGTAAAAATGTATATTAATTAACTGAAAACCTAATTATCTAACTAAATAACTAATTAACTAAATAACTAAGCCACTAATTAACTAACAAAATAATAAAAAAAATCTCACAGACATTACTGAATAATTGCAGACTGACTAAATAATTAAGTAGCACTTCTTATTTAAATGACTTATATTAATCAGTGACTGACTAATAAAAGGATTACTTGACTTAATAACTAACTAAATAAGAGACTAAAAAACAATGTACTAACTGACTTTTAGTCTTCACTGTTAAAAGGACAAAAAAGCTGACTGAATAAATAAAGTAACTAGGTAACTCATCATCATCAATCAATAACAACATAGCTAATTGACTAAGTAACTAACTAACTTAGCAACTAAATAAACATCTTACTAACTAAAAGACTTTTAGTATGCCTTGACTTATTGACTGGCGAAATAGCGAAAAAAAAACTTATGTATAAACTAAACATTTTTTGATTGAGTGACTGAAAAAATAACTATTAAACATAGAAACTCAAGAAACATCTTACTAACTAACGGACTTTTAGTCTGCCTTGACTAATTCACTGGCAAAATAACTAAAAAATAACTTACTGTAGTACTAAATTCTTTTTGAATTTAATGACTGAATAATTAACTTAGAGACTTATTAATAGAATTATTGTAAAGCTTTTTCTGATTTTGTGACTGAGCAGCTTATTAACTGTGTAAAATATGTCACTAATTGAATGATTGATTAACTAAATTAAAATCTATATATCTATATATAGATATATATATATAGATATATATATATCTATATATCTAATAAACTCACGAACAGACTAATTGTAAAGCTGAATGTTTACTTACTGAATAAACTGACTAGCAGGATTAACACCATTAACTGAGTGGCGAAGCGTGACATAAAAATATGTAAACCATTATGATTAGAAATAGAAGGTTGAAGTTGAGTCGTCAGGGTACATGATGTTTGTCTTTTTAAATAGGCAGATAAAATATTGCTTCTTGCAGTGGTCTTCTATATTATTTTTCATAACACGGTGCTAAATGCTATACATGTGTCAAGCTAACACTCTTGACATGTTGTATGTTGATTTGTGACGTTGTGTTTGTAACGTTACAAGCCGTATCGTTTTTTTATCTTTATTAAATAAAATTTTAATAAATTGTATTCACAATTACTATAATTAGAAGAGTATATTTCCTATTATATTTAATTATAATGGTAAAATATACATAAGCGAAATTAAAGAAAAATGAAAGGGTCATACGAGTTATCAAAATTGAACTCTCCTTCTCTTACTTAAAAAGGCATTAGGTAATTTTGATTCTTAGTAAAATTCTATTCTATAACGCTTCTTCCAAAATACTTTTACAACTATTTTATCACAAATTCACAGAATAAATTATATTGCACCAAACAAAACCGAACATATTGTAATAAATTAGAGTTTTGCAACCGTGTCAACAAATTATAAGGAATTTGCATTGCGCGTGCATCATTTTTTACAACTTTGAGAATCCAAATTCCATATCCTTCTTTAAACTAAAATCTTAATCGAACAAAATAAATGCCAAGTATGAATTAAAGGAATAATTTCATAATTGTCTTCTTTAGCTCCATAAATTAAAAGTATCAAAGACACTTTTATGTTAATGACCTAATTATAGTCTGTTGATAAAATGGAAACGTAAGCGTTTCTAAAAGATCTTTGATATCAAAGACTCTGTTGCAAATTCACATGTTGCAACCAATATAAGGAACTAAACATTTTTGCACAGTAAGAGGGTGCAATGACATTAAATTTATTCCAAGTTATAATAATTATTGGCCAATATAAGAATATATTTTCCAATCCTTTAAGGTTATGTTATTCAGTGGTCACGTGTTCCCATAGTATAGTATATGGGACACGTGACCACTGAATAACATGACCTTAACCCTCTCCACTAAATTCTGTCACACCCAAACCTCATTTTCAGGTATTAAAACTGATGTGCCCCAATGTAATTTGCTTCTTCACGACAGTTATTTGTCTTCTTCGAGACAGGTTATCGCGAGGTTGACCGTCTGCGAAACTCGGCCGGTTCAAGGGTTCGCCACGGGCAACCGAATTCGGGCGGACGTTAAAATCAAAAATCGCGAAGTGTTTAGAATAGAAAAGACTGAGAATTAACAGTGAACACAAAAATAAATAATGGAACAATTTAAACCATCTCATAAATAAAATCACGATTGTCGATTACTCTCGTTCATATATTCCACAATTTTGGCAGCCCTTTCGTCACACTTTGAATTGTTTTGAACTTATGACAACGATCATAAAACAAGTTCAAAACAATAGATATTCGAATTAAATAGCCGCGTAAAGATTGAGGAATCGAAACGAGTAGAGATAAAAACAAAAAATTTAAAATGAGTGCTTCAAATCGTCCCATTTGAATAAGTTGTTAATAGTGAACGTTCTGAATAGGAAAGACTGAAAATTAATGGTGAACAACACTTTAACAAATTAAAACAAATAAACAAATAGTTGCCCGTTCTAATGAGAAGGAGGACCAGCTCTAGATGACCTTTTCTCCCTTCTTTTAAGTGCGGTAGGAATGAAGGCCAATACTTCGTAAGTAACCAAATAGTATCGTTTCAAGATTTAAGTAAATCTTTTTATTATGAATATTGAATTATATTTCATCCAACTTTTGTTCATATTTTCGAAATCTTGTTTTGAGAAATTTAAAACTTGTAATAAGACTTGGTTGTTTTAAATATATCTTATTTGACATAAATTATTGTGATCTTTTATTTAAAGAATAATGACAAGCTAAAAATTCTCTTAATAAAATTATAAAGAGGCGAGATGTACCAAAATTAGAGAGAGATAACGACCCCATAAATTATCAAAGAATTGAACTAAATAAAATATTATAAATTCCAATTCTTTCTTTGTTACAACTCCGAAGATAGTGATTCTTGATTATAATTAATACTTATTTTTCATTAATTTTTGTAACAGTGTTAATTGTGGGTTACTAGAGAAATAATGTTAGGCGCAGCTATTACGCACATGTGTGAGGATACATATAATACCTGACTCTGACCTGACTGTTGTTTTTTTTCGCCATTCACCCGGTGTAAACACCGGAGAGTTAACCAAAGTCCATTCAGCAATAGTGTTTACTAACATTCTATTGGAACTGATAGTACCAACTTTCTATTGAATAATCCAATGGGAATTAGTGAAACCCGAAAACAACCATACTTAACGTTTTATTATATTTTTTTTATATATTATATAACATAAACACATGTGTCTCGAATATCTCTTAGAGTAAGAAAACGTGATAGGTCCTATACGCATTGAATCATTTCCAATGTTTAACATGAGGTACTAAATGAAATTCAATGTAAAACGAAAGTATTTTAGATATATTTTTAAGTCGTATAGTCAATCGAAGTAACGATTTAATACGTAAAATCGATTCTAAATTGATATTTATTTTAATATATAAAAAACTATGTATTTAAGTTTGACGTATTTAACTGTTTTGTTTGTCGAAGTATTATAAACTTCTGCATTAGAAACACAGTACACTTACCAAACTTTTCGTGACATTTAAGAAAGCGATCGTGAACTCTCAACTACGCGCACTATTTTACGAGTTCCAAACATTCTATTTATTCTCTGCACTTTATTTATTGTTTTAATTACTTGTTTCACGCACTAAATTATTTAACAACAATATTCACTAAACACAAAAAACAATACACTTACGAACAAGCATTAAACACTGATCCTAAACATTAACTTGAACCAAAGACTGGTCTACATTAAAAGTCGCAATTTCGTAGACTGAATCCATTTCAAATCAGTCAGGTCGACTAACTTCAAGTTATAGATTTTGCTGTCGCTAAAATATGTTATTGTACATGAAAAATAAAAAGACACGTATTTTTTTATTTTTCAAAAAAGATAAATTTAAAGAAGTTACGCACATTTGAACTTTGAGTGGTAAAACTCGAATGAATAGTGAAAAAAAATTGTTTTGCTTGTCATTTTTTTTCTTTTGAGTATAATTTAATTTTCTTTCTTGGGTCTTGTAGATGGTCTTGTCCTCTTCAAAATTCAGTTTAAAATTTGAAAAAATATTTAAAATTATAGAAATAGGGAATGATTTTCTGAAAATAAATAAGATCAATTTTCTCAAAAACACCACCTTTTTTTCTATCCAAATTTTTACTACAAGTTCTTAAAATAATTATGAACATTTCCTGTGAATTTCAAGCGGGCTAAACCATTCTGGCAATCAGGAGAATTTTTTTTTGAAATATCTATTTTTGCAAATTTTTAAATTGTTAACGTTCACGCCAACAATGTTACAGCGATTCATTTGTTTTTAAAAATGCAAGTTAACAATTTAAAAATTTGCAAAAATAGATATTTCAAAAAAAAATTCTCCTGATTGCCAGAATGGTTTAGCCCGCTTGAAATTCACAGGAAATGTTCATAATTATTTTAAGAACTTGTAGTAAAAATTTGGATAGAAAAAAAGGTGGTGTTTTTGAGAAAATTGATCTTATTTATTTTCAGAAAATCATTCCCTATTTCTATAATTTTAAATATTTTTTCAAATTTTAAACTGAATTTTGAAGAGGACAAGACCATCTACAAGACCCAAGAAAGACAAAAATCTATAACTTGAAGTTAGTCGACCTGCCTGATTTGAAATGGATTCAGTCCGTACTATTTGTCAAATACTCTTTGTTTTAGTAAGAGTTGTTTTAGTTAATCTTTTATTTTCTTTGTTTTTAAAAGAGTTAAAATATTATTTGTTTCGTACTTTTTTCTGTGTCTTACGGCTTACAGCTTAAGTTTGAATTTCTTAACGTCTTATTTTTTGTGCATTACCTCTTACGTATTGAAGCTTTCGTTTTCGTAAAGGAGAAATATTATTATATTGTTTGTTTCATAGTGGGTCATTAATTTTTTAACTTAAAAAAAAAGTTTTTATATTTTTGCTATTCTTTATTTATCATTTGCTTTTTGAAGAGAAAATATCAAATTGTTTATTTCTTGGTATCCGACATTATTTCTTTAATTTTTGCAAGGTCAAGCCCAGTTTGTGTTTTGCTTAATATTTGTCATTAATTCTTTGTTTTTGGGACAGTAACTAACTGTTTGTTTGAATTAGAAGAGTATCCATCAGTTTGAATATGTCTTATTAGAAGGTATTAATTTTTTGTTTTTGGAACAGCAGCTATACGTTATTAATTTTTTATTTTTAGAAAGGTGAGTTTTTCTTTCTATCGGACACTAACTTTTTTAAAGTTAACCACCAGTTTTTCTTTTTCTAATTATCAATTATTAGTTCATTATTTTTCGAAGATTAATTACAAGTGTTTTACTAGTCTAGGATAGAAGGGCATTTTGTCTTTTAGATAAATCTGTTCATTTTGAGTATTATTCAAGCATCAAGTCATTTTATGTCTTTATTAAGTCATTCGTTGTTATTCAGTTCTGGTAAGGTTTTGTGAAGTATCTGATACCGTCACTGGTGGGAGTAACAAGGGCGCATAAGAATAGAGAAACACAGAATTTTCGTAAAGAAAATCGGGTGCTTCTTATTCTAACATGCAGCCCTGTCTTTGGCCGAGCCATTGGCCACGCGCTTTCCTTGCATTTTCCTCCATTTTTCCTCACGCGCCTCCCTTTCACTTTCGTCCCTTTCACTACGTTCGACGCTTTTCCTCATTCGCTGGCGGGCTGCCAAGCTTACGGCCCAATTTCTTTCTTCCCCGCGCCGCCTACGCTTTCCCGTCTACCACTCACTTGCTTTCCACTACCACCGGCGCGTCAGGCCCTTTGCTTCGCCTGCCACTTTCTCTCAGTTCCTAATACCCTGGTGTTCTTCCGCGCCTATTTTCAATTTATTTTTTATAAATTATGGATGTTCGCGAGTCACACTATACGTTATATTTTTATATATTAAATCAGGAACATATATAGGACTAAAAACCGCGGAGAGTATAGATATGTTCATATACATGCATATATATATATGTATATGTGCTTACACTCTAGGGTATAAGTATTATATATATGTATAAATGCGATATGTTTTGAACATAATTATATTAATTTTGTGTTAATATAATTAGTGAATAATTAATTGTTTTATATAGACATATGAGGAATCTAATATTTTTAATAGTTTAAGTTATTCAACATACGTGGTATTATATATTCTTACGAGGGTATAATAATTACTACGTAAGTATAAGAATAATTTTAACCTACTTTATAAATATTAAATTATCACTTTAGTATTAAGAACTTCGTTTTGTTATTATTTTTAATTGTTAATTAAGTTTTAGAATTAATTAGAATAGGGATGTGTGAGAATCTTTGAAGATAGAGGGAAACTCGCGAGGAGACGCGCGACTTTACCTCTGGCTCAAGCGAAACGCGTGAACCGTACGCGCATTTCGCGGAGTCAAAGATAAGCGCAAGCGCAAACTGACCCTCTCTCTTGAGAAATTTCTCCCACTTTACGTTTTGGAAAAGTCGCGGATGATAAAAGCTGATGCACTGGACCAAAACGTCAGTTCTATCCTGAGCTCACCTAGAGGTTGGTCTTCCTCCTCCGCTCAACTTAACCACTACATTCTGAAATTGTACTTAGAATAAATTGCGAGTTTCGGACATAGAATAAATCGACGAGTTTATACTTATAAAATTTTCAAGGAAAATTGAACTTAGAAAAATTTCGAAGAAAATTGGACTTAGAAAATTTTCAAAGAAATTTGGACTTAGAAAATTTTCGAGGAAAATTGGACTTAGAAAATTTTCGAAGAAATTTGGACTTAGAAAATTTTCCAGGAAAATTGAACTTAGAAAATTTTTCGAAGAGATTGAACTAAGAAAATTTTCAAAGAAATTTTTAACTTAGAGAATTTTTGCGGATCTCCACACTTAGGGAGTTACCGTAGTGAACCGACCATTGTATCACCATTTGTTTAATAAATCAAAACGAACACAAGCTGTTGTCATCTTTATTTATAATACCTTCCAATGGTGAGTACATACTTCTCTCAATAAGTTCATTACTTCTACCGCCTCCCGAGTTGGTTTCCTCTCGGTCACGTTACACTTACACGGAGTCAAGCTGGTTTCCTCTTGACGTCCCTCACACTCTTGAATTGAGCTGGTTTCCTCTCAAATTGAGTAACATTAAAATCGAGTTGGGTTCCTCTCGATTATAACACACCGAGTTGGTTTCCTCTCGGTCGCGTCACACTTACGCGGTGTCAAGCTGGTTTCCTCTTGACATCCACATTCTAAATTTGAGTTGGTTTCCTCTCAAATTGAGTAACAGCTATAATCGAGCTGGTTTCCTCTCGATTATTACCTACACTGTCTGAGTTGGTTTCCTCTCGGACCCATCTCACACATTTTATGGATCAAGTTGGTTCCCTCTTGACGTTAGACTGAAACCCATATTCGAGTTGGTTTCCTCTCGATATGAGTAACCGCTAACATTGAGTTGGTTTCCTCTCGATGTCACCTCCACTCACTGAGTCTGGTTCTTAAGCAACCACACTCATCCGTTTTTTTTGTCCCAGGGTAAGAAGCGGTCCTTAAGACGAGTGGCCCAAGACTGGGCTGAACGAGGTTTGCAGTTCGACGAGTGCCCTTCCGCGCCAATCGAGGAAGTGCAGCTACAAGTAGGAGACGAGTGGCTTTACCGACAATATTGTCTCAGACGAAATAGTCCTGCCCCTTGGGACGCACCACCTCTCCCGTTGCCACTGCCACGTTTCGGTATCGCAACCGTCAACGTCACCGTCCGTCGAGGTGAGCCTGAAGCTGTCTACGCTCCTATCGCCGCTGCCGCCGCCCCCGCTCCAGTAGTTGAAGTTCCGGAAGTTAGAGAACCAGCACGACTTCCTCGTCCCGAAGTTTCGAACTTCGCTTCACGGGAGAACTGGTACTATTTCGACTACGTGTCCTCAAACCGACCCAAGCCACGGGCCGTAGTCAGGCCTACCATCAGCCAACCGCCACAGCCGTCGCTGGTCCCGACGAAGGAGTCAGCTGTCGCACCGGAAGACGTTGAAGTCCACGAGGGCGAAGGATCGTTCAGTCCCATTGTAGACAGTCCACCTCGATCACCTCCAACCCCAGAGGTACGTCTGCAAGAGAAGAGCCCATCTGAAGCTGAATTGGTAATTGAGGAGGACGTCTTGAATCTCGAAACGTCACCCCTCAGCGGCGGTCCTTACTCCCCTGAAGGAACGCCTGAGGCCACGCGACTGCGACCTACATTTTCTAAGTTGCCGTTAGCGAAACGACGAAAAATTGTCTGCGATTTATTAACTTTATTTTAACATTCACACACTCACACTTATCACCCAAAGATCACACAACAGTATTTGTCAGACCACTTGTATTATTAGTACGTAAGAAAGTATGAATAAATTAAACATTGTCTTCCTCTAATCCACTGTGTTGTCAATGTCTTAACGTGGAACGTGGTTGGTTTCCTCCTCGTTCTAATATCCCAACCCACATTACAATTTTACTTCACTTTTCCGAGGTTGCGAGTCTCTCTCTCTCTCTCTCGCGCTCCTCGTTTTCTCGTATAGATAGTTAGTTGTCTGTTGGTCCAGTCACTTCCACCACAAGTGACCGGTATCATATCTAACAAAATGGAAAATAGAAACTTTTTAAGGTGTTATGCTTGTAATGGTAGATTTCCTACTCGAACAATAGCTCGCATTGATATAAATGAAAACCCTCAAAAAATAGAAATATCTATTAATCGGCGGAATAATCTGAATTTACCTCTTTTGCAGGTAAACGATAATACACGATTATGTATTAGTTGTAATCGTTCAATTCTTGATGAGATAAGACTGATTGAAGAAGATCCTAACTGTGTCAAATTAAATGTTTTAAGACAGACTCAAAATGTCTCCTGTCTCATTTGTAACGAAGTTGTTGGTTTGCAAAGACTTTCTGTGAATTGCAGAGCAAGTGTCTTTATAACAAAAAACATTTTTATCCCGGAAAATGCCAAGTCATGTTCTCACCATGTAGATGATCGCGGCTACCTATTTTCACCCTTGTTGCTTGGTTTGCAATACGTATACAGACCCTACCAGTTAACAGGACAGCAATTGCAAACATTTTTGCAAAGTATGCGTCATGTTGCAGAAAATATTTCTATCATTGAGAATGAAAACAAATTTACAGATGAGGCTTTCCAGAGCTTTTTTCCAGTATCAAAAGAGCAGTTTCAAGAACTGTATCAATACTGTGAAGATTCACCAGTACCTTGTACCGGTGGTTTTAGATATGTCAGCAAGAAGGATTTATTGATGTTTTTGTGTAAGATAAGACATGGACTATCTGACAAATTCCTTTCTCATATGTTTCGGTACTCTAGTTGACAAGCAACAAGTATGGCAGTTACTACGGTAAGAGAATCATTAACGCTAGTTTTTTTCCCTACCAACATTGGGTTTGATGCTATTACACGTGAAGATTATATCAATCTTTACGTTTCCGAATTTGCTAATAACTTGCTTAATTCGCAGCCCGATAATCCTCGCGTACTTTCAATTATCGATGGTACATATACTTATATTCATAAAAGTTCCCACTTTAGATCTCTTCGACAATCTTATTGTGTACATAAAGGACGACATTTATTGAAACCTCACATGATAGTAGCACCTGATGGTTAAATTCTTGCGATCCAGGGTCCCTACTTCTCAGATAGTCTCAACAATGATGCTTCTATTTTAGGAAGTGAGTTCGAAAAAGATGCTGATCAAATGAGACATTGGTTTCAGGATGATGATATCATAATTGTTGATCGTGGCTACAGAGATGCGACTGAACTACTTCAACAGTTGGGCATTGTTTGCAAAATGACAGCACATCTTGAACGTGGACGAAATCAACTTACTACCGAAGAAGCTAATGCTTCACGCATTATTACAAAACAAAGATGGGTGGTAGAAGCAAGAAATGGACACATAAAATCAATTTTCAAATTTGTTGCTAATGTTGTACAAATTCAGCATTCACATCACATTGGAGATTTTTATCGTGTTGCTGGTGCAATTATCAATCGCTATCGTCCTACATTAATAATGAGAGATGCTACTGTCGATCTTGCTCAACATTTACTTGAAAAAGTAAATGAAGCAAACGTTGTTCAGGCTCTCGTGGAAGTGGAAAATCTTCACACTCGAAATTCTCAACGATGGATTCGTTTGGAAGAAGCCGAGTTAGATGATTTTCCAATTCTCACAATCGATTTCTTAAGGGATCTCACTGTTGCTACATATCAAATTAAATTATCTCCTTCGTACATTCAGGACAAATTGGCTAGAGATAATGACGAAGAATTTCAGATCGAAATGCTACTAATCGAGAACGGATTCCTACACCTGGATTAATAAGAGTTCGTGTATATTCCAGATTTCGTAACGCCGGAAAATACCAATTATGGATCTCTTATCAACCAATCTTAGAAGGAAATCAAGAAATCGAAAAAGAGAACAATCCAATAAATGGATATTATTGTACTTGCAAATCCGGAAATCGCACTATTGGTACTTGTGCTCATATTGCCAGTGTTATATAGTTTTTTGGACACGCAAGACATGAACAAAACATTCGTTATCCTTCATCACGAATGATTCGAACAGTAGCAGATGCCCACAATCGACCACAATAAAATGAAAAGAGTTCTATTCATTTAACTAATAGACCAAAAAATACGAAATACAAGAGTATATCTTATCAATAAATCATATATTCAGTTAAAAAGAAAAATATACATTTATAAGCTATATAGTTACTCAGTCAGTACCTGAAACGTAAAGCAATTACGTTACTACATTTTATTATTATTTAAGTTATTTTGTCAGTAAAAACTGAAAGTCAGCTAATTAGCAAGATGTTTATTTAGTTTCTATAGTTATTATGTCAGTCATTAAATCCAAAAAGAATTTAGTACTACATTAAGTTATTTTTTAGTTATTTTGCCAGTAAATTAGTCAAGGCAGACTAAAAGTCCGTTAGTTAGTAAGATGTTTCTTGAGTTTCTATGTTTAATAGTTATTTTTTCAGTCACTCAATCAAAAAAATGTTTAGTTTATACATAAGTTTTTTTTCGCAATTTCGCCAGTCAATAAGTCAAGGCATACTAAAAGTCTTTTAGTTAGTAAGATGTTTACTTAGTTGCTAAGTTAGTTAGTTACTTAGTCAATTAGCTATGTTATTGAGTGATGATGATGAGTTACCTAGTTACTTTATTTATTCAGTCATCTTTTTTGTCCTTTTAACAGTGAAGACTAAAAGTCAGTTAGTACATTGTTTTTTAGTCTCTTATTTAGTTTATTATTAAGTCAAGTAATCCTTTTATTAGTCAGTCACTGATTAATATAAGTCATTTAAATAAGAAGTGCTACTTAATTGTTTAGTCAGTCTGCAATTATTCAGGAATGTCTGTAAGATTTTTTTTTATTTTGTTAGTTAATTAGTAGCTTAGTTATTTAGTTAATTAGTTATTTAGTTAGATAATTAGGTTTTCAATTAATTAATATACATTTTTACTCAAAACTTTACAATTATTTTTTTATGAATAATTAGTTTATTCTTATTGTCATTTTTTGGTACGTTTCTTGCATTTCGTTATTAATTATACCGGCAATAGTTATTATTTTTTTTAATTTTTCATAATGAAAAAGTTGTTACAAATTGCTTCAACTTAAACATATTTTAGTTCCAACAAATTTGACCGGAAACCAAATTATGTACTTTTTGTGCGGGGTCCTTTGTCGGTTTACATATATTCGAATCATTCTCGATAAGACTTTTATTTTCAAAATGTAAAAGAATGGTGAAGTCTTAGACCAAAATAATTTTTGATTTGAACGATTATTATTGTTGTTAGGTCTTGAGTTAGATTGCGGTTTTCTTTCATGTGGTATATTATGTTTATTGCGAATTTAAGTTGACCTTGTTGCATCTAATTGAGCTCGTTTTTGAAGAAAAGATATGAGCTCGTCTAATCCTAATCCCGGACAATCATTTTCACATGAGAATTCATCCCATTTTTCTGCAGTATTTGAATCCATTCTACTCCCGGTAAAAACGAGTGTATTGAAATCGATTGGAATGATTACAAGTATAGCTGAATTCTTGAAATCATTTTAATCCAAACGAATGACATTTTTGTCCATCAATAAATTTATTCCAATCACAGTAATCTATTTGAACACACTTAAATTCAGTTGAATTTCTGTTAACATTTCAAATCTGTTAAAATGAAGAAAAATAATATCAGTTTAATCTAGTTTAATGCTTTCTGGAAATTTTAAAAAGTGAAATCATTTGAATCCTTTCTTGAACATAAACATTGTTAACATTTTAATTTTTTGGATTGAAATGGATTAAACTGATTACAAATATGCTATGAATTCTCAATCATTTTAATCCAAACTAATGTCGTTTTCGTCCTTTTTGTGATATCATTTTAATAAATTTTAATACACACCTTCTTACCGGGCTTCTAATTAACACAATCAAAAGACTACCCTATTGGTCAACAGGTTCATTAAGAACCTTTAACGCTCTTATATGTTTCTGGACATGGTTAAGAAGTTCGCGTAGTGAGAATTCCTTCGACATGCATGGAACGTTCAAAAGGTCTTGTATATGATTTTGCTTTATTAATTTACGATTATCTTAAGTTTCCTTTAAGCTTTCCAATCAACTAAATAATTTTCTCCCGATAATTGAACCGATGCGATAACTTCGGCGGCTTCTCCGATTAAACAATTTTTTAAATATCTTAATTTTAAAATTGGAGCTAATTTGGAATTATTGTGAACCATGGAATAAAATACGTCATAGAAACCTAACCACGATTCATAGTTACCGTTAAACGAAGGCAACCCTAGTAAAGGCATTTAAAATCATCTGATATTTCATTATTGGACGAACTTGTGTTAAGTGGATTAATTAAGGGATTCGTGATTTGACTATGAATTCCGTTTTCAACATTTGAAGAAGTGGCAGACGATGGCGAAACTTCTGTATTGATTGGCGTTAATATACTAAACATTTTATCGTAAAGCACAAAATATCTATTCTCAAAGTCGTTTCTCGTATCTTCATCGATTCCATCTTCATTTAAAATTCCCGAATCGTTCTTTTCTATTATAGTTTGCCATTTATCAAAGTCACACAAATTTCCTTCAAAATCTTTACTTTGTCTTACAAGAGAGTGTTACTTGGATTGATTGTAACTATCAAGAAATTTTTCAAGATTTGTTAATTTACGTTTAAGATTTCCACGCTCCTTTTTGGCGGTTGCAAGATCTGCATCGTTTAAACTTATAGTCGCGTTTAGATTTGACGTAACACTATCAGTTTCAGTCATTTTAATCAACGATTAAAATTGAGTAATAGAGGAAATTATTAGAATGTAATAGGATAGATTGGCAAATTGACTAACTCACTGCTGATATAGACTCAATAGCTTGACTTAAAACGATGATATGTATCCTTGAATTACAGCCACGTTCCACAAATCCAAATTTTTATTCCGATGATGCAAGTAATGCACCAAACCATTGAGTCTCAACACATTTCACTTGTAACTCACAGTTTATAGTAGTCATAAATATGAGGATAAGATAACACTAGTACTTTTGTTGACGAATATATTTATTTTTAAGAATTTACAACAATAGCGTTAATCCGGCTCGAAGGACCAAAATGTTAGGCGTCAAGCCTAGTTTGACTTGATGATAAATTAATTGAATTATAAAATGACTAAAATTATGTCATTTGAATTCTTGGGTTGAAAAACACATTAATGAAGAAAACATCATGAATTAATACATATATTTTATCAAAAATTACAAGAATTATAATATTT
Source organism: Leptopilina syphax (assembly GCA_032872505.1). Lineage (NCBI taxonomy): Eukaryota > Metazoa > Arthropoda > Insecta > Hymenoptera > Figitidae > Leptopilina > Leptopilina syphax. The sequence continues at coordinate 8,051,909 of CM065472.1, forward strand.
TGTTGAATTTGACATATGTACGATGTTTCTATTTTAAGGTACAAATGTGTTCTGTCTTACAATTTTGCAAATTCCAGTGTAATTTGGTGGAGGAGGAAATACATTAGAGTAGGGATAAATAGTAGAGGGGGCGGATACTTTAAGGTGAGGAGAGGAGTGGTCAATTTAAGGGTTTTATAATTTGTTTTCAAAATCGAGTGTTTTGACGTAGGTAGGAAGGAAAGATCATTTGGAGAAGTAATATATTTTTATGAGTCTTTTACAGCAACTTAGTCCTAAGAAAGGAATGGCAAATTTTATAGTCGTATTGAACAGTATTTTTCTTATCTTTACAATTAGAATTTTTGGAAACGTACGTTTTAGAGAGGAATAGAAATTGTATGGTTTAGTCCTATCCTGAAATAACATTTTGTAGAATTTGTACTTACAATAAAGTAATAAATTTGAAAGGCTTAAGATTTTTAGAAACTTATAACATGCTTTTCTCTATTATTTTACGGTGTAAAGAGATAAATTTTTAACTATCGTAACAATAATCTATAACCTCTCTATAACTGAAAAGAAGAATATCTTAGAGGTGAGAATAATATGTCAATACTGTATATTTTCTTAAAATAAAATAAAAGTTACAAATTTTATTTAAATTTTAAAACTAGTAACATTGATCATTCTTTATTCCAGGTTTTCTGGCCTCGCAAATACAACATAATCGATGCTTTCCTAAAAATAGTGCTAATCGATGTGTCACTGTTCATGGAAAATTTTTTAAAAATTAAAAAATCAATATATTTTATTTACAATTTTTACATTGAAACGCAAACAAAAATCCAAATAAATATTATCATCTGCTTCGGTGCTTTTTAGAAGAAAATATTCCTACAATTTGTAATTCAACTAAATAAATAATTATAATTTTTAATCATTAGTATTAAAATTTTTCAAGCGGATTATCACGTAGAAAGAAAGCATATTTTTAATGTTAAATATTAAACATTAGTTGACAATCTACTAATAGTAATATTAAAAACCTATAAGTTTAAATGAGAGGCACATTCTTTGTGTTAATTAACATTTTAAACCACAATCACATTTTCTTTCTTATAACATATCTCGAAAAAATTTTACATTCCTGATGATCTGCTCTCTTTTAATTCGCTCTAACATTAAGAAAGTGCACGCCAAAGTCATTAAGTTTGCGACACACAATAATGCTAATCATTTCAGCAATAAAGACAATTATTGAAACAGTGTATCCGATAACAAGCAAGTAAGAGACGATCAGTAGTAATGTTTCCTTGCCAATTTCTTCTGGTGGTGAGAGCCAACTGACGGCACTTCTATCTTCCGTGGTCATCAATTTTTTCAGTAAACCAGCTTCTGAAGCTTCTAATATAACTTTATTAAAATGATCAATAAAGGGAGATCCATTTCTTGCTTCCCAAGACCGAATTAAAAATCCCAAGGGTTCTTGCAGAACTTTGACATTTAAGTCATGTCCATCTTTTCTAAACTTACTAAGACTTTCTCTACTTTTCATAATAATGCAAGTTACATTTTCATACTTAGCTAAATAGGTCAAGCAATCATCTGATAATCCCCTATCTGGAATATTTATAGACTTCATTCCCAGTTTTCGAATATAACTGATTGAACTTAATAACAATGACATGTTTTCGATGGAGGTTAACATTGGCGTCAAGGATGAATTTGCTAGTTCCTCAAGACTTGAAATTTCAGGCTCCTTTCGAAAAGTGATGTCCAAGATTACGGAGAACAAGTAGCTGGAATAGACGATGCAACTCAGTATTAATGAGCCAAAAACAATTCTTTCTGTTACTTTGTTCGGTTCCCTGTCAACAGACATCCCAATTATAATTCGGCTAATGTTAAAAATTTGCCAAGTGCTTTTGTTAAATTTCATAATAAAAGCTGTAATTCGAATAGCACAAATCGCAATGGTTGTAGCAACTACCATGTACACAAATTCATGAGAGATTTCGAAGACGTTAGACAATTTTGCGTTAACAGGAATGATAGCCATCAAGGATTCAAATCTTATAACTCGCATCAACTGTGTATAGTCGTCTTTTTTGATTTGTACATTTGCAACGTTTAACAGTATTTCTGCTTTATGTACTTGAAGCGCGTTGATAATAGGCTTCATTGCTGCAGTTTTAATATTTATAATTATACTCGAAGTACGCAAAGAATGTGTAAGAATTCTTGCAAATTTTATTAAATTTTCATGATCTTCAACAGTCAAAAGATTATTCAAGTGACTTAACATAAATCTGACTTTATGTCCGTTAAGGTTAAGCAGTTTGTTTGGAAACCATTTTGTTTTTGATGTTAATTCCCGAGCTGTGTAGATTTTTGCAAATTCATTGATTTCATGCAAAATGATCTGTCTAACTCTCCCCTGTGTCAAAGTTTGTTTATAATCCTGCAAGTGTTCTAGTACTTCAATTTCTGTAAAATCTTGATAATTCCATAAAGCTTCTAATATTCCTCTAATCAAATTAGATTTTTCTTCCGCAAAGAAGTTTATCAATAATTTTGGATGTGAATAACCTTGTGACAAGTTCCTTAGTAACATAAATGTAAATGATACTTTACCCCAATTTGTAGGATCATTGCCATTAAGAAACATGATAAACAACGTCGTTCGCTTTGGTAGTTGTAAAGAAGCTGGGAATGTGTTTTGTGGTTCTAATTGTAGTTTAGTCATACTAAAAGTATATGATGGAAAGTGTTGCGAAACTTCAGTGATTTGGAAATTAGTGCTTGAAGTTGAATTGAGAAGTAGTTGATCGTCAATGATAAAAATTACCTGGTGCAGTTTTGATTCTTCCTTTAGGTACTTTATTAATCCTCGAGTATAATTGTCGCTTGTTAAGATGCCATGTGTTACAGCGATACTTAAAAAGATGATGCATTTTGTTAGTGTAACTGAGAATTGCATTTTGAGAGACACTGATAATTTCATAGTATCGACAAACAGATATTTCCTTTTATTAACTTCACTGTCTTTTTAAGAACACCGTTTTTTAATTTATTCTCAAGTTCTATTTGAGTGTATGCTTAGAGAAAGATGACTGGCTAATGCAATATCTTCAGAGTGCATACTTTATTTAAAAGAGTTATTAAAGATAGAATAGATGTTAGATATGAAGATATTGTATAATAACTACTTGTGACTTTTAAAATACGTTTCATGTATAACTAGTAAACATATATTAAGAGTAATTAAGATTTTAGTTTATGAATCATACACAATTCTGTTATGAAATAGGTTACTAATAATATAGAATGCTCCTGTTTTATAACTTTATTTTTAACTGTCTATTAGGAACCTTAACGTAGTAAAGCCGATATTTTAAATGCTCCCTAACATCTACCAAATATTTTGGATATTATCCTACAGAAATTTTCAGAATTTTAAATTAGAATATTATAATATAATAATTATTACTGTTATTAATATATATTGGCACACAGGAGTTTTAGACAATTTATTCAATAATTTTTTTACAATTTTAATAATAATCTTTATAAATAAGACCAGACTTTTGTCTGTACATTGCATAGAATTTGAAAATTCATGTTTAGTTTTACATTCGAGTAGTAAGAATTCCAAAAATGATAATAAAAAAATTATGTATATATGTATGTCTGCCCGCAATATTTTGTCCGGGAGAAACACAAAGACAACTTGAGCGATTAAAACGAAACTTTACAGACTCTTAGGTATTAGTCTAACTTAAAATCCTAGCCACATCCGATTGAAAAATATTAAGCAGAACATAAGTTATAGCTTTTTTCACAAAATTGAAAAAATTCTAAAAATGCCAATTCTTTAATTTTTTGTTAAATTAATATGACACTTTTTGTAGCTACTATTTAATATACGTTTGTTGCTTAGAAACATGTCAATTGACTGGTTCAAAAAACAAAAAAATAATTACTTTTTTATAATTTTTCAAAAAATAATTTGCATTTTATAAAAGTAGGTAGTAGATTTTCAACAAATTTTTAAAATTTAACATTAAATATATTTTTCCTTTCTACGTGATAATCCACTTGAAAAATTTTAATACTAATGATTAAAAATTATAATTATTTATTTAATTGAATTACAAATTGTAGGAATATTTTCTTCTAAAAAGCACCGAAGCAGATGATAATATTTATTGGGATTTTTGTTTGCGTTTCAATGTAAAAATTGTAAATAAAATATATTGATTTTTTAATTTTTAAAAACTTTTTCATAAACAGTGACACATTGATTTTATAACTATTTTTGGGAAAGCATCGATTATGTTGTATTTGCGAGGCCAGAAAACCTGGAATAAAGAATGACCAATGTTACTAGTTTTAAAATTTAAATAAAATTCGTAACTTTTATTTTATTTTAAGAAAATATACAGTATTGACATATTATTCTCACCTCTAAGATATTCTTCTTTTCAGTTATAGAGAGGTTATAGATTATAGTAAAGATTAACCAATAAAATCCAGTAAAAGAAGACAACAATATATACGGGCCAAAATAAGTGAAACCGGCCATTTGAAAAAATTTTGTCGCCAAGTTTCATAAGTTATCTATGATTTTTGGTAGATATATGAGTACACTTTTCCCCCTAAAATATTTTTAACCCTTTGCGTCACAGTGGGTCGCTCCGATTCCTCACATTTTACTCGTTCTCAAATAAAAAATAATCCAGATTTAGAATTGAATTCGGGAATTCCTAATTATAAAACAAAACCATTAACAAGTACACCCAGATATTCTAAAGAAAACCCTAATCCCTTAGAAATACAGAAACAATTAGACTCAGGCTACATTAATTCTCAACTTTTTGATACTGGCGATAATTCTTTTGACAGTGACAGCAACAATAGTGAAAATACCATAACTGAAAAAACATTAGTGGATCAGAATTCAAATAAAAACTTAAATAAGTCTTTAACTGGCGAAATTGAAATAAACGATAACTCTGAAAATAATTCTCTTGATAACACTGTAGATAGTAACAATTTTGAGGAAAACATAGCTCTTCCAAATAATCAGCAAGTGTCTTTACGCGATGCTTTAGAAACAATACCAATGTTTGACGGAAAAAACATACCACTATCAACATTTATTGAAAGTTGTTTAGAAGCAAAATCTATGCTTACTAAGAAAGCACTAGTACAAACAAATTTAGTAAAATTAATTAGGAGTCGAATTTCGGGTGAAGCAAGAAGAATTATAATAAGAAATAATTTTAATACAGTAGAACAGTTAACAGAAAGGTTAAAACAAATTTACGCACCAGCAAAATCTGTATATCAGTTACAAAAAGAACTAGGAGCAATATATATGTGGGAACAAAAAAATGTAATTTCTTACGGTGCAAGAATCACAGAAGCTCTTTTAAATTTTGGTTAAATTACCCTGGGTAATCTGATGCCAGATTCGTATTCAGCGACTCCAAGAACCCCCGAGTAACGAGTTCCAAGCAAATTCTGTTCATTTTTTATTTTCGCGTTAGCCATATTAAATCCGCCATTTTGAATTTTAAAAATCTGATGCTAGATTCCTATTCAGCGACCCCAAAAACCTCCGAGTAACGAGTTCCAAGCAAATTCTGTTAATTTTTTATTTTTGCGTCTGCCATATTGGATCCACCATTTTGAATTTTGAAAATCTGATGCCAGATTCGTATTCAGCGACCTCAAAAACCCCCGAGTAACCAGTTTCAATAGATTTCAATGAAATGAAAAATGTATGACTCAAAGGGTTAAAAAAAATTATTTTTGAAGTAATCGGGTGTTGAAGTTTTGGGTCATTTTATTATTAATTAGTATTCGTGTAAAATGTAAATTAGTTTGTTATACTCAATTGTTATCCTTAAATTTTCGAATTTTTTATCCTCCAAAATAAAGCAAACAAATCCCACCGCTGCCACCATTTTGTTAAGAATGAATTTATTTATTACTTAATGAAATATTAAATTATTTCAACCTGTAGTGAACGTCAATGCTCTAAGGAAACAAATAATTTATTTAAAGGTAGTGAATTCCTTTTACATCTTGTTCGAGAAGTAGTTGAGAGTTTCCTTGGGTTCTGTGAGATTAGTCTGATATCAAAAAGGGATAAAGGGAATAATTTTCAATTAATTCACTGGGAATGTTAAAGTTAAAAATACACAAAATAATTTATTAAAGAAAGTAATCAAGTGAGATATAATTTGTACAAAGCCTTTGAGAATCACCTTATTGTCCTTTAAATTTAGTTCATAAAACAATTCTAAGCGGTGGCCTTGCCGGCAAGTGCACGCTTTTGGTTTCCGTGAGAAAAAATCTAATTTACTGAGAGAAAACCTTAATAAAAAGCACTTGAAAACACTTGCGAGAGACAACCTATTGTTTTTACACTTAGAATTTACTGAATTTGTTATAAAGAATTTAACTCAAAAGATAAATATCAAGAGCTGATAAAAATTGATGGTTAACCGTGTGAATATCTATGAGAGACTGTGTAGAGATAAGAACATCGTCGCGCAAAGCAAAAAGACGAACACCGAGAGATGCTGCCCTCGCGCGGTCACATTGGTCGTAAATCAAAATCACAGGCACAACACCAAAATGACTAGTTTTTCATTGAAAACTGAACACATCTTGATTATTATTTCAATCAATCGGATGAGACCCCGTATTTTAGAAAGGAATATAGTATTATGGATTTATTAATAGGATAATCTAAATTCAAATAAACTGATCAGTTAAATAACTTTTAATAGCACTATTTTATTATATATTAAAAACAATCGTTTATAATAATGAATCGTGTTTGTGTTATTTTTTTGACTTTCTTTTCTTTGTTTGTGTTACATAAACTTTGACTGTATTGTAGAGTCTGGAATCTTCTATTAGGATTTATTTTAGTTTTATTATTATTTTTTTAACTTTCTTAATATTCTTCATAATATGACAAAATACTATGTCAATTATTCTTTTATTAAATTGCTGAATGAAATATTTAAATTACGGGTCTAATATATTAACATGCACGTAAATTCTCTAAACAAAAATTCTGGAGTTTCTTCTTGAGACTAAAGGCAACTACTGCCTGCTTAGGCTACTATGGCCAATATACTTTGTTTCGCCAAGATTCACGGGCAACTGCCTCAATTTCCCTTTGTCGATTCTTTTTATTGAACGATTTTTTGGTGGGAAAGACCTACTTATTATTGTGGAATTAAGTTATTACTTAATGATTTTATTACCTTTTAAGATTTGTTTGGGTATCATCAGCCAAGTTCTGTTGCTTAGATGAACCACTTTTTAAATTGAGAAATGTCGTAAGTAAATTGTACTTACTCCTTAAGAATATTTGACACAGTTTTGCATATAATAAAGTATCACAATCCTCATTTCATTAATTTTTGTTGCCTAGGGAGTTTTGGGAAATTAATTAATTAATTAATTAAATTAATTTAAACTAAAATATTTAAATTAATTAAAGTTACCTTGGATTCCGCAACCCAAGGTTATGTGGGGTTCGTATAATACAAAAGAAAATATAATACCAAACATATCCATAATGTCAATCATGTCTGGCAGTGGATAAGCATCCACTAATTCTAGCACATCGAAGATATCGATGATGTTCGGCAGTGGATAACCATTGGCGGTGCTCATTATTTTCATTATTTAGATCTTAATAAAAAAATTTCTTCATCAATGTTGTAATATGTGTGTTACAAAGTGCCTTCATATGTTAAAAGTGTGATTGTTACCTCATAAATTGACATTAATAATTCTTTATTAAGTTCATATAATTACAATGTTTTTTACTAAAAATATAAAAATGTTACTAAGTCATACGCAACATTAATTAAAATTCCTTTATTTTTATGAGGTTTTTGTACAGACAGATGTAAAAATTAAAAGTTTGTGTTTCAGATGACGAAAATGTTTTTAAATGATTAGGTTATTGAAATTTTTAAGTTCTGATTTAATTTTTATTCTATTTCATGCTCAATTTAGAAAACACTTCCAAAAAGTACATAGAAAAACAAAAGAAAGAATATAAAAGAAAAGAAAACAATGAAGTCAAACATTTGTAAAATATGTAAATAAAGAAAATATTATTAGTGAAAACGTCGGACAGTTTAATATTCATAAGATTTTATAATAAATGATTTATAATGTAATTTCAAGAATGAAAGAATAAGTTATGATGAATGATTAAAACATAAATTGTTAATCGTGATCGTCGTTAACCTCATTTCTTTTCCTGAAAATAAGTAAATTAATAGAGGTGTGGAAAAATCTCAAATAACTGAGCTGAGCCAAGTACTCGAATTTATTCAAGAAAATTCGTGTACCCGAATATTTGGAGTACTCGAATGGATTCGAGCTTTTAAATTCTTAAAAATATATTAATGAGTAAAAAAATTTTCAAGATGTCTGGTTACAAAACTACACAAATTTTTTTATAGTCTTTAATTAATAAAAAATTAATAGTATTGTTATAAAAGTATCACATGTACAAACTTTAATTTTCGCATTCCGCTTTAATTTTACTGCTTTCATAAATATCTCCCTTACTTCATCAACTGAAATATCTTCAGCTTTTTCGTATCCATTTCTATAGAAATGTCTTCAATATTACAGAAAAAGACAACAAAAGTATGTAATTTAAATTAGAAATGATTATAAAAGTGCACTCGATAAGAAAGATCTGATTTTTTACGTGGTGAACAGTAGCACTCTCCATAATAATAAAAAATAAACAATAATATCCAAGCTATTAACGCCAAATGGCATATCTACGAATGTCAGATCTTTACCTAAAAATATTACAGATAATACTGAAATAAAATTAATTAATTAAAGTGTAATATTTTCACGGAAAATTAAGGATGCTTATCCAATCAATAATAAAAAATAAACATTAATGTCCAAGCTATTAACGCCAAATGGCATATCTACGAATGTCAGATCTTTACCTAAAAATATTACAGATAATACTGAAATAAAATTAATTAATTAAAGTGTAATATTTTCACGGAAAATTAAGGATGCTTATCCAATCAGGTCAGCCTTATCAAGGTGTCGGGTGTCTCGCAGCAAGGTTTCACTGGGATGCAGCGAGTCTTGCTGGCAAGAGCGGTTAAATATTTGTTAGGCATCGTTGCCAGATTTTTAATTTAAAAAATTTCTTTTCTTATTCTTTTCTTAATCCACCGCGAAAATTCCCCTCTTTGTCGTCAAAAAGACTGATGGTTTGATTCGAAGCTAGTGGACGAGGATTATATGTTATATTTTCTTATATTCATAGAATAGTATAATTAATTCTAATTAATATACTCTATAGAATAATGAATTTCTGCGCAAATTGTAATATTCATAAGGATAATTAAGTAGTTGAATTTTCCGTCAATAATTGGATTTATTGAGAATTCACTTAAACTCTCGTAAATTTTATTATTAAAATTCATTATTTTATTTCTAAAACTCAATAGAATATTTACAAACATTTAACATATTTTATTACAATATACATATCTAAACAATTGAATCCTGTGAAAAGTTACATTATTGGTGCTATAACTATTGAGTTTGGTGAAAATTAGGAATTATTAGAAATTATTTCTTTCTTTGGAAAACGATCAGATTCCCTTGAATTAACTTTTTTATAGCGATTAACATTGTCGAGATTACAAAGTTCTTAATGTTTCACAATATTCAGTTTAAACATTCAGTCTGAAGTATACAAAAAAAGAAAATCTGAAAGTGAGAAGAAAATTCCGTTTATCAAATTTTCTTTTCCTTTTCTGTGTAAGATAGAGAGGTAAACTATTATTTTTATGATACAAATTTAACATAGAATTTCGAGATTGGATGTTTATTTTAACAAACCACAAATATTCAATTCAACCACAAGTATAACTAAATATTCAATTAGTTTTTTACAAATAAAATTTTATACGAATTGAATTATATATATGGGCAATTCCACGTGAGATTTTAGTCGACCTCTTAAAATTCGCTAAAAATATTTTTTTTCTATTCTGTATCGAAAAAAACAGATACGTATTTTTTTATTTTTGTTTAATTGTCCAAATTTTCGAGTTATGAATTTTCGAAATTTTGGACTTTTAATTGTAGACCTATATTCAGTAGCTTATAAGTCCGAAAATATTGAGTTTAGAAAAAAGTTGTCAAAGAATGAAAGTTGTAGTTTTCTTTCGACTTTTAAGAAATGTAAACAAAAAATTTTTTATTAAAAAAATTTTTTTTTTATAAACAAATTAATTTTTTTTAACTTTGGGCCGGATTTTTTTTTATTTTTTTAATATTTATTTATACCTTATAATATAGAGAAGATTTTTCAAAAAGTCCCGAAATGGGCCTGATGTGTTAAATGAGTTTTAAAACATTTTTAAAAATCACTTGTAAGCTTCACAGTGGGATTTTTTTATAATTAACTTTTTAAAACTGTCTACAGCGTATAATTTTTAATCTATTTGAGTGTTCTTTGTTTTAAATTAAAGGGTCTACGCTGTAAAGTTAATTGTAAAAAAAGTCCCACTGTCCCAGTGGGCACAGGGACGTCTAAAAGACGTCTTAAAGACGTCCCTTCTTGTCCGCGGACGATTCGGGGACAATGATGGCAATGTCTCTGAGTCATCAAAAAGACAGCTAAAAGACGTCTAAAAGACGTTCTATGTCTGGTCCAAAAGACGTCCAAAAGACTTCTAAAAGACATAAAAAAGGACGTCTAAAGTACGTCTAAAAGACGTCTTTTGGACGTCTAAAAGACATAAAAGGGACGTCTAAAAGACGTCTTTAAGACGTCTTTTGGACGTCCTTTTTACATTCCTTCAGATCTTAAATAAACATTTCTTTTATAACATTTTCTAATTTGAAATTCAGTAATATTGTATTAAATTTATTTTAAGTTTAATTTTATTTTTTCTAAAATGTGGAGAAATAATGAAAAAATTCCTACGAAGCTGGGATCGAACTCGGATACCTTGGGCTTGAAACACTGCGCCTTAAGCACCTCAGCCGTTCAAGACAGATATGAACCTCTACAAAGTTAACGATCTCACTTGTCAATGAAATGAATTTAACTTAGAAAAATTCCAATGAATTTCACATTCAAAAATTTCTAAGTCCAAGTTGCACTTAGAAAATAATATTTTCTATTTATGAAAATTTTTCTATTTTCAAATGTTGAATGAAAAAGACGTCTTTTAGACACCTTAAAGACATCTAATGGCCAAGACATAGAACATGAATAGGACGTCTTTAAGACGTCTTAAAGACGTCTTTTTGTACAAGTCCAAAAGACGTCCGCAAAAAGACATCCTTAGGACGTCTTTTGAACAAGGGTGCCCACTGGGGTGATGCTTGCAAGTGATTTTTGAAAATGTTTTAAAACTCATTTAACACATCAGGCCCATTTCGGGACTTTTTGGAAAATCTTCTCTATATTACAAGGTATAAATAAATTTAAAAAAAACAAAAAAAAAATCTGGCCCAAAGTTAAAAAAAATTAATTTGTTTATAAAAAAAATTTTTTTTTTAATAAACAATTAAAAAAAAAAATTTTTGTTTACATTTCTTAAAAGTCGAAAGAAAACTACAACTTTCATTCTTTGACAACTTTTTTTTAAACTCAATATTTTCGGACTTATAAGCTACAGAATATAGGTCTACAATTAAAAGTCCAAAATTTCGAAAATTCATAACTCGAAAATTTGGACAATTAAACAAAAATAAAAAAATACGTATCTGTTTTTTTTCGATGCAAAATAGAAAAAAAATATTTTTGGCGAATTTTAAGAGGTCGACTAAAATCTCACGTGGAATTTCCCAAATATATAATAAATTATTTTTTATTTAATAGATTCTTTTTGTTGCAAGAATTCATTTATTTTTTATGAATAGTAAAATTAAAGGCCGGGCTTCAATTCTTTTAATATAATTTTAAAATCTATCTATCAAAAAATGTTATTATTATATATTTTAATTCCTGATTTGTTCAAATGCTTCAAAAGGAATCGACTATTCAATGTATTTTAATAAATTCCTTGTAGAAAGTAAATTATTTCCCATAAAATTTCAATGAAATTTGTTTATAACAAAGTGAGTAGTTCTCTAAAATATAATAACATTTTTTGATAAATAAATTAAAATGATTCAACTTAACTTAATTTCCTATTGTTATTATTCCTATAAATACTATTCTCCCTTCTTTTTTTTATTTACTTAATTAGGATTTTCCGATCAGGAATTTAAAACTGTTTATTGCAACCGTTAAAAATATTTTTTTAGGGGAGTGAAATCAAAACTTCCCTTTTTTAAATTTAGCTATTGATGAGTTTCAGAAAAATTGAAAAGAAGACATTAGATGAAAAAGATAATTATTCTTACAAATTTGATTTATTTATTTTATTTTGTTTAAATTTTTTTACAAATAATGATATTTTTTTTGAATTCAATATTATATAAATTGAAAAATTTGAAATATATATATAAATTAATTTTAAATTTGAAAAAGTACAGAGAATCATTTTAGTACTATTATTTTATCATCCTCCTCCATAATTTCACCATCATTTTCCTTCTTCTTCATTTCATCATCCTCCTTCTTCTCCATAATTTCACCATGATCTTCCTCCTTAATTTTTTTATTATTTTCCTTCTTCTTCATTTCATCATCATTTTCCTCCTTAATTTCACCATCAGTCTCCTCCTTCATTACATCATGCTCCAACAAAAACTGACTATTCAGTGAAGGACAATTGTTGAAAAGATTGTATCGCTTCACTCCTGCTGCTAAGATGACAAAGTCAGTCAGCCAATGTAATCCAATGTAATTTTCTATATTTTTGCACAAAACATAAAGTAGAAAAGTTAATGCATAATATATTTTTAAAAATTATTAATATTTAACAATTATTTAAGAAAATATTTTTTTATTTACCAATGCTTCAAGGTATTCTAAATCCACTCGTCGAATTCAATAACCATTAACAATGCCTTGAATTTTAGCTCGAGAGGTTTAAAATAAAAATTAATTAAATTGTATACATTTTTGTATTTATCCTCTCTTTTACAATAAATTACCATTTATACATTGAATATTTGACATTTGTTGAATAGCTTCATTTGATATTTGTTTACAGTGAAATATGACAAGTTCCAGCAATAATATCCCTAAATTTAAAACATTAGTTCTTCCTATTACTTTTTGAAGTATTCTAGTGTAATGTTTTTTAATAAAATCCGTGGCATGTTTTGTAGACTTTACATTATTTTCAAAGAATAACTCTGCAATAGACTTTACAATTATATCTTTACTATACTGCAAATTGAATTTTAATAGTTCTACATATTCTTGTTCAATACAAAGAATAAGTTCATTACATATTGCAAATGAAGTTTCACTAAATGTAATAGATTGATCTAAACCCTCAATTGATACTAAACGATATGAAACTCTAAAATGTATTGTAAACGTTTCACAATCCAGCATTGTTGCATCACAATGTCCCTTGAAAAATCGCATGATAGGTTTTACTGCATCACACAAAAGGCGCCATTCTTGAAGCTCCAAAGACAATGATACTCGCGGATGACTGCTTCTTAGTTGAATTTTTGGTATTATATTTCTATTTATGTCTAGTTCTGCTCCAACGACAACTTGCTTTGTAAATGATGGATTCAAGTTGTAAATTTTTGATAATAACATTTCTCCGCATGGTATATACGACATTTTTTGTCATCTACTGGTCAACTCTCTCAGAAACAAACTCTATTTGATTGTATGGTCCTCCACGATTTCTTAAATATACACCACCTCTTAAAGCTTCTGCTTTCAGACTGTTGAATTGGACCTTCTTCCTCCAATTCCACATCAAGAGCAACCATGCAGATCTTTCGACAGTAAGAGAATCTGTCCTCCACCGTTTCTGAGGACACTTGTTGCCCTTCCACGATGCTGCATTCTCTTGTTGATTGTTCAAAGTTGAACTGAACAGCAAAACAGTAGGTGAGCAGAATGCAACTTGCTGCAGAAATATAACACCTTTAAAACCATGTGTTTTCTGCAACGGTTACATTGTGCTCTGAACCTGATTTTTTGCAGACAAAAATCCCACATACGAGTTTGTTTTCGTTGCAAGTCATAGTTTTTTGTGCTTGCGACTGTAAATCATTCTGAAAAATTTGTGAACCAGGAAACCGGAGCCCACACTCAAAACATCGAGTCTCCTTGGCGGTGAATGCGGCGTTTTTTGTATCGTAGGGGCATCAAAAAGAGCAACCTGGCAGAACACCTGTGCGAATTTTTGTGGCGTCGGAGAGTTAAAAAATTGTAGAAAGATCCATTCGAACAATTGTTAACAAACATTAAAGTTTGTTATCCCGGTCACAAAAATTAAATTATGTTTTATATAATCAATCAGCCCTTTTCAGGGCATCCAGAAAAATTAGCCCTTTTTAGGGCTAACAAATCAGTTGCATTTTCGGCTTTTTACTAAATTGCGATTTTGTATCCTTTCTCTTTTTGGTTCGATATCCTCTAGTACCATATAAATAGTCATTTTGCCTCCCTATCTATGATTATTATTTTAAGGATGTCTATCCTTGTGGAACCACAATATTAAAATTGTTACCCATCCCTGGTATTTCTAGAGTTAACTGGCTTCCGCCCATCTGATTTTTATTTCCTAGCTGAATGAAAGCTTTCCAAAAAAAGAATTAATCATTTATCTTTAAAATTAGGAAAAGTCCTTCTTATGCATAATTACCCAATTTTCATGGAATTTTATGATTTTCTGAATTTTTCTCGAAAAAATTACACTTTTTTTAAAAAATGTATAGAACAACAAAGTTGTATTTTATTGAGATCTACAACTTTTGCAAACAACATTTTTTGAAATTTTGAATTTCTTAAAAGTAAATCACAAAACTTCAATTTTATCGTGTTTCTGTGGTTTTCACCATAAAATTAAAATTTGCGCCAATTTTCACTAGCATTTTCGTAATCAGCGCATCGAAATATACAAGTTTCACCAAGTTTCATTAAAATCGGTTGGGGGTTGTTTTCGGAAGTATAAATGTTCATGAGATAAACAACCTTTTTTGCCTTTCTTAACAGTTTCAAAAAATAATTTTTTTTGTTATCTAAAAAAAAGAGAAAACCTAAATAATATCTAACTATAGAAAACTAAATCAAGTAAAATTATCCTTAACTTAATAAAATTAAATAAGCATACTGAAGAATAAAGCTATTGAATAGAGTCAAAATGAAACACAAGAACTGCTAATGTCAGCAGTTTCAAAAGGATGGAACATATCATGCAACACGATCTAGAAGAAAACTACATATTATTAACATATTACACCTCTTTATTCCTTTATCATTATTACCAAACACTATAAACCAAACAATTTTAGTAAAATAACGTTTAACTAAACCACACCAACAACACAGCACTCTAAACACAACAACAGAAAGTCAAAATGAATAACGAACAAAAACACAACGAAAATGATACGCCGACAGAACAATTAACAATAAGCTTAGGTCTAATAGATTAATGGCAATTAATCTTGGATTTTTTTTATTCCTACCTCTCTTCTTAAGAAAACATAATTTTACAACCACGACAAAATGAAAAGAGGAGAGGAGAGAGGACGTGGGGTGGGGCAGACCGATCATTTAAAGAATCGATGTGCTCCTGAAAAATCAATCGATTATTATTGGGGTTCAATTAGATCTTGCATCTAGATTAGGAGAACAAGTGTGCGGACGTTAATAAAAGTAAAAACTTCAAGTCGACAAAGTCCACCGTAATTAAGTTCCAGTTTGTAACAAAATTAATAAAAATATTTAATTTTGACACCATATCTTGAGAAGGGTTCATCTGCAATAAAGAGTTTTAAAAAATTCGTTAGTATATTATATTGTTTAGTCACTAAACGATGGATTTGTAATAATTTTGATTAAAAAAAATGTCGACGTTTCCCCATATTAAAGATTCTTATTGACCATTAATAACTTTATATTCTTAGCACGCTCCAAACATACAAACATTTTAATTAAACTGGAAGAATTAAATTAAAACTTGTACCCTATGGGAATCGAACCCTGTACCTATGACCTATCTATCTAAACGCTTAACGACCGCGGCTATCGAATCGACGTGAGAAATATTTTTCGACCTGTCTATATAAACTGCAACTTTGAAAAACGTAAGTTTATGTAAAATATTATAATTTTTGTAAGTACCTATAAAAATACAAGCAGAAATTAAAATATTTATAGAGATTTGCAATATATGCTATTATGTTAAAAATATTAATTAAATATTTAATACATTTTTGCTTAAATGTCATTTGACCGCTTTGTAATTTTTTGTAAATATTTGCAAAAAATAACATTAAGCGAAATAGAAAACAGAAAATTCGTACAAATTAAAATTCTTTTATGAAAATCTGTAGTTCACAACAAAATAACAAAACAATAAAACACTTTTAACCGTTTTTTGAAATTTTTGTTATTTTTTTGCATTGACAAAATATTACTGTTAGATATGAATTTAATTATTTATTTAATAATTTAATAAATCTTATTTCAAACAAATTCCGCTTTTGATATATTGAAAGATTACTTTCTTCAAATCAAAGAGCAAAACAAATCAATAATCAAATATCTCAAAGTAAACGTATTGCCCTTCGGAATAAAAATATTTCGAGGTAGTGGATCCTTTTCTTAAGTCCACTATTATTCAATGGCTCCGGTTAGACGGTATTTATACGAATGTAAATAAAAAGGTATATTGTAACAGGTGTAAGATTGCAATAAAACACCTTTCCATACAGTTAAAATAATATATGGTTTATTATAAAAATATTGTATATTATCTTAAACAGACTGACATTCCCGATTGTATATGTTTATTATTAATTACAAATTAATAATGATAATCTATTTTTTATGCGCAATATCAAGCAAATCAAGATGACTGTGTAGTTGTATAGAGTGTGTAGTATGTTGGACAGTATTAATTCAACTCACCAGAACAATTTTATTACGTTTAACTTATTTCAGAAAAGTATCCGTTTACTTCCTCTGGTGAAACGTTTAGTATACACCTGTTTGTGATTAATATTTCAATATTCCAATTTATTTCCTTGGTCGCCTTCTTATTTAGATATCACTTTTTATATATTTATATTATTTGAAAATTCCACAATGAAAAATAAATTCCTTTTTCTATATTCACTGATTTTGTATGATTGAACAAATATTTAAGAATCGGGGTCACCGTACTTAAATTTTATTCAATTGATCTCTTTTACTTCTATTTTAATTCCGCGTATCTCTTTAATTAATCACCTTTAATACAAATTGAATTTTATCAAATAATGCATAAAACAAACTCGAAATATCAGTTAAAAAAAATGGAAATATCTCAAGAAACTTCACAAAATATATATATATTATTTTATATAATCAAAAAAAAACTCTCAATTCCCGCGAACAACAAAGTAAATATACACAACTTTGTTGCGGGAGGAACCAAGTCAAACTCAATCGTTAAATCGATCGAAATCACGGATCACACCTTGAAATTTCATAACAACGCTAATAGTGGGGAGGCTGTTGCACACAGCTCATTGAACTTATTTGTTGCCAGGCAAGCTTTTCACAAGCTTGCAAATTCCATAAGTTGGCCAACACTTGTTCAATGATCTAAATCCACTATACCTTTAATATGTATTTTACTTTTCTTTGTATTTAAACCAATACATTTAGAGTCTTTCATTGGAAAATGACTCTTTCAAAATTAATAAATTTTATTTCGAAATATGGGCGTTGTCCGTGACTTTTGTAATAATTCTATATAATTTCAATATCCAAATACTAATGAAACCAAAGAAATTTAATAAGGGTTACTAATTTTATAGAATTAAAATTAATAATCTTGTATCAATGCTGAGTTGTTTTGTCTGTCCTTTAAGGTTTGTGATTATGTGTGCTTAACCTAATTACAAGATTCCCAATTTTTATGAAGCTATATAATATAAATAATTTTTAATTAATAAAAAAATTAAAAATCGTTACGATTTCATACGTAACAATTACAAAATTTAAAAATAATTAATAACTCAAAAGCCGTTTTTGAAGTAGAGTTCAAAGAGCGTTTTAAAGTAATTATATTTATGATAAAGATCGAGTACTTAAAAACGATTATCTTATGGTCTTCTTTAAACCGAGGTATAATGGCGTAGTGGTTAGAGTATTAGCTTTTTAAGCTGAGTTCAAATATTACTAAGCGCAAATATTTTTAGTTTGAAAGTTTAAATTAATTTTGACGCAGTTTTAAAGAAATATTGTTTGTAAGTTCTATTAAAACAAATAAAATTAAATAATGTTAAGAAAAGATGATTTTAATATCTAAAATCAGGAATTTCTAAGGAAATTTCGAAATGTTTCTTGTTAAAGAAAATAGATTGTGAAACAACTATCTTCGCGATGCTTATCAATCTCCAAATCCCTCCTCTTCTTTTCATCCGTGGAAGAAATATTACTTTTATTATTATTATCATTATTATCATTTTTAGTGGTCAGACTAGTTTCAAAATCGTTTTTTAAACGTATTTTGGGAACGTTTTTGAAGTAGAGTTTAAAGAGCGCTTTTAAGTAATTATATTTATGATAAAGATTGAGTACTTAAAAACGATTATCTTATGGTCTTCTTTAAACCGAGGTATCATGGCGTAGTGATTAGAGTAATAGCTTTTTAAGCTGAGTTTAAATATTACTAAGCGCAAATATTTTTAGTTTGAAAGTTTAAATTAATTTTGACGCAGTTTTAAAGAAATATTGTTTGTAAGTTCTATTAAAACAAATAAAATTAAATAATGTTTAGGAAAGATGAAAATATCGATAATCCGGAATTTCTAAGGAAATTTCGAAATGTTTCTTGTTAAAGAAAATAGATTGTGAAACATCTATCTTCGCGATGCTTATCAGCCTCCAAATCCCTCCTCTTCTTTTCATCTGTGAAAGAAATATTACTTTTATTATTATTATCATTATTATCATTTTTAGTGGTCAGACTAGTTTCAAAATCGCTCCTAAAACGTATTTTGGGAACGTTTTTGAAGTAGAGTTCAAAGAGCGCTTTAAAGTAATTATATTTATAATAAGGATTGAGTACTTAAAAACGATTATCTTATGGTCTTCTTTAAACCGAGGTATCATGGCGTAGTGATTAGAGTAATAGCTTTTTAAGCTGAGTTCAAATATCACTAAGCGCAAATATTTTTAGTTTGAAAGTTTAAAATAATTTTGAAGCAGTTTTAAAGAAATATTGTTTGTAAGTTCTATTAAAACAAATAAAATTAAATAATGTTTAGGAAAGATGAAAATATCGAAAATCCGGAATTTCTAAGGAAATTTCGAAATGTTTCTTGTTAAAGAAAATAGATTGTGAAACAACTATTTTCGCGTTGCTTGGCAGCCTCCAAATCCCTCCTTTTCTTTTCATCTGTGGAAGAAATATTACTTTTATTATTATTATCATTATTATCATTTTCAGTGTGCAGACTTGTTTCAAAAACGCTCCTAAAACATATTTTTGGGAACGTTTTTGAAGTAGAGTTCAAAAAGCGTTCTAAAGTAATTATATTTATGATAAAGATCGAGTACTTAAGAACGATTATCTTATGGTCTTCTTTAAACCGAGGTATCATGGCGTAGTGCTGTAACCAAAAATGTACTTTTTCAATGCATAACATCTTCAATTTTTTCCCTAAAGAAAGTTTTCAGAAAAATTGAAAATCCTTCTAGCACAAGTCACGTCCATGGCGTTCTTGGAATTCGCCTATAACTATTTTATTATTTAATATTTTTTTATGAATAAATTTTATTTCCCTGTCTGCGGTCACCAAATGTGATCACTCGTGATCTTAAACATTAATCTCTACTCTCTTTGCTTTTCCCTGTCCGCGGTTACTATATGTTTTAGATCACTTGTGCGCTCAAGTGATTTTTTAGGTTGAGTCTACTATTGTAGACTACTATTGTAGACTACTATTGTATCTTCAGCAATGCAGTGACTCTGCAGAGCTCCACAATAAAACCTTTTTTTAAAAGTATGTACACTACTTTAAACTACTACAATATTTCTATAGTTTAGACATCATGGAATAAGATTATCACAATAAAAATAAAAGTTCTTGAGATTTTCAATGTTCTTTCGAACGATGAAATAGGCAATTTTTACTACTTTTCAACAAATGACGTACCACTTTTTTTCAATTTTTACGCAATAAAAATTAGTATTTATTATTAAAAATAGATATTTATATACCTAATTATAATATAATATAATAATTATAAAAATAATAATAAGTTAATAAATAAAATATAATAATTATTAATTATTAAGGGGTTATGCCACTCTAGGATTTTAAAAAAATCGATTTTTATTTTTTTGCATTAAATAGTCCCTTAGGGTATCAAAAATAACATATCGTAGTATTACAGCTAGGGAAAATCTCTAAGTAATTTATTTTCGTAATTTCGTATTTTCGTAGCGGCGAGGTCCTTTTGTTAGCGCGCTACGGGAGGTGATCTTTGAAGGATCTAGAGCAGGTATAAGGCTACTTTTCTGTCTAAACTATAGTCTATTCTACACAATTTGGCTTCACAAACAGTATGCAAGCGTCTGTTTCAGTCAGTTAGGCATAGCCAAGCATGTGAAGAGCATATTAACTTTAAACTTTAAACGCGATTATCTGAAAACTACATTTTTTAAGTTGGCCGCACTAACAACTCGTACAATTTTCAACCGATTAAGTTCAAACTTCACAAACATCTTTGAAAATATATTTTTTAAGACATCACGTAGGATTTTTTTTTTATTTTGTATTGTTCATTTGTTATTAAAAATTTACCGACGATTTTTTGGTAGAATTTAGAAAGGTTAACTTTAGAAGTGCGCCATTTGACCATAAATCAATATATCGAAAAAATCCTACGTGTTGCTTTAGCAATTGTTATGTACAATAAATAAAAAATTATATACTTAAGATATTTTAAAATTTACGGGAACAGTTGGTGCGGCCACGGACCATATGCGCCACAGAGATGTCGACGGAAAACCCCAACAGCGTCGCCATTTTTCATTAAATTATTATGAAAATTTATATTTTTAAACTTCAAAAGATGTACACTAAACTCCTCATATTCCAATTTTAATTGACTTTATAAATTCTCTGAAAAAAATTCACAAAAAATGCCAATTTTTTCGGTTTCTAGAGTGGCATAACCCCTTAATATCAACAATAACTATTATTATTATAGAAAGTGAATTTATCATTCGGCAGTTAAATATTAAGAAGAAAGAAGCTATCAATAATCCGAATCAAATTTATACAAACAAATTGAATTTTGTAAAGACCACAGCAAGGTCTTCCGAACATATCCATGATGCCAGTCGTGTCTGGCAGCGGACCTACTTCTCCAAGCACATCAAAGACATCAATGATGTTAGGCAGTGGACCCGCTTCTCTCAGCACATCAAAGACATCAATGATGTTCGACAGTGGACATCCAGTGTCGGAGTATTTTGTGTTAATTTATGTGATCAACTCCTTATAACAGGTGTTTATAGCTTATTACATTGCATAATTTTGTGTTCTTACCAAATTTCACTTTTATTGTACAATTATCTTATAATTAGCTTGTCAACAATCGGACACAATTTTAGGATATATATAAGAGATTCATCCTTGACAAGTGCAAGTTACAGTCACATTGATTCCGTACACGTAATGGACTTATTTAAAGTACAAAATTTATTTGTATTTTATATGCACTTTTCAAAAATTTGCCTATAAT
This sequence comes from Leptopilina syphax, assembly GCA_032872505.1. Lineage (NCBI taxonomy): Eukaryota > Metazoa > Arthropoda > Insecta > Hymenoptera > Figitidae > Leptopilina > Leptopilina syphax. The sequence continues at coordinate 8,073,834 of CM065472.1, forward strand.
CTGTAAGAAAATTTAGTTTTTCAAAATTTGTCTTCACGAGGTAAAGTTCTTCTATACCCGTGTGGAAATATCCCGAGTTAGCCATGACAAAGTTAGGTTTCTGGTCAGGGGCAAGCTTGTAGTGGGGCTCCCCGGACATAGCATGGCTAGCGCCCAGATTCAATTTCCACACGGGTAAATTTGAAGTAAATTAGTTATAATCAGGTAAGTATATATTACGTAGCTTTGTAACTTTATAACTTAGATTATCAATAATAAATAATAATTACTTTATAGCATATTCATTACTAATAAGTTTATTTAGGTATAGTTCTTTTAATTTGCTGCTTCTCGTGGCCGACCTTGATTTTAAAATTTTACCCCGTTTTACTTTTTAGAATATTTGCCCAATCTTGAAACTATTTTATATATTAATTTAATAATGATTCTATCACTGGGTTTTCAAATTAATAATGTGTTATTAAACGTTAAAGGAATTGTTTCCATTTTTTTCCATTGGCTAGACTCGGAGTGATCGTTAACTTCAACACATAATTTTTTATATATACTAGTTGATATTTTAAATGAATTTTCTTCGATGACTTCCTTCAGTGAGAATTTTTCCATATCTAATAATATAATAATTGTTAATAAAATTAATTTTTTAATTCTTTTTTCTCCAGTTGTAGATAGCCTAAAAAACATTCCTGAATTTCCCGAATTTCACGACATCATGTTATTAAACAATTAAGTTTTCTAATTAATCAACCAAATCCTATTGAGTCAAAGTCTATGCCTGGAACATCAGCAGGTTAGAGAAAAATTCTTAAAATTTAAAAGTGTTATTAAAATTTCGTTTATTCATTTATTTTTTAATTGTTTCTTTACAAAATAAGCCGAGAGTGTGCTGGATTCACACAAAAATAAAGAAAAAATCAGGGTTGCCACGCAACCTGGAAACCTGGAAAACCTGGAAATATCAGGGAATTTTTATAAACCTTGAAAAAATCTAGAAAAGTCAGGGAATTTTGATTGGAATCCTGGAAAATTACTGTTTTCTAAAGTTATTGTGCTTATTCTTGAAAACTAATTTTTCTTTAATTCAATTATAAAAAAGTTGCCTTTACAATTTCTCTTCGCAATAAATCAATTATTGTCATAAATAATTAAAAAATTTATAGATTTACAATTATTTTCATAAATAATTATCCTGACTTAATTTAGGATAACAATTATTGTTTTCCACTTAGACACTTAACTTAAAAAAATATATAATTTTGAAATTAAAGATCTTATTGTTTTAGTTTATAATTTTTGGTTTCTTTAAAAATTTTAAATGGACAAAAAGTACCGTCAAATTGGCTAACTTCGGACACTTGTATATTTTTGTAAATATTTTGTATTTTCATTCTATCAAATAGTTTTTATAAGGAGTTAGTACTTCTTTTGTTTTACTGAAATGTCAAGGAACATAATATGATAGTTGAAAAAAATATATAATCAAAGAAATTAAAAAAAAATTCATTTAGTTCGAAGAGTTTTTTTGGAGGTTGTGAGATTTTCGTGAAAAAGTCCCCTTTATAAAAGAACATATGTAAGGTAAGTGCTTTTTTTTTAAATTTAATCTATTATTTATTGCCATAAAATTAACACTAATTTCAATAACCTAAGTACAAAAATTATTTCGTAAGTGATTTTTATTTAAGAAAACGTAATTTTGTAGTGTAACTTCGGACATGGGACGAATATATAAATCAGCTGAAAAAAGTCGCAAATACTGCTATTATTCGGAAAGCACGATTCAAAAAGCTCTGTCAGAGGTTAAAAGAAATAAATTAAGCATTCGAAAAGCATCTGAAACATATAATATAATTCCTGGCTTCTCTTTTCTCTTGTCCTCCTTCGTCTCTCTACTCTCCTTAGTAGAGTGGTCACTACCACTCGTCTCTGACTCCTCCTCTGACGTCGCTACTTCTTCTCTCACCATTCTCTCGCATTTGGTTTCCTTCATGGCTGCTGCAGGAAAACGCATTTTCTCCTTAGGTGGAGGGGGTATATACCTCTCGTCTAGGTCTTTGGCTTTTTCGAAGTTCCGTAGAATTTTCTCCATCTGACTGAGAGAATCAAAATATAAGCGGTCCAATTGTCGTCTATATTCCGGCGTAAGTCCTTTGTAGGCGATTTTGGCTTGTTGTTTCTTGTCAAGGGGTCGCTTCATGTGTCCTAAGATTAACCTGAAGCAGGTCAAGTATGGAGATATTTCTCTCCTTTCCCTTGTGTCCTGGCCCTCAGCTCATCAATCACGTCATCGTCGTCTACTGTCACCAGATATTCATTCTTGAACGGCCTCTTGAATGATTTCCACGACCTTATCTCTTGGCGGAGAGATCTGAACCAACTACTGGCACTTTTATGCAAGATGATTGGCAGAGCTTGCAATATTTCTTAATCAGAAAAATCTGACCAAGCCTTACAGTCTTCCAAGCGCTCCAAGAATTCTTCGGCACTGTCGTCATCACCAAAGAATTTTAAGTCCCAGTCCTTTAGTGTTTTAATCACCTTGGACCTTCGGCCGGACTTAATTTCTTTGTTTTCCCCCCACTACTAATGTTCTGACTCAGATCGCTCTCAGATTTAGACTCACTCGTAGAGTCATCCAAGATTGATCTTCGGCTCTCCTCCGTAAACTTCTCGGACTTTCGTTTTTGCTGCTCTTTTTCCTCAATTTCTCACTTGCTTGGCCTACACTTTTGCTCCCACAACTGCATCCCCTACTAATTTGGCTCTCCTCGCTGTCGTCATACTCAATTCTTCTTTCAACTTTTTCTCTCTTACCCCTTTCTTCGCGATCATCCCTTGTCTTTCTCTCTGAATGACTGGTATTAACCTTTTCTCTTCCCCCTCTACTACTCGTACTTTTTTTACTCTCGCTCTTCTCGAACTCAATTATCGGCTTTCCATTATTCGGCACTCTACGATGAGTGGCACCAACGTTACTCACGCTAATGCGGCTTGAATGGCTCCTGGGGGCGGGCGTGGGCCTTACTTTATTATTGAGGTCTCGGCTATAGGAGTTTTTCCATGTGGGGACACGATTCGCGATTGTTGATGGGGGGTCAGTTGATACACGTCACTAATCTCGACCCTACATTGGCTTTGTTGCAACTTCCACCCCCCTACAGAATACTGGTGATCTATCTTCTCGGCATATTCCATGAGTCTTTTTATTTCTGGCGACAAACCCAAACGCGCGACTGAATCACGGAGGCTCTGAACATTTGGAGCCATTGTGGCTGACGTGATGTTGTGAGGCGATGTCATGACAGTGCTCGTTGTCATACTAAATTTAGCACTGGTAGTGGTGGGAGAAACTGTCGTCATACTGGCTGTTGACATGACTGGTGGTGGGGGCGTGTAATTTGGTGTGGACATAACGTTTGTCGGACTAGGTCTACTGTACGGTGTTCCAATTTTCGATTTACTTTCCCCACTTCCTAGAGTTTTTCTGTCACAAATTCGCTCAAAATTCTGGCTCGCCCCACTGTCCGATTCCTCGTCATCTGCCGATGACATCTGACGACCTCTACGATAATTGACAAATAGAAATTTATCAATTTCTGGCTCTGAGGAGGCTTCCACTACGAAGATTTTATTAGAATTCCCGAGGTCGTACCTGTCACTAGATGGCACGTCGCTCCTGTTGATTTCGGCTAATCTCATCTTGGCTCTTAACAACCTCTCTTTCAAAACTTGTGACGACCCGCTGATACACAATTGGTGTCTCAGTAAATTCGTCACTAGTTGACCAATTTGCATGACTTTAATTGTTTCCCATGCTCGGCTTACGCATGGTACTTCAATGAGTTCGCTCATGCGTCTTTTGTAGTCCTGCATCTCGCTAATTGCCTTTGCCATTTCGAAGTAATAAAAAAAATTCTAAGTTCGAATAATTTTTAATTTCAAGGGGGGTGCACAATTAATATACACGGCCCTGTGCTGTCTTGAAAGCAAGGAAGTACCTACTCAAGGAGGGCCCCGTTTTAAAATTTTTCTTTTCTGGCAGACTGGTGACTCGATTCTCCCACTATCTCTTCTTCTCGTTCTCTCTCTTTCTGTGTAGCTGCAATTACTACTACTACTGAGCCACTTTTCCTGGCGCGCGCAAACTTTCTCTCGACTGCTGAATTTCAAATATCCCGGTGCGTCATTTCTTTTGACCGTCCGGCGCACTATTTACAGTCACGTGACTAAGTCGAATTTTATTTCCGGTCTAACATGTGCTTGGCATAAAATTTTGAAATAATTTTTAAATTTGCACAAGTTTACCGGAAATTTTCTAATCGACTTTTTTGAAATTTCTTCGGAATTTTCTCACGGATCTGGCTTTCGGCAAAACAAAAAAACTTTAATTGTTGATTTCAATTTTTATCACGGCAGGAAATTTTTACTGTCTTAAAAGAAAAAGAAATTTTTAACTTTAATGTCAAAGGCACTCTACAATTTTATTTTGCTCAAATTTTGGCAGTAATTTACTCATAATTTATGAATAAATAAATTCTGGCATTGGCAAAATAAATTGACAAACAATCTGGCAAATGAATGGCCCCACGTTGGGCGCCAAATTTTGTGACGTATGATTTTAACTAATTTTATTTTAGTTCAAAGTTTCTGCTTTACGTCAGGCAAAATCCGACGCTTGCAACAAAAATAATAATATGAAATTTAAGTTAATAAATTTCGCCGTCAGGCGCCAATTACTTTAAGCTCAATTAATAAACTATGCTTGACTCTTTAACAACCCGACAAACAACAACACCTCTGAGACGCTCTCAATCGTCAGAGGAAATTCTGCCTGAACAAGTTGGCAAGCAGAAATGCCAACGACGAGACACGACTGGCACAACACTGGCTCGATACTGACTTACTTAGCGATGTTTCACAATCCCTCCTCTCTGTTGGTTTCTCGGCAACTATTTTCTTCGGGAATAAATTAGGGAATAATCCAAGCGAAAAACAACTTCACTCTTATTCACACTCTTTATTAATTCTACTTCTACACGGACTCTAACTCTTAGACACAATACAAATTTTAACAAAACTTTTTAACACTTTCTCGACAAGTTTCTCAAAACACTACTCTTTCTACACGTCTCGTAGAACAACTCTTACCAAGATGTCGGCGAAAACGCTACTAACACCTGTTTTTTGCTTTTCCCACACGTGCTCGGCTTCTTCAACTAGTCTTCTCTCTCGTTCCAACTAGCTCTCCTCTCTCGGCCTCCCTCTAAGGCTGAGTCCACAACAGAAGACGTTAAAGAGATCAGCTTTGCAAGTTCTCTGTTGTGGACTCAGCCTGACAATGAGCGACTCTGCCCTCTAGTACTTTCTCTCCTACTAACTAGCCGCGCGACACACATTCACCACTGATAGTGGTTCACACGCAAGAAGACTAGAGACAGGAGGGCTAACTCGGCTGTTTTCTCACTCACAGCAGTGAGTCAGTATTAGTGCGGTTCTGAAGGCGTAGTTAGATTGCGCCAAATAACTTGTTTTCGGTTCTGCACATCTCAACACTCTTACGTTATATATTTGAATACGTGACACGCGTGTGTGAGTGGAAGTGCAGAATCAAAACACGATACTTGGCGCAATCTAACCACGCCTTCATAATCTCCCTATATTTGTCCTACCCCCACTACTGCAGTTAGTCCTCCTGTCTCTAGTCTTCTTGTTCACACGGCAGTTTCGACTTTCTAAATTACTATACCAATTAACGATCACGGTTCAGGGATAATTCCGACAGATGACATGACGATTCAGAATTTCTACAAAATAAAGAACGACAATTCACATCGTCACAACCCGAATAAGGAAAATGTTTTTCGTGACAAGTGGCCAAAGTTGAAGAAGTACTTTTTAACACACATAAATTCAGCGAATTTATTAGCAGCGGAAAAAAATTATTTAGGACTGTTGCCGACTTTAAATGAGAGTAAGAAATTCCTTACCTCTTACGTTTTAATTTTTATTTTACTATGTTTTAGAAATTACTCGCACTAAAATTTGAACCAAAAGTTGATGCCACATCCGAGTATTTGTATAATAAATGTATAATGTGCTGTAGTTATCATATATTTATTATTTAGTGTAACATGGTATTAACATAAAAATATCAAGCTCAACATTTATTTTTTTTAGATCAGAAATTTATCAATTTTCAAGTTTCATTTTTTTATTCTGTCTCCTGGTTTTTATTAAAAATCATGTAATTTTTATTAATTATAATTAGTAATATTTGAACGTAAAACTATTGAAATTCAATATTATCTTTTTATTAAAACTTTCGCGCGAATAATTTTAGTAAAATTTACAGATAGTCAAACTGCAGTTATCTTCTACTTGATAAGAAAGGTAATACCATGTGCTAAAGGAAAACGAGGAAAACGAAATAGTAATGAATCAGACGATCAAAAAAATTCTGTCCAGAACACAAATTTAATTGCGAATATTGGAGAACTAGATAATTATTTTCGAGAGTTTAATAATGATACTTATCGAAGTTCTTATATGTTGCAAGTACCAGTAAGTATATAAAATGAAATAATTCACGCAAAATATTATAAATTGAAATTCTATGTATATAGTAAAATATTTGAAATAATTCTAATTTAAAAAAATATTTGTGACATTTTGTTCTAGACTCCAAATGAAGAGGATCCAACGTTTGAAAAATTTAAAGAAGTTTTCTATAAAGAAAAATTGACGGTGCAGCCCCTCACTGTTGTGGTTGGATCAGTTGTTAATGTTCAACAGACGTACGTTGTTGTGAATACTGTGTGGTATAAGACAGAATCGTTCCTAAGTACTATTGATTTAACATTTAAAGCTTTTTGTGCTTTTGATTGCGCATACCCGGAGAAATCAAAAAACTTCTGGCAATTTTTGCAAATTGCTGCTTTTGAAGTTGAAAGTCCCACTAAAAGAATTGCTATTGCAGTAAAAAGTCATATTAAACAATTTAATTTAAGTTGCGCAAATGAAGATTGACTTTGAATATTCTATTTAAGTTAATTACTTGTTGTTTAAAATTTTTTATAGTTTAAAATGTTGACATGTTGAAACGTTTCAAAAACTAAAATACATTTTAAGACCATTGCTTCTTTTGCTGTGTACTTTCCGCTATTCACAATGTTTCAGTGTTTCATATGTGAATTTTCTTGTTCTGACAATAAAAGTCTAATTCTTCATGTAGAGTTGTCACACAAATCATTAAGAGAATTTTTTTGTGAAGAAAATAATTGCTGTAGAACTTACAAATATTTTGACTCGTACAAAAAACATAGACTGACTAAACATACAACTGATTTACCTTCTTGCGAAATTAAACATGATTTGAATATTGCGAAAGAAATAGTTTTCGATGCCAAAGAAGTAGCTTCCGATTTTACGGATGAAGAAGTTTCTGATTATTCTCGAACTTTGATTTACGATTCCGACGAAGAATCTTTGCAAAAGAGGGTCCACAGTTCTATGAAGTACATGCTATTTTAGTTATTGAGAACGTTTTGCAAATTATTTCTAAAAAACTCGAAGACTGTTATTTTGTAGAGCAATTACATGCTTATAAAGTATTTGACGACGAAATGTATAATTACCGTGTTTTAAATGAAAAAGATATTGCATCCAATGCAGTCATTACTGTAAAAAATAAGTTACGCGATGGCTACAATTACATATCAAAGGCATGGATGTAATTAAGACTTTAAAGCTGTTTGTTAGTCTCAAACTCGTCAATCCGAGCCCTGACATTAATATTTTCGTACAAATTTTAACTAATACTTAATTTTAGATTAAAAAAAATATTCTATCTAAAGGAAAAATGTCTACGTTTAAATCTTTGTCAAAAAATTGACTATTGTAATTGCATTTGAAAACCAAAATGTATTTAAGTGTTATTTATATTAATTATTTAAGAAAATAAAAATGTTCCTCAGAAAACCGTTGTATTTTAATTAATAATATTTAAGTGAATTATAATAATGCTTAACATAAATTTTGTGACTTGTTTTATATATTTATTTTCTCATTAGTATATTCAGGGTTGCCACAAATATTTAATTTTATTTTTCCCTTACATTTCCCTGATTTCCAGACAAAATTTTGACTTTTTCCCTGACTCTGAAGAATATTCTGATTCACTCTAAGAATTATTAGAAACTCAAAAAAATATTCTATTACATTTATTTACAAATTTCATTAATTGTAAAATTATTCAAAAACATCAATAATGTCTTTTTTAAATAAATATTTAATCATTATTATTTTTCCGTGGGAATTAAAATTCTTCAATACATTCAAATTCAAACCTTTTTGAAATTCAACAATTTATAAGAATATTATTACAAAACATAAAGAAGGCGATCACTCCCAGTCGAAGACTCGGAGTGATTGCCTTCTTCATGTTTTGTTATAATTTAAATTACCATGAAATTTTTCCAAAAAAATTTATTATTTACAAAAATCCTAATAAAATCCATCGCAAGAATTCAATTATTTAAAAAAATTGCAGTAAAATTCGATGCAATATTTTATTTATTTTCGTAAATAATAAATCGATTATTCGGTAATTCATTTTTTAAATAAATTTTTAATAGAAAATTCTAAAAGAATTCAATTATATATAAATTAAAAAATAAATCATTTATTGAATAATTGAATGTTTGTTAAAATTGAATTCTCATAAACAATTTTATCAACAAATTTTTAAATAATTCAATTATTTTGACAAATTTTAATGAAATTTTTAAGAATAATTACATTTATCGAGGAATTTGATTAAAATATTGTATAAAAAATTAATTAAAATCCTGCAGTGAATTTTATTATTTATGAAAATAATTAAAAATTTTCCCAAAAACGATGCAAAAGTTTTGAACGTTCAAATGAAAAAAAAAAATTTTATATTATAAATATTTTCATAAATTGCTGATTGCAATAAAAATAAAAAACTTTAATTTTTTATTGACAAACTTTATTATTAATTTTATTCATAGTGACACAAAATATTGTAATAAAAATTTAATTTGAAGAAGAAAAAAATAAATTTTGTTCATTTGAACGTTCAGAACTTTAGGATCATCCCAAAAATGTTATTAAAATTTTTCTAAAATAATTGAATTTCGGTGAAGAATTTTAATTTTTTTTAAAAAATAATTAAATGCTTGAAAAGAACTTTGTTAAATTTTTTTTAAATAATTGAATATCTGCGACGAATTCTATAAAATTCTTTTTAAATAATTGATATTTTTCGAAAAAAATTTTAAAATATTTTGTATTAAATAATTAAATTCCTGTGCAAATTTTATTATTTATGAAAATAATTGATTTATTTCGAAGAAATTTATTAAAAATCTTGTAAAATATTGAATTCCTGTGAAATTTTGCCAAGAATTTGGCCTGGCTTAGTTTTTAAAGCAGTTGCTCAGAACTTTTTGGGAAATACCAAAAGTTCTAAGTACAAAGAAATTGTGAACAAAATGATTAGAGACTATCAGAAGCTTGGATGTCTTATAAATTTAAAATTACATTTTTTACACTCCTATCTTGAAAAATTTTCTGACAATCTTGTCGACTTTAGCGAGGAGCAGGGCGAACGGTTCCACCAGGATATAAAGGTTATGGAAACTCGTTATCAAGGAAGATGGGACGAAAACATGATGGCTGATTTTTGTTGGATGTTAAAAAAAGACACAGAAAATAACGATTTAAAACGAAAACGAAATCCATAACACAGATCATTTGAACACAAAAGAACTCGCTATAGTTCGAAAAAAGGAAATGACTAATTTGGTTCAGATTCAGAAACCCAATAAACAAAATATTGTCTATGCAGTAGACCCTAATTAGATTTATTTTTGTCGGCTGAAGCTAACAGTTAAACTTAATACCATTCTATAGGCATCAACCATTCAGCAACCTCAAAAACATGTAGGAATTGTACCTTAAACATTAGACCTAATTTTTTAATTTTTTTTGCGGTTAAGAAGACACTTTTTGAGGTTATGTCAAAATCTTGACATAATGGGATAAAATGAACACCGAATTTAGATTCAGCGACCCCGAAACACTCTAGCTAACAATTTTCATAAAAATTCTTCAAATTTTAAATTTTTCGGTCCGCCATATTGGATCCGCCATTCTGAATTTTAAGAATCTAATATCAAATTCGTAATCAGTGACCCCAAAAACCCCCAGATACCAAGTTTCATGAAGAACCATCAAATTTTAAAATTTCGTCCGCCATATTGGACCGCCATTTTGAATCCTGACGTGATGGGGTGAAATGGACCGCGGATTCAGTTTTAGCGACCCCAAAAACGTATAGTACACATAGTGTGATCTCCGGGCCAGAAAAAAATTTTTTTTTGTGTGGCTGTGTAATGTAATAAACAAATGTTAACAACTTTTTATTTCTCTCTCTCTATTAAAATAATCGAATTATATTTTCCCGTTATAAATGTCACGTGCTTATTTTGAACCGGAAAGGGTGTATTTACGAACTCTTGCAAGAGGCTTCTAGAACCTTCGAAAACGGAAGTTTCGTGAGGTGAAGCGTTTTTGCAAAAATGTGCTCGTTAGTTTTGGTTTTTCGAGTCTTGAGAGTAAGAGGTGCGTTTGCACGAATTAAGGGTTGTGGCGAGTGATCGCTTTCCTGTGTAGTCGAGAGAATTATAAATTGTTTATGAAGGAATCGTCAAATTAAGTTTAATAAACTTATTATTATTTTTCAAATTGTGTCGAACTTTTATTGTGGCTTTAAAAGCACGAATCTATTCCTGGTAAACCAGAATTTTAATTAATTCTTTAACACAAATAATAATAGTAATTATTATATAATAATAACAACAATAGTAATAAAATAATACTTAATAAAATTTTACCGAGTGATAGTTTAAATCATTGATAATAATAATATAAAACAATAAATCATGCTGTGAGGGATAATATTTCCTTAACAATAATTGTTGTCTGTTACATCATTCAAGTTATTGAACACGAATTATATGGAAAATAAGCAACAATTTATTTGCCAATTGAGTTGCTTCTTCATAATAACAATCATGATCTGCGATAATATGTGCAAAACTTGTTTGAAATATTTGAATTATCAAAATCTGAGATGGAGAAGAGGGAAAACTTTGAAGGACACACTATCAAACCATTTATCCGCATTGAAGATTTTTTAATGGAAATTAAACCTTTTAAGGTGAGTTATTTATTTCAATTAATTAGACGTTTGTAGATTTTTCTCTTAACAAATGTTTAAAAATAATGTACAATTTTGTAATTTTTTATATTTCATTACAAACCATTATCTTTCTTTTGACAAATTTGGATAATGTATTTGTAAAATTGTTCATCCTCTGAAGAGGAACCATATATGATTCGAAACTAGTTGGGATTTTAATAAACAACATTTAAACAACCGTATTTAGGCCTTGTCTCATTACTCTACAAATTAATTAATACGGTCAAACAAACAAAAATTACTTTTATATTTACTATTGGGATTTGTTTTGCTAATATTGCCGCAAAGTTTAATGCAGGCAGCATTTATTGCGCCGGTAAAAATTATTTAGGGAAGGGAAAGTTGCCCGCCAAAAATTTTAAATAACCAAATATGTTGGTTGCAACATTTGTTATTTAATAGAGGAGAAAAATAATAATTTCCTTTGTCAATATTAATACAATATACTTTTTACATATAGTTCACATGAAAAAATTAACAAATGAAGAAATAAATAATTTTCAAACAGAACCTTTATGCCACATTTGTGAAAAACAATTTCAGGAAAATGAAATTAGACACCATGATCATTGCCATTCTACTGGTAAATATCGTTGTTCAGCTCATCAAGCCTGCAATGTAAATTTTTCAATTCTCACACGCTTAGAGGTTTTGAGGGAAATATTAGTTTATTACCAATAAATAAGGAAAAATATATTCCTTTTACAAAAAACGTTGACGGAACAAGAATTTAATTTCGATTTATTGATTCTTTTCGCTTTATGTCAAGCAATTTGGAAAAATTAGCATCATACTTAACGGACAATGACAAACAAATTACAAAACAGCACTCCAATCCCCGATATTGGTTGTCCACTTCCGAACATCATCGATGTCTTCGATATGCTGGGATTAGTAGCGGCTAATCCACTGTCAGACATGATTGACATCATGGATATGTTCGGTTGACCTTGCCGTGGTAGCGGGGCTTTTCACTAAAGGACAACCAAACAGAAAGAAATGAACATGATGAGCAACCGTCAAAAACAGGAATACCTGCAGGGTAATACTTCGGTTAAATCCCTCACTGGTTCCGGTTATCAAGCGCCTAGCGTGGGGACAATGGTCGGTGGCCATTGTTTAGGGCTATATTCAGATCTTTGCCTCAAAACAGACGTTCTTCTTTTAGCAGATATTTTTGAAAATTTTCGAAAAACCTGTATTTCAACCTATAAATTGGATTCCTTATACTAATACACTGCCTCAAGACTTGCATTTTACGTCATGTTGAAATTCATGAAAATAAAACTTGAATTATTAACCGATCCAGAAATGCTATGATTTATTGAATCTGGTATCAGAGGTTGTGTCCCACAATGCTTTAATAGACATTCGGAAGCTAATAATAGGTGTATGGGTTCAAAATTTGATTCATCCAAAGCAGAATCATATATAATGTATTTTGATATAAATAATCAATATGGTGCATCTATGTCTAAATGTTTGCCTTATAAAGATGTTCAGTTGGTAAAGGATATTTCTAAAATTGACTACATCAATGCAGCCGATGATTCATCAGTCGGTTATATTCTCGAAGTCAATTTTGAATATCCTGTGAAATAGCATAATTTTCATAAGGATTTTCCTTTGTGTCCTGAGCACTTTGTACCACCTCAGTCAAAATCCAAAATTTCAAAGTTAATGACAACGCTTGTTACGTATGACTTCGTAACATTTATATTTCAATATAAACAACGAATTTTATTTGAATTATATAAAATCCATTTAATTATTTTTTTTAACCTAAAAATACAATCAACATTATTACACAAAAACACATAATAATTGGCAATACTCATAATCTCAACATTAAGCAAATTCTTAACAACCTACTTTTAATCGGGTATTTAGCACAAAGAATTAAGAAAAGTACAATTTTCTTTATTTTAATTTTGCAAGGTAAGGTTTCCTTCAGTTAATTTCAATTATTGCACAATAACGAAGTGGTTAAATTTAATTAATTTTGCAAGTACCAAATTCTGCAAGCTGTCAGAATAAACTGCATTGAGGATTTCCCCACCTAATTGTCAATCAATAAAAAGAATTGACAAGGAGAAATCTGGTCAGTTGCCCGCGTAAACTTGGCGTAACTAAGTTGGGCAGTTTAATTCAGGCAAAGTTACCTGAACGATATATTTTTTTAGTCGTATAGACTTGATATTTTTGTGACTTATTTGTAAATCAAAGGGCGTAGTCCCTAATTATTGTGCAAAAGAAAATAAATATTAAATTGAGATTATTTTCATCTCAACGAATACAAAGGAAAAAAAAACAAACAATAAGAGAAGGACGATTGGTGAGATCGTAAAATAAAGAAAAACGATTAAAAGTGAGTAGAGAATTTTTACATTGCACCTACACATACAAAACAAATGTCAAAGCACACATGAATTTTCATATGTCGTCTTTATAATATTTTTTCTCGAAAATACAAAGAATATCCACTTTGTCTATCTTGAAATTCATATTTTTTAAAAGAACATATATATTGTATTTTGAAAATTAAAAGTCATAATAATATATGTATATTTTATAATTTTTTGTATCGATTTTTATTTAACCTTATCATAAAAACAAAAAAAACATTCATTAAAGAAATATTTTAACTTAAATCCAAATTTCTATTTTTATTAATTTGGCATTATAGCTACACAATTGAAATAAATAATTGTGAGAGAGAAAAAGTTCCCTACCTTTCAAATATTTTCATTTACTGAAGAGCATTGTTAGTTATCTAGAGAAAATTTAAACTAAAAGTAAGATAATTTCTTTATTTTGCATTTTTCTTTAAATTCAATTCGTAACAACGCTTTATCATAAAAAACAGTACGCTGTACATTATAGAAATTTAAAATTATATTTGAGTTTAGTAATGAAATTGTTCAAAATTCATAGAGTTTTAAGTTTCAAACAGATGCCATGGTTAAAAAGTTACATAGATTTAAATAAGGAAATAAGAAAAAGGTCTTCCAACGAGTTTGAAAAAGAATTTTATAAATTAATGAACAACTCTGTATTTGGTAAAACTATGGAGAACGTCCGCAAATACAAAGACGTTCGATTAATCACAAAATTGGAGGGGCGTTATGCTGCAAAGTCACTCATAGGTAAACCAAATTTCCATAGCGGCACCATATTTGACGAAGATATGGTCATCATTGAAATTAACCGATTTAAAGTAACATTTAATAAACCAATTTACACTGGTTTAACAGTTTTAGAAGTATCAAAAATTATTACTTATGATTTTCATTATAATTATATAAAAAATAATTTTGAAGACAAGGCAAAATTACTCTACACCGATACAGATAGTTTAATTTATGAAATTAATGTCCCCGATAAAAAAGTATTGAGGTTAATAAAGGATGAATGTTGTAGAAAAATCATAGAGGAATTTATTGGATTAAGATCAAAATTATATGCATTCAAAATTTTTGAGGATGATAAAGAGAAAAAGAAGGCAAAAGGTGTAAAAAAGGGACATTAATACCATAACATTTCAAGATTACAAGCATTTTTTAAATTGTCAAAAAAATTTGATTAAAACTTAATTCTTAATTCAAAGTCGGAAACATAAAGTCCACACTATTAAACAAAATAAAATTGTATTGAGTTGGTTAGATGATAAACGGCATATATATAAGTTCTTTAAGAATTACTCTAAAGCACAAGTGCTCGAAAACATATAGTAACAGCGGACAGGGAAAAGTAAAGAGAGTAGAGACCTATGTTTTAGATCATAAGTGATCTAAAACATTTGGTGACATTAGACAGGAAAATGCAAAGAGATTCTGACATTCAGAATTTTAAAATTCTGATTTTAGACTCCTCATCAGGGACCCAATAAATCTTTAGAGTAACAGGTTTTGTGTTTATAGATAGTATAAATATAACACCTCAAGAAACTTTTGTAAGACAGGAAATAGAAACAAGTGCAAGTGGCAGCACATTCTTACGAAATACACGCCTCAGAAATTAACGTGAATGTGAAAGATAAAAGAAGAAAACCGAGAAAATTAGAAAAATGCAACCATTGCAAAAATTTAGGACATACAGAGGATGTTTGTAGAAGAAAATTAAAAGGTTTACCTCCATTTCAACAGAAAACTTAAAATTTTCAGTCACGACCAATCAACCCCAAACCACCAGACCAAGTGCAGCTAAGCGAAGAATTTTCTTTATCGGAGAACCCGCTAAACACGACCTTCCACCGATCCCAAGAGAACGAAGAAGACACGAGACACCTATTATGATTTTAAAATTTGATAAATTAGCATCCGGAAAATTTTTAGTTTATACAGGATCGAATATATCAATTATAAAAGAAAGTATGTTAGAAAAGAAAAACTTTTAAAAATACGCGGCTCATAATGTTTTAACAATCAGAAACAGTCCCATAACATTCGAATGTGACAGAATAAAAATTAGTCCTCATGTGACAAATGAGCAATTAGCAGAATTTTTAGAAAAAGAAACTAGAGAGAAAAGATTAAGAATTATTTACGAAGATATAGATGAAAACAAAATATCAAGAATTCTTTTTGAAATATGGAAAGGTGTTAATAAGAAAATATATTTAATAAAGAAACACATTTGAACAAATAGAAGAAAAATTATACAAGAAACACATGAAGGAATATTAAAAGGATACTATTCTAAGGAAATTACAGTACAGAAGATAAGAACAAGCTGGCCCAACATTAAAAAAAAGATGTTGAAGACTTTATAAAAACATGTGATTTATGTCAACGATTTAAAAAAAATTATAGAAATTAGAAATAGCACAATTGAACTAATTTTAATTCATTTTTCATACTTTCAAAAAAGAACTCACGAATAAATTGGGTTAGCATTGACCTAACAATATGCTAATCCAACATGTCGTTAATTTAAATTTCTTTTGAAAGTCCTGAAATTGTAGGATGGTTTACGACACAAATATTATCTAAGGTTTAAAAAGGTTTTACATTGCAATTCATCCCATTCTTACTTCACGTCCTTACTTAACAATTCCTACAAGGTCTTAGCTAATTAGGCATTGCCTTTTATAAAACATCAGTAGTAACCAGATTGACCAGATATCTGTTGGACTCAAGTCTATCAAGAATCGCGCTGATGTTTGGCAATGGACAAACGTCCCCTACGACCTTCTCATTTAGGGTCCAATAACACTGGCCGATAAAGAAAGGATTTTTTGTAAACAGAGTAACCGTTGATGGTTCATATGGGTTGTACTCCGCGTAGCGCACAATTTTGATTTTACTATATTATTAAATTTTTTTTTCAAATTTAGTAAAAGTCGATATAGAATTGTAAAGTTTAACATTCTGGAACGAAATATTCGTGATGGGCTGGACAAAAAATTATAATTTTCCTTTTTCCAATAAACACCCATGTCAAATTGATTACACCATGACGCGCAAAGAAAACTAATTTCTTAAACAAATTAGTAGCGATTCTTATTATTTTTCTTTTTTCACGTCATTTGTTTTCACTAACCATACTACTAAACTTTTTTTTCACTTTTAGGGGGTATTCTGGTCTAGAGGCCTCAATTTTAAGGGCTTTTTCTGAGTGGGATAAAAAAGAAAGTTTAACATTTTTAATATTTACTTTTTTTGCAAGTTGTTTATTAATGTTGAAAAAATACAGAAAAAAATTAGGAAAAAAAATTATCAAAAATTTTAAAAGTTATGAACTAGTGAAGTGGGAATTGAAAAAAATTCTTGTTGACACGATAACTCAAAATCTACTCAACCGATTTACTTCAAATTTTGCAGAAATGTTCTTTGTATATCTCTTTATGGTCGGAACCTTGGATTTTAAAAAATATTTTTTTTACTATTTTTAAAAAATTCAAAAAAGTTAAAAAACAGAATCAAAAAACACAATTTTTTGCTTCCTCATAAAGGAAGCCTTATAGTGATGTCGATTTCCGAATTTTTTTGAGTCAATTATTTTTACAAATTTTCAAGTGTAGTATATATAATTCGTCGAGAGGAACAAATGTCCGGATGTATGTGTGTATGTATGTGTGTGTGTGTATGTCACCGATTCTTGTGGACAAATTTTCTCTTACACGTCTTGATGGATTTTGATAAAATTTTGTAGGTGTATTACGGTCATGAATACCAAAAATCAGACAAAAGGATTTTCAAAAATATCTAAAAAAAAAATTTTTCAACAATTTTTTAATTTTTAAAAAAATTAATTTTTGGATTTTTTGAAATAACTATTTTCTATATTAAAATTTTTATTAATTGTTGTCAAAATTGCATTTCTGACATAAAAACGAATCGATTCATGTATATAAAGTATATATTTTATCAAAATTTATAGAATTAATAAATATTTTAATTTTTCACAAAAAATTGAAATTTTGTATTTTTTGACATTTTATCATAACATTTTAAAATAATTATTCTAAAATAAAAAATTAAACAATTGGTATATATTATATTGAGGAAGCTTAATGATCATGAAATGAACAACTTGTTTTAAATCGTCGCCATTTTGCTAAAAAAATTTTATTTTTTATTTCCCAAGGTACCGACCATAGCGAAGCCTTTAATAATCAAGAATTTCTTTAAGTTTTTTGTTTTAGAGCATTACAAAAGTCTCCACACTGTCAACCAGTACGCACTTTCTTTTTTTCAGTCCCCACTTTATCAGTTTATAACTTTTAAATTTTTTTATTATTTTGTTTCCTAATTTTTTTCTGTACTCTTTAAACATTAATAAACAACTTGCAAAAAAAGTAAATACTAAAAATGTTAAACTTTCTTTTTTATTCTACTCGGAAAAACGCCTGAAATTGAGACCTATAGACCAGAATACTCCCTTAAAGTATAAATAATTATTCATTTTATTGAAAATATATGATGATTATACCATGACGATTCTGTGATTCCCTGTGCAACTTTCCTGCTTTTAACCCTTTCAGTCCCAGTGGTGGATATATCTACCACCTATTAAAATTAAATCAGCAACATATAATTTAAATTATGGTTGTTTTCGAAGTTCTCGAGTTTGGTAAATATGAATCTGAAATTAGACATGCAAATTCAAAATGGCAGATCCAATATGGCGGACAAAAATTAAAAATTTAACAAATGTATATTTTTTTATAATTTTGGTGCTCATTTCATAAACACTTTGCTTCCTCATAGAGATAATAATAATAGAAATATATGAATAACTTTTTATAAATATGGTGAAAGTGATTGAATCTTGGGTCAAAAATATGGTTCAGCTTTATGAATCAGGCTGAAAATACGTTTATATTATATCTTCACGTCACACGGAGAAAACTGTAGTGTTAAATTTTGAATGTTAAAAATTTATTTAGTCATTCTAATCTTCTTCATAATATTACTTACACTTCCTACTTAAACTTTACTATATTTTATCCTTTGTAAAAGTTACACATATTTTATTATTTGTTTTACACTCCTGGAAATTTAAACTAACCAGTTTTTTAGTTGAAGTAACTAACCGCAATTAAATATTTTTAATTGTTTAAATAAATTTTTTACAAATAAAAGTTTATTTTTAAAAATCTAATTAAACAGACAAAATAAAGTACTACACATTCCTGGAGTGTAAAACTAATTACGTTTATTTTACACTATATAAATAGTCATTTATATACAACAGAGTATTGTCCTATAGTTGACACTGAAAATTTGTCAAGTTTTACAATCCTCAGGGTAAATTTAAGTATCCTTTTTTTTCCGTGCAGACCTACAATTTAAAAAAAATTTATCCCTGTGTTACAAACCAGAATAATTTATTAACTTTCGGACTTTTAAGGTAGTCCTTGTTACGAATGTTAATGAAAATAATAATAATTATAATAAAGAATTACTGTCTTCGGAGTTGTAACAAAGAAAGAATTGGAATTTATAATATTTTATATATTTCAATTCTACGATAAATTATGGGGTCGTCATCCCCCTCTTTTCAGTACATCCCGCCTTTTAATAGTTTTAATAAAAGAATTTTCAGCTCGTTACTATTCTTAGAATAAAAGTCACAATAATTTATTTCTAATAATATTTATATTTAAACAACCAAGTTTTGTTACAAGTTTAATTTTCTTACAACCAGATTTCGAAAATATGGATTAAAGTTGGACTAATTTATGATTCGATATTCATGATAAATGAATTTACATAATTTTGGAAACGATACAATTTGGTTACTTACGAAGTAATGGCCTTAATTCCTACCGCACTTAAAAGAAGGGAGAATAGGTCATTTAGAACTGGTCCTCCTTCTTATTAGAACGAGCAAATTTGATGATTGATTATTTTGTTAATGTGTTGTTCATTTGTTAATTCTCAGTCTCATCTATTTTGAACTTTTCACTATTAACGGTTTATTTAATTAGGACAATTTAAAACACTCATTTTTAACCTCACGTTGTTTTCGTCTCTACTCGTCTTAATTTCTCAATCTTAACGCGGCTATTTAATTCGACTATCTATTGCTTTGAGTTTGTTATAAGATCACTGTCATATATTCAGAGCAATTCAAAGTGTGACGAAAGGGCTGCCAAAATTGTATAATATGCGAGAGAGAGTAATTAACAATTTTTAGGTTATTTTTAATGAATTGTTTTAAATTATTCCACTTCTTTATTTTGTGTTCACTATAACTTCTCAGTCTTATCTATTCCAAACACTTCACGATTTTTGAGTTTAACGTCTACTCGAATTCGATTGCCCGTGGCGAACCCTTGAACCGGTCAAGTTTCACAGACGGTCAACCTCGCGATAACCTCTCTCCAGGAGTTAACTGTCGCGAAGAAGCAAATTACATTGGGGCACATCAGTTTTAATACCTGAAATTGAGGTTTGAGTGTGTCAGAATTTAGTGGAGAGGGATAAAGGATTAGGAAACATATTCTTAAATTGGCCAATAATTATTATAACTTGGAATAACTTTAATGTCATTGCACCCTCTTACTGTGCAAAAATGTTTAGTTCCTTATATTGGTTGCAACATGTAAATTTGCAACAGTCTTTGATGTCAAAGACTTTGTAGAAACGCTTACGTTTCCATTTTATCAACAGACTATAATTAGGTCATTAACATAAAAGTGTCTTTGATACTTTTAATTTATGGAGCTAAAGAAGACAATTATGAAATTATTCCATTGATTCATACTTGGCAATTATTTTGTTCGATTAAGATTTTGGTTCAAAGAAGGATATGGAATTTGGATTCTCAAAGTTGTAAAAAAATGATGCACGCGCAATGCAAATTCCTTATAATTTGTTGACACGGTTGCAAAACTCTAATTTATTACAGTATGTTCAGTTTTGTTTAGTGCAATAATTTATTCTGTGAATTTGTGATAAAATAGTTGTGAAAATGTTTTGGAAGAAGCGTTATAGAATAGAATTTTACTAAGAATCAAAATTACTTATAATGCCTTTCTAAGTAAGAGAAAGAGAGTTCGATTTTGATGGCTCGTATGACCCTTTCATATTTCTTTAATTTCGCTTATGTATATTTTACCATTATAATTAAATATAATAGGAAATATATTCTTTGAATTATTGTAGTCGTGAATATCAATTATTAAAACTTGAATTAATAATAAAAAAACGATATGGTTTGTAACGTTACAGTCCTTTATTCTTACTTTGTGTAGGCACCAAGCTGCCAGATTAAGAAATTAAATTTACCTTAACTCTGTTTAAATCTTGTGGGATCGTTGTTTTCTTTCTTCTAAGTAGTTGCCTTCAAATCACGCCTAAATTAATTAGGTATTAATTTAAAAGAAATAAATAAAGTCTAAATGCAGTCAAATGAAATAAATGAATCGTATCTGCTAGGAAAGTGTGGGAAGGAGTATCAGAGAAATCAAAATTAAGTTCATATGTTAATCTTTAGTAAAGTTTATTTTATCAATCGGTCTCAATTTAAAATTTACATATTAAATGCAACCAGATTTGAAACGCGGGTAAACTATACACTCAGCAGAATTTAATTTAATAAAAATATATGCAAGTTCACAAATTGGAACGATACAGTTACTTACAAAATATCCTTAATTTCTACACACACGCGCGCACACACATACGAAATGACATTTTTTTAAAATGAAATTTTTGAACTCCTGAGGTCCTTTAGTCCTTCAATGAAAAGCCCCGCCACCACGGCAAGGTATACCGAACTGCGGGCCCACTTCTCCCAGCAGATCAAAGACATAAATGATGTTTGGCAGTGGACCCACTTCTCCCAGCACATCAAAGACATCAATGATGTTCGGCAGTGGACAACCATCGGGGGAGATCGTCCGACATATTAGATCCGCCTTTTTGATTGTATAAAATTTTGAAAATATGATTCCCGATTCGTGATCAGCGACCCCGATAGCTTATAGTTACTATATTTATTGTTGATATTTTTAAATTGTCCTAATTATGGGACTAAAAAGACTAACATATAAAAACAAAAAAAATAGCCTTTTAAACTAGTCTCTCTCTGAGTAATTCATTTAAGAAACTTTATTGATGCTTAGTACTGGTGTTAAATAATATTTTGGTTTGATACTGCATTTTCTACAACAACAAAAATAAAAATGAAAACAATCAATTTATTCCAAGGCCAAATGTCAGAATTTAAGAATTCCAAATGGTGAATTCAATATGAGGAATAAGTTCTTTAAAAATTACTCTAAAGCACAAGTGATCTAAAACATATAGTAACAGCGGACAGGGAAAACTAAAGAGAGTAGAGACCAATGTTTTAGATCATAAGTGATCTAAAACATTTGGTGACATCAGACAGGAAAATGCAAAGAGATTCCGACATTCAGAATTTTAAAATTCTGATTTTAGATTCCTCATCAGGGACCCAAGAGAACGAAGAAGACACGACACACCTATTGTGGCTGTAAAATTTGATAAATTAGCATCAGGAAAATTTTTAGTTTATACAGTATCGAATATATCAAGTATAAAAGAAAGTATGTTAGAAAGAAAAAACTTTAAAAAATACGCGCCTCATAATATTTTACAATCAGAAACAGTCCCATAACATTCGAATATTTTGTTTGTTTAAAACTTCATGATTTTTTGATGAATTTCAATTTTCTTAATTTCTATGGAAAAACAATTTTTCTTGACATTTCCCTGACTATGGTGTTAATATAATATTATAATAATTATAAAAAAAATAAAGATTTTAATCAAATTATAGTGTTTTCTCTTATTATGTTAATGATTAACTCATTAACGCCTGAAAAAAGAAAATTCTTATCAAATTTTATATTATTGAGTGTGCTCTCTTCGATTCCAGTGTGAAAAAAAGAATCTCGGTAATAAATGAAATATGTATATCAATGAATATTCTATAGTTTTGTGGTCGCTTAAAATGCTGATTCGGAGGATTTTGAGGTTTCTAAATCAAAATCTTTAGTCAAAATTAAAACATTCAAAATAGCGGCTCCAAAATGGCCAACAAAAAAATTTAAAATCAATAAACTATGAAATTTGTCGATCGCCATTTTGAATTTTTAAATTTTGATTACGCTGATTATGAATTCGATTTTAGTTTCCAATAAGTTAAAATAACGGATCCAATATGTAAAAAAATTTTTACTTTATGCAATTGATCTTAATTTTGTCACTCGATGGTTTTTAAGGTCGCTGATTTTATTTCTTTATTTTTTTTATTATAATAAATAAAATCTTTTAATTTTTACACTCATATTAATATTTATTATTTTAAATTCATCATTTCTTTACATCTTTAAAAATGTTCTCTTAAATAAATTATCTTTTTCAAAATTTATCAATGAAGATATTTTAGAATGTAGGTACTAAATCCTGGTAATAAAATTTTTATCTATAAAAAATCTAACATGTTTTTTTCCTTTGATTAGAGATTCTTGGGTACGTTCCGCTTAGTAGGAGAAACTAATGATTATCCTGCTACACTGAAATTTTTGCAAATTTATAAAATAATTTCCTTCCACTTCTTCTCTTGGATTTTTTTTCACGTGGCAGCAGAAATTGTTGCCATGTCAAGCGTTGCATAATCAATTCCTTCTCCTTCTTAATTTTATGCTTCATGAACTGCATGTCTTCCACGACAGAGTATCCAAGAGCTGCTTGACAAACTTCTAATTCTTTAATAATAATAGTGATTCTGTCACTTGATTTTCAAACTAATTATGTGTTTAAGTTAACAATCACTCCGAATTAAGCCAATGGAAAAAATTATAACAATTCCTATAACCTTCTTTTAACAGCAAAGCTGTATTCTTTAGAAACAGGACATTGCTTAGCTCGTTATAATATTTTCTTTCGACTATTTCCTGTTGATTTTCTCTCACATAGTTGTCAGATTTTAAAGATTTTTTCATTTGCTTCAGCTCTTCTATAGAGAGTATCTAACTAAGCTCGTACGACATGAGTTTGACTCACGATGAGGTGTGATAAGTATGATTGTGCTACATTCAAGTCTTGTATTTCGTTTTCGATGTGTTTGCCATCTTCATAAGATAGAACTCCAACTATTGACGCAATGATTCTACCGAGAAATCCTAATAAAGGTGCACTTCTCCTAGCCCTAAAGTTTCTTGGTGGTTTGTTCGGTTCGATGTTTCGAACCTTCCGCGGATCAGATATTTCTGTTGTTATCTCGGATATTAGATATTCAGCAGTGTCCCGTGTATCGTCCTAGTTATAATTCCTTATGTAGAACCGTCAGTTTGAAAACTGGTTAGGACAGGAAACTTGCAGTTGTTTTAGCCTTTTTTCCAGGGCTTGGAACCATTCAGATTGCTTGGTAATATTTAGGAATACTGACACTCTTCACACTGATGCTGATATCCTCATCTTATCCTTAAACTCGTAATATATTCCTCCGCTCTTATTGAAGGTCGTAATACGGAAGCTGTTCTCGCTTTCAGAATACTCTAGGGTCATTACTAGAATAGGCATGACTAGTAATGCTACGAACATCATTGAGAGGATAAATGCCATGTTGAATTATACATGAAATCGAAATATTTTAGAGCCTGAAATACTTAGCAAAAGGTGGGCAAAATTTTGTCCGTATGCTTCATGGCGCTGTTACCAGATTCGACTTCAAGCAACACATTGATATTTTGCGTGAATTCTATAATGGTATACGTCCCATCGGCCCTTTTATCAAATTTGTTTAAGCTGAGTTGCTTTAAGTATGGTGTATATATCACGAAGTTAAGAACCGTATGTCACTAACTAGGGGTCATGTGGGAAAGCGCTGGGTATTCTGGCTAACTTTCCAAAGACTAATTCATGCGGAGAGTGTGGAGTTTATTCAATGTGTTTATGCTTCGAAGTCATTTCTTTATATTTAGTTGTGTTGAGTTGTATGGAAAGATGTCTTCTCAATTGAACAGTAAGTAAAAGAATTTTATTTTATATGAAAAATAAGAAGGTAATTTATACATATAATTATTAGGCTTTTTAAATAAATTTAGATAGCTGTGTGTACTGTGGTCAAATGTCGGGTTCTGGTCCTGTTGATGGTGGAAGCCGTAATAATAGCGGGGGTAAGATAATTATTATATAATGTGGAGAGATATATGTTTGATGTATTTTTATTCTGTTTAGGTTTTAGCAAGGAAATGATTGTTTTAGGAATTGTGTGCTTTGGTTGTGGGGCTGTTGTTTTGATTAATAGAGGTGGAGTTATTCGTCCTGATGAAGACGTTGTAAGAGACCCTCCTCTTTTTCGATATTTTTCATCAACTATAAAAACAAATTTGGTTTTTCCGAATGGACAAGGTGGTGGAGAAATTTTAAGCAAGGATGCCTGGTTTTTTAATCAAGGAGAGGCGAAATTTGTAAGGAGAAATTTGCAAAAATCCTCAAGCTCTTGTCCTTTGGGAATCGTCTTACAAATGTAAGTTTTTTATGATTAATATATTATTTTTTTGTATTTTCTTGTATTGTTAACACGACAAAAGGGTAGCAAAAAGTAGATTTGACAAAATATTTTAATTTTTCGAAAATGGCAAAAAATGTTTTTAAATTTTATGAGAATTTTATCAATTTTTCTTTTCAAATAGTTGAGTTTATTTGAAAAATTTAACAAAATTGTAGATACTGAAGATATTTAAATTTTAATGAAGAATTCTATTATTTTGGAAATATTGAAATCTAGATAAAGATTTCTGAAAATTCTGAAAATAAATGAATTAAGTCAAAAATTGTGTCTCTAAGCGGAATAATGTTGAGAGAAATTTTTCTTTATGTTTTTTCTTTTACAGATATATATTTTTTTATTTATATATATAAGGATAAAGTATTTTCTTATTGTTAGAAACAGAGAGTATTTAAATAATCAAAAAAATTTAGTGTGTTTTGTGGAATGTTGTAGTTATTCCTTCTTTTTTTCAGGTTGTTAATAAGGACAAGAAATAATTACATTAAGTTAATGAAATAATGTAGATAAAAGTAATATAATGTTTATTGTAAAGACAACTCTTTTTTCTTTGAATTAGAATTAATAAAATAATGGAACACGAAAATAATTTGTTTTTAATTTATTTGTTCTTGAGAATTATTGATAGAGTACAATAATTTAATTTGTATTATAGAGTTAAGTTTTGCTTGTTTTTATTAAAATTTTTCTTAGTGCATTTGAAGAAGAAGCATAATGCTTAAAAGAATTTGTCGCCTGTTAGGGTACTGTAAAGCATCTTCTAGTATTATGGCGACGTGATGTTTATGTTATTTTACAGACGAATTGGAGTGCTTTGGTTTTGTGTGTGATGGTCATCGATTGTATGACTTGTGTGACTGTCTGGTTGTTTAAATTAGTGTTCTTTTGATTTTGATTTGGAGTAGACGTTGTTTTTAAGATAGATATTCTATTGAATTTTATGGTTTTTTTTATTTGTTACTGTTTTAAAGTTTTCATATATATTTTTTTTGTTATTGTGGTTTTGTTAAAAATGAGTTTAAAGGTTGAAGAGCTGTTGGTTTTTGTAAACAATGGTTTATTCACGGAGAGACATCTTCGTGGATTACAATATTTTGCTGCGGTTATATACAGCAGATATCCGCAGTTTAGTAATTTAGTGTGACGGTACAATACGGAAATAGGAAGAGTACCGCTCATATTTCCTAACCTTTCAGTGGAGATGGTGGAAGAAATGGAGAATTATCTTTATTATCTTTACTTTGGTATAAGTAGAATGATTAGCAGCATGTATCAGGTGAAGACTAAGGAATTAAATTTATCTGGGTAAGTAAAAATTTTGCGTTTCTTAATGTTCGTATGTAATTGTGTTGTTTTATGTTCGTGGGGGAGGTTTTACCTGTGTGTTATGTGTGGTGTAGAACATAAGTAAAAAGTTGAATAAATATGTTGTAAGAAGCACTATAAAAAATAAATATATAAATAAAAGACAATTACAAGAATTATAAGCAATTTATAAAATAAAAATAATAAAAATATGTAAATACACCTACCTCAAAACTTTTCCTTTTTCTTTTTATACTTTTCCTTCTCATCGAAGGCGATGACATTTTTTTAGGGGGGAAAGACAAGCTTAATCTCACATTCATAATTTTAATCATATTCCCTACATTACATCATAAAAAATACTCCTAATCTATTTTATATATATATATATATATATATATATATATATATGCATTTATTGCAATATACCCCTATTAAAATTAATAAAAAAAATTTTTTTATAAAAATTAATACAACACAATTAAAAAAAATTAATTCAGGCCATAAGAGTATCAAACAGAACAACCCTTCCGATACTTCGCAGATCGTTGAACAATATGCAAGCGGGAACACTAGAAAAGTTTCATTATATTCGCCAGTGCATTTACATGTTTGCTGAACCTAGGACAGAATATTTTGCTCTCCAAATTGTAAGAAACAATTTTTACAAGCACCTGCTGAGCTAATTGGACAAAATGATGATGAAGCTGATTCTGACATCGGTAAGAATGTTATATCTGTTATACATCAGAAAAGTTTTATGTCAGTCATAGACTGTGAATGCAATAAGGACAGACGTATGCGATTTCCATACTTTCCTATGACAGACATAAAGCTTTTCTCAGTGTATAATGATCTGTATCATTAAAATTAATATATTATTTATAATATAATATTTCTTGACATGATGAAATTACAGAACAATTTTCCAATGAAAACTCTAATTAGAGACATCGATGTTATGTACAACAATTGTGCCATGCCATACACCGAGCCCTGTGAAGAAGCAATAAGACCTCACAACCTAAAAGAAAAAGTTGCTCAGGCAAACAATGTTCCTCCTCGAAATAAATGAAAACTACGATTTTCCAATCCAAGGATCTAGAATTCTTGCAAAAGAAATTTCATATATTACAAAAACAAAAATTGGATATTACAAAGAAAACTTTTTAGTAATCATAGACATTCCTTTACTAAACAAAAATGTCTATAAATTATATAAAATTCACTCCTATCCTATACCACAAAACATACAAACCCAAAATTATTCAGCATATATTATCCGTGAAACACCTTTTATAATTTTATCAGAAGACCGACGTTCTTTCATTTATACAGACCAAGAATCACTTGATACCTGTATAATCATAAACAGCTACAGTATTTGCAATAACTACCAACCAATATATGAAGTAAACGGTTTAAAATCTTGTGAAAGTCAACTATTACTCGAACCTAATAAAAAACCATGGACTGCTACGATTAGGAAATACCTGTGTCGCCAGAAATTCATACATCACCATATCAGGAACATCGATACAAAATAGTGAAGTAGAATATTTATATCAACCCGATATAAGCCAAAACATCTCAACATTATTAACAAATATTCTTAAATTAGACGACCTAACACTACCAAATGACTATTTAATAGAAGATAAATTGTTTGAAACAACCAAATGAAATTTATCTAAAGGAACACCTCTTGCTGACATAGAAAACCAACTCAAAATTTTAAGCAACCACAAAAGATAATCAAACTCGAATTTTTATCAGGACCTATTCAGAGGATTATCTATATTCGAAATCTTTTGTAGTGCTGCTACTATATATTTTCTTATTCAATTATTAAAGAAACCACGCTCACATATGTAAACAAACTACTTAACACTTTATTAAAACTTTTATAAAATTTTACACAACACATAATTATAAATTATATTCCAAACTTTCCTAACCTCTCCTGTACATCTTTCCTACCGAAATCCCATGCCGCTTCAATACAGCATGAAACTATGGGATATAATCTCTCACATTTTTTGACGTACACCTAATTATAACTACTTTTCTCGGTTCAGGACCCCCACATAGTAACGAGAAATACGCAATGACTATCCTCCAAAAAAGGCAATCTATTTGTTAATTGATTTAATAATAATAATAATAACTCAATCAAAGTATTGTTCTGGATTGGATCATCACTCCGTGGTGCTGGCCTTAACCTGTCCCGTCTCCTGGTAGGAGATACCCTGCGCCTCCGTTTTATCGGAATTACACCTAGGGGATTATTCCTATCTCTTAAGGGACTCGGAAATGATTTCCACGCTACCTGTTCTTCCACGATTATCCATAACAGCCCCTGACCTTGTTTCCGAGGAACTTTCCGGAGTTTCAATCTTGAAACTTATTGATTGAGACGTACCAGAAACAGGATCATCATCTATATCAACCACTGGTAATATCTCCGATTATTGTAAATTTAATAGATACTCCATGCTATCGTCACTATCAACACCAAAGACGATTTCACGATTTTGACCTGCACCGGACATCTTGCAAAGAAGAACTGTTCCATCCTCTGAAATCTTCTCGTCACGAAGTGTCACGCTGAGGAATTTTTATCAAAGAAGAAGGGATGAATGTCCAAGTGAATATACGGATCAATGTTAACATTTTTTTCTTCTCTTAACGTTTGTATACAAAGAAAATCTAAACATACGCTCCCCACACAGCGGTCACGTATTATAAACTCCTTACAAAATACTTTCCTCCTCACATTTTATACCAACCTTATAAACTGTACTTACCCAGAATCTTCCTTAAAGAAAGCTCTATACTCCTTTTATAAACACAACAAACACCTTCTGATTATAAGTTCACTTTATAAAACATTGTAATTTGTATTAAAATTGTCGCCAAAACAAAATACCAAAAATTGGAAACTTTATTGTAAAATGCAAAGTTAGATTAAGATATTATCAAGGACGATAACATTCTTAAGTGGGGAACGCTGTTTCGTTTGCAGTAACTTTTATTTTCTTGTTTCAAATTCTAATGTAACATATTCTGTCACATGCATCGTATACAAACAAGCATGCACTTGTTGACAACAGAAGTGTTAAGCATTCGACACCCTAAGCAATATGAACGTATCACATAGACAGAGAATAAGAGAAACGCGAAAGAATGTTTAATAACTCCTGTTGACCTCAAGGTATTAGTCATCTTATGTGTATATTCCATTAATTCTACTATATGAGATTTTAAGACTAAATCAAATGAAAATTGAAATCGTTTAAACAATTAGATATTCTTATGACAAGTTTTACAACCAATTATATTAATATTACTATATAATTTCATGTGTGGACATTATTATAGATATATTCTGCTATAAAGAAAAATTATATTTAACCACATTATGGTAATGTTTATGCATAAATCAATTGTTATAATCATACACGGGTGTACGTATGAATTGTTAATAACAAAATTCAACTTATATAATATCTTAATAATTCTTTGAATTTGTATTATATAAGAACGACTCTAAAGAGGGATATCCAACTCATAGTGACCCCACTCAAGGCAAAGTTCAGTAATCTAGGGCCTGTTCGGTTAAATTTGATTGGTTTACTAAAATAGCTCGGCTCCAGATTGGTCTGGAAGACGACATATATTTTTCTAAGCATCTGTATTGGTTACTCTCTACTTTGCGCCTGTTTTCCGCAAGTGGGAACTATTGCATAAAAGCTGGAAAGCCCTCTTCCGAATTATCATTTTCTTCCGTTCTTTTGTCGAAGTAACCAAGGATTTGTCCCATCAGGCAGATGCCCTTTTTATACATTATTTTGTAATCATACCAAAGACATAGTCTGTTAAATTATTCGCGTGCCGTCGAATTCCGTATTTAACAGAAGTTCTTGTATATCGAGATACTAAAAATAATCTGGGTCTTCATGTAAAGATTTTGGGTCCGAATACGGTTTTCGACTATTATGAATCGTTCTAATCCCGTTTCTAACTCATTTTAAACGTTCTTGCCTTTTAAATAAAACATTTAAAAGTAGTATTAAACATATGTGCGAATACACGCCGATACAACAACTGTAAGTATTGGGTAAAATTAACCATTGTATACCTACCTTTATAATTAACCTATTCTGATAATAAAAAAATTCTATAATTCTAAATCTATATTTTTCTTCTATCCTTAATTGAGAATAACGCCATAACAGCTTTCAAAGAGCTGAAGCAATAATAAACTCACAATTAAATAGTTTTCGCAAGACTTACCATCTTGCGAGAAAATTGCTAGCGACTTCCGAATGTACATCGCTTGTTGTAAATAAGTTAAAGAAAATTAATTTAATTAATATTCCTCTCTTCGGAGTCACAACAACTGATCAATGTTTAAATTGATCTTTTATTTTTCTGTGGGTCGTTCACTCAGTCGCAATAGCATCTCGTCAGGTAAATTGTAGGTAACGTCGAAATAACTTATAATACTTGTAATTAAACTTGATGTTCTTTTATTTTATATATAAATAAATAAGATATAATTGAGGTTACAATGTAGCTTACCAAAATAAATACTTCCGTAGATTCTTGTTCGCAGATACACTTCTCAGTCCTTCACACATGCACATGAAATTAAAGGCTGTTTCTCTTTTGAACACTACGAAGTACGATTAATAAAATATTTTAGTTTTGATTGCACTAGAGTTTCGGGATTAATAATTCGATTTAACGTGTGGATTATTTACTTTTTTAAATAAATTTATCCTCCGATCAAACTAAACTCCGAATATTCAATAACTAGTTAATCACGAGCGATTTCACGAGTTTTAAACCAGTAATTGAAGACAGCGGGTATAATTTCGCGGCGAAGTCTGTCGATTATTGAAACAATAATTCAGCGCGTAGACTTATTTTCTGTTAACCCAAGACTGTTTCGAAAACTTTAACGATATTTTATTGTAAGAGTGGAATTTTTGGAATTATGTTTATTAATTCAAAGCGTAAGAATGTTTTCTTTTCTATTAGTAAACAAGTTCCGGTAAGTTTCTAAACAATGATGAGTTAACGAGTTTTGTTTAGATTATTTCTGTTTTAATTAAATATCTCAACATTGAAGAATTAACTGGTTATATATAATATACGTCGTCGTTATGAGTTCGTGGCACGTTCGCTATACAAATTTGCGACAGATACAGTAGTCGGCTACCATAAATATTAATAAATATTAGCTAACCTACGAAGTTTTTTATTTAATTTGATATTAGAACGTAAAATCTAGAGTATTTTTGTTGAAAATAAATATTATTTTGAAAGAAACGTTATTGTATTTTTTTAATATTACGTATCTAAAGTCACGAATTATAGGCTATGTCAGTTGTATATGTTACCGGTAAAACCCGAAGTCCAGGCATTTTGCGAAATGCCTAGACAAATCGGGAAACACCTAAAAGTGTCCAGAAAATTCGAGTTTTACCTAGAAATTTTAGGCATTTTGCGAAATGCCCAAGACGATTTAGGCAAAATGAAAAGTAGTTGATCATTGTAAGCCGCATACTAATGTATACAGATTATTTACAAAATTATTAGTCTATTACACTGATCGACAAAATTTTACTACAAGAATACGTCTCAATTTTGAGAAAAACTATTTCGTAGTGGTTTTTCGAATCGGGGGTCGATTAACTGACGGGCTCGTCCCGGCGTTTCGCGATTGCTTTGATGCCTCCACGAGGAGCTTACTAACAAGGCGAAAGTTGTACTGAGATTTTTGAAAATGCTAATTGCTCCTCTACTCCTTGCTTCTATGTCTGGGTAAGATTTTGGGTTAGAAGAAGTGGTTGTGGGAGTAGAAGTACGGTTGGAACTCTGGGCCCATTAGTCGAAACGATTTTTGCTGATTTTGAGATCTCACGCCGCGTAAGAACGGAAAAGTGTCTGCGAAAATATGATACTTTTCTGGAATTATTATTTTAAATCATTCCAATCAAAGATCATAATTAAAAATTTCAATTAAAAAATATATTGTTTATTGTTATTAATAATTAAATTATTTTTTTAATAACAATAAAACAATAATAATTAATCCTGGTGTTCTGGTGATAATTGTTTATAATCTCAGAAACACATCATAATTTTCGAGTGGTGTAAATAAAAATTTTGAAATAAATAATTCCCTTATTATTTCTTTGAGCTTTTAAAAGAAATAATTTTCAGCCTGAATCATCGCACGTGCATTTGTTTGGCAAGCACATAGGGCCAGAATTCATGCTATAATATATATATAAAACAAAACAATTCAGTAACAAACTCACCCTAGTTACATTTAAAAACATGAGCCCCCTCAATAGACAGAAAGTTTGCGAACAGGATCCTCCAATCAACTTTCGAATAGCTAAAAAAAGAGCCATGATTAACAAAAACATAAAAACGAAGGAAAACAACTATTAAAAATATACTTACTAATTATATAAAAGGCTGGGAATGATCAGGAAATATTTCTAGATCCCCCGCTTCTAAAAAATAACAAAAAAAAATTTAAGCCCCTTCCTCTCCAATATTTTCCAAATATCTACAAAACAATATCAAAATTAATAAATATTAACAACGACAATCAAAACAAATTTTTTTAAAATTTTTAGAGTAGAGTGGGGTAAAAAAGCCACATTTTTACTTTTGATGATGTAAAATCTGTATTTAAATTTTTTTTCTCAAATTTCCAATTTGAAAATTCTTGACGAAAATATTTTTTATCTCATGAAAGGACTAAGTTATAAGAGTTTTACGAAAGCACTGTAAGTGGCTTTTTTGCACCACCTGGTGGGGTGAAAAAGCCACCCTACGATTTTAGCAAAACATGTTATCAATTTAGGTATTTTTATATTTTTCCTTTATTTATATGACAAATAGTCTTATTTAAAAAATATTTTAATAGTTATGAAAGAGTTTTTAGCAAGCAAAATTGAAAATTATATTAAGTTTACCTGCTTTCCATTTGCACTGTTAATTTTTCGTACCTTTTTTAGAAGTTTTCTTTAAGTTTCACCACAGATAACATATTTTGTTGCAACCGTTTATTCATTGTTTATTTTTTAAATGCACTTTGAACTACTTTTTCGTCGTGTTTAATTTATTTTATTAAATAAACACGAGAAATTTTGTAAAATAAGAAGGTTAGTTTAAATAGAAAACAAGTGAATTTCACAAAATATTCAATAGATTTTTTGCCCTGGCTTTTTTACACCCAAGACCAGTTATTAAAAAAAGCAAAAATAAATTGTTAATTCAGTTCAATTTCCAAAAATTAACATTGTATACGTTTTCAGTATACTTTTCTCCTTATGTACAAACATTTACTTTTATTATTCGTTCACTTAATCAGATTGTAATATGTTTAAAAAGTTCACAAAAATGTTTTTAAAAAAGCAACAAAAAATTAAAATTACAATAAAAACAATATTAATCTAGGTACAACATTCAAATTAGATTCAAAAGTTGCGTATTACCTAATAGTATTTATATTCTAAACAGCTGATAAATCGGTTTAATAGTTTTTAAATAAAACTCAAATGGCTTTTTTACACCATGGCTTTTTTACCCCACTCTACCCTACCTTGTTTAAATCAAACTACCATATAGCCAATCCAGACAAAAAAAACTGTAAATAAACTAACCACAGCAATTAATAAACTTCTCATCGCCATTTTAATTTGTTTTATAAACAAAAAGGTTATTACACCTTTAAAATTAATATAAATTATAAAATCTATTCATAAACTACAAAATTTAATTAAATAATTCAAATCTATTAAACAAAAGAAAATCCTACTTAAAACACTAGTTTCCATTCATTTTACATGTTTGCTTACAACACATCCCACAGTGGTCCAGAAATCTAAAAAGTTGGCCAAAAGTCAAAATTTAATTTCATAATTTTTATTGTTTAAATAGTTGTAGTAGTACCCCTAGAGTTGTTTAAGGTCATTAGAAGGGTTAGAATTTCCTTTTTATAGTCATAATGCCTTCCTGATTAGTTCATTTAGATCGCGCACGATAATTGCACGTTTTGCGAAAAAAGCAGTTTTCCTTATTAGTGCACAGTATTCAAATGGCCGATTGACTAATTTTAAAACCCTAAAATGGATTCATCTTAGAAAAGTAAGTATTTTCAGAGAAGTATTTGTTTATAATTAATGATACAACGTTTCGGACAATTGGAAACATCAAAATTACATAAATAATCAATTGAGATACGCAAAGTTTTCTAATAAAGATTTACACGTTTAAAGTTTTGCGGAGTATTGACAAGTCTGATATACAAAAATGTTTGTTATACGCACATTTAAAATGTGTGTGAATATTATGTAACCTTAATTTTTCATAAGCAAAAGGAAATCTAAATTAAATTGATTAAATAAACAAATAATAAGGTTACCTACGGAAGACGAGTTGTTGGGCGCCAGTTCTTTCTTAGGACACGAAATAAAGACGCAAAAGAGACTCAAAATTAAATCAAATTAATAAAATAGAATTTTTGGCTAAACCAAAAAAAGGAATATTGATAATTATCAACAACGGCCACCAGGCTAATTGTTGACAAATGTCGATATATTCTCTGGAGACTGAATAATTACCGACATACTCGGCCACCAGGCTAAATATCAGTCAATTATCCATCTCAAGCAAACACAAAACAAAATATTATCAATTATATATAAATCAAATTGAGATAAAAAAAAAGAAAAGGGGAAAACTCAAGAATCAAAGATCTTCCGGAATTGCTGACTAGCTACAGACCCATCGATGGCGAATGGCAGAGGGGGAAGTTCGTTGCTGATTCTCCAAAAATAAATATTTTTATATTCAAAAAGATAAAAAAAAGTAATTCAATAAAATCCAGAATTAAATTAAACGATAATAACAATTTATTCAAATCGGGTTTAATTGTTTTTGAGGTTAAACACAAGGTTTATATTCATGATTTTATACAATTCAATTAAATTTTTTAAAGGTTAGGTTAACGAAATAAATAAGATTCTCTATTCAATCAAAATTAAAAAAATTAGTGAATTTTTGAGGTTAAATTAAACGATAAAATGACTATCAAAAAAGAAAATTGACAAAATTACAATATTGACCAGAAAAATAATAACAAAAATCAAAAGTTAAATGTTAATTTTTTTATATACTTATTCCAAAAGGAATAAGGATTCTTTCAATTCGAGATATATGGAAATTGGATAGGAAAGAGCAAAATTACATAATTTTGACAAATATATAATCACAATAAAACATGGATGATATCTCAAAATTCAAAATTAAAATTCAGATAAAACCAAAAATAAAGAATTCAATCAATTTCTGAAAACCATGAAATTATTTAAAAATTGGAATCAAATTTAGAATTAAATTTAGATAGATTCAGTGCTAAAATCAAAAAAGTCAAAAAGGAATCTTTAATGGAGATCCCAGTGGGCACACTTGTTCAAAAGACGTCCTAAAGATGTCTTTTTGCGGACGTCTTTTGGACATGTACAAAAAGACGTCTTTAAGACGTCTTAAAGACGTCCTATTCATGTTCTATGTCTTGGCTATTAGATGTCTTTAAGGTGTCTAAAAGACGTCTTTTTCATTCAACATTTGAAAATAGAAAAATTTTCATAAATAGAAAATATTATTTTCTAAGTTCAACTTGGACTTAGAAATTTATGAATGTGAAATTCATTGGAATTTTTCTAAGTTCAATTCATTTCATTGACAAGTGAGATCGTTAACTTTGTAGAGGTTCATATCTGTCTTGAACGGCTGAGGTGCTTAAGGCGCCGTGTTTCAAGCCCAAGGTATCCGAGTTCGATCCCAGCTTCGTAGGAATTTTTTCATTATTTCTCCACATTTTAGAAAAAATAAAATTAAACTTAAAATAAATTTAATACAATATTACTGAGTTTCAACTTAGAAAATGTTAAAAAAGAAATGTTTATTTAAGATCTGAAGGAATGTAAAAAAGGACGTCCAAAAGACGTCTTAAAGACGTCTTTTAGACGTCCCTTTTATGTCTTTTAGACGTCCAAAAGACGTCTTTAAGACGTACTTTAGACGTCCTTTCCTATGTCTTTTAGACGTCTTTTGGACGTCTTTTGGACAAGACATAGAACGTCTTTTAGACGTCTTTTAGTTGTCTTTTTGATGACTCAGAGACATTACCATCATTGTCCCCGAATTGTCCGCGGACAAAAAGGGACGTCTTTTAGACGTCCCTGTGCCCACTGGGATATCAATCACAAAATAATAATGAAATTTCACCAGAAAATATATCCAAAGAAAATCGGTCGAAATCAAAAGATCCTCAGTCAAACATTAGAGTTGGAACGAATTTCCCGGGTCCCGACAAATTTCTCCTTTTTAGCAACAAATCGATGATTTTTAAATAGTTTTTTTTAAATATCCCTTCAGGTTTTAATTAGGCTGGAGTCCCATGGTAGCGTTTTGCGTTGCGTTTTGTAACTAGGCAATGAGTGCAAATAGAGCAAACATATATCTCTGTCTCTCTCACACTCATGGCCTAGTTGCAAAACGCAACGCAAAACGGTGCCATGGGACTCCACCCTTAAGGACTCGACAACATACGTCTTGTTTCAATGATTTCACAGAAAAGAATCAAGAAAATGGCGTTGTTTGTCCATCTCCCAGGAAACTCGTTGCCAACTTAAAAAAATGAAAATCGCGAGGTTACACTAGATTCGCGTGACATATGATCTAATTTCTGATTGGTCGTAAATTAGTCCAGGAATCTTCTTTATATTTCTCGATGCTGATTGGCCAGACAAAAAGGAGGGAAATTCAAATGTTGACAAAATTGATTCTTCACAATAAATAACAAATCCTTGAATAAAAATCGGTTTCTTGAGTTATTCTTCAATAATAATAAATTAATTCGTTAGGAATTAATTTGACGCCTGATGGTTAATTATCAAGTCCTCTTCCATATAATTGAACGTTGTAAATATTAAAAGTTGCAATTCCAAAAAGACTAAGTGCCACTTGCACGAATAGGACAGCTGAATACCTTTTCAGTCACAAACTGACATTAATACAGGAACGCGGCGAATTATAGGGCCCATCTATCATGAAGCAATAAGAGTTTCGAACAAAGTTCTCTTGTCTGATAAAGCCTTCCAAGAATCAGGAAATCTTGAGTATTTCACCAGGAAACGAAGTCAGTCAATAATTTTCAATACAGTAAATGCAGTAAAATTACGTGGCATCCCAAAATAGTCCAAATTTAAGGGTACGTCAGAAGAATAAATCCACAAAAATAGAAGAATCCAAAGTAAGGGTTAGGTCGAACAGCAAAATTCAATTTTTCGTTAGTAATAAAATCAAAGACATCAAATTCAAATATTAATCTTCAAGGAATCCAGAAATCTTTATAGGGTGAAAATTTCTCAACTGGGCCACCTAAAACGTACTTTTCAAATTTCAAATCTTTTTTTTAATAATCTTTTGTAGTAAGCCTAACTAAAAACATTCCTAAAATGCGTTTTTAAAAAAATTAATTTTTTAATTATTTATTAACAATTGAAAAATTTCTTGCCTTTTCACTAAATTTGCAATTACTTTGTTGCTTGTTAATAAAATTTAATAAAATTTTATGAGTATATAGAAAAATGATATCTCTTTGAATTACAATTAAAATTTTTATCAAACTTTATTGTTTATGCAAAAAAAATTGTTTATTTAATAAACAAATGAAAATTTAAACTATTTCTCATATGTTTAGGATAAAATTTCAAAAACTACAAGAAACTACACTTCCTCTTTTTTAATTTAAAAAAAAAAATCTTAGTACACTTCAAAAATGAGTGAGTTACGCGAATTTGAAGACACGCGTGCAAGCGCTGGACCAGCCGCCACCGCCGCACGGCGCGTTTTAACGCGTCGAAGCTTGTTCGCTGTTATCGAATTATTTACTTTAATATTTGAATAAGTTTTTATTATATGTAATTATTTTTTAACATATGAATTTTAATTATTAATATAAATTTTATATCGTGTGTATAAAGAAACTAATACTTCTTTCTTCTGTTTCTGTTATGAGTATACTTACCTACTGATTTACTAGTCATTATTAACTGATTATCAGTTTAAATTTACTTAGGAATCAGTGAACTGATATAATTAAAAACCCAGTATATTTCTTAAATTCAAATGTAAAGTGTAAATTTCGATAACATAATGCATGTAGTGTAAGTGCAGATATGCGTTAAATGTCAATAATTCAATTCCTGCAACGTGTTGAAACTACATTTCTTAATAAAATAATTTTAATCTCCTTAATAAGTGTTTTGTTTGATTTGTGATCAGTTTTATAAGTTTCGTTTGATCTGTTTTTGAACAAGTTTTAAAAATGACGCCTCCTCACAAGTGTTGTAATCCTTTTAACATT
This sequence comes from Leptopilina syphax, assembly GCA_032872505.1. Taxonomy (NCBI): domain Eukaryota; kingdom Metazoa; phylum Arthropoda; class Insecta; order Hymenoptera; family Figitidae; genus Leptopilina; species Leptopilina syphax. The sequence continues at coordinate 8,112,884 of CM065472.1, forward strand.
AAAGGTCACAATTGCTACAGAAAAAATCTGAATTTAATAACAGAAAATTGTGACAAACGATTAAGTGTTTTTTACAATTTGTATATGTGCTCAAAATGCAAAACTAAGGCTTATAGAATAAAAAATAATGTCCAATTAGAGAACTGCAACAATAGTGAAAAAAGAGAAATTAATTCAGAAATAAATAAAACTATCGAGACTCATGAAGAATCATTAGAAGCAGAAAATAATGACGAAGATTATGTTTGCATTAGTGTTGATAACAATATAAAGAAAATGAAAATTATGAAAACTGTTCAAGAGGCAATTCTTTCTTCTAATGAATCTCTCAAAAATTTATCCGGCATTGATAGAACACTGATATCAAAAACAGTCACTGAAATTTTAATCAAATGTGGAGATCCTAGTTCTACAAAATTAGAAAACGAAAGCTGGGTTTCCGATTTTAAAACTGCACTCAATAAAGCATCAACAAAAGCAGACAAATCTTTTCTCTTGACAACTCTTCCTGTACAGTGGAGCATTAGAAAAATTTCCAAAGAATTTGGATTTTCTCGACGTATGGTCAGCACTGCCTTAAAACTGCGAAAAAATGAAGGTTTTGCAACCGCACCGAAAAAGAGAAATGGTCGACCAGTATGTGAAGACATTAAAAGGAAAATTGTTGAATTTTATCTTGCTGATGATGTAAGTAGAGTATTGCCAGGAGCGAAGGATTTCAAATCTGTTCTGATTAATGGGAAGCGACAACATGAATCTGTAAGTTCTTATTGGTTGTATGTAAATTAAATTTTTTTTTTCTACTTCTATTATTATATTATTTCTAAAAATGTCTAATATTTTTCTTTAATTTTACATAAAAGAAATCATGGTAAAACAATTTATTATTGATGTTAGAGTAAATGTTACCATTCTAATAATTATATTATAATATAAAAATATTCGTTTAATTTATAAAACAAAAATTATTTATTTTATAATAAACGTAATTAATTTTGTTGATTTTTATGCTACGAAACTATAATTGTAAATTTCTAAAAAAAAATTACCGTTTGTTTGTAACATTAGTTGCGTTCAATGCATATTGTTCGACTCATTAAATATTTATTAATTGCTTTATACTATACATGATTTTTAATTAATATTTTTTAGAAACGTTTGCTGTTAGGAAACCTACGCGAAATTCATGCTAATTTTATAGCTAAAAACCCAGATGTTTCAGTTTCACTATCGGTATTTTCAAATTTGAGACCACAGCAGTGCGTTTTAGCTGGTCCTAAAGGAACTCACAACGTTTGCGTCTGTAAAGTTCATGAGAATATGCGGTTAAAATTTGGAGGACTAAAGCATGAGTCAATACAAAAAAAGTTTGACCTTGAAGCTGATTATCGCAATTATTTCAAAAATATCACTTGTGAAAATCCGCGTTCAAATTGTTTTTTAAGGAATTGTCTTCAATGCTCAAAAAATGATGAGGTTTTCAGGGAATTGCAAACCACAATTCAAGATGCTGGAGTAAAGGAAATAACTTTCAATCAATGGCTCAAGACTGACAGGTTCATTTATTATTTTGAAAATATACGGTTTTTATAAAGTAAGTTTTTATAAAGTTTTATATAACAGTAAGCTGTTTTATGCTTTTAATTTTAACAGATGCCAATTACTGACCATTAGTGAAACAGTCGAAACTTTCATGAAGAATTTTGCGGACGATCTTCCTGATGTAATGAAACACGACTTTCTTGCCAAATCACAAGCCGAGTATTTAGAAAAGCTTAAAAATTCTCTTGCAGAAGGCGAGTTTATTGTAACAATGGACTTTTCGGAAAATTATTCATTTGAAATGCAGGATGCCATTCAGTCGCAACACTGATGTAAAGAGCAGGCTACTTTACACGTTTATGTGGTATACTATAAAGAAACCGAATTAATAAAGCACAAAAATTTCGTTGTTTTGTCTGAATGCCTAAATCACGACGCTACTGCTGTGCATTTATATAATAGTAAAATGATTGAATTTTTAAAAGAGCAATTCGGTTCAGAAAAAATTAAAAAATTGTTCTACTTTTCCGATGGAGCAGGTTCGCAATATAAGAACAAATTTAATTTTATGAATTTGCTATTTCATCAAAAAGATTTTAACTTACCAGCGGAATGGAACTTTTTTGCAAATGCACACGGAAAAGGGGCGTGTGATGGTGTTGGGGGTAGTGTAAAAAGGAACGCATATCGCACAAACTTACAAACAAAAGACAGTACCCAAATTACAACAACAACGAAACTTTTTGAATGGGCACAAAGTTTTTTCAAAAAAATCAATTTCTCGTTGTGTTCCATTCAAGAATATGAAAATCATAAAGAATTTTTAAAAACTCGCTTTTTAAGAGCTAAAACAGTTAAAAACACTCGTCAATTCCACTGTTACAGACCCGTTGATGAAAAACAATTAGAATGTAGAATTTTTTCAAATGATACTAATTCTGTTATTTGCAAAATAATTAAATGAACATTTTTTAAGAAATTATTAAAAGTCATATTTGCTGAAAAATTATAAGATTTTTAAAACCATTCGAAATCAAAATCACCTAATGTATTCTACACATAAAAATAATAAAATTTATTTTAAAAAATTTAAGTGAGTAATTCGATAACAGCGAACAATAAAGCTTCGATGCGCGCCGCGTGGCGGTGGCAGCTAGTCCAGCGCTTGCACGCGTGTCTTCAAATTCGCGTAACTCACTCATTTTTGAAGTGTACTAAGATTTTTTTTTTTTTTAAATTAAAGAAGAGAAAGTGTAGTTTCTTGTAGTTTTTGAAATTTTATCCTAAACATATGAGAAATAGTTTAAATTTTCATTTGTTTATTAAATAAACAATTTATTTTGCATAAACAATAAAGTTTGATAAAAATTTTAATTGTAATTCAAAGAGATATCATTTTTCTATATACTCATAAAATTTTATTTAATTTCATTAACAAGCAACAAAGTAATTGCAAATTTAGTGAAAAGGCAAGAAATTTTTCAATTGTTAATAAATAATTAAAAAATTAATTTTTTTAAAAACGCATTTTAGAAATGTTTTTAGTTAGGCTTACTACAAAAGATTATTAAAAAAAAGATTTGAAATTTGAAAAGTCCGTTTTAGGTGGCCCAGTTGAGAAATTTTCACCCTATAATGTTGACTCGCAAAAATTTTACATGAAATAGAAAAGGGATCACAAAACTTAATTCTTAAATTAATTATTCTAAATTATTTCCATATCTCGAATTGTTGTGAAATCATTGAATAATAATAGTTATGATAATTTTTAATATTTAATTAAGGGATTTTTAAATTATTTAGATTTTTAAAGATTTTGTGAATTGTAAAATTGTAAAATTTTACAACGTCACAATTAGTTGCTAAGACCTGCCAAGATAAGATAGACACACACTTGAATGTGAACAAACACGAATTACAAAAAACGAAGAAAATTTCCTGAAAGTGAAAAGTTCGTAAAGTCCGATCCCGTCATTTCTGATGTCAGCAACCCTTACGAAAAAGTATGACTTGTAATTTAGGACATGAATAACTGTTGTAATATACGTGGCGTTTTTTCGCGACGCGACGAAAAAACATCAGATCGAGAATGTCGAATTGTTTTGAACTTCTCAGGTAACCTAAACAAATTATCAAAATTGATTCGGAGAGATTGTTTCTTACTTTAAGTTAAGTACACAAATTATTTATAATATTATTCAGACACCTCACTGGTAAGCAAAAATTTCTCGACACGGATTGCAAAAAAATTGTTCTACCCCTCATCTTTTTTTATGATTATGAACCAAACAATTCACTGTGGAGTCAAAGGTGTGTCAAAATGTGGGGCTGTATATGTTAGTTTTTCATGTCCACCTTTGAATTATCATTAAAAATTACAAAATATTTTTCTGTTTATCTTATTCAATACATTAGACCATTCAACTTTCAAAAATCACATTTTTTTCGAGAAAGTAATTAAAGAGTTAAAATTTTTGCAGAACAAGGGAATTTATTTTAAATTGTTTGAGGGAGAAATAAAAGTATAATAATATATAATAACAAACTACAAGGATATTAATAAAGTTTTTAGTGAGAAAGATTGCATTCTCAGAGACATTCAAAATTATATTTTCTCTTTTGGAGATAAAAATCAAATTAACGGCGTTGGAAGGTCTGGAAAATTTGTAGGTTACAATTATCGCCCGTCAAAATACGGCACTGACTGATTTAAATGACGTGAAATAGGTAAATAAACATTTTTCAATCACTTTTTCTCTAAACACAGACACTTTTTACAAAATAGGCCAACGTACAACGAGTAGGAATCTTCTTAATTACCTAAGTTCAAAAGATTGTTTAATTTCATGCAGAAACGCGGTTGTAAAATGTAAAATTGGAAATGATTGGAAAGTAATGTAATGACAGACAACAAGAAGCGGTTTACTGCCAGTCGCCAGAAGAGGGCAGAAGCATGCAGAGAGCACAATGGTCCAGCTGTTATGTTCTTAGCATTACATCACTTTCCAATTTTACATTTTACAACCGCGTTTCTGCATGAATTTAAACAATCTTTTGAATTTAGGTTTTTAAGAAGATTCTTACTCGTTGTACGTTGGCCTATTTTGTAAAAAGTGTCTGTGTTTAGAGAAAAAGTGGTTAAAAAATGTTTATTTACCTATTTCACGTCATTTAAATCAGTCAGTGCCGTATTTTGTCGGGCGATAATTGTAATCTACAAATTTTCCAGACCTTCCAACGCCGTTAAGTCTTCAGGTATTAAATAATTCTACATATTTAATAGAATACAAGGTTTTCATGTTACCCAAAATACAACAGTAGTCGTTATGCACGACTTTTTATAGGGAATTTGCAGATATGATTTAGCCTTAATTTAAAACCATTTTATTTATAAACGTAAATATTTTTCTCTTGAGTTTTTAATAATGCAAAAAAGGTTTTGATAAATTTAATCTATCCGTATTTCTAAAAAAAATTACAAAAACTGGTTTTTCACGCAGAAACTATTACCCCCCTTAATTCCATTGATATTTAGGGGCGACTGGGGCTAAATGTTAAACTGTCAAAACTGTTCAAATTCATTATCTTTCAAAAGGAAATAGTTAGAGCATTGCAATGTTAATTATAGAAGGGTGTTATCACTCTAAATAAATGTACGAAGTTATGTGAAATTCTGTTTATTTTTGTAGTGTCGATAATATGAAGTGTTCTTTGTCCCTACATTTGTAAATTTTTACGTAAAAGAATATTTCAACTTTTAAGTATATTTTTTGGATTTATTCTCATCGCTAAAAGTATTTTAGCCTATTTGAATCCCCTGAAGATGTTCCTAAAGGTATTTGCTAAATTTTTTTAGTCAGATTCTATATATTTGTTATTAAAACCAAAAATACACCCTGATGCTAAATGTTAAATTAAAGGTGGGGCTAAATGTTAAGTGTATTTTTTCCATGTTTTTTACATTTTTCGTGTTTTTATGTTTAAAAATTATTTATTTGACATTATGCAAGTACGCGATAATAAAACAAGACCGCTCACGTAAAATAAACCCAAAATTCCTTTTTATTTTGAAATTTTAATTTATTAAATCTATAACTGTTCTATAGCTATTGTTAAATACGCATAGATGTTTTATTAACTAAATTACCTGTTTTACGCCGAGAATTAGAATTTAACACTTTTGTCCAGTATGGGGCTAAATGTTGAAAAATAAAAAATTTTGAAAAAAGGACAAAACATATTTTACGAGAAAATATCAGAAACATTTTTATTGAAAGTTGTTAAGGACAAGTTGCCCTGCAATATTGATCTATACATAATTGCATCTAAGCGTATTTATTGTCTAATAAAATCATTTATGCAAAATTTAACATTTAGCCCCAGTCTCCCCTAACTTAAAAGTTTTACCGATTATCACAACGTTTTATATAAAAATGTTTGTTATACACATGTAACACATATGTGAAATTTGGCTGCCAAGACCTGCCGAAACAAGTTTGAGATACACTTGAATGTGAAGAAACAGCAATTTTAAAAAATCGAGAAAAATAAAGTTAAGGTAAACGTTTTGCTTCATAATGGTGGAAGTATAACACCAAAATTTTTCAAATTCGATTTTTTAATATATCTTTGTTGCGTTAATTAATTTTTTTAAAAATAATTAAGCAACAAGGTACGTAAAGGTTTCCATTTATTTACGGTAATTTTTGCGACACGAGTGGAGGTCGAGAGCGCCCCGAGACCGTAAGACAGAATTGGAAATTTTAAAGCAAAACGGAAAAAGTACAAACAAGAAAAAATAAAGTCTTCAAAAATTTAAAACCTATAGATAATAATCAACCAAAAAACGAGGTCGACCTAAAAAATAGTTAAAAGAAAAATGCATTATTTAAAACTAAACAATTTTGTACTATTTCTTTCCATTAATTAACATTCCTTGTATTAAAAGTAATAAAGTCTATTTTATACGTTTAAAAATTTAATGAGACTTAAATTTATTTATTTTTTCAATTAATGTTTTATTAACACATTTGATTTAACTTAATTAACTTATTTTTAAAGTTAAAAAAATACTTAAATATTTTTCTATTCTCTATCATCTACTATAAAAAAGTTTTTATATCAATATTATAAATTATTCAATGATAGTTTAATAAATATTATTTGTTTTTTGGTAATGTTCTACAATGTTTTTATCAAAAAAATAACCCTCTGGGCTCGGAAACGTTTTTATTCCAGAAACGTTTTTAGAACGTTTCATGTCCTTTACATTACGTCTTAAAAACGTTTTATGTCATAAAAACGTTTTTAGAACATTGGACGTTCTTAAGCCATTACATAGCGGACATGAAACGTTCTATAACCGTTTCTAGAACAAAAACGTTTCAGTGCCCAAAAGAAAATATCTACTCCCTTTTTAGATAAATTTATAGACTATCCTCAAGGTCGAAAAGTTCAATGTACTTACGAATAATGACAACAAACGAAAGTAAAAGTAAAAAACTAGATTTATATTTAGTTACTTAGACCGCTTAAAGTACCATGATAACAAAAAACAAATCACGGAAACATAAAAATGAGAAGAAACTGAAAGAAAACGTAAATGATAGGTGGATAATCTTAAATCTTGCGTGAAGGAACTGTGACCGTATAGCTCGTGCTGGCAGGCGAAACATTCTGTTACTTTGTATTAGTCCCACAGCAACATATACCTTCATGACTTTTGGATTTTTTCTCATTACTATTATTTCTCTAAAATATTTTCTTATTTTTCTTTTATCGGTGATTTTCTCTTGTCAGATATTAACCGTAAAACATATTTCAAAGCATTCTTTCAAAACAAATTTTACTTTTGAAATTCGCATTTAAAAATTAATCGGGTATATTTCGAAAAGAACTCTACTATAGGTTTTTAAAAATTTTATAGAATAAACAAAAAAGTGTTTTTTTAAATAGATTTTTTATACAGTAAAAGTTTTTAGTGCCACCTACAATTCAAAAAATTTATTTTTTGACAAAATGTTGTTTTTTCTATAGTGTTTTATATAAAAAACAAGGTAATTATGCATATAATAATAATAATAATAATAATAATAATAATAATAATAATAATAATAATAATAATAATAATAATAATAATAATAATAATAATAATAATAATAATAATAATTAATAATAATAATAAAATAATAATAATAATAATAATAATAATAATAATAATAATAATAATAATAATTACCAAAAACAATATATGAAAGGACTTAAAAAAGAATTTTTTTTGTTATTATAAACAATTAAGATTTTTATAGACACTTTTAAAAAAAATTGTTAACCGATTTTAATGATTCAAGTGTCATTTTTTTAATTTGAGTCAAAGTTTTGAATAAAATTTTTTTTGTAAGAAAATATTGAAGTTTAATTAATAATCAAACTATTTATTCATAACAAATTATCAAAAAACCATGTTCGCAAACGAATTTTAAAATAAAAAAAATAGTATTTATTGTTTGATTAACAATGTCCTTTGACGCAGAAATATAATACCGTGTAAAAAAATCAAAAAACCTATTAAAATAATGTTTAAGTGTTTCTTGAACGTATGAAAAAGTCTAATGATTTATTAAATTGTTTAAACAATTAATTGTTTTTTCATAAACTTTAGGTACATAGGTATATAAATTTCTAGTTGTTTCTCAATTTTGCTATTTTTCATGGGTAGAACATCTACTAATGATAAAAAATAAATCAATTAAACATTGTTTAAATAATTCATTGTTGTTATTTTTTTATAAACTTTACTTAGGGCTAGACATTTTCTAATTTTTTTTCACTTATGCAATTTTTCAGGAGTGATCTATTAATGATTAAAACTAAAAAATTCCTTAGATATTCATTATATTGTTTAAACAGTTAATTGTTTTTTTTCATAAAATGTACCTGGGGTTTGAAATTTCTAGTTTTTTCTATATTATGCATTTTTTGAAACTAAAACGATCAAGTATAAGAAAACTAAAAATTAATTATTTAAACAATTTATTTTGATAATTTTTTAATTTAGGTACTGTACGTGTTTGGTTTTCAATAAAATTAAAGACATTTTGGTGTTGCGTGTGTGATTTTGATTTACAACCAAAGTGACCGCGCGAGGGTAGCATCTTTAGCCCAAACAGTGGAAATCTCGTTGACAGCCAAGGGGTTAATGCATATTCTCTCTTTTACAATATATGTTTTATTCAATATTAAACTTTTATTTAGTCATTTTTAGTTACTTAAAATAAAAATTAGAAGCGTTGATAATTTTACAATGAGTTGAACAGCAACCTGCTTTACACAGATGTCGATCAGGTTGATGATATTGGTTTTTAAACAATCAACTTATCAACTTTTATACTCTTTTAACAAACCACTATATCAGCGACCCCAAAACCCCCCAAGTAACAATTTGCAATAAAATCCATTGACTAGGTTTTTCGGGGGCACGAAAAGGTTAAACATTCTAGGCCTACTTTTTCATCTATAGGTGACTTCAAATAAAAGGGAATTCTGCCTTCATTGCATGTTGGAATGACAATTTTCAATTGGCGATTCAAGCAGCTAAACTAGCGCATCTGGTGGCCGAAATGGAACTGTCGCTGGTATTACAATAACGTAAACTCCATACGTTTTGACAGTTCGTATAAATTGTTTTTACAAAAATTTAAAAAGTAATTCTATAAGTGTGAATAAAAATAAAAATTTATAATTATAGATGAAAATAAATATGCCTGTTCACAACAAAAGAAAAACTGCAAACGACATAATTGCTGCGCTTCTCAGTGCTCAGTCGTAAGTTTATACTCGCACAGTTTTAGGTAAGCTATAATTATTTTATCACAGGACGGGATGACAATAGTACATTGTGTGGCACGGGCGGAATGATAACAATTACTGACCGAGTTCGAAATTTGCCGCACGAGCGAAGCGCCCGATTTGCACACGATGTTTTTTGTCCAAATGCGCGATAAACAAGATGCATCCGTTGAGTAAATCCAAAAATGAATATGTACTTTGAAAATACTTTGAATGTATTTCTTAATTACATAGTAATTAAGTTACTATAATTATTATAAAGTTAATTAGTTAGTAAATAATTTAGTTAGTAAGTTAGTTAGTAACTAAGACAGTAAAAACCAAGTTAGTTACACAGAAAAAAGTAAGTGTTGTTTTAACACCAAATTTGGTTTTAAAACGACACAGTACAATTTTTCACCAGGGGTGTTATTTTTACCCTACAATCGTTATTAGTTTATATTAATAATTGCACCAATACTAGTGTTAAAACGACACAACTTTCCACCACACCAATTTCAAACAACACGCAACATATTTAACACCTACTTTTTTCTGTGAAGTAACTAAGACAGTCAGTAATAAAGTTAGTTACTAAGTTAGTTAATAACTAAATTAGTTAGTCAGTAATTATTCATTTGGTTTTGATTTGGAATAATAGAATGTGATAATATTATAATTAGTTACGTTTAATTAACACTTGAAAAGCAGCGGGCGGAAAAACAACTTTTCCGCCTGCTAAGGTCATGGAGCCGGAAGGAAAAGTCATTTTTCCGCCCGCTGTTGATAGGCTGGCGGAAAAGTAGTTTTTCCGCCCGCTGTTGGTAGTCGGGCGGCAAAACCTAACTTTCCGCCCGCTATTGCATGCACGGAAAGTCGAGTTTATCGCGCATGTAGGTCAAAACACAGTTTTTTTTTAAATTGGACCTCAAACCTTCTACATCTGTGACGAATAAGAAAATAAATTTTAAAAAACACTTTAAAAGTCTTTGTATCTTGTAAAGAGTCATAACCTAAAACTTTGTGTATAAACTTATGACTTATGATATAATCTTAAAGGTTTGAAATACCATGTAATTTCAGAGAAAACGGTAAATGAGACCAGCGTTGGCGGGCATTCATTTTTCAGAATTACATATTCAATAATTTTTGTAATAATAACTTCTAGCTTCATCTTATCCATATTCTGTTGTTAATTAAATTTTTCTATTATTCTTAATATATTTTGCATTATATCCAGTTTTACTATTTTTTACAATTCGTTATATTTTTTATGTTCTTTAAATTTATTCTTCGAATACGAATTATTTTATATTCTTTTAACCCTTTAAAGCCCGACTTTTTTTAAGTTATGCGATTTCCGTCATACTCTGTACTTAAGGGTTTTTGAGGTCGCTGATTACGAATCTGATGTTAGTTTTTCAAAATTCAAAATGGCGGATCTAATATATATTGGATCCGCCATTTTAAATTTTGAAAAACCAATATCAGATTCGTAATCATCGACCCTAATAACCCCCAATGGTAATTTTCATGAGTCTAGCTCAATTTTCAAATATTTTCTTCCTCCATATTGGATCCGCCATTTTGAGTTTTGAAAAATTACATCAGATTCGTAATCAGCGACCCCGAAAACCCCCGAGTAGTCATTTTCATGAGCCTCGTTTAATTTTCAAATTTTTTCGTTCGCCATATTGGATCCGACATTTTGAATTTTGAAAAAATAACATCAGATTCGTAATCAGCGACCCCAAAAACCCCTGAGTAGTCATTATCATAAGCCTCGTTCAATTTTTAAATTTTTTCGTCCGCCATATTGGAACCGCTATTTTGAATTTTGAAAAACTAACATCAGATTTATAATCAGCGACCCCAAAAACCCCCAAAAACCCCCGAGTCATTTTCATGAGCCTTACTTGAAATAATTTAACAATTTTTAATTTTTTTAACAACCCTTAGCAAAAACATTTTTTAATATAGTTATAGTTATAAGATTGTTGTAAATTTATTGCACTATCATTTTTTTTTAAAAGTAATATAAATTTGTGGATTTTTGGCATTTAGAACTGAAAAATTGATTAATTTTTGAGAAAGTTATGAATGTTCGAACACAAAAGTGGTTTCAATAAACCTTAAAGGGTTAATAGTGGAATTAAGATAAAGGATTCACTACCTTCAAATAATTAATTATTCCGAAGATCAAAAACGCTTACATTAGGGTATTTCATTTTTGACCTTATTTCTCTTTAATTTGTCAGAAGTATTTTTCTTAACAAATATAGTTAAAGCGAAATTTGTTTGAAACAAGATTTATTTTGTTGACTAATAAATAACCAAAATTCATATCTAACAAACTGGTGGCAGAGGTGGGATAAATTTCTTTTATTTATTTATAAAAATATAAAAGGGAAGAAGCTATCAATTTTAAAAAATAAATTAAATATCTTAAATAAATTTCTATAAGCTCATGGGTTTCATATGTATCGACAGCACAGCTGTCTATTACGCAGATTTCTGTATTAGGACAGCTGTGCTGTCGATACATTTGAAACCCATGAGCTTATACGGATTTATTTAAGATATTTAATTTATTTGTTAAAATTGATTCGGAAAATTAAAAGCTTCTTCACCTTTAATACATAACTGCCGAATGATAAATTTACTTTCTCTAATCAATTAGTTAAAATCATTGTATTAAAAGGGTTTACAAATCTTTAATTAACAATAAAAATATTATTAGATACTAGTACTTTCAAATACAAATAGTTATTTCAAATTTTGCAACTTTGCAATGATTGAAATATAAAAAAATAACAAATATATCATTGAAAAAGTTATGGAATTCTACATTAAATGATATACATTCAAAAAATTAATAATTTAAACAAAGATTTTAATTATCGACAAATTTATAAGATGGGTTAAGATTCCTGAAGTGGCCCCCTGATTTGCAATCATGTAATGAAATTTAGATTTAATGTTATATTTCTATACTACTATATTAGAGAAACATTAGCTATAAAAATTTTTTTAAAATTCAATTGTTATAAAAAGTTATAAACAAATTAGTTTTTGAGTAACATTTTTGAAAAAAATTTATATCTGTGATTGCTATTATTGAATTTCAATGCCCATTTGATATTTTATATAGAAAAATATAAACTTTAAAATTAAAAAAAAACCGAAGAAAAAATTTTATTTTTTAATGAAAAATTAATTGTTTTTAATAAACAATTAAAAAAATTATCATGTTCTGCGCTAGCTAGCAACTTTTTTCAAAAATGTATCGAATCTATATAGATTCAAGTTCATTTTGCAAAAATAAAAAATTAGTTAGGTCTATATTTGTCCAAATGGCGTTTATTTGTTTATAACGGTGAGCGAAATATGTCGTGAATGACTTTGGGTCAGAATTTCTCAAACGGATCGCATAAAACTAAAAAATTTTCTTTTTGAACCAAAATAGTTTTTTTTACTCTTAATGAAGAATCCCTGAAAATATTAAGCCAAAAAAAATTTTTTTGTTAAAGTTATTAACAATTGAATTTTTTAGTACTGCTAAATTAACAAATTTTTTTCTCGAGTTCTAGTTGTCGGATCTTAAAATTAAAATATGGGTTTTTTTTCGTCTTGAATTGACTATTTGAATATATTTTTTGTTTTTTTATTTTTTATAATTTTTTATATAATTTGTTTATAAAATGTTAATAAACAAATATGTTCTTCACGTCCTAACAAAAAAATTAAAATTGTATTCTATTCCTTAAATGTCTCCGAGTAAAAAACCGTTTCGAAAAAAATGAGTCTCAGTTAGAAAAAAAGTTATTAATTATAAACTATGTACATTCTTTCAAAAACTTTAAAAATTTCTTAGCATAAACAATTACATTTGTCGTAAACAAATTATTTACGTTCTAAACAAATAAATGGCTTATTTCTGCAAAAAGAAAAATTATTTTTCGTATTTTAACGAGTTTAAAGTCATGTAAAGCTCTACTTGATTATTGATAACTAGATTATTGTCCATATGATTGTTAATAACAATAGTAATTATTAAATATAAAAATTTTTTTTATCAAAATCGACATAGATTACTTAAATAAATATAAATATGTCTGAAAAAAAATTTTTGTTTATAAAAAAGAACTAATGTTATCTATTTGTTAATTAACATTGTTTGCAACAATTTAAATAAATTGTATTATACATTATTATTTGTCTGGTGGTCATGCTGGACTAATTAAAATTGATTCCAATCATCTGCAATGAATAAATAAAAAAATTAAACATGATTTTTTCTAAAAATATTGTAAATTGTTTACTTTGAGTAACAAAAAATATATAAACAATTTAAAATTCAAAAATTGGTTTAGTGGGATCTCTTAGAAATTTTATCTCCTTTAATTTAAGACCAAGCTAATGAAAATCCGATAAAATTTGTAGGTTACAGACAATTTTGAAAAATATGCCAATGCGCGCAGGGCGAGTTTAACGTCATATAAATTATAAATATAAATTATATAAATAAAAAATAAAAATATAAATAAAAATATAAATTCAATATAATAATAATATATATAATATATAATATTATATAATAATATAATAATAATAATAATAATAATAATAATAATAATAATAATAATAATAATAATAATATAATATATAATAATAATAATATAATAATAATAATATAATAATAATAATATAATAATAATAATATAATAATAATATAATAATATAATATAATAATAATAATAATAATAATAATAATAATATAATAATATAATAATAATATAATAATATAATAATATATAATAATAATATATAATAATATATAATAATATAATATTATATATAATATAAATATAAATTCAAGACGAAAAAAACCCATATTTTAATTTTAAAATCAGTCAACTAGAACTCGAGAAAAAAATTTGTTAATTTAGCAGTACTAAAAAATTCAATTGTTAATAACTGTTACAAAAAATTTTTTTTTGGCTTAATATTTTCAGGAATTTCTCTTAACTATATTAAGAGTAAAAAAAAACTATTTTGGTTCAAAAAGAAAATCTTTTAGTTTTATGCGATCCGTTTGAGAAATTCTGACCCAAAGTCATTCGCGACATATTTCGCTCACCGTTATAAACAAAAAACGCTATTTGGACAAATATGGACCTAACTAATTTTTTATTTTTGCAAAATGAACTTGAATCTATATAGATTCGATACATTTTTAAAAAAAGTTGCAAGCTAGCGCAGAACATGATAATTTTTTAAATTGTTTAATAAAAACAAAAAATTTTTCATTAAAAAATTAAATTTTTTTTTCGGTTTTTTTTCAATTTTAAAGTTTATATTTTTCTATATAAAATATCAAATGAGCATTGAAATTCAATAATAGCAATCACAGATATAAATTTTTTCAAAAATGTTACTCAAAAACTAATTTATTTATAACTTTTTATAACAATTAAATTTTAAAAAAATATTCATAGCTAATGTTTCTCTAATATAGTAGTATAGAAATATAACATTAAATCCAAATTTCATTACATGATTGCAAATCAGGGGGCCACTTCAGGAATCTTCACCCAGATTTAAATATTTGTTTTTAATTAAAGTTGAGACTTAAAGGATAAAATCTATATAAGTTTTAAATTTTGTCTGTAATTTTTAAAAAATATGCAGAAGTTTAAAAAATTGTAAAAAAAATTCATTTTTTAATACTAATTAAATTTGTAGATTGCTGGAATCTTTATGTAATTTATTACAATTTTCAATTTTATATTACTTAACGTAGGGAATTATAGGCTTTTGAACAGTATATTTGTTAAATATCTGACATTTGTTTTTACAGAAATATCGTGATTTAAACATGGATATGTTTTTGAACCATTCGCGTGGAGCAGTACCAATAATTTCCGACAGTAGTGTAGATATTCATAACATAAATAGAAAATATTGCAAATATTATTAAATATTAATAAAATATTTAAATATTAAATAAAATATCTATAAAATAAAAAATATTATTTTTTCTTATTTAATAAAAAAGAATGTTTTTTTTACACTTACAACTTGCAGACATTGATTTTCATACACCCAATTATTTTTTCCACAGTTTCGTCGGTAGAAACATCTACTCTTGCCGGATGTATAAAACCTTCAAACTCCCAATATTGTCTGGTTTCATATTTTTTCCATCCAAATCCAGCGGTACTCTTGTACCCAAATAGGATTAGGAAAGGGCGACACATAAAAATCGTCAGACGATTTAGTGCAGGGCCAAAATATTCGGTTGCTATCCCTTATATTATAGGAGTAACAACCCACTTATTGAATGACACTATTATTCTAAAAAAAGAGTAAAATTTTGTTATTATTGACAGAATTTTCTTTATCATTGATCATACTTATTCTTAAATATTAATAAAATATTTAAATATTAAATAAAATATCCATAAAATAAAAAATATTTTTTCTTATTTCATAAAAAAGAATGTATTTTCTACACTTACAACTTGCAGACATTGATGTTCATACACCCAATTATTTTTTCCACAGTTTTGTCGGTAGAAACATCTACTCTTGCCGCATGTATAAAACCTTCAAACTCCCAATATTGTCTGGTTTCATATTTTTTCCATCCAAATCCAGCGGTACTCTTGTACTCAAATAGGATTAGGAAAGGGCGACACATAAAAATCGTCAGACGATTTGGTGCAGGGCCAAAATATTCGGTTGCTATCCCTTATATTATAGGAGTAACAACCCACTTATTGAATGACACTATTATTCTAAAAAAAGAGTAAAATTTTGTTATTATTGACAGAATTTTCTTTATCATTGATCATACTTATTCTTAAATATTAATAAAATATTTAAATATTAAATAAAATATCTATAAAATAAAAAATATTATTTTTTCTTATTTAATAAAAAAGAATGTTTTTTTTACACTTACAACTTGCAGACATTGATTTTCATACACCCAATTATTTTTTCCACAGTTTCGTCGGTAGAAACATCTACTCTTGCCGGATGTATAAAACCTTCAAACTCCCAATATTGTCTGGTTTCATATTTTTTCCATCCAAATCCAGCGGTACTCTTGTACCCAAATAGGATTAGGAAAGGGCGACACATAAAAATCGTCAGACGATTTAGTGCAGGGCCAAAATATTCGGTTGCTATCCCTTATATTATAGGAGTAACAACCCACTTATTGAATGACACTATTATTCTAAAAAAAGAGTAAAATTTTGTTATTATTGACAGAATTTTCTTTATCATTGATCATACTTATTCTTAAATATTAATAAAATATTTAAATATTAAATAAAATATCCATAAAATAAAAAATATTTTTTCTTATTTCATAAAAAAGAATGTATTTTCTACACTTACAACTTGCAGACATTGATGTTCATACACCCAATTATTTTTTCCACAGTTTTGTCGGTAGAAACATCTACTCTTGCCGCATGTATAAAACCTTCAAACTCCCAATATTGTCTGGTTTCATATTTTTTTCCATCCAAATTCAGCGGTACTCTTGTACCCAAATAGGATTAGGAAAGGGCGACACATAAAAATCGTCAGACGATTTGGTGCATGGCCAAAATAGTTAATAAAGTAATGCCCACTTTTTGGGTTTAGAAGGGTGTATCATGTTTTCTCAATTTTCCGTGTCAGGTAGAAAGAGAGGAACAGAATTTGATAGGGGAAGGAAAAGTGGGGAATTTTACTTTCAAGCTAAAATACGAAATGTGCGTCTTATTTCCTTATTGGCTAATTATTTTTCTTTTTTCACTCACAGATAGATTAAGGAGTAAAAGAAAAGGAGATCGAGAACGAGGTATGAGTGAGAGGTATAAATTTTATTGTCGTTCCATAAACCAAATGGACAATTTTTCATCAATTTTTGACTCCCACACCGCCTCCAGTTGTGAACAATCGCAAATATTTTAAAAAACTAATTCGAATAATTATTTAAGATTCAATTATCTTCGAACAATGGGTAAGGCTTTCTGAAGTGTACCGATGGTTCTTTAATCCTATTACGCGCTGTAAAAAAGACATGGAGCGTGCAGTTTCGCGGGCGGTTGCACTGCCGCGTTACATGCGTTGAATTGGTCTCAATTCGTTAGTTAATGCTTTATTTATTAAGCATTTGATACATAATTTCGAAAATTTTAATAAAAATTAAATTCAAAATGGCGGATCCAATATGGCGAATAATATGGCGCTTAACAAAAATATAGCTTTAGTTTGTAAATAAAATGCGGGCCCAGAAATTTTTATTTGGTAATAGTTCCACATTTTACTTAGAATAAAATGCTGTAAAGAAAATTTAATTAATTATCTCATTTGCTTTTAAAATATAGTGTTTCAATGAAATTAAAATACCCTTCGCAAATCATGAGTACACTTCAGAAAGCCTTACCCCAATGTAAATAAAAATTTATGAATATTTACCTTTTGGACTCATTGAATTTTTTGAGAAATTATGGTCCTGTTCATAATTAAAATTCTACAAAAATTTGATCATTTTTATTAATATTTTTTAATAAAAATTCTATTATTTGTAAAAGATTTTACCAAATTTTAAATGTTTTCTTTAAAAGAGTTTTTGTATAATTAAAAAAAACTAATTATTTTTTTGATGAATGTCAATTAAAATTTTAAATATAAATTTTTATTCCAAAATTTTAAAAATAATTCTAAATTATTATTTTTGTATGTATTTAGATTTTTGGAAATATAAATTAAAAATACTGAAAATATTGAATTTTTTAAAATTAGAAGCTAATTTTCATGTTTAAATTGGCCTTTAAAGACTTTTTATTCTTTAATATAATTTTATAACTTTGTTTGTATTTTTATTATTATTATTTTGTTAAAAAATAGTTCCTTACGAAGGTCTAAATCTACATCTTTTTACTGACTATACCTTACCTCATTGACGTCACCAATACATTTACTAGCGAATTCTTTAAAAATATGATAGCCAATCTTACTTAAGAGCGTTCGATGGTCTCTGAAATTTGTAGGTTATGTTCGACCTACACTTGTCGCCCTACAAAAACAGTACTGCCTGGTTTAAATGACGTAAAATTGGTAAACAATCATTTTCGAACGAGTTTTTCTCTGCACACAAGCACTTTTTGCAAAATCTGAATCCGAACCATTGACACAAATCTTCTTAATTACCTAAATCCAAAATATTTTTTTAATCCATGAAGAAACGCGGTTGCAAAATGGTAAATGCAAAAGCAACAAAAGTAATGTAATGACAGGCGGCAAGACGTTTGTTACAACCATTTGCCATTAGAGGGCAGAAGCATGCAGGGAGCGTAAAGGCTCAGCTGTCAAAATGATTCGCATTACATTACTCTGGCCTTTCCTATTTTGCAACCGCGTTTCTTCAAAAATTAAAATAATATTTTGGATTTAGGTAATTAAGAAGATTTGTGTCAATGGTTTGGATTCAGATTTTGCAAAAAGTGCTTGTGTGCAGAGAAAAACTCGTTCGAAAATGATTGTTTACCAATTTCACGTCATTTAAACCAGGCAGTGCCGTATTTGTTGGGTGATAGCGGTTTGTCGAATGTAATCTAGAAATTTCAGAGACCGTCGAACACCGTTAAATTGATAGAATTTAACTAAACTAAGTACCCGGACTCCATCCGGCGAACAAATCCTTTGGCTTAAATTTCATATCAGTACAAGTTTAAATTATTGGTTCAACAAGAACATCAATTAGTTGATATTGCAGAAAGTGGAGCAGTTTGCAGAGAAGGAATCACAATAGACTTTACAATAATGAAATAGGTAAGAAATTAATATAAATAAGTACAATGCAGATTGTGAGTGCCCTCTAAAACCTTTTAGAGATGAAGAAACAACTGCTAATATGGAAATTATTCAACAACATGAAATGTTAAGCATTGGATATTATTTTAAATGCAGCTATGTTTGCTTGAGTGGACCACTCCTAAATAATTACAAAAGTTATTCTAAATTCTTTAATGTATTTAATATTTCTGATATATTAAAACAAAATTTATGCTTATGCAGCTTCAGACCATGTATGTGTCGCAATGTTTGCAAGTGAAACCATTTTTAATAATTTTGGCACATATCACATCAATATCACAAAAAAATTAATAAAGAACATAAAACATAGTTTCAAACCAATTTATATCCAAAAAATGGTAAACTGACATTAAAAATGGAAAAAACAAGCAGTCCACTCATGGTGACATGCAACTTTTTATGGCAGCTACCACAATTTTTTTGAGTCAAAATTATCACTTAATTAAACTAAGACAATCAATTTCAATATTCAAAGTAGTAGGAAAAAAATAAGTCGATACACTCAAAGTGGCGGTCCACTCAAGGTGACATTATCCTATAATAATAATAAGTATTAGATAATAGTTGAGAAAATTACTGTGTCATTAGTCTGAGCCAAGTAAAAAAAATATTACAATTTTATATTTATAATTAATTTTTCTCACGTTAAAAATTAAGAAATATAATATTCTTAAATTTTTCTTAACTTAACCTGGAATAATAATAATAATATTATTTTTTTTTCTTGGGGATTTATGGAAAATCTGCATACAGATACCTTGGAATCCGCACTTCAAGGTTATGTGGGGTTAGTAAAATAAAAAATAAAACAATATAAAATAAATAAAATAGTAAGTTTAACAAGCTGGCGACCTACTATCAGCCCCGACCCACTAAAACCCGTAACCCTTCTTTTGGAGCTCTTTACCCACCCTCGCAACTGTCGAAAGCCTTTAGACTTCGAGGGCGGCGGTCCAGCTCTGTCACTAGTGCGCCTTTGTTCTTGCCCTGCGAATCTCCTACGTCAATTTTATAAAATATTAATCATATTAACGTAACCGGATATTTTTTGTGACAAACATCCAAGCAAAAAGATTTTAATAATTTATAAATTTTTTAAAAATATTTTTTATGTATGTAATTATTTTCCTTTTATAAAAGTATATAAAAAAATGTTAAAACAATTTTTTTCTGTACATATGATTTCCTATCTATAAAAGTTGGTTAGTGTGTCTTAAAATATTAAAATTAAAAGCTTACTATCAATATATCTTCTTCTAATTTAATAATCGATACAAAAAAACAAAATATAGCAAAATACTTGGTTTGTTTTGATTTAAGCTGAAGGCACAAAAAAAATTTCTGCTTCTTCGAGTTTAGAGAAACAGTTGGTTTGTTTTGATTTAAGTTAAAGGCATAAAAAATATTTTCTGCTTCATTAAGTTTCGTCTTTTAAACAAATTAACTCTAAATTTTTTCGTATTTACGTTGAAATTGGAGGTAATTTATTATTTGATGCATGCAAATATTCAATTTTCAATGCTTACATCCTAATAACAGAATATTACATTTTAGCAAACTGTCATCCTTTGCTTTTTGTCCTAATAACCACACTTTGTATTTTTTTGTTATTATAAAAGTCTACTTTATTTTTAGGATTAAAATTATCTATTGATATTATTAGGACAATTATTTTCTCTGAACCATTTTTAAATAATACTAAAGCCACATTTATATTCCTTGCCATTTCAAAAATGGGAGAAATATTTCTGTACGTTCAACACCAGTGTTTTCACATTTATGCCGGCTGATCCTGATCAGTGACAACAACTGCGAGTTTCATCCCCCGCTTGTTAGGTCCAAGGACCGTCACCTTTCTGTTTTCTGCCGGTTCCTTCATGTGATCTTATAGTGCCTCCTGCACCTCGTCCTCTTGGATAAAAAACTCCTGGTTTTGGCTTTGTTGAAGAAGGCGCTTTCATCCTTTTCTTTACCTCCTTTGTCACCTCTGGACTACTTTCACTTTTCTTCCTTTTCTTAGAGCACTCCCGTACGACATTTCTAATCACCTTTGCCTGGGATCGCTCTTGTCTTCTTTCCGAAATGGACATTTCGTGGTAGAAGCGCGCATCTTGCTCCTTTGCGGCTTCATGCTTTTTTCTAACCTCCTGTACAATTTCTCTCAGGTTCTTCAGACCGTTTTTGATCGTCACATTGACGTTCTTCTGTACCTGGCAGGACTCCAGCATCTTGCGTACTTCTTCTTCGAGCTTTTCAATGCAAGCCGCCTTCTCCTCTCGCAGCTTAGTACAAGTGTCCCTGTCCTGATTATCAATAGCGATAAACGTCTATGATATCCAAGGGCACGTGAACATGTTCGTTCGGACGTGGAGGTCGATGTGTTTCTCCAAGATAGCAGGAAGTTTCCGCGCAAAGAATGCGTTATGTGGGGTTAGTATAAAAAAACTCAATAAAATGAAAATTTATTAATTAGCTGGCAACCTACTGCCAGTTCCGACCCACTAAAACCCGTAACCTTTCTTTTCTGCGGTTTTTCTGCGCCAATAGTTAAGATTTAAAACTATTTCAATGTCATAGCGAAATTTACAGCACAACAATGAAGAAACAAATGTTAAAAACGTGAAAAAGGCAAAATATGATAAAATTGTAAACGGATGTAAAAAAAAATATATATATATATATATATATATATATATATATATATATATATATATATATATATATATATATATATATATATATATATATATATATATATATATATATATATATATATATATATATATATATATATATATATATATATATATATATATATATATAATGTTCAATAGATAAAATTGTAAAAGGACAGATAAAAATCACAAAATAAATTAAAATAGTAAAGGATCAATAAATCACAGAATAAATAAAAATAAACGGAACAAACAAATTAAAAGCTGATATAAATTACGCTTTTTGGTGGCCGTCGAGGTCTTTTCTCATTATAACCGAGATTATGACGTTCTCGACATGCCGCCAATTTTCTTCTGACTCACCTGTCTTTTGTAAGTTTCCTCCTACATACTTTTTGTTCTTGCGAGAGTCTTCTTTGCCTCTTCGAGGGCTGTCCTGAAGACTCCGCATCCACCAGTACCAGCAATATGGTTCACATTTGCCTTATCGCCATACTTTTCTTTACAGAGGAAGCAGCTTGGGCCTCTTTTACAGTTTGCGAACTTATGATCGACTTCTCTGCACTTGAAGGACGCAGTCGATCTATCCGCCGCCTCACATTCTTTCCCTATGTACCCATAATCTAGGCATCTATGACGCCTATTGACCATTACTCTCTTCCTAATTGGGCACGACATAAAGACATTTTCCAACACTTGTTGGATTTCTTCTACTTGGGTAAGGCAATCCAAGTCGCGAATCTCCAGCGTTACCCTTCGATCCACAAACTGTACCTTACCCGTGCCTTCCACCGCTTTGGAAACCTCCGCGGTAAAGGACTCTTTATTGGAGTCGCCTCTGATTTTAATTAGGAGGTCTCCCCTTTTTGTAGCATTTGCAACTACGTGATGGAGCAAAGCGGACTTCAGATTCGTGTTCAGCGCATCAAAATACATAACAGAAGGGTGGTCTCATTCCTCGGCCAGGGTACTTTTATTTTTTTGTGTGGCTGTGTAATGAAGGAAATATGGTAAGATTAATAATAAAAATATTAATAATATTAATAATCCCTGCCAATGGTTGTCCACTGCCGAACATCATCGATGTCTTTGATGTGTTGGAATTAGTGGGCGCTTATCCACTGCCAAACATGATTGACATCATGGATATTTTCCGTAGACCTTGCCGTGATAGCGGGGCTTTTCACTAAGGATAACCAAACAGAAAGAAACGAACATGATGACCGAACGTCAAAAACTGGAATACCTGCAGGGTAATACTTCGGATAAATCCCTCACCGGATCCGATTTATCGGCCACACGTCAGGATTTTGACATAACATCAAAAAACAGCGGATTTTAAGTGACAGGAGAACTTTTTTAAATCTGGGTGTTTTTGGGGTCGCTGATAACGAATTTAACGTCAGATTTTATAGATACAAATTTTTGTAAAAATCCAACTATTTTTAAAAATTCGTCCGACATTTTCAATTTTATAAACCTAACGTTAAATTCATAATCAACGACCCCAAAAACCTCTAGATACCAATTTTCGTAAAAATCCAACTATTTTTAAAAATTCGTCCGCCATATTGGATCCGTCATTTTGAATTTTATAAATCTGACGTTAAATTCGTAATCAGTGGCCCCAAAAACCTCTGAGTAATAAGATTCAAGCAAATCTGTCATTATTTAAAAAAGTTCTCCTGTCACTTAAAATCCGCTGTTTTTTGAGGTTATGTTTAAGGAATGAAGAGCCAGACTTTGTATTAATTTCCTCCACAGGATTTACTAAGTTTATTTATCCAAAAATGGCTATTAATTTTTAAGAAGTTGGAAAATTAAAACTTTATCATGTTTAATAAAAAATTTAATATGAATAAGATAAATAAAAATATTTCTTACCGACAAAGGATCCGTTTTTGAGCATATTAATTTCCTCAATAGTTTTAAAATTATGAACTATTTCAGGAAGCTTATAATTGTTTTCGTCATTATCAATATCAATATTGACTCCATATTTAATTGAATTTCAAATTTGTTATTAAAGTTGTTGAATATAGCATTTGCTAGTGTAACAAGAAAAATTTTTATAATTTATTGATCTCCATTCTATTTTTTATTAATTAAACAATAATGTATCAATAATATAATTTTAGATTTCGTCGAAGAAAAAGAGGCTTGTGACCATACTTTTCTCTAAAAATAATCGTATTGTAAATCTAAACAAGTTGTTCATTTCCTGACCATTTAGTTTCCTCAATATAATTTTCGACAATTATTTAAATTTTTATTTTAAAAAAATTAGTTTAAAAAGTAGAGATAAAAGATTTAAGATTTCTTAACAAATTTTTTTACTGTACTTTAGTAAAACACATTTAAATTTTTTTTACGTATAAATATATTTTTGTAAACTTAAAAAGTTCACAAATAAATCCCTCAAAACCAAATTTTGTTTACTTTATTCCCGTGTCTAAAAAAAATTCTTGAAAAACAGGTTCAAAAGAGGCCTCAAAGGTGTCACTCTCTATTAAAAATTTTAAGTATTAAATTTTAGTAGATTGATTTTGTTGACTTTAAAATATTTTTTAGATTTTATTATTTTTCAAATTAATTAATATTAATTTTAGTAAACCTTTATTAACATTTTTGTTCTTATACTGTAAATGATAAAATGTCTTACATTTGCTTTAACTTTGAAAAAAAATGTTTTAGATAAAGTAGGGAGAGTTTTTAGGGTTCATAACTTTCCCTGTAGAACGAATTTCGCGATTCTGCGCTTATTGTTAGAAAGATCAACTCAAATGCAATGTTTTTGCTGAGCATTGTAAAAAATTTGACCAAAAGATTCGGAGTTTTAAGCATTTTAAAAAAATGTTGCCAAGGTTAAACATGGTTGCCAGAGTTGAGCCACTGTACACTGAAAAAAAAAACTAGTAGATTTGACTACTTTTTAACTACTCTACGTAATTCAATAGGTCCTCAACTGAATTCAAATAGTTGTACTAACTATCATAAAAGCAGTTAAGACAACTAAGAATGTAGTTGGTTGAATGTGATTTAGTAGTTTATTTGACTAACTTTAAAGTAATTATAACAACTAAGATTTTGGTAGTAGATTTTACTACTTAAAGTAATTCGATAGGCTTTAACGACATTTTTGTTGTAGAATTAACTATTATTTTGTTTTTAAATCTACTACTTTAAGTAGTAGGTTTTACTACCTAAAGTAATTCGATAGGCTTTAACGACATTTTTGTTGTAGAATTAACTATTATTTTGTTTTTAAATCTACTACTTTAAGTAGTAGATTTTACTACCTAAAGTAATTCGATAGGCTTTAACGACATTTCTGTTGTAGAATTAACTATTAAAAGTAGTTAATGATCTGTTTTATAAAGTAAAAATTAACATCTTTTTGTTTTTGTCAGCAACTACTTAAAAGTAGTAGAATTATTTATTATTATTTATTAATTATTATTATTACTGAAATTCATTTTTCATCTCCTCTAGCATTCCTATTGGTCACATATACTTTATAATTTTCAACACTTATGTACATAATGGAGAAAAATCCTCAAACGCCGGGGATTGAACGCACGACCCTAACATTCGCAAACCGATAACCTAACCACCTAACCACGCTCGCACGCTACGATGGTCTGCATGAAACCTGATGACATTCTTGACATAGATCAACCGACAACGTAGTTCATTTTACAATGTAATGTAGTAGTATTTACTACTTTTACTAGTTCTTTTATCTTCTTTAAATTCTTATTTCTGAACTTTGCTTTATTTAAAAATGCTGTTCAATCCTTTCTAATTACTTTAAGTAGTACAATCTACTACTCAATGTAGTAAAACTTAAGTTCAAAAAGTTAAAATTATCTATTATTTTCTCACCAAAACTACTGCATTGTGTAGTAGATTTTGCTACTTAGAGTGGTTCGATAGGCTTCAACAATATTATTCATTTATTTTTATTACTCTAATGTTGAAGTCAAATCAACTACTATAACTACATAAAAGTTGTAAAGTCTATTACACGAAAAAGGTTTGACTAATAAAAAAATTAGTTCCCTCTACTACTTTACGATAGTCAGTTGTGCAAGTCACGTGTTGTTTCAAATTCAATCGTATAAATTCTTTAATTCAACAATTTGGTGTTAACTATGTTAAAGTAGTAAAATTTACTAGTTAAGAAAGTGTTACGTTACTTACAAAAGTAGTCCCTTTTACTACTTTCTATTTATTACTATAAAATTGTTAAATTTACTACTTATAAAATGTTGAGTAAACTATTATCTTAGTTGTTCTTACTACCGCACTGTAGTCAATTCTACAACTTACCTGTTGTTAAAATTTAACTACATATATTAGTAGAATCAACTACTATTTATCAACTACATAAAAATAGTTAAATTAACTACGCAAACCGGGTTAGACTAACTAAAAAAGTAGTTGTTTTTACTACTTTTCACTTAACTACCCATAAGTAGTTGAATTTGTCAGCCTAATTTTTTTCAGTGTAGAAAATCAATTAAATATTTGGGTAAATAATTAAAAATGACCTTCAAATGATAGAATGATACTTGGAAATGAGGAAAACGTATTTTGCTGAAGAGGGTACCAATGTTGGTGCCAAAACGAATTAAAAAAAATTTTTTTTGAATCTTTTTAAAAAAATAGTTTTTAAATTTATATTTTTGTTAAAAGTTAGATTTGTTAACAGATTTTCACCTGAAGAGGGTACCAATGTTGGTGCCAAAACGTTGTGCCAGACATTTATTTTTATTTCTTATAAATTTATTTTTAATGGAATGCTTAACCTGAGTTCCTCAAATTGATTTTTTGTTTTTAAGACTAAACATTTTTTTAATTAATTATATAATAATTTTTTAAAAAAGTTTTATTAAGCTTTTTAAATTAAATTTTTTCAAATTTGTCTTAATTTTTATGTACAGAACGATACTGTGGACAGATATTATATGTTTGTGATTGACATTTATTCACCGAAGATGTGGGGATTAAATTAACCTTATTTTAGTAATCAAAATGTTAATATATTATATAATATTTTTACTATAAATATATTTTTTTTGTTTCAGAACGATGATAAATACAATTTATTTCATCTTTATTTCCACATTCCTGTAGAATGGATTCATTTTACAACAAACTTTAAATCTTTGAGAGACATTCTTTTGCTATCCATTGCAGCGAAAAACTATAATATTTTTAACCAAGATTGTGTTGAGGGCAGCTACTTCGTACAGCATTTAGGTTTAGTGGTGTAAATCCAGAAATTTAGTGAGTTTGACTATATATATTTCAAAAGAGAGTAGATATTGAAGACCTTTGATATTGAAGAACTGGGGGATAATTGCATGGTTCTTTTTAAGGAAAAAAGAGGAGATTCTGTGGAAGAAGAAGAGGACATTCCTGCAATAGATATAAGATTTTTCAGTAGTGCTAAAGAATCTCTAAACGTTGCAAATGAAGATGAGCAGAATGAAAATCAATCAATGAAAGTAGACATGAAACCAACAATCATAGAAGAAAACGAGGAGAATACGGAGGTGGAAGAAGGAAAGGAACCATAAAAAAATAAAGCTTGAAATTAAAGAAGATAATGTAGAAGAAGTAGAAGATTATGTGGAAGAAGAAGATTATGTCGAAGAAGAAGATGATTATGTGGAAAAAGAAGATTATGTAGAAGAAGTTAAAGAAGTAATATTAATAATTGATAGTGATGAATGAGACAAAATTTATTTTTAAAAAGTATCTCAAATTTTTTTTATATTTACATACCATTTTCTACTTTTATGTAAACAAAATTATTATGTAAAAGAAACAGTTTTAAAATTGAATTATTGATGTAAAAATAAATAAAATATAAAAAATTGTTAATGCTTTAATTAATACAGTTTTCTAATAGAAATATATAGGTTTTACAATATTTTTAAAAATGTAACCCCTTTTTTTGCTGTTATTGGTACATAATTTACTATTTTTAAATTACTTTTTTTTACTTTAATCAAAATAAAAAATTAGAATTAATTTATTTAAATAAATATAACTTTAATATTTAGAATATATAATGAAAAAAACTGTTGTCTTTAAATTTTATATTTTATACTTTACATTTATATTTTATTGGAAATATCAGGGCGCACTGCAGAGTGAAACAATGCAATTATGATTTTTAAAGTCGGTTATTTAGACTGTCAGGATTAGACACAAAATGAACACAGTTCGACAAAAAGATATAGACAAAGAAATAGTCACACGCGGGCTCAGCTAACATTATGATTCTCGGAGAACATTTAGTGTAGCGTCGCGTCGTTCCGATTGGCAGTGTTGCCAACTATAAGAAAGTAAATGACTCGATAACAATAAGAAAAATAAAGGACGGAAAATAGAGTCCATTCAAATGTCCAAATTGAAAAAATCCAAAAATTTCTTAAAGAAGAGACAATTTAATTTAACCAAAAAAATTTTAATAACGAAAAATCAGTAGTCTTCTGAATCAAAACTTCCACAATTAGATAATAAATTTTTCAAGTTTACGACTATCTGTATAAGAGATCATTCGAAAAGAGGGTCAGCTACGATTTATCGGTTTGAAAAATAAGAATTTGTCAGTAGAATTATAGATTTTTTAAAATAACTCATTAATTAAAATTATAACAAATAATATAGTTCACTCAAAAAATAATATTTCATCTTTTGCTGATTATCGGAAGTGGTTACTTTTTATGAATTGTGAATTTAATTAATTTTGATGACCCAGATATTAATTAGAATTGTTCTAGCAATAGTTTAGGACCAGTAAACAATTTTGGTACCAACAATTGTTAGTAAACAGAAGTTAAAGTTATCTCAAAAAAAATTTCATCTTCTGCTGATTATCGGCTGTGGTTACTTTTTATGAATTGGAAATTAAATTAATTTTAATAACTTAGATATTAATTGGAATTGTTCTAGCAACCCAGTGGGCACAGGGACGTCTAAAAGACGTCCCTTTTTGTCCGCGGACAATTCGGGGACAATGATGGTAATGTCTCTGAGTCATCAAAAAGACGTCTAAAAGACGTTCTATGTCTGGTCTAAAAGGCGTCTAAAAGACATAAGAAAGGACGTCTAAAGTACGTCTTAAAGAGGTTTTTTGGACGTCCAAAAGACATAAAAGGGACGTCTAAAACACGTCTTTTAGACCTTCTTTTTACATTCCTTCAGATTTTGAATAGACATTTCTTTTATAACATTTTCTAAGTTGAAACCTAGAAATATTGTATTAAATTTATTTTAAGTTTAATTTTATGTTTTCTAAAATGTGGAGAAATAATGAAAAAATTCCTACGAAGCTGGGATCAAACTCGGATACCTTGGGCTTGAAGCGCTGCGCCTTAAGCACCTCAGCCGTTCAAGACAGATATGAACCTCTACAAAGTTAACGATCTCACTTGTCAATGAAATGAATTTAACTTAGAAAAATTCCAATGAATTTCACATTTATGAATTTCTAAGTCCAAGTTGAACTTAGAAAATAATATTTTCTATTTATGAAAATTTTTCTATTTTTAAATGTTGAATGAAAAAGACGTCTTTTAGACATCTTAAAGACATCCAATGGTCAAGACATAGAACATGTATGGGACGTCTTTAAGACGTCTTAAAGACGTCTTTTTGTACAAGTCCAAAAGACGTCCCCAAAAAGACATCCTTAGGACGTCTTTTGAACAAGTGTGCCCACTGGAAATAGTTTAGGACCAGTAAACAATTTTGGTACTAACAACTTTTAGTAAACAGAAGATAAAGTTCGCTTAAAAATTAATTTTCATCTTCTGATGATTATCGGCTGTGGTTCCTTTTAATGAATTGTAAATTAAATTAATTTTCATGACTTACATTTTATTTGAAACTGTTCTAGCAATAGTTTCGGACTACAAAACAATTTTTGTACCAACAATTGTTAGTAAACAGAAGATAAAGTTCGCTCAAAAAAATGTATTTATCTTCTGCTGATCATTGACTGGTTACTTTTTATGAATGATGAATTAAATTAATTTTGATGACCCAAATCCAAAAATGATGAGTCACATCATATTTTAATTTTTTTGGAGGACGCTGATTACGAATCCGATGGCAGTATTTAAAAAATCAAAATGGCGGATACAATATGTCCGACATTTTTTTAAAATTTTGATTCACTTAAAACTTGTCACTCAGGGGTTTTTGGGGTCGCTGATTACGAATCTGAAGTCAGTTTTTCAAAATTAAAAATGGCGAATCCAATATGGCGACTGAAGTTTCAAAAATTTATTGAATATTCAAATAACGATTATCTTTTAATATGATAAATTTTGATTTCAAATATGAGTTGTTAGAAAAAAATCTTTACAATTTTTTCTAAAAACTAATAATTCTTAAGTATAATTTACAGTCGAGGTATTTTCTAAACAAAGGGCCTAGCGAAGTAAGCATGCAAAATCTGCCCCCGCTCAAAAAAATTTGAAATTCTTGTTACATGTTGGCAACATTAAGATAAAATTTTTCACCAAATATTTTTTCAAAAAATGTATTTTTGTAAGAGTTATAGAGGGGGAAAGAAAAATCAAAAATTTGTTTTTTCTCGAAAACCACTGGATCGATTTTAACCCTCCATCCGTCGCACCTTTTTTTGTAACGCGATCCGTTTAATGTAAAGAAGAAGAGTGCGGTAAAAGGTACTGAGAATATGAAATTATAATTTTTTGTATTTTAAAAATTATAAATAAAAAAAGAAACTGGGTGAGGGAAATTCTCACCATGCGACGGATGGAGGGTTAATGAAATTTATATGTGTTTTATAAATTCATAAGAGGAATTTAAAAAAAAAATTTTTAAAAATTTTGCTCGAAAAAAACCGAAAAAAACCCAAAAAATTTTTTAATTTTCAAAAAAAAATTTTTGGTCTTATTTTACAGATACTACTTTGGAATTTTTACAGAAAATTCTCCTAAATGTGTACTTTTAAGAAATATTTTTGTCGATTTTTTTAATTGGGTACCACATAGTTAAAAAATTAAAATCCTAGGTGGCGCATCATTCCGGCTGAAGCACAATGTATCAAGTAACTGATTATTTTTAAATTATGTGGTACCCAATTAAAAAAATCGACAAAAATATTTCTTAAAAGTACACATTTAGGAGAATTTTCTGTAAAAATTCCAAAGTAGTATCTCTAAAATAAGACCAAAAAATTTTTTTTTGAAAATTAAAAAATTTTTTTTTTGTGTTTTTTTTTGGTTTTTTTCGGGCAAAATTTTTTGAATTTTTTTTTTTAAATTCCTCTTATGAATTTATAAAACACATATAAATTTCATTAAAATCGATCCAGTGGTTTTCGAGAAAAAACAAATTTTTGATTATTCTTTCTCCCTCCATAACTCTTACAAAAATACATTTTTTGAAAAAATATTTGGTGAAAAATTTTATCTTAATGTTGCCAACATGTAACAAGAATTTCAAATTTTTTTGAGCGGGGGCAGATTTTGCATGCTTACTCCGCTAGGCCCTTTGGTCTCTGAAGGATTCTAACGGTGGTTTTGTTTTACCGATCATCTTATTTTTTCATGATGTTCAAATGTTCTCTTAGTGTGGTAAATAATAGAGTTGAATCATTTTTAAAAAATTTAGTCTCTGACCAAATTATTATAAATTTAAAAATTATATCAAACAGCCTTTCTCAAGGCTACAAAATACTTACAATTTTTAAATTATATCAATCGGCCTTTTAAAGGCCACTAAATTATTACAAATTTGAAAATTATAACAAATAGCTTTTGTCAAGACTACAAAACTCTTACAGTTTATAAATTATATCAATCGGCCTTTTTAAAGGCCACCATTTCATTATATTGGATCTGCCATTTTGAATTTTGAAAAACTGCCATCGGATTCGTCATCAGCGACCCTGAAAATCCCCAAATGGCAAGTTTTAAGCAAACCAAAAAAAATTTTCAAAAAAATGTCCGCCATATTGGATCCGCCATTTTGAATTTTAAAAAACTGACTTCAGATTCGTAATCAGCGACCCCAAAAACATTTATATATTAATTGATAAATATATTTGATTATTTTAGAATTTAGTGTCTTTCAGGTGACACATTAATGACGCCATTTTGAAAGCAAATTAATCGGAGGTTTCTATTCCAAGCTTTATTTTAGATCCCTAAATAAGTGTTTATACCATAGTAGCTTTGATTTTTATTTACACTCGATTCTCGTTATAACGACGATCTCGGGACTTCAAAATCTCGATATTACGACGGAAGGAGGAATCCTACTTCACGTTCTATTCAAACACATGAATTTATCTGTGATTAACAGAACAAAACGTCAAATACGTGTAAAAAATTTAGTAAAGTATGCTTATTTATATTAAAAGTTTCTGCATTATGGAATCAGTGTTTAAAGAAAAAGTAAGAATTTTTAATAATAATCACATCACTAGATTCTTTAGGTTAAATAAAGTTAAGGGTTGATTAACTTAGTCGTTTTTTTTGAGTTAACCAAAATTTTGGTTAAATTAAATTCTTAAATTCGTTCGTGTTTTTTTTGTCGTTGTATCGAGAGTTTTAATGTTCGTTGTAACGAGAGAACGTTGTAACGAGATTCGTTATAACAAGATTCGAGTGTATTTGCAAAAAACAATTGACTTTAAAAAAAAGTTAATTTTTAAGGAATGAAGAAAGTGAAACCTTGAGTGGACCACTCCTAAAAAAATTGCAAAAGATATTCTAAATTCTTTAATGTATTTAATATTTCTGATATATTGAAACAAAATTTATGCTTATGCAGCTTCAGACCAGTATGTGTCGCAATGTTTATATGTGAAACCATTTTTAATAATTTTGGCACATATCACATCAATATCCCAAAAAAATTAATAAAGAATATAAAACGTAGTTTCAAACCAATTTATTGTCAATTTATATCCATAAAAATGGTAAATGACATTAAAAATAGAAAAAACAGGCAGTCCACTCATGGTGACATGCAACTTTTTATAGCTGCCACCACAATTTTTTTTGAGTAAAAATTATCACTTAATTAAACTAAGATAATCAATTTCAATGTCCAAAGTAGTAGGAGAAAAATAAGTTACCTTTTAAAACTTAAATTTTACACTACTTTTACACTTTCGAATCACTTTACTTATTGTAAGAGCGACTTCTGTTTTGGTTTGAGTTCTTAAAACTGCGTTACATCAAACGATAACGTATATGTTTATTGAAGAACTTAATTTCCTACAGTTTCTAGGTGCGGTGCTGCTATTCGCACTATTTATTGCACGGTTCCGCTGTCAGATAACTTAAAAGCTCAGGCGGTCCACTCAAGGTGACATTACCCTACTTTTTTTCTTGAGATATAAATTGCAAAAAAAACCTCTTCATTGAAGGAAATTTAAGATATGATATTTACATGAAATTTATCCTTCTTATAATTTTACAAATTTTAAATCTATCATTATTCCTTATTTTCTTTCTAGGTAACTATTTTCTTATTTTACAATAACCAAGAGGTGCATATTTTTAAAAAATGTGGTTAATTGATAAAACAAGTGAACGGAAACGACGAATTTGCAATTATAATATTCTTTAAAAATTTAGAGAGCACGGAAACTTATTTTTATCGAATTTGAAAATAATACTTACCTACTATATGTAAATTATTTTGGTCTAGAATTAAAGAATGAAATTTGTACTTGATATTGTGCAACTATAAAATCTCAAAAAAAAATTTTTTTTCAATTGGCGTGCGCTTGAATTCCAGATTTCAAAATCGCAATTTTCACAAAAAATCTCTAACTTTAAAGAATTATATTTTTAATATTTACACTATTAAATTGATTATATCTTAGCCTATTTGACTCTAAGTTTATTGAACTTTAAAATGATCCTGGTTTGATAGCTCTTACATCTATTTTTACAGAAATATTTGAATTTGAAGTAAAGCGAGCATTTAAAAGTAATCAGTACAAATGTACTGAAACTTTTTGACCCCAGTGTAGGTCAAATTTGACATAAATCTTGACGTAATGTAACAAGCTCGTGATTCGATTCACATCTTTTTTAAAAAATTTTGGAGTCGATATAAAATTAACACTATTGAAGATCGACGATATTTGTCAAAACTGAAGAAAGCAGTAGTTGAATTAAACTCACAACATATCACAAATACAATTGTTCTTAAAAATTCTCATCAGGCATATATTGGATCCGCCATTTTGAATTTTGGAGAACTAAGGTTATATTCGTAATCAGCGACCTTAAAAACCTCCGAGTGACCAGTTTTAAGAGAATATAATTGTTTTTAAAATTTATCGTCCGCCATATTAGATCCGACATTTTAAATTTTCGAAAATAAATTTATATTCGTATTCAGCGACACCAAAAGCTCCCGAGTAACAATTTTCCAGCAAAATAAACTATTTTTGAAAATTTCCTCTATTTGTTTATAATATTGATTTAAAAAAGTAACTTTAGTCTTCATTTTGGGGCAGCCATTAAAAAATTTAATTACGAAAATAGTTCTATCTTGTAGCCCCACTATTTTCAACGCGATATTTATAACAGTAGAAGTTATGTTGAAGGGTTTAGCTACGAAATTTTTTTTTAAAACCAATGAAAAAATCCTAAAAAAATATTTTTTTTTAAAATGTTGTATATATATATTGTTTATTTTACATTTTTTAGCACGCCATTCAAAAGAGAGACTCATGATACATAAGAAATGTGTATTCAAAAATTTTTCTTGTAGCATTTTAATATTGAAATATGTCCTTAAACATTAAGTACAAAATTTGTACATCCCGTCTTCAATGGGTTAAGTTCATTTGAAAAATATATGTCGTCCTTTTTGTTTGAAAAATAAATTATTTAAATTGTTACATATAAACAATTAATTCATTGTTGCGTTAATTCGTATATTTCATAACTGTCTTTTTTTAACAGACCATTAATGTTATTTACAAACATGTTTACAATTTTCATTCGCAATACTTATACAGATTAAATAATTATTTTATTCTATACAATAACGAATTTTATCGATTTCTGAAAAACTTATCTGCCATATTGGATCCTCCATTTTGGAATTTTCAAAACTGTCATTGGATTCGAAATCAGCGACACCTGTTTAAATGTACTAATATCTTTAGTACCTTTCCGTCATTTTTACATGAAGGAAAGATTATTTCGTATATAAGAGGGAAAGAATAAATAAGAACAATGAGAATTATTTTAATGTATAAATTTATATGAACTTTTCATTACAATTTCCAAATTGGTACTGACGACTTTATCAATCTTCTTTCAAGATACCCTTTGTCTCAAGTATAGCGAGAGTAGGGATAAACTAAACAAATTTTGGAACACGTGCATTCGCCGAAGTTACTTATCTTGTTTAGAAAAATGAAACTTATAAATATATCGTATTGAGTATAATATGAATAACTGTCTTATAAAGTGAGACTTAATACATTATGGTTAAAGATTAATTTAATTAAATGAAAAAGTTAACAAATAATAGAATATAATTAATAATCATCATAAAATACTATATAAAAAATACAATAATTATTTTAATAGATTACTACATATATAGTGATTAAACAACACCAGAAACCCTTCATTTGTAACTTTAGTTACTTTAGCGCTTAACTTCATTTTACTGTTTGCATTTTTGCTGCAAATGTTGAAGGGATAATACTAAAAATAAAAAAGTAGTTTCATTCACTTAATCTAACGTACAATTGTCATTTTTAATTCAATCGAGGAACACAAGGGCTCAAAATTTTTGGAATGGAATAGACTATCAATAAAAAATTTAAAACATTTTTTACTGTTTGATATGGAAAAAATTAGCAGAAATTACTCAAAGTGTCTGAAAATTATTAAAAATTTCTTGTTTGATGTTTAATTCACTGTAATTCTCAATTTTCGATGAATTTTATTCTATGACCAATGAATTGGAAGGTAATTTTCTTACCTTTCCAACAGCACCTTATTCATTATATTTTGACAAACTGATTTCCTTACAGATAAATTTAAATGACGTCACATCTTGAGAATGCAGCTACAGCAAAACTACACATGGGGAAAAAATTAAAACAATGATTTCATTATAATTCAAGAATAAGAATAATAGTTATTATAAATATTAATTATTACTTGTATATTTAAAAACAAATTAATTAATTTAATTAATTTATTATTTTTCGTGAGATACTTAGATGTCCTCCATTCAAAAAAATTATTTTGGTACCAGGCTGGTAATAATTATTACCAGCCTGGTACCAAAACCCAGTGGTCAAAAAACCATCATTGTTTTAAAAACGTTCCAAAAACGTTTTTAGAACGTTTGTCATGTCTGCCAAATAATGTTCCAAAAACGTTCCATTGCTTTTAAAACGTTTTAGAAACATATAACGTTTTTGGGACGTTATTTAGCAGATATGAAACGTTCTAAAAACGTTATGGAACGTTTTTAAAACAACGATGGTTTTTTGCCCACTGGGAATATAATTGCAGACAAAACTACTATGAGGGTATAAAAACATAACTAAATTTTTTACCGGGCCTGTACTAATTTGCCGTCAGAACTCCTCTGTCGTAACTTTGTTACTTGACCAGCACCGGGCCGGTACTCTGCCGATTGTCATTTAATATCCGACCAGGTACAATTTTACCGGTGCCGGTATAAGTCCGACTTTACCACCGGGCCGGTAGCATGCCGGTCGTAAGCATCGGAACACCTCTGACACTTCTGCCTGGGTTGTTAAGTAAAGTATAACTCGTTTACAGTTCATTACTAATTATTATACAATCAGTTTCTTGTTGTTACTGATGATGCCTTTTACTTTAAACATTTGATACTTAAATTTTAATCTATATTACTAATAAGCATGAAATATATTATATTTATCTTTACTCCATTTTTTGCTACTATATACTGTTCCTTTGAGGTCTTATTAGCCCTCTATGAACTTATTCTTTCAAAATAAATAAATCAAAAAAATTACCGTAATGTTACGTGATATTAGGGATATAATACTTTTTTTCACATCAACTGACTTAGTCGTTTCATTATTGCTTGATTGTTATCAAGCCCTAACAAAATGTAAAGAAATTTTGAGATAAAATAGTAGAAACGCCATTAGTTGTAATGTTGACAGAGCTAAGTTTTATTGTCTCATACAAAACATATACCGCACGAATATTGTAACATACCTCTGTTTTCTAAGTGAAGAAACCGAGGTGGGCAAGCTAGGCTCTCCATTTACTCCATGCTCGATGTGCTCATAAGTGAGCACCCTGTGCCTACATGTCCAAGGATAATAAGAGAAAATAAGTAAAACCCTGAGGTACCAACCAGGGGGGTGATGGGAGGTGAACCTGTTCCTGAGGGAGTTCCTTGACCCTTCAGTAGAACACTGCTTGTTCGCCTCGCTTCGAGACGAAGCCAACGAAGTTGCCGCCATTATGCCAGCGGCTAACTCTTAGCTCCAAGCCAAAGATGCGTTGCGATGGACTAGAGGATTAGGAGTGGGGCACAAGTGCATACATACATGTAGGAATACTTGAGTCTTGATGTGTGCAAGGAATCAGGCAACACAGCACAATATCCCATCTCTACTGTACGTTCATCCACTCATGAACTCATACCACCATCAGGCCCACAGAAAAAATAAAACCATGTTGCAACTAAGAAGCTTTTAACCGTGAAGGGCTAAAGAGAGAACTAGATTTTCTACAAGCAACGTTGCCAACTTTTCTGTGAAAACAACTTTTTTTTTATGAAATTAACTTTAAGTTAATTAACAGCATGTGACTGATAGGATCCTAATTTGTTTTGATAGAAAAGTATAAAATTCCATAAGAAGTTGCAGAGATGTGCGAAAGAATTGGTATTTTTATATTATTTATTAAGACTTTCCATTTTTAGTAAGCATAATTGTAATAATTAAATTAGGAAATATTAAAAGTTTGCATATGAATGATATACAAGTTTGGTTGTAATAATCTGATTCGCTTTGATTGAAATAGAATAGTTAACTGCACTACCTGTTATAATTGACTAAACTCCCATAACAGTATCTCCACTTTTTAAATTTTGATCTTAAAAGAAAAGTGGATCTTCTATTGAACTTAGAAGCATTCTCCCTTCTTAGAATTTTTTAAGTATGTATAAAATATGTACTGTAAAAAAAGACACCTCAAAATGAGTTGTTAGAGGGACATTTATTTTAATTTAATGAAAAGACAGAATGTTAGTTATGTTTTCATTTCAAAGCTAATATTTCTTACTTTCATAATATCAAAATAATAAACTAAAAAACATGTTCTTCATTGTTTAAATG
Organism: Leptopilina syphax; assembly: GCA_032872505.1. Lineage (NCBI taxonomy): Eukaryota > Metazoa > Arthropoda > Insecta > Hymenoptera > Figitidae > Leptopilina > Leptopilina syphax. The sequence goes on from CM065472.1 coordinate 8,151,200, forward strand.
CAATTAGCAATAAACAAATTTTTTTATTTTTTTGGGTAAATTTTAAACAAATGCAGTTTTTTAACAAGTTATTACACATAAATTTCATGCATTGCAATTGAAAGCTAATGTTGACACCTTTCAAATGCTTTTTTAGCATAACTTAGAAGTTTTAGCATAACTATTTAGATAACTTTTAAGAAAGTTATCGTCATTTGTTTAAAAAAACAGTTGGTTTAGAAAAGTAACTTGCAAGACAAAAAAAGTTCATTTTTATATGCAGAATTTGGAAAAAGATATTAAAAAGTTTTTGTAAACAAATTCTTTTACCATATTTCTTTATGTATGTAAAGAAATCGTGTACAAACTTAAAATGACTTAAAATCTAAGGTCAAAGTGTGGTAAAACAAAATTTTATTAAAAAAATGTTTAATATTTTTTTCCTTATTCGACAAATGGTGCATCAGCGAAAAAACTGACTACACTAATTTTCGAGTCATTACCTTGAAAAATGGAACTGACAAAAAATGACAAAATGATTTGCTGTAAAAAAATATTAAATATGTTTTTTAACAAAAAAACATACATACAAACTTAATTTAGTTTTTTGTACCATATTATAATAATAATTTCTCACACAAAAAGTAATTAGAAATACGTTTAATTTGTATAAATTCTATATAAAACAACCTGAAGTATTAAGAAAATGTCGATTCGAGTAAATTTGACAGCAGTGAATTATAATTTTAATGAAATAATTATTTTAGTGGGATTACTATGAAATTTGAATATATGTAAATATACAGTTGAAAATATAAAGATTATTTAGAAAAATTTTTTATTTTTAAATATTCTATATTATACTATTTTTCTGAAAAAGAACATTATGATCCTCGACCATTGATGCACCCTTGTCAATTCTTACACTTACCCTATAAAAATGAACATTTTTTGTCCTACAAGTTCTTTTTAAATTAACTGTTTTTAAATTATAAACAATTTTAAAAATACACGGAGAAAAATGGATTATACGAGGTATAGTCTAGATAATACGTATATAATTATATATTTACATTGCATATAAGACAGTTGACCAGGATTATAAAATTGCACATCCAAGTATTATAAGTTTAAATTTATTGATCATATTAATTTGGATTATAGAACTGATATTTTTTAAAACTATTTTTAATAATAATAATATTTCTAATTTTATACTTCAAAAATTGAACTTAATAAGATTTTGATTTTAAAATGTTCAACATATTTAATTTATAAAATTTTGCCAGGTAAATTAGTTTCAAAATTTTAAATTTTAAAAATCCCAGGATAAGCCTCTACATTTTCACCATTATTAATTTTTTAAAATTGAAATACGATTCATAATCAGCTATACAAAAAACCAATAAAGATAGAGTTTCAAACGATTTTGTTTAAATATTGTCGAAAAATATTCGTCATATTGAATTTACTATTTTGTATTTTAGAAAACTTACTTCACATTCGTAACCAGCGACCTCAAAATCTGATTTCAAGCAACTTTGTTAATTTAAAAAAAATATCTGCCATTTTTTAATTTTAAAAACTGACTTCATATTCGTAATTAGCGACTCCAAAAACACACAAATATCTAGTTTCAAACGATTTCGTTGAAATTAAAAAAAAATATCTGCCATATTGGATCTCCCATTTAAAATTTTTTAAAACTGACTTTATATTCGTAATCAGCGATCTAAAAAAAACATACGAATATCGTTAACCTTTTTTTATTTTCACTTCCAGACTGTTAACAATGGTTTGTTGACATAACCTACATTTGAAACTATTGTTAAAGGACTTTAAAAATGTCTACCGAAACGTTAAAAAAACAGTCTGAAATTCTACTGAGGCCAGTACAATTTCAGTCTCAAACTTTGTATTAATAAAAAGTTTAAATTCTAATATCGAAAAATTTTTTGACAATTATATTCAATTGGTGAATTGAATTTTATTCGACACATTTGTTTGGCAAAAAATAAATTGATTAAAGTCACTTAAATTTTGAAGATTAAATATTTAATATGCTTTTTATGATTAAAATAGTATTTTTTTAATTAAATCTTTAGAATTTTTATTTCTTTTAATAAATTCAGTCTCTTATAAAATGATAATAATTCAATAAACTTTTTAAAAAATTCAATATAATATAATAATATAATATTTTTAAAAATTTCTTTCCTTCAATTATCAACATTTGAATGTTTTCAATCTATTTTTCGGATGAATACTACCAATTATTAAAGGATTATGGGTGAAGTTTAAATAACAATGCGTGAAATTATCATTTAATTAAAGAAAGTCTTTATTTAAATTATCACTTGGAAGATGCATTTGGTCTTTACTCTACCTAAGCTTTCGGCAGACTAACTGCTCATACAAAGGGACTTATTACGTAATGTCAAAAAGTGACAGTATTAGCGAACTTCTTTGTTCGATCTTTAGTTTACGTTATAAAGATTATCATCCGCCGCTCTGTCGCCCCATAATATAAACTAAACCTTACTCAGAACTAACTCGTAGATATTTAATATAGAATTAAATAAAGATAAATTTTTGATATATTTTACTTTAATAAACTAACAGGGTAGGCTGACACTTTTTCTAAAAAAATATTTTCTAATCTTTTTTGTCAAAAAAGTCGATTTCTAATGAAATATACTTTCTAAAAAAAGTTTTTCTAAAAAGTTATAATTTCTAATATTTATTTTCCTAAAATTTGTAGAATTCCAGAATTTTGATAAAAATTAGAAAATTGTTAAAAAATTAAGATTAAGAAATAGAAACTATTTTTCATAATATTTTTTCTTTCTAAATTACAATTCTGTTTATAAAATTATAAGTTTCTTTTTGAAAAAGAAGAAAAAATTTATAAAATTTCTATTTCTTATCATTATTTCTTAACAAAATTCTGTTCTTTGAAAAAAAATAATGTGCACCATTTTTATACTAAAATTTTCAAAGTTAATATTTATAAAAATTTTTTTCAGAAAATTTTAAATATCTTTTAACTAGATTATTTTAAAATTTTGTTCAAAAATTTGCATAATTTACAGTTTTTATTTATTTTAATTTTAATAACAGAAGCCATTAAAAAAATCGCAAATGGATCCAAGGCAGAGAAAACAGTAATATTTTAATTTTTTCACGGATTTTCTAAAAATCCCAGTATTCAAATTGAATTATAATTTCTACTCCTCGGAAGCAATTTTTTCGTTTGGTTATTATTTATTTTAATATTAGAAGTCATTGAAAAAATTTACAAGAGGATCGAAGGCGGGGGAGTCGCATGATTATTCACCAAATGTCATTTTACCGAACTGTCATTTTAAGGAATTGCATTTTTTCGAACTGTTATTTTAACGAAATGTCACTTTTGCAAATCGACATTTTTACGAATTTGCCACATTTGCGAAAAGTCATTTTTGCGAAATATCATTTTTACGAATTGTCATTTTTACGAATCGTTATTGTTTCGAAACGTCATTTTTCGATTTGTCATTTTTACGAAACATTATTATTGCGAATTGCCATTTTTACGAATTGTCAATTTTGCGAAAAGTCATTTTTGCGAATTGTCATTTATGCGAATTGCCATTTTTGCGAATTGACATTTTTACGCATTGTCAATTTTGCGAAAAGTCAGTTTTGCGAATTGTCATTTATGCGTATTGACATTTTTTCGAATTGTAATTTTACAAATTGTCACTTTTGCGAAAAGTCATTTTTACGAAATATAATTTTTACGAATTGTCATTTATGCGAACTGTCATTTTTTCGAATTGTCATTTTTACGAAATGTCACTGTTGCGAATTGTCTTTTTTGCGAAAATTGACAATTAGTAAAAGTTATATTTCGCAAAAATGACTTTTCGCGAAAGTGGCAATTCGTAAAAATGACGTTTCGCAAAAGTGCCATTTCGTTAAAATAACAGTTCGATTAAATGCTATTCGGTAGAATGACAGTTCGGTCAAATGACATTTGGGCAATAATTATGCGCCTCAAGGCGGGGTAAGTAATGATTTTTATTTTTTTTCAATAATGATTTATTTTATATTCTAGGATTTCTGAAAAATCCGCGTCAAAAAATAAAAATCACTGCTTTCCCCGCCTTGGATCCTCTTGCAATTTTTTAAAAATGGGTTCTAACATTAAAATAAACAATTATCAAATGAAAAAAATTGCTTCTGAGGCGTGGAAATGATAATTTAGTTGAAATAACGAGATTTTAAAAAAAAATCATAACTATTATAAACATGGAACAATATAAATTAAATTTACTAAACTTTTTCTGTGGAAGGCAGGTAGGCAGATTGCTATTGTGATAATTCTTTAAATCATTCACACCCGCATCGCGCGCGTAGGATTTTGCTAGTACAATATAATTATAAATTATTATTATAATAATATAATATCCTAATTATAATAATTGGTTATAATAGTCTGTTGTTTTAATTATTAACAATAGTATTTACAAAAATAAATTAATTAAAATTTTACTTTTCTATAAATATGAACATTGATAATAAATTAATTGTATAATTATGTTATTTTTATTATTATTAATATTATTAATGATAAATTAAATATTAAAAAAATATTAAAAATACTAAATTACTTATGCATTTTAATAACAGAAAAATGTTTTCTTTTAAATATTAGTTTAAATATTTATTAATTTTAAACATACCTACTATGAAAATTAAAACTACAAAAATTAAACCTACTAAAACTAAAAAAAAACTAAAAAAAACTACTAAAACCTTTTATAAATGAAAATCCAAATTAATTGTTAATTAGTAATTAATAAATAATTAATAATTAATTTATTTGTTTAACTATTACAAATAATTATTCTGTAGGTAATTATTCTTCTTGAAATTTATTTTCAAAAAAATACTTCTTGAGTTTATTCAACTTTTTTTTTACTAATTTTAACAAACCAAATTTTTAATTAATTTATTACTATTACTATAATTAATAAATTATTATTATTATTTAAACCTACATTTCGCTTCACATTATTAATATACATTGCATACAAAACACTTAGAATTACAACAACAAAATATTATTATTTTAAATTGTTTATAAAAAAATTATCCGAAAATATGAAATATATTTTATTAAAATTGGACTACCTATTTTTACCATAAAAACAAAATAGAATTTTTAAAAAATATTAATTAAATTAATTACATCAATTGAAGTAAATATCCTTGCAGAAAAAAGTTTAGCCAACCTGATCAGTGGGTTAAGACCTTACGGGGGGTAAATTTTCGAAAATAAAAAAACACATTAAAAAACACAAAACTTATATTTTTAATTTTTTCATTGAAAATTTATACAATTATTTTAAAATTAACATAACCAAAGAAAATTAAATTTACTATAAAAAAGAGCACTCATTTTTTTATTTTATGCATTTTAATGTTAAATATCAGTATTTTAAAAAAATAAGTATTTTCCGTAGAATGCCCCACATTCTGCTGTTTACTTAAAAAAGAATTTGTCCCAGGGGATCAGTTCATTAAACTTCACCTAAAGTCGATGCAGCGTATTTTTAAAAAATCTCATAATTTGTAAAAATGATGTTTAATATCTAAAGAATTAATTTATTTTGAGAATTATTATTAAAAATTTTTTGATACAACTTTGTTGATTGATATTTTTTAGAAAATTAGATAATTTACTTGTATAAATACATTATTATGTAAACATACCCGAAATTATAGATAAAAATTGATTTTAAAACTTACCTATAAAATGTCAAAAGTCACTACATTTTTTTTACATTTATCTAAAAAGTTTATAAATATTAAAAAATTTATTACTACTTACTGTAAAGTAGTTTCAATGTACTTTCATATTATGTGCTAACTATTTAATCTTATATAAATATATATTATAAAATTAAAAAGTTAGCACAAAATATGAAAGTACATTGAAACTACTTTACAGTAAAGAGTAATAAATTTTTTAGATAAATGTAAATAAAATGTAGTGACTTTTGACATTTCATAGGTAAGTTTTAAAATCAATTTTTATTTATAATTTTGGGTATGTTTACATAATAATGTATTTATACAAGTAAACTAGCTAATTTTTAACAAATATCAGTCAAGATAGTTGTATCAAAAAAATTTTTGATAATGATTCTCAAAAATTAATTCTATATAGATATCAATCATAATTTTTACAAATTCTGAGATTTTTCTAAAAATAGGCCGCAAGGACTTTAGGTGAAGTATAATGGTCTGACCATGGGACAAATTCTTTTTTAATTAAAACAGTAGAATGTGGAACATTCTACTCGAAACGGACAATCCGAAATTTCTAATGGAAAATAATTACTTTTTAAAATGCTGCTATTTACATTAAAATGCACGAAATAAATAAAATCAGGGCTCTTTTTTCTAACAAATTTAATTGTCTTTAATATGGTTTATTTTAATTTTAAAATTGTATAAATTTTCATTGAAAAAATTAAAAACGAAAATTGGGTGTGTTTATTTTTATAGACCTTCGACCATTTAGAAAATTTTCGAAAAAGTCTTATTAAAAAATAGTTATATCTGTATGATTTAAAAGTTATTTAATTTATGAAGTCGTTGACAATTTTGTTGATTTAAATAAAGATTTGGTTCATTTTAATAAATACGTAAAATTTGTTCGGTTATCCGAAAGAAATTTTTTATTTGAAGTTGTTTGTTTCATTTAACCAAATTAGTGTTTTGAATCTAGAGAATATTGTTGAGTTAAATACAATTTGTTCGACACAACACACAAATTTGTTTTACTAAACCAAATCATTTTATTTGAGTCAAACAAAAATATTTGCTTGTCTCAAAAAGTACACGTGCGAATTTAAAAATGTCAGTCTCACTTTGTCTACAGTCCGCGTTCGCGTCAAATTCATTAGGTAAATCGAAGAAACACAATCATAAGTGTCGGTTAACTGAATGCATTGTGTGTAAGACTTACTGCATATTTAATTTGTACCAGTGTGAGAAGAATATTTACAATAAGTTTTTGTGAAGTTTTCAGTTGTGTAGTGATTATGTTCTTAAAACGCAGTTATTGCTTAAATGACGATGTACAAAATGTATTTTATTTATATTGCTTGTTATAAACTAATATAAATTAATCTGTAACACGCATAATAAAATACAATAAAAAGTTGAAGTAATAGAAAACTTAAAAAATATATACAATATATATTCAAACCGAATAAATAATTTGAAAAAAGTATTTTATTTTAATAAATTTTTTGTTTGTATAGAAAAAAATATTTGATTAAAGAAACTAAAAAATTTATTTGAGTGCAATAAAGTGTTTGGTTCATTCAAATAAAAACATTCAATTAAAAAATTTATTTGAATTAAATAAACATTTGGTTGACTGTATGGCAATGCATTTATTTAGTTGTTTCGAATAAACTTTTTTCTGAGTGTAATCGTCGTTCCGTCAATAATATTGATCTTATTTACGGGCATCACAGTACCTTTTTTCCTCAAAAAAGGTGAAAAGGGGAATTTTTTTCCTCAAAAAGGGTACCAAAAGGGGATAAAAATTTATTTGTTTATACAACTTGCATCTATAATTTCCTTGACTTTTGCTTGATTTCAAGACAAAATTTTGACTTTTTCCCTAAAGAATATTCTGCGATTCAGTCTAAAACTTCTTCAAAATTATTTTCATCATTTCAAATCAATTAATATTTTCTAAATTTTTTAACTAAAATTTTTCTTTAAATCAATTATTTACAATAATTTTTTTTTTTTAAATTCTGAGAATTTTCAAATGTATTTGTTTACAATTCAATTTTACGACATTTCATCGATTATTCAAAAATTCTTCAATTAAATATATATTTGAAAATAAAAACTTCAAATAATTTCAATTCAACTTTTTGAGAAAATTAAGCCTACAGCATTGTTAGTTAAAAATATGAAAAATTCAGATTTTCAAAGTCTTCAATTTGAAATTTTTTCAAAATTCAATTATTTCTAAAAATTCACGCTATAATGCTTTTAATAATCAATTATAATTGAAAATTTTAACTGAAATCCATTTTTAAATTAATTTTTATCAGACAATTCTACTAGAATTCAATTATTTAAATAAAAAAATAAAGGATTTATATTGAATAATTCAATGTTTCTTAATATTGAATTCTCATACAAAATCTCATCAACAAATTTTTAAATAATTAAATTCTTTCGACGAATTTTAATAAAATTTTTAAAAATAATTACACTTTTTGTGGCATTTGATTAAAATTATACTGAAAATAAATGAAATTCTGTGATGAGTTATTGATTATTTATGAAAATAATGGAATTATTGCGAAGAAATTTATAAAAAATTTGTAAATAATAAAATTCTTGTGAAATTTTTTTTTTTATGAAAAGAATTAAACGTTTGTTTAGAATTTTATTAAAATTTTTCTTAAATAATTGAATTCTTGTGGAAAATTTTATTAAAATAGTAGCAGATAGTAGATATTGTATAAAATTGAATATAGGAAAATTTTTGAAAATAATTGAATTTCTGCGAAGAATTTTATTATTTTTTAAAGTAATTGAAATTTTTGCAATTATTTTAAAAAATAATTAAATATTTAATTAAAATTAATTAAATATATATATTAAAAAATTTAACTAATTTTAGAATTATTTAAATTTTAAAAATTTTTGCAAAAATGTAAGTTCTTTAGAATTTCTAATAAAATTCATTAAAAATTAAAATTTTATAAAATTTGAAGTTAAAATCTTTTCAAATTCATCTATTTATGAAAATTGTAAACGAAACTATTTTAAAGTTGAATTAATTTTGTAATGTATAAATGAAATTATTCATTAAATAATTTCCAAGTTATAATTTTATGATAGTTGTTCAAGAATTAAGTTATTTTGAAAGAAATTATTGTCAGAAATGGAAAAAATTGAAGGTTTTGTATTAGAATTTTTGTTTTTTTTTAGAAAAAACTATTAATAATAATATTTTAATTATTTTAATGTTAATTAATTATTTTTCCAAAGATCTGCATTCTGTTGAATGCACCACCTAATAATTTATAAAATTCTTTATACGATGTCTATATTATTTAAATTATTAACATAAAAAAACATATTTATATTGTGTTGTGGTGTTAATAATCTAAATCAGATATAAAACGCACTGAATTCTATAACTTTGAGTCTAAATTTTATGATTACACTTTGAAAAAGATTTCAGAAAAAGAAAAACTTGTTTATTTTTGATTAGAAAAAGGTGAAAAAGGGGACAAATCAGCAAAAAAGGGGGAAAAGGTGACAAATCGTTAAAAAAGGTGAAAAAGGAGTTAAAATTGAAATAAGGGGACAAAAGGGGAAAAGGGGACCAACTGTGATGCCTGTTATTATTATATTATCATTGAAAATCCTATGCGGACTTCCTTTGGATGCCTGTTAAGACCCTAATGTAGATATGATTTGAAATCATATATATGGATTTGTTTTTAATAAAAAATGTGATGACTTAAATTTTATAACTGGTGTATCTATATTGCACGTCATCAAAGCGAAAGCAACTGGAAGTATTCTTCTTCTTTCACATAATTCTACCATCACTGTTGTCGAGACCAATAAACGTATTACGATTTGGTCTTCACCTTTGCCCTCGACTCCGCCCTGACGCCGACGATGACTCAGAGTATCCTTGCTGACTGGTCAATCCTGAATAAACCGAGTATAAGATCAAGCAGTATCTATCCATGAACCGCGGCACAATATTGTATATAGTGTAATACTTATGCCTGTAGAAAGGTAAGATAGCATATTGCCCGCAGCACTACACCGGTCATGTAGCCGCAAATATCTACTCTTCTCAAATGTGTATAGCCTTCCAAGAAACTAATAAACCTCCATACTTGAATGAGGTATATTAGTTGAATATACCAATATCACTATAAGGATACATCGTAGTATAATGTCTCTGTGATGAAGGGCCACTAGCGTAAGGTGGCGGAATAGATTTAAAAACAGGGAAAAAAGGGTGATGCTAACCTACAAGGGGGGGAGAAAGCAGAAGGCCCTGGAGGGGGGAGGCCCGCAGGCCGGCCTGCGGCTTAACTCAGTATCCCTGAAGCAACGGACCGTCTTGTATTATTTCGTATATGTTTTCTCTCTTAATTTTATAACGGCACAAGGTGCAAACTTTTAACAGATATATATTTTATTGAATACTGCTTAGTAAATGAGTGTGAGAACTATAGCTAATCTGGATAATTGAAAACCGGTTTATGATTTCTTACCCAGAAGCTATTTGAGAAATAATGTAATTGATAATATTCCTTCCTGTTTAAAGTGTTAAACATGCGTTTGAAGAAAATTTCAACAACAATTAAAATAAATTTTGCCTTTTAGTGTTAAAATAAATGAATAATCAATCTAACTTGATTGTCAAGTGTTTAGTACTATCATATTTTTAAAATTTCCAAAATTAAAAGTTTAAATAGTAACTTAATTGTTATGCTCGGTCGCAAAAATAAATAAATAATTCATACAATCTCACCGTTAAATAAGTATGCGGTGAACTTAAAATTCTATTTTTAGATTTTTATTGTGGGAATTGACGATTTACCATGCACGTGTTCGATGAATCCTTATATTTTTTATCACGTGTACTTTGGAAAAGACCTTGGTTGAGATAAACAATTACTTGGTCACATTCTTAAAAATTCTAAAAACCAAGAAACTGCAATCATTGAGAAAATGTTCAATTCATCAATCTCTTTTTTTAATGAGAACACCATTTCAAATCAGTGGTTAAATTTAAAAAGTGGAAATTGTAAATGAATCCAGTGGAGGATAGAGAAAAGAAGTCTGTTTCACATAATTACATTTTATCTTTGTTATGCCTAACAAAGCGAAGGATGTATAAGAGAAAAGTGCTACCTGAAGTGAATACAATGTTTACCAATGTGGATTAACAATTTTCGGATCGAAGGGTATATTTAACAGTTTAAAGTTATCCTAGATAAAGATTTAAAATTAACCTGTGAATAAATTCCGTTCCTTATGATTGTGCTGCGAATAAAATGTTCGAGATCAAAGAGATCAGTGTGTTTAAAAGTTGAGGCTGCGATTCCTTGTTCCAATCTGGATATCATTTTAAAAGTGAATTTTAGTGCACAAGTTGAAGAAATTATTTAAAGTGCTGCAAAAAAAGTAGAAACGAATGAATCTGTGAAAGTTATAAAAATTTTCTGGTTTTGAACCGTGTTACCTTTTGTAGATTAAGTGGACCATTAAGTAATGGTGATGCGGTAGTTGAAGGATATCTGAGGGAAGTCATGAGGGCGGCCGCCGCCTGCGTCGTGTTCCTTACCCATCTGATTCAGGTGGGTCTTTTAATTTTTAAGTTTCAGTTGCTTACTCACAAATTTAAATTGATCGCATTAAATCTAAAGATAACTACCTATAATTTTATTCATCCTATCACAAGAGTACCAGTCGCACAGAATATACAGAATATAACACTATAACTTGTTTCCAGGAAGCAGGAATGTCTAGAAAGAATTTCTCTATTATAAAATATCGATGCCATTATTCTTGAAGTAATACAAAAGTACTAACATTTCAAGCGTGAAACTACCCTGAGAAACTAACTTTTACTGAAAAGAACATAAGCATGAAGGAATATTATTATTCCATCAGAGAAGTAAATGTTGTACTACTCACAAATCAGTAGAATTTCTTGCAAATTATTCTATTCCTTATGTCAACTAAAAACATTGCTACCACTTAGAAAATGTGATAACGTAACTCAATTCTATATTAAAATAGGTTATTTATGCTCAATTTTCAATACCAAAATAAAATTAAATAATAAATTTTTAATTTAGAATATTTTTCTAATTAGTACACAAAAGTTTAACCCTTTCGCGACTCCGATACATACATATGTATACCACTTACGAAATTTAATAAAACTCTTATAATTTTAAACCAATTAATAAATATAGCTTTTTTTATTCACCAACGTTACTATATAATATAAATAAATAGGAAATTACATAGTACTATTATAATTATTATAAACAATAGGTATAAAATCATATTCGCTTGAAACTTGTTACTCGGTGGTTTGCAGGGTTACCATTTTGAATTTCGCAAATCTGACTTCAGTTTCGTAATCAGCGACCCCGGAAACCCCCGAGTTACAAATGTTATGCAAAAAACAATTTTTTAAAAAAATTCTGCCATATTGGATCCGCCATTTTGAATTTTGAAATTCTGTTTTTAAATTCGTAATCAGCGACCCCGGAAACCCCCGAGTAACAAATGTTATGCAAAAGACAATTTTTTTAAAAAATTCTGCCATATTGGATCCGCCATTTTGAATTTTGAAATTCTGTCTTTAGATTCGTAATCAGCGACCCCGGAAATCCCCGAGTAACAAATGTTATGCAAAACACAATTTTTTAAAAAAATTCTGCCATATTGGATCCGCCATTTTGAATTTTGAAATTCTGTCTTTAGATTCGTAATCAGCGACCCCAAAACCCCCCGAGTAACAAGTTCCAATAAAATCCACTGGCTGGGTTTCCTGGGGGCACGAAAGGGTTAACAAAAGAAAATACTAAACGTACGTTTTTAAAGATCATATTTAGTTGCAATCAGGAACAGGTCGTTTAAAGAGTATATTTTATTACAGATAATTCGTAAACAGATCGCTTTATAATAAATTGAACTAAGACCACCGGTTAACATAGACTATAAATACAAGAGTAAAATTGAGATTTTTTTATTTTTTAAAAATGTTTACATACCTGGGTGATTATCCTGAAAGGGGCCACTTCACGTGTCTCCAACATGAGGTTCATTATTTACATTAATTTTTTATTGATATTCTATCAAGTTTAAATTTTTTGAAACATTTATTTATAATTTACGAAGATTTATCTATCTTTATATAATCTTCTAATGCTTATATTTAAAGTTCTTCCTCGTTAAAAAACATATTTAATTTTGTCTTCGACTTACGGTTAAACAGCATGTATATTTTATAATTTTATTTTAACGTAATTAAATAATTTCAACATATTTATAATATATATCAAATTAAAGTTCAGAATCTAACCTTTATTTTTTTCTTATATTTGCTTAAAATAAGATAAAAAAAGTTATTGAAATTATTAATTAAAATAGTATTATCGATGAGAGTAAAAATTCAATTCATCTCCAAAGCCTCGTTTTCTAAATTTAATAATAACATCATATTTTTAACGTTTTAAACATAATATGTAATCTATGTAACAATATTTGATGATTAAGCCTAAAAATATTGTTTACAAAAATTGTAATATTTTTAAAATAAGAAAAGACGAGAATTTTTCCATTAAATTATCAATTTATCTCCGAAACCTTTTTTTATATTTGATAGGCGTTTTCTTTTGTTTTTAATTTTTTAATAATTGTTTTAAAAAATTCAACCCTCAAATTAAATTATTCATTTAATAAGAATAAAATATACAAGTAAAAAGTGTAATAAATTAAAACATAACAATTTATTATTTAAAATAAAATATTCCTACCTAGTTTATTTTCAAAATAATTAATTTAAAAGTTATAATTAATTAAACTTAACCTCTAGAACACATGATAGTTAAATGTTGCTGGAGGTCTTATTTCTGGAAATTAATTTTGCGCAACTTATATTTTTATCTTTAAACATCTTCAAATAACTCATTTATGAAAAAAAAGTAAAAAAAAAGGAATAATTTGATTTTTTGGAAATTCAACCAAAAAAGTGGTCTGTTTATTGAACCAGATCTACATATGTCTTATAGTGTTTTAGGTAATTATGCAATTAAAAAATTTTTTTTTAATTATGAATATAGAGTCAGTATTACTCCATAGCTCTGTGTTTTTTAATCGAAAAAACTACCCTTAAATGTACAAATTCAAAGTTTAAAGTAAAAAATAAAATAACAGATTGTGTTGCATAAGAGAACAATAAATTTCTGCACTTCTCTTACAACAATTCAGTGACAATGTTAGAATTACAACATCACCCTTTCTTTTTTAAATGGAAAAAACGACCCTTAAATGTGCAAATCTAAACTTAGAGTAAAATAAATGAGATAATAGATTTTTTTTTAAACAGAACAATAAATTTATATATTTCTTCTCCAACGACTCAAAACAATGTCGGAATTAAAACATAACCCCTTGTTTTTGTTAAAATTAAAAAAAACTACCCTTAACAGGAATAAAATTAGAAAAAAGCATTTTTTAAATGGTGCATACATTTCTGCATTTTTGTTTTAAAAACTCAAAATCAGCGTCAGAAAGAAAAAGTCAACACTAGTTTTTGTTAAAATTTTATAAAACTACCCTTAAAGTGTGAAAATTCATATTTTTCAAACGAAAGTTAAAAAAAATTTTAACTTCACTTTTAAAAAAGGAAAACAAACAACTAGTTCGTTTGAAAATATAAGATACAGAAATATATGGTTATTAATGGTTTTAATAGTTCTCTTAAAAAACGCATTTAAAAATTTGTTTTCCCTTATTGTCCGAGTTTATTCATATAAGGGTAGTTTTTTTTAATTAAGAAAAATTAGAAGGAGGTGATTTAATTCTGTCCCTGCTTTCTAGTTGTGAGAACAAAAATACAAAAACGTGTGGTTCTGTTTAAAAAATTAATTAAAATAATTTTTTTTTCTAGCAAACTCTGCATTCTTCCTTTAAGGGGCCGTTCAAAAAATACGTAACGCTATTTTTCGGAAATTTGAACCCCTCCTCCCCCCATGTAATGCAATGTTGTATACATTAACGCCATTTTTTCTGCTGACCGTAACAAACAGCTTGACCCCCCCTCCCCCCTAAAGCGTTACGTATTTTTTGAACGGCCCCTAAAGGGTAGTTTTTTATATAAAAAAATTGGAGGACGAGGAAGCAATTCTGATGCTTTTTTGAGCTGTTAAAATAAAAATAAAGAAACGTGTACTTCCGTTTAAAAATTTAATCTTTTTTTTATTTTTTTTCCTGTCATGACTGAGTTTATCCTCTTAAGGATAGTTTTCTTTAATTTAAACAAAAAATTGGGGTGTTTTTGAGTTGTTGTAAGAGAAGTATATGAATTTATTGTCCAGTTTTGAAAAACAATCTGTTATTTCATTTTTTTACTTAAAACTTTGAATTTATACATTTAGGGGTAGTTTTTTCGATTTAAAAAAAACAGAATGTGATGGAGCAATTCTAACATTGTTTTTGAGTTGCTGAAAGAGAAGTACATAAATACATTGTTTTACTGTTTAGA
Source organism: Leptopilina syphax (assembly GCA_032872505.1). Taxonomy (NCBI): domain Eukaryota; kingdom Metazoa; phylum Arthropoda; class Insecta; order Hymenoptera; family Figitidae; genus Leptopilina; species Leptopilina syphax. Next base: position 8,166,528 of record CM065472.1, read on the forward strand.
TTTGCACATTTAAGGGTGGTTTTTTCGATTTTAAGAAAACAATGGGTGATGGAGCAATTTTAACATTGTTTCTGAATTGTTGAAAGATACATAAATATATTGTTCGACTTTGAAAAATAATCTTTTATTTCATTTTTTACTTTAAACTTTGAATTTGTACATTTAAGGGTAGTTTTTTCGATCTAAAAAAATAGAGTTATGGAGTAGATCTGGTTCAATAAACAGACCATTTTTATTTTTTTGTGTGCCGTATGAGAGTTTAACAAAAAGTATTATGTAAGTGTTTTATTTTTTGAGTTCGATTTCTTTTATTAAAAAAGGTTTTAATAATAAGAAAATGTACAATTATTTTTTTAGTAGATATAGTAAATTTTCCAGTCAAAATGCAATACTTAATCAAATGATGTTTTATACAATTGAAATACACAATTTTATCTGCTTGACAAAAACTAAAATTTTCAATAATTTGTGCCATTTAAATAAAAATAAATTGAAATACACATAATGTTGCAATGTTAAACGTTCAAATACACTGATTTAAATAGTAAAGTCACCACGTGCGTAAAAATTTAAAATGACTTATATTGAAACTTCAACAAAAAAGTCTAAAAGAATTCACTAATAATAAAATAAAAAATAAAAATAAAATACAATTGAATAGCTTAATTTCTAAATCCTAGACTATTTTTTTTCGAAAGGTTCCAAGGAAACAGCAAACTCATAAAACTGATACATTTAAATATTACAATAATTTGTTCAATAATGGTGTTGCAGATTTATGTTTATAATTTTTCAAGTATCAAAATAAAGCGATAGCTTTAAGTTAAAAGTTCTATGAATATGCACACATGTTTGTGTATTTAAACATTAGATCTTCATAAATAGCTGAAGACTATGAAGAGATTTAGAAAAATTTTGAAAAATAAGAATTTTGAAATTTTTGTTAAAAAACGAGTAACTTTAAAAATATCACACTGTAAAAAGAAAAGTACTAATTTAGTACTAATTTTTGTACTAAATCGTAATTTGGTTCTATTTTAATATCAAAATCAGCTTTAATTTATAATTTTTTCACACTGCATATCCAAATTGTGGAGCATTAAAAACTCTTCGACTGATTTACATGTCAATCTGATTCGTTTAAAAATTACAAAATTATTAGTATATTTAAAAAACTCAAAATTGTGAAAAATATAATTTTCTTAACTTTTTTGTTTAGAAACTGTTTTTTAACTGAAAAAATGGACAAATTTTTTTAAAAATTTTGTTTTTAAGCATTTAATACCATAAGTTTGGAATTTTCACACGAATCATTGCGCTTTAATGTATTTTAATGATTTTAAGAAAATGTTTATAGAGTAGAAATTTAAACAACAGTTCAGATGCACGTAAATAATAAATAAAAAAATTAAAAAATCTTTTAAAAACTTATTACAACCTTTCCTTTAAAAAATAGAAAAATATGGATTTCACAAAAAAATAACTTAATAATTTAACCATTTGTTGGAAAATTTAAAAATAAATTTTTTTGAAAAACAATGTACTTATACAATTTTTGAATGTTTTGTCAAAAAATAATATTTTTTAAATGAAACGATTCGATTAAACTATATTAAATTTTTATTTTATTAAAATTTGTAATTTCAAGCACTTTTCTTGAATTAAAAAAAATCAATTTTTATTTTTTGTTATTCACTTTTTGAAATAAAAAAAAATTTTCCATTTGATTTTGCAAAAATTATGTTATTAATGATTTAAACAAATAAAGATTCCAACTTTTCGGAATTAAGCTTTTCTCATTAAGTGTAAATGTAAACATAAAAAAAATATTATAATAATTATGTTTTCAATTACTTTATATTTAATTATATTTTTAAGATAAATGAATTTTAACAGTTTCGTCGATAATGACGTTGTTAAAAAAGGCCAATTTTTTCAGGCATTATTTAGGATCTAAATTTATAGAATACTATATAGTTAAAAATAAAAAAAAAATTTCGGCAATTTTGAAATTTTTTTTTTGAAAAAATTAAAATTTTTCAAAATCTATACGATTGATTATATTCAAAATTGTAAGAAAAGCCTACAAATTTAGCAACGAAAATTTCTTTAATTTTTCAAAGTATATTATAATTTAAAATACCAAAATTTGTTAGAAAAAACATTAACCGCCAATAAAAAACAAAAATTTAGATGAGTTAAAATTTCACCGGTCCCTCCCCCTTAATATTCATATTTATTTTTTTAATATAAACTAAATTGTTAAGCAAAAATTATATTTAAAAGTCGATTGAGCAAAAGCACCATTTGTCGATGGTCTTGTACTAATTTCTCGAGGGTCTGTTCCAATTGTCGAGGGTATAATATTTTTAAACATATAACCTAACAATTAACTTGTACCGTTATTTAAAAAAACGAGTAGATATTTATTTTTTCGATAAAAATATTATAAAATAATTTATAATATTGATATAAAAACTTTTTTATAGTAGATGATACAGGACAGAAAATTATTTAACTAATTTAAAAATTTTTAAATAAGTTAATTAAATGAAAAAATAAATAAATTTAAGCCACATTTAATTTTTAATCGTATGAAATAAACTTTTATTACGAACTGGTTAATTAATTAAACGAAATAGTATTAAATTTTTACAGTTTTAAATAATACATTTTTATTTTAATGATTTTTTTTCGGTCGAACTCGTTTTTTTGGTTGATTATTATCTATGTAAAATTCTAATTTTTGAAGCAGTGTAATTTTATTCTGGATTATGTAAACGATATTAAAGTGTATTCTTGATAAAAAAACTAGCGAATCAAATAAAACTAATTTAATGCAGCAACGAAGTCAATCTTCTTCAATGAAGAAAAACTTTAATATTTTTAACAATTAATTTTGAGCAACTCAAAAATCTTACTCTTGAGTATGAAATAAAGTGCACTTACCTACCCTACATACAATTTTCGTTGGGAAATTATTAAATTAAAAAAATGTTAATCTTTTAAATATTTTAACTACAACATTTAATAGTTATTCGCTTTAATATGTAACAAAATTTAGAAATAAAAATTTCATTTATTTTTACTTTTGTAAAAGGTCAAGTATGAACCTTTCCAATTACTATTGAAAAATTGTCACAGTTTTAAAAATAAACTTATAAGTCTACTTATATTTTAAACGAAAAATTTTAGAAAGAAAATATCGTAATCTCAAAATGAATAATAATTTAAGTATAGACAAGTATTTAAATTTTTTTATTTTCTTTCTGATATATTGACAAAAAAATTGAACTTTACAATTTTCTTCATGTTTTTTATTAATCAAATAAAATTTTTGTCACAAAAACTCGTATAATTTTCACTGAATTATAAAGAATGTATTTTAGAATTTTTGAATGTATAGTACAGAAAAAAGATACGCCAGCCTAGCTGTATGAGTAAAAGTAAAGTATTTAGTTGATGGTCACGTAAACCATGAATAAAATTTGGACATGGGGCCTTTCTTAGTTCCCGGATATTTCACCTAACTGGGTGGACGGATAATGTAGTCTCAAGGCGAATACCAGATAGATTCTGCGCACAGGTGCATGACTCAGAAGAACTGCTTCTTCTCTTAGTTCAAATTGGCCAGTTCGATACCATCAAAATGATCACATCTTCTTCGAAATTTGACAGATATTGAAACTTTTATGTTTTTTTATTCTACATTTATATAAGCAAAATTATAATTGATGGTATGAAAAATAAAATTTTTTAATAACCATTTAATTAGCAATGAAAACATAATCAAATAATTATTGATAATTTTTCCACTGGAAAGAGTGGTAACCATAATTTGCCTTTTAAATTTTCATGAAATTTTACTAAATATTCTTAAAAATTATAATTTAGAATTAATCTTCTCAAATAAAAATATATATATATTACATTAATATTACAGTGTAATATTAGCTCAACATCATCATGTGAGTCAGAATTCCAAAACCATTTAATTTTATTTTTTCTTGTATTGGGGTTATTTTAATAGTATTTTATAAAAGAAATCATAATACAAAAAAATTTTGCCTAAACAATTTGTTTGTTAAAAAAAATTAATAATAAACAGTGTTCTGGATGATATTTCAAATCGAAAAAACTGAGTTCACCCTTATAATCCAGCGGTCAATAAAGTGCCCTAGGACAATAAAGTGTACATTATTATTCTAGGGCAATAATGGACACTTTAAAGTGTCTGTACTGGCTTGCAATAAGGACTCCGCTTCTAAAACACTACTTTTACGATTTTTATCCAATATTGTCCAATTTTCTTTGCATAAATTATTAAACATTTTCGATCGAAGTATTTTCTACTAAAAAATTAGAGTATTAGAAATTTTTAATATTTATTCCAAATGTGAATTATTCTTTAGGAAAAGTTATTAGTGCAGGTATAAAAAGTTTTTATATTTGATGAAGCAGTTAACCTTCGCCAAGAATCGCACAAATATTGACCAATTAAATTTAAAAATATATTACTCCAATTATCATCAATTAATTTTATATTCTTTTATAGACAAATCTACAGAACTGTTCGATTTTCACTTTTGAAAATATTAATTTTCAAATTCTAAGCACACCTTTTATTTATAGTTCATTTTCTTCAAAATTTATTCCAAAACAATTATCTCTTTGCGCGATTTATATATTGTTTTAATGCCGTGAAGTTAGAAGCCAAAAACGAAAATATGAGCTTTCACTTTATAAAGGATAATCAAAAATGTGTATTTCTTTCTTCTTTTGTTTTTTTCTCTATATATTTTTGTAGATGTAATCTGTAATACCTAGATTAATTCGTCTAATCAAGAGGAATAAGTACTATTTTGAAAAATTTTAATTGAATTATCGACGCAAAAGATATTGTATAAAGTTTCCAGAAATGTTTAATATTCAAAAATAATGAGTAACGTTATTTTCAAGTACTACTATTTCTTTATAATTAAAGAGCACATCTTTTTTTAGCCTTCAATATATTTTACATTATGTAAAGTATAATTTACTATCGTTTTGAATTGTTCCGTTCTATGCCACAAAAGTTATACTCATAAAAATTGAAACTTGTAGGTACCTAGACTAACACTCTTAATTTCATTTTTTGAATTAATTAACTCTATTTTATTATCTATATTAATAAAATCAGACTTCTGTCTGTACATTACTCCAAACTTGAAAATTTTTATATATTTTTTCGTTTTGAGACATTAGAATTCGATAAATGTAAAAAAAAAGTTTCTGTCTGCGTCTGTCTGTCTGTCTGTATGCAAAACTTTGTTCGCGCATCAATTGAAAACGGTTCAACCAATTAAAGTGAAATTTGTCAGTCTATTAGGTATTAACGTAACTTACAATCATAGCCTTATCCGATTAAAAAATATGAACTTGAACGAAAGTTATGACACTTTTTCAAAAAATTCGAAAAATCAAAAAAATGCAAATTTTTTATTTTTTTTAAAATGAATGCAAAACTATCCTTAGCTAAATTTTTCAGATAAATACAACCCACTTCTACAATAAAGTTTTTAAAAAAGACGTATTTTGAAATTTTTTTTCGTTTTTTTAGATCAACTTTTTTCTAAGAAAATAGTGATTTTTAATCTTTAAGCAAGCCTTTCAGGAAAAGTTATTAAAGTTTTTTATTTAAAGATCAGTATGTAAAGTAAGAAATTTGCTACATTAGACCAAAATAATGAAGCTAAATGCCATAAAAGAGAAGAAAAAATGTTGAATTTTAAGAAATTCGGTTTTTCGAAATTTTCATCTCCATAATTTTAGATTTTTTACCAATGGGTAGAGACTATTAAACAAGTAAAGTGTTTTTAAAGAGCCCAAAAATAATGAAGCTAAATGTCATAAAAGAGAAGGAAAAATGTTGAATTTTAAGAAATTCGGTTTTTTGAATTTTTGCTAATTGTTCCTAATTTTAGATTTTTTACCAAAGGGTGGAGACTATTAAACAAGTAAAGTGTTTTTAAAGAGCCCAAAAATAATGAAGCTAAATGATATAAAAGAGAAGAAAAAAATGTTAAATTTTAAGAAATTCGGTTTTTCGAATTTTTGATAATTTTTAATTTTTTGCTAAAGGGTGGAAACTATTCAAACAGTAATATTATACTACCGAAATAGCTAATGGTAACTAATTATTAATTTTCCGGTCAAATTAAATTCCCGGCTATTTTCTGATTTTCCAGATTGGTAGAAAAAGTATAATAGACCTCGAACAAAAAACCAATATAAATTTCATAATCTATATACTTTGGAAGTACCTTTGGAAGTACGTACTGATTTTTTAATTGCATGTAAACTTTATTTTTTATAAACAATTTACTGTTTATTTTTTTGGCAAAAAATCGATTATTTTACTGAAAAAGGGCGCCATTTTTACAAAAATTAATATAAAAAAATCCCATACGTACTTCCAAAGATAATAGTATAATAGCTTATGAAATTTCTTGTTTTTCTGTTCGAGGTCTTATACTTTTCAAAAAAACAGTCCTACCGTTTTAGTAATAAAAAAAAATTGGCAATTTAAATATGGCATCTGTCGCCGTTATTTTGTGGTAAAATTTAAATAAAAAAAAATTTTTTTACACTTCAATATGTATTTAATAAACCCTCTAAAAAAATAAATCCTATTCCTTTTTCCAAAAATAAATCATGAAATATCTTTTTCTGCCTCTAGAGTGGTGTTACCCTTTAAATTTTCTTAGTTCAATAGCTTTTTAGAGATTTTCTAAAGCAGTTAAAATATGAAAATAATTAATAGATTACTTTTAAAACAGAAAGATTTGTCAGTAACATGAATTCGACCGGTTCTGTGGATTTTTACCCATATATGTACTTACGATTTATTTCATTGCAATATTCCTGGCAAAGAAAATTAAACAATTAAGTAGCAAGTTTTCAAAACTTGATAAATCCATATTTCCTTATTTTGAGAAATTGAAACAAATAATACATAACCACTACCTGATGATAATTTTAAAGTGCAAAATCTGTATTAATTTATGTTTATAACAATGTTTTTATATTAAACATTGATTAAAATACAGACATAAATAAATTACGAAAACAGTGTTATAACTGTAAATTTATGTGTTGTGTAAATTCTTATTATAAGCTTGACTCGAACGTATTCGTTAAATTAATTAAATTATTAAAGGACCTTGATAGGTGTTTGTGTAAAATGTATAACAATTTATCAATTTGTATTTCTAATGAGAGGAAAAAGAAAGTATAATACTCACAAAAAACTCTCCTCGACACTTTTACATAATTAAATAATAATATAATAAATAGACTCAATAAAATTTTAAAAAGTCTAACAAAAACAAAAAGGAATAAATATGTGAGTTAGTGTGCATGTGTATATTTACAATATGAAACACTATATCTATAATGATGTGTTAGGATAGATAGAAATAGTCTTTTTTTATTATTTTTTCCACACTTAATCGTTATCCAAATTAAAATCAAGAACATATAAAATTCTAAAAAATTTAAATGACAATGAATTTCTTAAACGAAAATATCATAATAATCAGTTAACTATGACTAATACCTCTATGAAAAAATTTTATGGTTTGCCAAAAATCCATAAAGATAATGCACCTCTTCGTCTTATTTCGCTAATAGATAGTACAACTCATTTTTTGGTCAAAATCATATACGAAGAGTTAAAAACTGTAATTCCCTTACTAAAAGCTCATCTAAACAATAGCTTCGAGTTAAAAGAAAAATTGAAGAATATTACTGTACCACAAGATTTTGTTTTACTTTCTCTTGATGTTAGTTCACTTTTTACTAATATTCCATGCGATTTAGTTATACAAAGCCTTGATAGAAGAAGCAATATTATTCGTAATAAATGTAAAATTCCTTTGGTTGATATTATTAATTGTACTGAATTTCTATTTGATAACACTTATTTTGTTTTTGATGAAAAAATTTATAAACAAATTTACGGTACTCCGATGGGGTCACCGATATCTCAATTTTTTGCGAATACTGTAATGGATGTCGAACTTTTCATTGATACTTTTAATTCGTTTAAATATTAATTTAAAATTCACTCATGAATTAGAAATGGATAATAAAATAAATTTCCTAGATATGACATGACATTAATAAAAAACAATAATCAACTCTATCAACAACAATCAACTCATCACTAATTGGTATCAAAAATCCATTTCTTAGTAATTCCTATTTTCCTTTGCTTAATAAATTGAAATAATGGTTATAATTCATTCTCGAAAAGTTTTTTAACATATCTTTATGTTATTTGACCTCAGGAGTTCAAAAATGACATTTTTAAAAAACGTCATTCTCCGTATGTATGTGTTTGTAAACATCACATTTTCATAAATATCTCAAAATCATAAGAGCTTTTGGGTTGAATTTTTTTTTTTAATTTTAGGTCTCACCTGCGGCCATAAAATGAGAGTAAAATAAATCGATAAATTTGTTATTAAAAAATTGGTAAAATTTAAAAAAAAGCTCCTAGCGTTACCTCAAAAAACATCTCCTTTAACAAATGCACTTTGATTTATTTTTGTTTTAGATGATTCTATTGCGAGTTAGAATGTACACCGCAAATCAATTTTTTTGGAGGCACCTAAGAAAAATCTTATTATCTCGCTCAATTCCTAATATTTTTAAATTAAAATTTAGAGAAATATTGTTTAAATGTTGCAATATTATATGCAAAGCGATAAAATAAATTAACTTTTTGCGTAGCGCAAAAAAAAATTCTTAAAAACATGCTTTTTTTCACCGTTCGGACCTTAGCCCTCCTTTAAAGGGAAGGTTTTTTTTAATGCAATTGATGGGATTTTGTCGACTCCTTATGAGGTTTTTTTTGGCAAGTTTTCAAAAATTTTGATTAGTTCAGAATCCAACGTGAAGAAATTGTCCTTGAAATCCTTGGTGATTGGATCGCTGGCGGTGTTCTCGTTAGAAATGGGTTGTAAGTGACTCTATCTAAAAATTATCTGTGATATCTTCCGTACTTATCACAGAAAACTACCAGATAATTTGTTGCGAATTCACATTTTAACTTTTCAGCGAATTCGCATTTTGAGTTTTCGACAAATTCGCTTATCAATTTCTCAGCGAATTCGCATTTCAACTTCTCAGCGAGTTCCCTTTGCGAACTCTCAAACCAGGCGGCCATTTTGCTATTCGCTTGAAGTTCGCAGGGAGCTCGCAATGCCCACTCACGAACTTCGCTTTGCGAACTCCTTGCGAAATATACTTTCAAAAAGATTTTAGGTCTTAAAAAATTTAATTTTCAAATTTTTGACCATTCTATATGTTTTTGGATTAAATGATGCAAGAAAAAATATAACCTTCCTTCATAATTAAATTTTAAAGGGGTCTCCCCTTAAAATATTTGTCGCTCCTAAATTTTCTCAACGGATTTCGATTCCTTACAGTTTTAATTCTATGTTGAGATTTTTTTTAAATTTTTAGAAGGCGCAGAACATTACAAAAACATTGTTTATAAAAAATGTGTTAAATAATTATTAAAAAATAACTTAGAACAACAATTTTTTTTCTGTTCTTTGGTAGACGTAATTCCTCAAGTAAAAGTGTTCACAGAATTTCTGCAAACTTTCAGCGGACTTCTCTTTACTTTACAAATCAGAATATTTTAGTTATTAAAAAAAAGTCGGTTTTAATGTTAAAATTCAACTTTAGAAGAAAGAAATATTGTTTTAAACGTTTATTTGTGACTGTCCAAAATGTAGGTGAGCCTCTCACCAAAGTGGTAAGGATGCCACCGATGGCTTGCAGGTGTACAACTTTTGAACACTCAACGCAGCAGCCCAAAAGTATAGTCTCGTAGTTTGCCAACAGCATCCTGTTGGTAAGCTACGAGACTATGTCAACTCAGCAGCCTATCGAAAGTCTTCTACAGACCAAAAGGTCTCTCAGTGTAGCATAAAACAAAACATTATTTCTATCGCAGAAAAAAGAAACATTCTAAATTTAAAATCGATTTCTTCATTTTTTATAATAATTAAAGATGATCGAGAGATAAAGTAATTATTTTATATTATAAAAATATTGTTATACGTTTTCAATATTTCAAAAAAAAAATTGAAAAACCCTATAAATCCGATAATTTTTAAAAATTGTTTTAGAAATTTTATTTGTATGTATTTCTTTAACATTTTCTTGTTTTATTAAAATCGATGAACTAGGGGACAACATTGATTTTTTAGGCATAATTTGACCCAACTTTTTTTTGTGGAAATATTAATTAACTGTTAGAGGTAAGAAAGTATTCTGTTACTAACCAGCAACTGAGTTATTCTTTCTTGTGTTCTAGAACATTTATACAATTATATTATGATTGTGTCCACTGGGATATTTTTAATCGTCTTCTACTTATATAAAAAAATGTGTAGGTAATGTAAATTATTTTGATATCCAGAATTCTTTTGATTTTATCTGTAGTTCATTAGCCAATAGACTGGGAAGCATTCCAGTGAAAAAGACATTTTTCTTATGAAGAGAGCCGACACCTAAGTCTGAAGGTCAAGTTCTTAATTATGCTGCGCACTTCTTATTAAAACGACTTTGGAATGTTCGGAAAATAGTTTTTATGTAGCCCAGAACAAATGTCTTGTTTAAAGAATGTCAATGAGAAAGAACCGCATATTGTCAAAGTTGCTAGTTAAATATATAGGCATATGTCTTTTAGATTTCTTATCTTTGTATAGGGTACAGGTCTTGTTCAAAATTTAGCAGAACGGATAATAACGACATAATGTTTCTTACTAAATTGGCGTCATCATTCGTCCTTTCATTTAATTAATAAGATTTTTATTTCAACTTTGTTGAAGGTGATGTGGTGAGTAATTAATGGGTGACGTGAAAAAAGAGTCGCTTGTTATGACTATTGATAAAATGAATATTAGATAATCCAAAAAAAATTAATGATTCAAGATGGTTTATCCAACAAAATTAAGACTTTTAACAGAATAATTAATTAACATTTAAATAATAAACATTAGTATTAATATTTTCTAGAAAAGCAAAAATATTAATTTTCAAGAGAAATGTTGACAATGAAAAAATTTACTTCTTTTAACGAATGTTTCAAATTTTCTGTCATATCGCTTCTTTAACAGTTTGCAGTTTTGTGACAAATAACAAATTGTCGTTTAGTAGCAAGTTTGCCAGGCAAATTGCAGAAAATTTGCTTGCGAATGTAAAACTTAATTTCATGCCCAATTAAAAATAGACTTTGGGTAAAATAAAACATATTAAACTTCATGATTTCTGAGTGAAGAATTGAGAAAAGTGCATTTTTGAGCCATTTCCAATTAAATCTTAAGTTTTGTTTGAAAGAATAAATTTTTTCGATTATGAATTACTAAAAACATATTGAATCAATATTGTGTGGCAATGTTCCCATAGGGGGACATAATCAATGTGGACTCAATATTTCGGGGAAATGTTGTCAATACGATGCAACATTGTCACAATATTGAGCTCAAATTATGTGGGTTTGTTATTGCTATTGGTTCAATTACACTATGCTGTTAATTTAATCTTCTTATGAGGTTAAAGATGTTTCAACGATAAATTGAAAAAAGAAATTTAAGTTTACACGTTTCGTATATATTATAATTAGTCATCACACATAGACACTTCCCACGTGAAACGATTCTGCTACGGAAACCGTTCTACGGAAATTCCACATTGTATATTTTTGTTGAGTTTTCGATAACTTTTAAAAAACTTTTAAACTGTTACTAACTCCAAAGTTTAACAATTATCAACTCCAATTGGATTTGGTAACACTTTAACAGTTTTTCTATCAGCTAAGGATTTTTTTCCATGTGAAATTAATAAAAAAAAAAAATTTTTAAATATAATAAGCAGATATTAAAAAGTATAAAAAACTGTTACCAACTCCAATATTGGAGTTGGTAACAGTTTAACAGTTTTTTTATCAACTATCGAAAACTCTACAAAAATATACAATTTGGAATATTTGCAGAAATTCCGTACGGAAATTCTTTACGGAATTTTCGTAGAGTGATATGACACAATTTTATTATTTTTTTTTATTTCTTCCAATCGAACAAATTCAGTAAATTAAATAATTAAACGAAATTAAATATATTTTTTATATTGAGTTCTCAAGAACACCACTTTTAATAAATATATAAACATAAAGAGTTCAATTTTTTAATGAATTTTATAAACTTGACTTTGCATGCTTCTAATGATGTCTAATAACGACACATAAAATTAAATTAATACAACATTTATTTTGTGAGGTATAATTCCTAAATATGAAAACTTGTACACTGGATCCTCAATTGACTTTGTTACCCTTATCTTCCATTTATTAAATCATACAATTAAGAACGTCCAACCAATTAGATATTCTCCTCAACGTTTAAAGCCTTCTAATTCATCCAAAAACAAGATGCACAAAGCATTTGTGTAAAAAATACATGTAAATATATTTAGGGGTAATTTTTGAGAAATTGATTAATTTACTTTAGCATATAAATGAAATATGGCTAGTGAGTTAATATCTATTATAATTAAATAATTGAGAGACTGAATGCTATAATGGGATACACACCATTCACTTAACATTGCGCGTATCCCCTTATAGCATCCAGCCCCTCAATTGATAATTATCAATCAGTCCTTTTAATGGCTGATATTGGTTTTTTTAGGTTATGTCACATCCCTGATCTGATAGGGTAAAAAGAACCTTAGATTGAAATTTAGCGATGTCAAAAACATAAGGTACACTCGGCCAGACGCCCAGGTCAGAACCAACATTTTTCTGGTTTGGCTATATAATATTCATAAAGATTTTGCATAGTTATAATTTTTGTAGTGTTTAATTTGTATAATTTTTCAATTAGAGGTAGTTTTTAGGGGTTGATTGATCAACTTTAACATGGAAATAAAGTCTGGCTAGTTTTGATTTTATTTATACTTTTTGAAAATGTTTAGCTGAATTGTGAATTTTTAATGTGTAACGTTGTTGATTTTTCAATTAGGGGTAGTTTTTAGTGGTTGATTGATCAACTTTAGCATGGAAATGAAGTCTGGTTAGTTAGTTGATTTTATTTTTAATTTTCGTGAAGATTTTATACAGTAATAATTTTTTTATTGTGTAATTTGGTTAATTGTTCAATTAGGGGTAGTTTTTGGTGTTTGATTGATCTACTTTTAGCATAGAAATTAAATATGGCTAGTTACTTGATTTTATATATTTAATAATATGGCTAGTGAGTTGATTTTATATATTTAATAACATTGGTAGTGACTCAGTTTTTCCACTCCATTTTCTCCAATAAATTTTTTCCACTAATCAATTTCTCCACTACCAATTTTTTTTCCAAAAAGTAATTAAATAATGTAACAATTTTTCAAAATTCTATATTATGTCCGATGGCTCGAAGATACTCCTCAATTTCGCCATTATCCTTTTTCTCTTCATAGTTTTGTACCACATTGTATAATCTCTCTTCAAATTTCAATCAAGCCATGTTTTCTGTCCTCCTGATCTTTCGGTCGATATCTAATTCTTGAAGTCTCGGATTTTTTGTTCCGCTGTACGCAAGTTCTACAACCATTTTACTCAAAATTTAGAATTTTTAAAAAGATCTAAAGATAGTAGATACTGCACGATTTTGACATTAAACTAATTGAAGTTGACTGAAAAACAAAAACTCAAACGCGCCACGATTTTGACATTAAACAAATTGAATAACAAATTGTTGTTGACTTTAGTTTACCATTCAACAATTTGAAAAATGTAAAAAATAATTAGTGGAAAAAATCGTGATTGGAAAGAATTAGAGGATAAAAAGGTTATTGGAAAAAAGAATTAGTGTAAGAAAAGGTTTTTGGAAAAAATGGAATGGATAAACTGGATAAACTAAATGTGGACAACCAAGGCAGTTTTTAGAAGCTTAATCTTCATAGAATTGATATTAAAAAATTTACTTTGTTAACTGTAAAGATCTATTAATTAGTTAAAAATATCAAGCAGTAAAATATTTACTTTCGGCCTCTAAAAACCAATGTGCCTATTTTTTTACTTGTAAAGCTTGCTTATAATTTTTAAACATATTGCACCAAGTTCGTACATGAAAACTAAATATTTTTCCCTTTGCAACCCCATCTTTATAATTAACTGTTTCTGAGATATTTCATTTGTAACAACTGCACAGCGTAACAACCTCACTTAGTCTCCCTAATAATTTTTTAAATCTGTAATTTGGTCAATTGTTCAATTAGGGGTAGTTTTTTGGGAATTGATGGATTAACTTTAGCATAGAAATGAAGTCTGGCTAGTTAGTTGAGTTTATTTATAATTTTCGTAAAGATTTTGCAGAGTGATCATTTTTTAATTTTGTAATTTGGTTAATATTTCAATTAGGGGTAGTTTTTTGAGGCTTGATTGATTCATTTTAGCATTGAAATGTAGTCTGGCTGGTTAGTTGATTTTATTTTTAATTTTTGCAAATGTTTAGCAGAGTTGTGAATTTTTAATGTCTAACGTTGTTGATTTTTTAGTTAGGGGACCTGAAACGTTCTAAGAACGTTTTAGGAACGTTTCTAGAACAAAGACGTTTCCCTACCCAGATGATAGTTTCAAGTGAAGTAACTAAAAATTACCAATTGTAAGAACAAGACGGACATATTTCTCGTCTTTCTCTGACAAGGTCCTCCTCTAACCAGGACCCTTGCCGGATCTAGGTAAATGATCTTAGGTAGAACGCTAACGAAGCAGAAGGTTATGTAGCGGACATGAAACGTTATAAAAACGTTTTAGGAACGCAGGCAGAATATATCAGAATATATACTTCGAATTGCGCGGTTGGGTCTAGATCTAACCAATAAAGAGAGAAAGAAGTGGGAAGAATCTAGATTGAACAAACATCTTCCCAACTCGAAGTAGATATTGCGGTTGAGAAAGACAGCCCAAGTTAAAACAGGTTTTTAGATTTTGCTTTATAACATAAGCCCAAAATAAAACACGACTGTCTAAAATCACACTTATGTTTTCGCCAATTAAAAATTGATTTATACATTTTATTTAAAAATCTTTAGTCATTAAATATTATATAACGAAATTAAAACAAATTTTATGTAAAATATTTTTTAGGCAACAACTGGAAGCGGTTATTTTGAGGTGCAAATACTTTCACTCACGAACAGCAGAGGCACCTTGGTAGACGGAAGATGTTGTGGCGGAGGACCTGACATCCGCGCAAGTGATGTGTACTTACAAAGTTGCACGACATCTTGTACAACTTTCTTTTGGCTCTGCCTCAAAGAATATCAATCTACTGTCACTGCAGTAGGTTCCTGTAGTTTTGGAAACGTATCTAGTCATGCTCTGGGTCAAAACACTTTTACACTGAGAGATCCAGTCACATTGCAACTTCATTTTACATTTAGATGGACGGTAAGTTATCAATAAAAAAGTATTAAATTAATATTCCAATTGAGTATTGTCCAATTGCTAAATTATATTACTTCTATTATGAATTGTGTATGTATGTACTTTTTAAAATTTACTACTATAGTAGTGATAAGCAACTCCAAATATTTATTCACAATTTTGAAAATTACCCAAAATACAGCATTTTGGAAATTTTTGCCCTTTTTTAGTCATATGGGTGATTAAAATTAAAATGTAATTTTTGATCCTACTAACTTTGATTTTTCGATGTTGGATTTTGAACTTAACGATACTCTATTTTGGTTGACTAGAATATATGATTGGACAAAAATAATAGTGGTTGAGTAGGTGGGAGCAAATTTTAATTTTCACTAGGTGAAAACAATTACTATATAAAAGTACATACTCTCAAAAAAGTGTTTTTTGGTACAAAATAATTTTCCTGGTACTAAAAATGTGAGAAACAAAAATTTGTATTATTAGGTAAAGTTCTGATTTCTTATTATGACAAAAGGTTTTACATTAATTGCGAACTCTGTAAAAAGTGTTTATGTCAAGCATCGACGACACAATTTTCTGATCCTTTAATATGTCTTATTGTCACAATTTGCCGAACATCCCGGGGTAGAAAGTTTTGTAACAGAATCTATAAGTCTTTTGTTTTACGGATCAATTAATATACCGTAATATGATAAAAAGTTAATTCCTATAATTGGTTTATTAAAATCCGCGACCCTAAATCTCCACTTAAAATATCTGCTAAAGGACGGTTTTAATCGTTTCCCGATTTCTCAGCACGTGGATCACGGCACTTTGTTGCTTTTTCCTTATAACGAAAATGATACCAGCAATATC
Organism: Leptopilina syphax; assembly: GCA_032872505.1. Taxonomy (NCBI): domain Eukaryota; kingdom Metazoa; phylum Arthropoda; class Insecta; order Hymenoptera; family Figitidae; genus Leptopilina; species Leptopilina syphax. The sequence goes on from CM065472.1 coordinate 8,182,879, forward strand.
GTCCATCTTCATTGTATTCACTTTTTCATCCCGGAGTTAAACTGCGTTTCCGACTTTTACTGCAGTTCCGCATTACGCGGTATTTCATGGACGCAGTCTGCGGTATCAATTATCGCATTAATGTCAGCAATATTAGACGCGGCTAAAACACATTGGGGTCAACTTTTCTCAAATAAATCAAAGTTGGTCATGGGTCTTTCAATTTTTGTGAAACTTGGTATAAATGTAATGTTATATGACAGAAGATTTTAGGAAAAAAGATTTTAAAAAATTTTCAAAATTGTGGATTTTAACGGGGAAGTGTTGTCAGAAGTTACTTACAAAATTCGGGAAGGTATAGGTGAATCATTAAAGAAAGAAGTGATTGATTTTTACTAAAGGGACGAATATAATAGAATGTGTTCTGAAGCAAAGGATTACGTATCTTTTAGAAATGAATTTGGAGAAAAAGAAATATTTACCATAAAATAATTATTTTCATTCTTAAAAGACGAAATACCAAACATAAAATTATGTTTCTAAAAATTTGCTGAACTATGACCAAAATGGTGCGTTCTAGCTGGTCCTAAAAGCTCCCATAATGTATGTGTGTGCGTGAAGCATGAAAATTTGAAGCTGATGGCATTTTTATTAAAGCCTGAAAACTCTTTAACAAACTTATTGACAATGAGCACCTGTAACATTGATAACAAAGAGTGCATGTTTGAAACTTGCGAAAAATGTCCCTGATTTGATGAGATAAGCAACATTGTAGAAGCAAAAATAGATGAAGAGGCAAATATTCAATATACAAACGAAGGGGTAATGTTGACTGATCGGACTTAATCACAATTATTGAATCTCGAGATGAATTTATCAGCAAAAGATTTGTTAGGCACTTTGAAAATGGATGGTAATCACACAGATGAGAATGAAAATGGCCAAGATGAAAGTAATGAAGAAGAAATAGATGAGAGCACTGAAACGATTGAAAATGAATTTATTGTTAATAATATTATTGAGAAGGAAAATAATTTAAAAAATTGTATTGGTTCATCTTTAGAAATCAAACTTCCTTTGGTAAAATTAAAAAACCTTTTTAAAGTGTTAAAATACTCAGGACAATAGAGAATAAACTACAAAGCTGTTGTTTTACTACTGAGCAGCAAATGTATGTCCCTAATTTTAAAGTATACATACGTTGGAATTTAGCATACCAAATGATGAATATTGCAATTCATTAATATTTAGACAGCTCTAAGCTTATTGTCCAATGTCAACGAACAGTTAAAGAAATACCTCATTTCAGATTACGCATGGTTGCTATTGAAGACGATTTTTTACATTTTTGAGATATTTCAAAGAATTGACAGATTTTTGGAAAGTTATAAATGTGTATAGATCCCGATTTTCCGCGAGAGTTAGAATTAACTTAAAGTAATGGCATAATTATTTTCAATTAATTTTTCCCGCGGAAAAATAAATTATTTAAAAATAGAGATGAGTCTTAAAAAATGCAAGGAGGGTAAGACCCCGGCTTCTGATGGTATTTCCTATGAATTTTGGAAAAATCTCCCAGAGAATTAGATAAATTTTATCTGAAAATCGTATTTAATGAAATAAATAATTAATTAAAAGTTAATTAGTTTTTCGTTATTGTTGTTGTAAAAATTAAAAAATGAATACAGTTTCATAATTAATTAATCATTAATTAAATAAATTATTATTAATTTCAAATACATTATTAATTTCTGAACAACTATCAATACTATTAATACTATTAATAAACATTTATCAACAAAATTTTCAAAACAGTATTATTTTCGAAAAATTTAGAGTTTTAAAACTTTAATATCTTTGGCTAATATGGACGAAAAATGTTCAATGAAGGCTCAAAAGATGCGTCTGAAAAAACTGTACAAAACTAAAGAAAAACATTTATAGGTGTCCTAACATTTTTTTTAAGTTATGACCAAAAAACGTTTTTTTACAGAATGAAAATTGCAAAAAAATATAGTTTAAAAAAATTTTTAAAGTCAAAAGAAACAAGAGTAAAAATACGAAAAAAATTTTTTATTGTTTTGAAAAGTTAACAGTTTCTTTGACAACTGTCAACAGATAAAATTCAAATTTGATATCATTTTCGTAATCAGAGACCTCAAAAACCTTATTACTCTCTTTTTTATAAAAACAATCACTTTTTAGAGAAGTTGACAGCTGTCAACTGTCAAATTGTCAATTTAACATCATATTCATAATCAGTGGCCTCGAAAACCCTTGCAAACATGTGTCACTTATTTATACTTATTGTTGCTATTTAGAAAACTTAGATTATTTTTTCTGTGTTTGGGGAGTTTGTTATTAATTTATATAAACAATTATTTAAAAAAAATTCATTACTTGTATGTTTTTTATTTTGATACTGTGATTCACGGTGAAGAAAATAAGCCTAAATTGGTTAAAAAATATTAATATTTAAAAAAGTTACAAGGGTTTTTCTAAGTTAAACTTTAACTCCTGTTTTCTGGAAAACTTGTTTTCGCACGTAAGGTCCCTTTTCACTGTCCAGGTCACATATTATCAATTGAGATACCTCTACATCCACAGTTAACAAAATGAGCTTCCATGTCTGATATAAAAGGTAAAAATTTGTACGGACTTAGGACTTCACCCTGGAGTACTCCTTGTGTAACTAACCAATTTAGTGGGTCTGTAATTTTCAGGGTCGAGAGCGTTACCTTTCTTATAGAACATAGTCGTGATAGTCTCCCTTCACTCTTCAGGAACTTTTTCATTATCAAGTATTTTATTAAAAAGAATTTCTATAAAAAATCCAGGTCGATGATTACGAATCTTATGTCAGTTTTTTAAAGTTCAAGATATCGGATCAAATATAGCGGAAGACTTTTTCTAACATTTTTCAAAATTCAAAATGGTGTATCCAATATGGGGGACGACTTTTTTTAAATTGATCCAATCGGATCCGCCATTTTAAATTTTTTAAATTTGGCTTCTTATTCGTAATTGGCAACCATTAAAACCACTGAGAAACCAGTTTTGATCGATTTCCATCAATTTTTAAATCATGTTAACTGCGAAAAATTTTCACATAAGCTTTTTGAATAAAAACATTAATTTTTAATAATTATATTAATAAAGATTGTAACAACGTATTTTATAGGTTTAAAGATCCTCCTTTTTCCACAGGACTAGTAATAAAAGTCAATTTTCAACTTTTTTTAAATAAAATTATAATTCTGAATTTGTTCTTTTCTAGAGAATTATCCATATAACTATTATAGAAATATCAGTATTGTAACATCTGTTATATAACACTGTTACCTATATTTTATTATAAATAATTTAGTAGCTACATGCAACAACTCGCCTAACACGTGGACAAACTCTCTAATGTTAGTCAAGTGAGTGCCTTTGGGCCACTCATTCCCAACTGGTATGTAGCTTCTTAATTATAGAACATGTGAACTGGGTAAATGTTTGTGTTGCTAGTTATAAAATTTAAGAAGTGGAAAAATTAATATTTCATATAATCCTTATAAACTTCACTCATATTTATAGCCTAAAATATAGTATAGTGATATGCTTACATATATTGCCTTCTTCTAAGATCAATAATGTTAATAAAAAGTACAAAAGGGACATTCACAAAAATTGCATTAATACTAAATATTTTAAAGCGCCTTTTTATTTAATAATAAAAAAAATCAACACTTAACTTTCACGGACGAAAGATCACAAAATCTTAAAAAGTTAATGTATAAAACTTAAGGTCCTAAAAATAGAAAAATAATTTATAAACTATGTGAAATAAAAATGTGCTCCATAATAGTATCAATTGATTTTTTCTTTTATTTTAAATACGATTAATTATAATAGAATTTTTGATATAAGGATATATATTGTATATTACAAGTTAGAATATTTATTTTCCCTTTCTCTTTTGAAGACGAGTGCTTCGGAGATGAGTTGAGAGAGAAAGCACCAGTATGTAAAGCAGGAGTTCTGTAACCTTTTGATGGAAATTTGCAAATAGGATTCAATCAGTATTTTCTCCTTCTCTTTTACTTATTAAAATCATGTATAGTTATGCAAACATATTTTAACCTTAAAGCATTAAAAAACTTGGAGATATATTTTCCGATTATTTTAACTTTTGATTAATAATTATTAATAATAGGTAACATTAATACATCTAACAATTTTAAAAACCTTTAGCTTTCATTGATTTTAAATTACTATTATATTTTATAGTAATCTGACAAAATTAAGAGGATTTATTTTCATGAAAATTGATTTCCTTTGCAAGTCACAATTTATGGATTTGACATTTGTCACAAACGTTTTGCAACTTGTAAAAATGACTTTTTATATATTAATATAGAATATTAGGGACAGCTATAAGAGCAAGAGTAAGGAGTATTTCAACGATAGTGTTTCGACAATTTTCTTATAGCAAAGTCAGGAATATACCTAGAATAGATGAGCACTAATTGATGTTAATTGGTGGCTCACTCTTATGTCTGGTTTCCCACGCTTGCGATTTTAATGGTCGCCTTTCTTCCAGACTTTTTTTTACTCTTCTCTCATTTATTTATGCCTACTCATAAGTGTAAATATATTCTTATTAATGGTAAAGATTTTTCACAATTTTTTTTTTACTTTGTATTTTTACGATTAAAGTACAAAAGTTCTAAAAAATTAGTTCCTATACTCAAAAGTTCGGAAAGAAAAGTTTTAAGAATAGTTTCAAATGCAAATTAATTGAAAGTTCTAAAAATTTAAAAAAATTATATTCTTTTAGTAATTAAAAATTTTATTTTTACCCCTGTGGAAAAGAGGCGTTGGCCCACAGAGGGGGCTTCATGGATCGCCCACATCCATAAGGGGTTCATGTGGGTAATCCAGCCGAGGCACCTTATCGAAACGACAAGCTGATTGTTGAGGGCGCCCACATGGGCGATCCATGAGGATGCCCTCATCGGCCCCCTGTGTGGTCCTCACGTTTTCCCTCGTCAATCATTATAAACATTAATTTGTTGGTGTAAAAAAATATTTGTTGTTTAGACTTTGAAATTTTTGGTAATCAATGATATGGGCAATTGATAAGGGCCCTCAAGAAGTTGCCCTATGTGAGTTCAATATTTTCAATCAAGTGTAAGTAATTTTTTGTTAAAAATGTGTTTTTCATTGTTTATAATCATTATACAGTATAAACATTATTTTTGTTGGTGGGTCATTCTCTAGAAAATGACACGTTCAAGACATTTTTTTAAATATATATAAAATTAATAAAATTGTTACCGGACATATTACAGAATTTAACTTTGATGATTTTAAAATTTGCAACCGTTGAAAATTTATTTTAAAACAAACATTACAAACTTTATGTAAGGTTCTGCTGAGCCTTTTTTATATTTCAGACACTTTGCTAAGCAGATCTTGCTTACTGATAGTGGTTAACTTTAGGTGGGATTAGAGAATTAAAATATAATATAATTACACATATGCTATCTTATATGTACTGTCTATTAAAATTTTTAATAAATATTCTTTTTTAAGTAAAAAAGTACAAATAGAATTTCTTTTTTCAGAGACAATTTACATTAATTTTGCAAGCAAGAGACGAAAGGAGCTCAGGTGTCATCGAAGAAACAAACTATAGTGGAATAGTTTTACCAGGACCTAAATGGCATACACTCAATCATCACGGTAGAAATGCACATCTTGCTTATCAAGTGAGGGTCCAGTGTGTAGATCATTACTATAATGCCACTTGCACTAAGTTTTGTCGACCTAGGGACGACATTTTTGGCCATTACACGTGTGACACAAATGGCGACAAAGTTTGTATACTAGGATGGAAAGGATCTGATTGCGAAATTGGTAAGAAATACTTAAGTATATATAAATATATAGGATATTGTGGGATATATATTTTTTAAGAGAGGTGAGGTTAATTTGATAAAAAAATGCATATAGGTAAATCCACAGAACCGGTCGATTTCATGTTACTGGCAAATCTTTCTATTCTTAAAGTATTATATTAGTTATTTTCATATTTTTACTACTTTAAAAAACCTCTAGGAAGCTATTGAACTAAGAAAATTAAATAAATTTTAGCCTACGTGCCTTATATAAATAATTTAATTAATTGAAGAAATTAAATTTGCAGTGTTAATTTCTTTTGCACTTAATATAAATGTATAGGTATTAATTTTTAATATTGGTATTGTATATTTGCTTCATATACAATTTATTAAATTTAAAACAGAATTTTCGAACAGTATAGGACTATAAGACTTAGGTGCCTAGTAAACACAAATAACATGCGCATAACAATCAGGTAACAATTCGATGCAAATGTCAACTTATAGGTGTAACATGTTACTGCTGCATAATGGTTCTATAACGGTTATGTACCAGTAACCGGTTACATCTATAAGCTGACATTTGCACAGAATTGTTCCATAATTTTTATGCGCATGTTATTTGTGTTTACTGGGTGAAACCTTTTTCATTTAACCTATTTTTACATTGCTTTAAACACTGTCTAAGAAGGATTTAATTTTGAGAAATATTAAATAACTCCAACAATTTTGTAACAAAATTAATAACTTTTTTCTTCTTAAGTTGTTTGGGGGTCCTGCTTTAATAATATTGCATTATATTTTGAAAATCCAAAATGGTGTATTCAATATGACAATCAATTTTTGAAAATTCATCGGAATTGCTTGAAATTTGTTTTTTGGGTGTTTTTATGATCAATGATTACGAATTAGGGTTTAAAATTTTTAATTTCAATAAGCTAGATCCAATACAACGATCTATAATCAGATGTATAAAGCTAAAATGTTTAAACTTAAATAAAGGTAGTTTTGATTCAGAATTCCAAAAAGCTTATAATAATTTTTGTTTCAGCTGTTTGTAAAGAAGGTTGTCACCCTGTCCATGGGCACTGCAATGTGAGTGGCGAGTGTAAATGTCGACACGGTTGGAGAGGTGATCTATGTGACCAGTGTACCCCATATCCAGGATGTAAACATGGTTACTGTAATGGTTCAAGTTGGCAGTGTATCTGTGATACAAATTGGGGTGGAATTCTGTGTGATCAAGATCTTAATTATTGCGGAACTCACGAACCATGTCAAAATGGTGGTACATGTGAAAATACTGCCCCTGATCAATACAGATGCACTTGCCCTGAAGGATTTTCTGGTTCAACTTGCGAAAAAGTTGACAACCCTTGTGCTTCGAACCCTTGCCAAAACGGTGCTATTTGTAGAGAAATTGGAGAGATGCCAATTTGTGACTGTGCTCCAGGTTATACTGGATCATTTTGTGGAACCGATATCGATGAATGTGCTTCACAACCTTGTCAAAATGGAGGCACTTGTGTAGATGAACAAAATAGTTTTACTTGTACCTGTCCTTCTGCCTGGCAAGGATCACTTTGTCAATTTGATGTTGATGAATGTATTCTTTTGGAATCTCCATGCAAGAATTCATTAACCTGCGTTAATCTCGCTGGTGATTATAGGTAAGTTTTTTTTAACATATTCTAGATTAAAAAATGTTCTACTTTATAAATTGTTTACTGCACATGCCGTTTTCATACAATAGAGTTGACCGGTGTAGCGACGGAATAACCAATTGATGAGACTCTTGCGTCCGAAGACAATTTTGTGCTCCCCCCTAGCGGCTGAACTATTTGACCTAGAAAGCTCAAATTTGGTACAGATATGTATTTTCACACGTAGATTACAGGAAAAATATAGCGAATGTGATTGGAGGTGATGGTCAAGGCGTTGTCTTAAAATATTTAGCAAATACCTTTAGGTACAAATAGGCTTAAGTATTTATTGTGATGTGAATAAATTCGAAAAATATACCCTACGCTCTGTATTAAAGATAAAGACTCTCTATTGTATGCACAAGTTCCTCTTAAGAGCTTTTCAAAATATTGGAGATGCTTTTTTGCAACTTTGTGTTGCTCCCAAATTTTTTGAAAATCATAGTGAACCGATTCGATAGCCTGTTCACTAAAATATCCGAAACCAATATTTTTCTTTTCGCAAAACTGACCAACATGAAAAAACACTGCCTGCACTTTCGGAGTAACAGAAATCCCTAAAAGTAAGTAACTTACTCTGAAAGCATTTATACCTACAATTCTTCTAATCTGAATTTAAGTTATTTCCAAAACACGAAGTAACTACTTTTTTCGAAATCATCAAATACTCTGACATAGTTTAAGATGCCAATGATTCGTTGCGAACGTAAAATATCTATATTATCCAATAGTTTTTTACATGAATTGCCTTTGAAAGCTGGACTGCCATGAGTTATTTCACGCTCAACATGACACGCACTTACCCATGCCAAAGATTCATCCTCAAATTTATTTTGTATATTTGAATATAACGTGTTGATAATACCAATCATTAAATGTAACTCGGGTGGAGGAATAATCTCAAGAAATATTTTCTTTTTACTTGTGTCAAACAGGGGTGGATGAATACAATTTTATTTTTTGAATTCTTTTGCTTTAGTTTTTGTGGCCCCTGTTTTGATCCAAGCTTTATAATGTTGCAGTGTATTTCCAACAGTTTTATACGTATCACAAACTTTGAGCTCATCTTTTTTGCTAAACAATAAGTGCACGGATATAAACTGCTACGTGACATCAATCCTGTAAATATATTCGCTAATTTCAAATCAGTTGCTATTGTATAAAGTCTATCAAAGTCTATCAATCCATTTCGAGATATTTTTATAATAAATATACCTGGCAAATTTTAGCCAAATCTGAAGAGGTCTTCGAGTTGTCGTGTTCACAAAAATCGGAAAATTGGTTTAAAGGATTTTTTAAAATTTTGTAAATTAAACGACTACAAAGCTTTCTCCACCAGGAAGCAAAAAATTAAAACATTTAAATTTAACTTAAAGAGGAGAATAAAAAGATAAAATTTTATTCTGCCAAAGGAGATTTAATCGAAATCTTCATCTTCGCAACTTTTACAGGTGAACAAAATGTAAAGCACTTGAAAATTGTGTATTCAAAGTGAATTTTAATGGCAATACTATTTCACACCGTGCGCGTCTTAACCTGCGTACCAAAGCGTGTCTCAATATGCAAGCCACGCCGTTATGGCGTGATCAAATCCAATCATGTTTACTATATTTTTTCCGAAATCTACACATAAAAATACATAAAATAAGCAAAACTGGCACTTCACTAGGTATACATTTTTTTCTAATTCGAAAAAAATATCTATTTTTTCTCTAAAAATATATAAAGATCAACTCCAATGTGTTTTGCTGTAGGGGAGACTAGGTGCGGTTGTTACGCTGTGCAGTTGTTACAAATGGAATATCTCAGAAACAGTTATTTATAGAGATGGGGTTCCAAAGAGAAAAATGTTTAGTTTTTATGTACGAACTTACTGCAATATGTTTAAAAATTATGTGCAAGCTTTACAAGTAAAAAAAATAGGCACATTGGTTTTTAGAAGGCCAAAACTAAATATTTCTTTGCCTGATATTGAATTTTGTCAATTTAATTTTATAAATTAAGGGACTACAAAGCTTCCTTTACGAGGAATCAAAAATATTTTCGTTGCACAATTTTAATCAATTGCCACATAACAGACGTAATCCATATTATTATAAACATTTCCCAATAACTTATTTTTTTGGTTTCATAAAAATCAGAAAGGTTGTATATACTCCTTTGAGCCGGTCCTCTTATGGATACAAACCCCTATATCTTATAGTTTTAAGTGTTTTAAATTTTCGAATATTTTTTACAGTGCAGTTTACATAAAGTTATGATTTAAAATTTTTTATTACAGATGTCGATGTAGAAGCGGTTTCACTGGAAAAAATTGTACGAAGAATATTAACGATTGCGTGGGTCAGTGTCAACATGAAGCACTTTGCATAGACCTAGTAAACGATTATCATTGTTCTTGCACACCTGGATATTCAGGAAAGGATTGCGAAATCGATATTGACGAATGCGCATCGAAGCCATGTAAAAATGAAGGAGAATGTAGAGATCTTGCAAACGCTTATGAGTGCGTCTGTCCTGTTGGATACACCGGCCATCAATGTGAGAATGATAAAGATCATTGCAACCCTAATCCCTGCAAAAATTTATCTCCTTGCTTCAACACACAAACGGATTTTTACTGTCACTGTCCACCTCAGTGGCAAGGGAAAAATTGTTCAGATCCGTCTACAAGTCCCCTTCAATTTGGAGGTATTAACGATGGGCTGGGATGTGGGAGCGAAGAATTTCTTTGTGGAGGAAGAGGCAGATGCAGCAGAGGAAGATGTGTTTGCGATCCTGGCTACACTGGAGTCCATTGCCATGAAAATATCAATGATTGCAGCGGAAATCCTTGTATGAATGGAGGAACCTGCGTGGATTTAGTTAATTCATTTCAATGCATTTGTAGAGAAGGATGGTCTGGAGATCTTTGCGATCAAGGCAAGTTTCATTCTAAATAAGTTGATAAATATAAGTATATATTACACAACCCTTACACCGATTAAAAAGGATTTAAAATTTTCACTTAAAATACCTAATTATAAACAAAAAAATGCTGCAGATTTTAATTTGATATATTCATTATTATTATCCAACTTAAGTTACATCAGCAAGAAGTATTTCCCAATGAGATTAGCGAACTTCATCAAAGAAAGCCGCTTGATCCTATAAAGAAATAAAACCCCTATTACTTATTTAATTGAAAAATCATACTTACGAATTCGATGTTATATTTTGAAAATTCAAAATGGCGGATCCAATATGGTGGACCAAAATTCTAAAATTTGATGGACTTTTATGAAACTTCTTATCTAGGGGTTTTCGGGATCGTTGATTACAAATATGTTGTCAGATTTTGAAAATTCAAAATGTCGTTATACATATTTTTGAGGAAACAACGCTTTTAATACTAATATAACTTTCCTTAATATTAGAGCCTGTCAATCTTAATTTCTAAATCAAAGCTTCCTTGCAAAAACGACTTCACTTTCGCCTGTTAAGGCCTGTAAAATTCAAAATAAATCAAAATTTCTTGTAATTAGAGCGCCAATATTACAATTGGATTTAGAGTGATCAATAGAGAATCTCATTTAGTATTCTGAAACAAAATCTAAATTTTAACAAATCTTAAACCCCGAGTTACGCACTTTTAAAAAATAATTCATAAAATAAAAGGTTTGCATGGTAATTACCAACAACATTGGGCGTTCTTTATTTAAGGAAAGATACCCCATTTTTAAAATAAATTAAAAAATTTTTCATTTTGGATAATTTTATATTTTGTTACTTATAACACAGGACCACGAAGGGAAATTGAGGTGGACATGTTCTAACCATATGTAACCTTTATGTTTTTGGGGTCGCTGATTACGATGTCGGTGTCCGTATGATCTCATCACGTCAGTATCAAGGTCAACATAAGGTTAAACACCTCATTTTGCAATATTTGATTTTTTTAACCCGGATTCGGAAAATTTGACGTCCGAATACGTTTTGACCATTTTTATGAACCAACATTTAAAGGTCAATTGAAGGTCATCTTGGTCCAGTGTTGGAAAAATTAAATATTTCGAATCAAGGTTTTTAACCTTGATTTGATCTTGACGCTGAAGTAATGGAGTCATATAGACAACTGGATCGTAATCAGCGACCCCAAAAACATAAAAAGCAATTTGTTTTAAAAACATATTCCTAGCTATTTTTCCGGACAAGAGAATAAAATTAAAATTTGAACTTCTAGATGATCTCCAATTAACCTTGACAGATTGGTTTATAAAAATGTTCAAAACGTATTCGGACGTAAAATTTTCCACTCTTTCCGAATACAAGGTAACAAAATTAAATATTGCAAAATAAGGTGTTTGACCTTGACTTGACTTTGATGCTGACGTGATGAGTTCATACCGACACCGTATCGTAATCAGCGACCCCAAAAACATAAAGGTCACCTATACTTAGAACATGTCCACCTTAATTTCCCTTTATGGTCCTGTGTAATTATTGACGAATGTTAAAAAAATTTTTTTTTCTGTATATAATTTACTTTATGTTTTTCTAGACTCCCTAAAGAGGGAATCATTTAGATTTCCAAACGTTGGAGTAAACCAATTTTTTAAAAATTAATTTGTTTGAATGTTTTTGTTTATTCTCTTTTATCTATAATAAAAAGAAGTTAACTATGAATATTAAAATAATTAAAATAATTCTGATTTATTTCAGATGTCAATGAGTGTTTGAATTCCCCTTGTCGAAACAATGGAACCTGCGTCGACGGAGTAGCAGACTTCACTTGTATTTGTCGAGACGGTTGGAAAGGTAAAACATGTGCCTTGCAAGCCGGACATTGTGAACCAGAAACCTGTCGCCATGGAGGAATCTGCCAGGATCGAGGAGATGGGTTTGCTTGTGAATGCCCTCTGGGTTGGGAAGGCGCAGTGTGTCATATAGCATCTCCAGCTTGTGCAAGCAATCCTTGTGAAAATGGAGCTACTTGCGTCAATAGTGTTGATGGGGGGTTTCGATGTATCTGTCGTGAAGGCTATGAAGGTCCTAAATGCAGAAGAGACGTCGATGATTGCCAGCCTCTTCCTTGTTTAAATGGAGGACGATGTGTGGATGGTGTTAATTGGTTTAGGTGTGAGTGTGCTCCAGGATTCACGGGTCCTGACTGCAGAATTAATGTTAATGAGTGTGCCAGTGACCCATGTTTGGGAGGTGCAACCTGTATTGATAAAATTGCCAGCTACTCCTGCATTTGTCCCCCAGGACTCACCGGAACTCACTGTGAAATTCGAACATCTGGAGGACCAGAATGCGTATCTGCTTTTTGGGATGACGAATGCAACATTTGTGAGTGTAGAAATGGTAAAAGTCAATGCAGCAATGTCTGGTGTGGACCTTCGAATTGTCTAAATGGAACTTTGTGTTTAGCTCATGAAGTTTGTGTTCCTTCACCTGGAGAAAGTTGTTTAGCCCCAAATTGTCCTGCATGGGCCGAGTGCCGTCCTACTGAGACTGGAAAAAGAGTAGGACCACCAGCCCTTCCAGCGCCTCCTTCCTGTTGGCCTGGACAAGCCACGACTAGCCCAACTTGCTCGAGAGTAACGATTTTACTTAGAAGAGAAACTTTAGTAGCCGGTACTTCAGTAGAATTGATTTGTCGTAAACTGAGAAAACTACTTGCTGATCCTAGGAGACCTCAATCAGTAGTACTTCTCTGTGACTTGAAAACTGGGGACAATGGCACTATAGAAGTAACAATCTTTTCTGAAGCCGCAGTTTTAGCTGCCAAAGATCTTGGTGAATCTTTGAGTAGACCGTTAAATAGAGCACTTGCTCTTGCATCTGTTCTAGAAGTAAAAGTCGAAACGTCTTCATTAAGTGAACTTACACCAACTACCTCAAACGGAAATGGGTTTTTAGCGGTTATTGGTGGAGCCCTAGCAACAGTTCTAGTTTTAGCAATTTTTGGAGGACTTTGGTATGTGAGATCTATAAAGCAAAGGGCAGGACTGACTGCGACGACAAGCAGTGAAACTTCTCTCCATAGACATAGAAGTGATCTAGACGAAAAGTCAAACAATTTACAAAATGAAGAGAATCTGAGAAGATACGCAAATCCCTTAAAAGAGCAAGATGCCATAGAACCTAGAGTTTCAGTGGTAAGACCTTTATCTGGAGTTTCGTTAGGAGCCATAGGACCAGGTGATGAAAGTCTAGAAATGATCACAGAAGACAGTATGCATCGATTGCCACCATTGTACAAACCACCTAGTGCAGAAATTAGAAATAACACTGCTAGTTTTAGTTTTGAGGGAGGTGCTCATAAGCCTTACAGTAAGCCAAGGCTTCAGGAACCCTCGTATCATCAACAGCCAAGTACAAGTCAAATTTCCGAATCACATCAAGTACTTACAGTTCATGTATAAAAATGTTCATGTTTTTTTGCTGTATAAAAAGCTATCGTGATCTTCCATTAGTTATTACAATGATAGAAAATTAAAACGGGGAGTTTCAACAAAATTAGTGTTAATATAAAAAATATACTAAAAGTATTTTCTTGATTACTAATATAATTGTGTCTATTTCTTGAATTGTATTTATATATGTATGACGCTCCACGGTGAAAGGTACCTTAGCTAAAACAGTGGTGTGTCCAGGGGGACTCCCAAGAATCGCATATTTCTATGATATAGAAGGAGATAACACTATATGGATTTAATTTTTTCGAATATATCAGCCCTCCAAAAGCCTTGTCTGCATCCACCACTTAGTTGAAATAGGCGAATTTTACAGGAAAGGCATTTAAAGTAGAGCGTCTTTGATTGGAGAAGACGTTCCACTGAAATTCAGCAACACTACGTACTACACATTGATATTTATCCGTATTACACAACGCGTGAGAATTGTACATGAATAGAATAATAGACATTACTCGAAATAAATTTTTTGCACGTTAGGTCCCTTTCACCCTGGAACGTCATATATGTTATTGACAACCTTCTGAATTATTTTTTTTATATCTAAGGTAAGATAATTATGCGCGTGTCAATACCAACAAACTGAAGAGTCCAGATGACCTAACATTTAATGCAGTGTCAACCAACACAGAATTTGTAAACCTAAGTTTACAGTCGTTATTTGAAAAGTGTTTCTTGCAGACTAACAGGTTAATTTAAAAAGAAATAGTTTAAATTTCGATAACGGTAGTATATTGCATTTTAAGAGAATATTTAATTTTAACATTTCTTAACAGTTTTGCAATTTCTTTACAATGAAAAATAATAATAATTTAAATTTTTGTTTATTAATTTATTTTTGTAAATTTTCCTAATAAAGCTAAAAATATTCATAGTATTTTGCTGGTACATACAGCAGAAACATAAAAAATGTTCAATTTCTTTTTGAAAAACGTGACACGTTGTTTTTGAGTTGAAAAAAGGATATATGAAACATACATTTTTTTGAAATGCATATTAGGTTGACATTAATGATAATGCTGTTGCCATTTACATATGATGGAAATTCAATAATTTATTCCATGAGGTAAGGTTTCCGGAATTTCTGCGGACAGATTTCAGAAACATTGCAAAGAAGATGCAAAAATTCTGAGCAGTAAATTTCAGAATTTTTTTTAAAAATTTGTAGTGAATCTAATTTTTTTGATTCTTTTAATTTTTTTCTACTCCTGATGAATTTATTCGAGAAATAAATGGAATATTGCTCACATTGAATATCCGGAAGTCGACAGTAGAGATTTTAATATTCAGATCTAATTAAATCAATTTTTAAGAGAAATGATTATTTCTTGTAATTTTAGGAGAGACACTGTGGTCGGAGAATCACTATTTTATGGAAAAAAAAAGTAATTTTTAAATTGCGACAAATTAAACTGGATAGAGCGATTCTCACTCATAAGTGTCCCTAGATTTCAGAACTTAACTTATTTGCAATGAAATTGATTAAGGAAGGCGATACATATATTTAAATCGCGAATTTAATAATTAGCATTTTTTACCCTTTTTAAAATGAGATTTCTTAAAAAGTTTTTTTATTCAAGGAGTCAATCTTTGACGGTTTGATGTCATTTTTTACACTTCAAAAAAGATGTTTTCTTGAAAATTATAACTTAAAAAAATTTAATTATAAAATATCAATAGCTTTATAATATAGATTTTTTTAAATAATTTTTTTTTAAAAGGTATTCAAAAAAGCATGACCGAGTACGATCCTAATTATTTTTTTACAAGAGTAGTCCAAAATATTCTTTAATGGTCTACAAAAAAAGCATCTGCGCTAAAGGCCTACAGTTTTATTTTCTTATATGTATACTAACTAGTGGATCTTCAAACCACTTGTGAGAAAAAGGTTTAGTTACAATAGTTTAATTAAAGGAATAGTTTACTATTTTATAAATGAGTGCAAATTTTGTGGTTTAATAAAGGTCAAATTTAGTGATATCACTTTACATTATTCATATAGATTTTGTTTTTTTCAAATAATTTGTCTCTCAGTTATACAATTTTTTAAATAAATTACCTAAAATTTTAAAAGAGTAATTAATTTTCATTGTAACATAATAATAAAAAATCATTGAATTTTTTATGGAATATATAAAACTTATTTTTGAATTTTTCTGAGCACATAACTGTTGAGAAAAATGTGACTCAATAATAATAAGATAATTAAGAATAATTATTTCTTTATAAAATTTGAGTATTAATAATTATTATTTATATTAAACAACAATTACGTTATTAAAGAATTTGAAGTTCAATGCTATATTTGTACATAATTTTCAATTAAGAACATTAAATATTCAAATCTTATATAATTATTTTTAAAAAATATTAATTATAATTCAGGCTTTGGATCGAATAACTCGCCCGACTCTCGGAGGAACGCGCAAATCCCAGTCAGTGAGCAGTGAGCGCGTCTGGGCCACTCACTGCTACCCGACTGGTATTAGCGCGTGCCTTCGAGCGTCAGGTGAGTTATTCGATCCAAGGCCTCAATTTTAAAATATTATAATAATTATAGAGAGCTTTTGATATCTAATAATAATTATAAAAGACACAATTATTTACTTATTAAAATTTTTTTTAAATTTATAAATATTTATATAATATTTATATAATATTTATAATTATTTTATTGGTAGGCGTTAGTCCCGCGAAAGGCAGCTATTAACTGGGGTTCGAGTTCTCACAGATGCACAGTGCAGTCGTTCACGCAGCTTATTTTTTCAGATCAAAAATTAAATTCAAAAACATAAATATTTACCGACAACCATATCGGAATAATTATCTTAAGAATAACACCTGACTCTAAACCAAAGAGTTCAATTGACGTCTAATAGATGTCACTAATTGCTGATATAGTCGAAATCTTCCTTAATTAAAATTTTTTTAAAACAATAAAGTAGGAATACCACATTCTAATACAAAAACGTTTTTTGTCTTTTTATTTATCAACTACACTGCGAAAAATGGATATTAAGCTTTTCTATCTAGATATTAATGGTCAATATCTGTGACAGTGAAATATGTAAACATCTTAGATGTTCAAATTTAATATTTAAGATATTGGAAAAAGACTTGTTCAAACATAACCTCACATTTACAGATTATACTTTTTAACATCTGAGATATTAAACTATAACATCTGGATGATATGCATTAGCATCTTTTCTTAATATCTAGTATATTAAGATTTTTAATATCCAGTTTTCTCAGTGTAGATCAGGGAAAAATATATTTTGATGCAAAATTTTTTATTGTTTACAACTTAAAAAACATTTTCAAGTCTAAAAATAATGAATAAAATTTAATTTTTTATATATATATATATATATATATTTTTATAATACTTTTATTATTATAATATGATTATTTATTTATATTTTTAATAATAATGTGACTAAATTTCTAATTAACTTAAAAATTACTATGCCACTTCAGAGAGAAACTTTTTATTATTTATATTTAGCATGGAAGTAAATTATTTCAATTAAATAGCAAGCGTGGTTATTTTTTTTATTAATTACTATAGGACAATAAATTAATACATTTTCAAAGAACACAGTACGAAAAATTTACTTGGGATGTAAAAATAACCATCTTTAAGTTTATTATCATATGAAAACTCTGCGCTATCGAAATCTTCTTTTTCAGAAGTTTCCAGTTAAAATTATCAGTACTATATATTTTGAATGCTCCGACATCTCGATTCAAGTAACAATCTGGTATTGATTTTACAACAACAACAAAAATCTTCATTATTAATTAATATGACAACGTGAATTGTATAAAATTCTTCACCTAATTCGGAAAATTTAACAATTATATTTTCTTCTTTAATTGTTGTTTTAAAGAAGAGCTGCAAGTATTTGATGGCGGCTACAAATTCATTTTAAAATAAATTACGCAGATCAGATATGAATTTATCCAAAGATATACGAAAAGAATCAAGTTCATGACAGTATACTCATTCCCCCTAACACATATTCTATTTAACGTTGAATTTTTTGTGTAATTCGTTTTATAATATTTCGTTTTAAATAGCTTCCGACTTTTTAAATTTTTATAGAGACAATAAAATTAATGCTAGACAAAATAAATGGACAATTAACGAATCCATTGACAATTTTAAACAACAATAGAAGGTCGAAATAAATAAGCCTCGACTCAAACTCGGAAATCCTTAACACCTCTCTAAGATCCGTATAATTATGGCTAATTCGATCGTATTGAATGTTAGCCTTCCGTCCCGCAAGGCGAAGGAATCTATTTTGAACGCGCTTAAGTTTAAGTATTTGATCATCCTGATAAAGCACCTATATCAAGATAGCGAATTCCAAAATGGATCTAGCCAGAGTAAAATAAAGAATCCTAATAACAGTGTCATCAACATGAGTATCAAATTGAAAATTTCAGCAAAAATTAACCCCCAGATCACACACACTGGAAACTTTCCTGAGTATAGTATCACTGATTTTATAATTATACTTAACTAAGTTATCTTTTCTATAAAAAGATATCACACTACAATTGTTAACATTGAAGCTTAAATTATTGTCCGCTGACCATTTCAACAAGTGTTTAATATCAATCTGAACATCTTCACAATCTTAAACACATGTAATATTTTTATACAGTTTAAGATCATCCGCGAATAATGCACAACTGCAGCGCATTATTACAGTAACTATATCATTAATATATGTAGTAAAAACCCAGTAAGAAGTAAGGAATTGAGAAGAATTGGACATTTTTAACTTTTTACAGAAAATGTTAAATTATCAATTTTTTTGAATTCCGTTTCTGTCCAATTCCTATGTATTCCTTTTTGAGGCAAAGATTTCTTGAATGTGAATTCCAATCAATTCCGTTTTAATATTTCTTTAATTTTTGAATTTTTGTGAATTCCGAAATACTGTGTGATACTCGGTAAGTTCAATTCCTGTCTATTCCGTTTTAATATTTTGTAATTTTTTAATTCCTTTGAAGTTTGCAACACTTTGAGATAAGTGCTTTTAAAATTCGGAAGTCATAGTACAGTTTAAATAGCTGAGCGGACAAGCTGTTTGTCTCCGACAATGAAGCTTGAGGGTTCAAATCTTCGAACAGTCAAATTTTTTTTCCGCTTAAAATATTAAAACGGTATTCAAAAGAATAAACTTAGCTTCTTTTCGGCTTCTCCAAATGAAAATGAAAAGAATTGGTCACAAACGGAATTCAAAAGAATTAAAAATTTCGAATTCTTATTAATTCCTTACTTCTTACTGGGAAAAGGAGAGGGCCCAGACGAGAACCCTGGGGAACACCTGATGTAGCTAAGAATGATAATAAATATTCACTATTAACCCTTTGAGGACCAAATTTTAATTTATAAAGTTAAAATTTTTTCACTTTGTTAAGTATTTGAGATCAAAATTAAAAGCAAAAAAATATGAGGAACAATTTTGTTCCCTCAGAAATTTAAATTTTGTAACATGTTCTGAAGCAACATTTGGGTTCAAAGATAACTTTTCAGTGTAATTTGGCTACTGATAAAAAAATACATTGACATCATTATATTTGAAGGAAAATTCTTTATTAAAATTTAATTATTATTATTAAAACTCTTTATAACTTGAAAACAATTATGTTACTTATGATTATTTAATCTTTGTTATGAAAGAAAAAGAAACAATTTCTTTCGTCAGTGAAACAAAATCCAACGTTACATTTGGAACAGCTTATGGTTGTATGGCCTTGAAAGCATCTTCCTTTTTTTCCATGTAGTGGCCAATGGTTAATCTGATTGTATCTTACATCATCAATAGGTCTACGAGTAAAAAGCTGTCGTTTAGAGAATAATTTTTCATTGAATGTGGTTGCTGGGCGTCCTCGTTTTCGACTAACTGTCAAAGCAATTTTCGTTAATCCAGTTGCGACATGTGACTAAAATTGCAACAGTGTCTTGTAAGTGGGAGGCTCGCCTTGTTGATTCTGATGATTGCGATGCAATAACCAACCGTTGACAACAGCTACACCAATAAACGATACGCATGTACCATTTGGAAGATCTAAAGACGATTCTGTAGAGGTCAAGTAACATATCTGCTAAATTGACTCCTCCTATGAATTTATTATACTCCTGTACAATAGCTGGACGACTGATTTTAACCCTTTAAGGACCAAATGTACAAAAATTTTACATGAACTTTGGGAGAAATTTTTAGTATGAAAACGAAATGCTAAAAATTTTGCAATCGACATTTCTTAAAGCTTAGAAATCGTTCTTTCGAATGCTGCAATAAAAAATATTGAAAATTTATGAAGAAACAAATTATATACAGTCATTTAATAAAAAACGCGATTTTTTAAAGATTTTTTTCAAAAATAAACTTTTTTTTCTTACTTATGGCAAAGGGATACATCTCAAAGGTAAAAATATCGCGACAAAAATGTCTAACCTAAAATGTAGTAAAATAAAAAATAAACAAAACAGCGGATCAAAAATGGTGTTCAAAGTTGACTTTTTCATAAGTCATATACAGTAAGTGCACATTTTTTAAAAAACTTGATAGATTCAGTTGAAACTTCTTACTCGAAGGTTTTTGGCGTCGCTGATTACGAATATGATGGTAGTGTTCAAAAATTCAAAATGTCGAATCCAATATGGCGGGCACTTTTTTCAAAACTTTATCGGATTCACTTGAAACTGATTACTCAGGGGTTTTTGGGGTCTCTGATTACAAATACGATAGTAGTCTTTAAAAATTCCAAGAGTGAATATCATATTCATTCGCGTTCTAACTCGTCAATATAAAAAAGATTTCATTGAGAAAAATATTTTTTTATAACAATTTCCACATATATCAAATAAAAAATGAAAAATTTCTTTATATGAAAGGAAGACATTTCGTCACACTAGTTCTGTGTCAACTGAAATAAATTAAAATTTGCTATTTCAAGAAAGTCAAAAGAATCAAGATAAAGAGAAAGACAATGAACTGAATGTAAACACAGTTTTATCATAGAGGGAGCAAGTTGTGTTATTGTTGTGTCATTATAGACAAGAGTCTAAACGTCTGAGAAGAGGAACAAAAGTTCTGTTTAGAGTGAAAATCTCTTCCTTTCTATTAATAGTGGAATGATTTGTTTTTATATGGATCATTTCAGATATTCGTCGTTTTATAAAATATAGACTCTTGTCATTATAGACAAGAGTCTAAACGTCTGAGAAGAGGAACAAAAGTTCTGTTTAGAGTGAAAATCTCTTTCTTTCTATTAATAGTGGAATGATTTGTTTTTATATGGACCATTTCAGATATTCGTCGTTTTATAAAATTTGGTTCATTGTCCAAAATTTTGGCATTTTCCCAATCGAAGTCATGATTACAATTAATTCGATGGCGGTAAACTACAGAGTTATCATTTACTTTTTTATGTTCATTTATGCGAGTTATCAATGACCGTTTTATTTCATCTATATAATTATGTTGCAGGAAAAATCTTTACAGTTAAACTTGTATACAACATTTGTTCTGTCCCATTTTTAGATGCATCTTTACCAAGTCTAATTATAGAATTGGAGTTTTTATTAATAAGTGAAATCGCAGTGCAAAGAAACTCTTTGGGAATATTTTAAACATTTTTCATAGAACAGTAAACAAACCTTCTGGATTTGACTGTAAATACTAATTTTATTTGGATTATTATTATTAACATGAAAAAATTTTGTATGGTTTGTACGAATTTTTATATGTTTATCAATAAAATCCAAAGGATAGTTGTTGTTTTTTAAGATGGATCTTATCTTCTTTAAGTTATCAAAATGAATCTCTTTGATGGACAATGAAATCGCTCTATTAACCAGATTGTATACAATATTCTTTTTTTGTTGGATTGGATGATCTGAAAAATAATTAATGAGTCTATCCCATGAAGTAAGCTTTTGGTACCATAAATTTGTAGATAACATTTTTCACCAAGAGAAAAATAGGTGTTGTTAAATACAAATTTAGTACAGTCGATAATATCTGAGAAAGGAATCTTACATTTCTGTCTTATAGAATGAATACGTCGATCTAAAATCTGAATGACCAGTTCACAAGAAACGTTTGTAAACATAGAACTTACGTTGAGAGGAATAAAATTACACTGGAATCTAGATCGGTGAGACGGTCTTTTTCGTGATGAAAAACACAAAAAAGAAGCAAAACATAAATAAAAACAATAGGTGGCCAACTTAGGACCACTGTAGATTTTTACAAGTTTCAAATTATTACGCTAATAAAACAAATTTAATTAAGAAATCAACATAACCTCTTATTAGAACATTAAATAAAGGAACTAGCGCACACACTCAATTACAAATTTTTAATTATTTATCTCTTGTAGCTGCTCTCGAAAAAACAAGAAAAATTGTTTTTTTGTCGTAAACAATATTATTGTCCTCATAATGCGTAGAAGAATCTTAGATTATAATTAGGTCCATAAATTATATTATAGTTTAACAATATATGACACCACGAAATTATAGATTCGTCCAGTATACCACCTCTGAGAAACGCAGGGTGGCAAACTTAGGCCTACGGTCAACTTAGGACCACTCTCCCCTATTATTTATTTATTTTATTATTATTACTTTAATTTAAAGGAAGTTTAAAAATTTAATCAAAGTGGAGAATTTCAACATTTGAAATTTCCAGTTAAAAATATAGTTTCCAAAAGTGTCGCTAGGTTGAAGCGTTTCTCACAAGAGACGTGTCATATTCAGAATTAGCAACCCCAAAAACCCTCGAGAAACCAGTTTCAAGCGAATCCGATAAAGTTTTGAAAAAAGTGTCCACCATATTGGATTCGCCAATTCGCGTGTGTGCACGCATCAACCTTCTCTTGCTCTCCTTACTCTCATGCTTTATGTCTACCTCTTGCTTAACCTCAGTTTCATGCGTTTCCACCGTCTTAATCTCTTCCTTACTCTCATGCTCGACAACCTCTTCTTCACTTCCATTCTCCAAGTCACTCATATCCACTGATTCTCCGTCACTTTCTAAATCCTCTTTGGTGTTCAATTTCCAATAGGAAAAATCTCCCATTCTCCAAGTCACTCATATCCACTGATTTTTCGTCACTTTCTAAATCCTCTTCGGTATTCAATTTCCAATAGGAAAAATCTGTGTCCATTTGATCACGCGCAGTTTGTATACCAATGTTTAAATCCTCCCTTTTCCTCAAATGGAATTTTCTATCTCTAGTTTTAATACCTTCTGCAAATGTTCGCTGATACTTTAAAATTAATGTTTGGCTTTCTTCTCTAAAAAGATTATTTTTTTTTACTTGCAGCCAAAACTAAAAAGTTTCTCATATGGTACAAATTTGTATTAAAATCCATCCATTCCAGTGGGATATGAAATTCTAGTTCAAACTCCTGGTTCACACTTGAAAAAAGTAAAAATTTTACTTATTCAGATTTAGAGAGTACGATTAACAATAATATTAAAACATTATTTAATGTCAATTCAATATTTTTTCTGAAGGTCTGCATACCTGTAAACAACCTCCTTAATATACAAGTTTAGTGGAATATTTCGATGTTAATATTATGCCCTAAAGGGTTATTTGAATGTTGCGATAATTAATATTTAATAATATGGATTGTATAAACTTCTTTATTCGCAATTGCTTGAAGTATATTTCTTTTTTTTAAATACACAATTTTCCAATATTGAAACACGATTGATTCAAACAAGGATACAATGTAAAAAAGTTTTAAAATTAATAGTTAATAATATAAGTATGTCGAAAGATTTGAAAATTAAAATCTAAATATCAGAATGTAATTCAGTCCTTATAAAACATATTTTCTCGAAGTACTAGAAGTATTAAATTTTCTATATATAATACTTCTAAAAAAGGTTTGATATTAAATATCACATTATTAAGCGTAAAATCTTTGTATGTATTCATACTCTTCGGAACATTCCTGACAAATACTTTGTTCGACATTATCCGTATTTTCATCAAAACAATTTTTACAATATGACATGTTTCTGCACAGAATGCAGCAACTTATAGGTCTGTTTCGTTGACACATTGTACAGTTTGGCGTCATTATTATTTTTTGTGTATCTGTCTATTCTTGTCTGCACAAGGGACAATTTGGTTCCTCACAAACTCCTGAGTATAAATCGCAACATGCCTTACAAATTATCAAATGTCCGCATGGAATAAAACAATTTGTTTGGAGGAAGTAATCTACAGATGCAGCAATTTTAACATTTATTCTCTTTAGAGCACAATTAAAATTCATTTTTATTTAAATATACAATTTTAACACCGTATTATACACACTTTGTACTAGGAACAACTAGTATAGTAGCACTAATCAATGATTCTGTAATATATACGTTTCCTGACAAACAAAACAAAAATGGACAACCTGAAGAGAGAAAGGATTTTAAAAGAGAAGAGATGTTGCAAACAACGGTACAAATAGAACAAACTCCCCAACCAAAAAACGGTATCGCATACAACTCCCACCAAACAGTACTGACGTTTGTTAGAACTATAGACTAAAGAGTATTTTTTTTAAAAAAAGAAGTCAGTAACTTCAAAAAACAGATTCCTCTATAAAGAGAACAGAACAGCAAAACAATACTTTACGAGGCAAACGAACTAAAAGATATTGATAATAATTAAAAATAAAAAAGGAAAAAACTAATTTTAAAAAGGTCGGGAATAATAAACAAACAATTGGACTCACCTGTAGTATAACGGAATACCTTCTAAAAGAGTTAAGCTCGAAAGGATAAAAAAACTAATAAACAGCAAATATATACAAAAAAACAGGGTATACAAAATGAAAAAAGAAGTATTTTTTATATAAAAATATATATTATTATTGGATCCATTTCATTATAAAATACAATTTAAAAAAAGAAAAAAGAATATTAACAAAAATAACTTCATTTTTTTATCACTTCTCAGCAGGAATGCCAATAAGTATGCACCTAAATAAATTCTATATTTTTTTGGAAACAATAATAAATTGCAAAATTAAATAGCATTTAAAGTGCAGAATACAAACTTACTGAAGGTAAGTCATCACCACGCCCAAACCAATGAAATTCTTCTATTTCCTCGCCAGAGTCAGATGTAAAATTCCTCTTATATAATCCCAACACCAGAGGGTCCATTGAATCTGGGATAGCTAAACACACAAAAAGTAAATTTAAAAAAATAAAGCTAAGGGAAGACTCTTAATTAAATATCAGCAATAGAAAAACTTACGAGAGTGGGTGGCGCAACGAAACCCTCAGGGAGTAGTAGGCTGCAAACTTATTGCCACACTTACTGCCGTTGTTGGGACAACTAAAAAAAACCAAATATAATTTTTATATAATTACGTTTTCTTAATAATTTAGGATTTTTAATGAATTTTAACTCAGTAATTACCTCTGTTCAGAGGGCAGATCCAATAATGAATTTTGACAAGGAATAGAATTCCTATAATCGTTGACACTGTGAGGTTTTACAACTCTTAAAAAAGAACGGTTGGGACTTTGTCACAGTTTTTAGTTCTTATTCTCCGAAGGCACACACGTCATGTTTTCAAATCGTATCTCGAGAATAGACTAGATTACGACGGATAATCAATTATTTAATTTTGAAATACCGACTCACAAGTCTGGCGATAATGAATACTTGCTCAATATTTAGAACTACGAGTAATCTTTATACTGTTCGAAAATGCAAGATTTACGTCCAAAATTATGATTACCGAAAGGTCAAGCTTAATGATGGAGCTGTCACAAAGCAAACGTAACTATGACTTTGTATCGAAATAAAGTAACGTCTGACAATGAATTTGCATGGGGTCTTATAGTAGGAAATCTTCCCTACTGAGAGACAAAAGATCAAAGATCATCCCCATCTCTAAGCTTGATTCCTAGATCATCCCAAGAATTGAGTCACTTCTTGGAGCTTTGTGATCACCTGCATCACATATAGTATATCGCGAGTATCACTAATCCATGGGATAATAAACATTCACAGGAAGAAAACTAAGCCTGTGCCTTTGCAATATACTTATATGAGTCAAGTCCACTCATAATACGTATATAATATTATTTATAATTTATGTTAGTGTGCATCTATATATCGAGTCTCATAGCTTCAGTTCTATGAAGAGTAAGATAACTACATTGTATTTTGTCTACTATGAGGATCGATATACAGATAAACTATTTCGAAAAACATCCCATACTCCATGCAGCTGCACAATAATTTTTAGAAGGTAATACATAGAGAATAGAAAGATACATTTATTGTTTAATATTGAAATCATAATATTAATTTTGAAATACACTACCGGTCCAAATTAAGAGATTACTCATTTTCAGGTAATTGAAAAACATTTTAAAACATAAAACGTATGAAAACTAAAATGTTTTTCTTTTTATTTTTTGAATGATGATAAAATTTTGAAAAGAACAATATTTTTGGCGCGTCAGATGCACGAAAATGGGACGTATGTTATCCGTCTGCTCTATTAAATAATGCAGAGGGCTCACCAAAAGGGTGCGCCTGCTGTCACAAAACGGTACGTCTGCTATACTAAGCGCTAGGACAACATTCGTCCTGTGGTTTGGTATAGCTCGTGCACTAGTAGGAACGACTGGTGCACCAAAATTTTTTCCGTGTAATTATTGAACTTTTGTTAAATTTTTATAAATTCAAATTTCTAAATGCTCAAAGAGCATTTTCAGCCAAAAACCGTTAAAAATCGACTAATTCACTGCATTTGTCAAAAACATGCTCGGACGTTTATAATGATATCTCGCGAACCTAATAAGATTTTTAAACTTGACTTGAATGATCACACATATAGGTTTCACATTTTTTCTACAATTTTTAAAACATGTGCAGGGGTTGAAAAAATTTCCAAAAAAATTTAATTTTTAAAATTTTTTTGTCAAATTTGTTGATTGCTGCAATTTTTGTATAAATTATTAAAATTTTTAGTTATATATGATTAATCGTAAAATTTAATAATCTTTCGAATGGTAATATTTGTTAATTTCTCGACATATGTATTTCTAAAAAAATCCTGATTTAATGATTGGTATGTTTTTGGGCCGTGCTTGTGCAGCCGTACCGATAATTCCCAACAGTAGTGTAGATATTCAATTTTATAATTCCGGTTAACTGTTCTATATACAATGTAAAAATATCATAAGAAGTATAATCTGGATTATATCACATATAATCAATTTTTTCCGTGTAGAGTGCTTATGGTAGTTTGCTTTAGTTGCTAACAGATGGACAATATTTCTGCAGCAATTTAGCAGTGACAATATCATTTATGAAAACAGACTTTTTGGATGTAACTTTTCTAAGAGTGATTGTTGTGATTTTAGTTAATTGAGTTACACGAATGAAATTCTTGTAAGATCATTTTTAATGCAAAATTTAGTGATGAAGACGACGGTGTTAATGGAATTGCGATATTTTTAATATTACGGGTTTTGTTAATGTCTTCTTAAAAAAGTACTCGTGGGGTTAGGAAGCCAACGCTAAATTTTTCGTCTTTTTGTGTTGATTTTATTGGTTCTTCTAAATATTTTCTCTTTTTTTCCTACTTCAATACTTTTTAAACTTAACATTAAATTTTATACACCATTTTTTAAGAATAACAAATTTATATTTCCTTAAAATGTTAATTTGAATTAAATTAATGTTGTAGAAATTTTTAAGTGCAACCTGCGTCAAAATGTTTTATGGAGATTTTTAAGCCAAATAAACAAGCTTTCTAACGCGATATTAAAATTGAAAAAACCTATTCAAATAACTGCCTTGCAAACCAAAATGTGCCGTCTTGGTTACCTCGCCCCGTTCTACTCTACTGCAGGCAGAGTTATTTTATTAGAAATGGTGTCTTTTGAACGTCAATTTAGTTTTTGTGTCCAGAGCGTCGCTTAGAGGCAGCGACATGCCGTCTCAGCTAAACGGTGAAAAAGATGCCGTTTCAAAAAGAAAAGTGAAAAACATGCCATTTCACGAAACCTATGAAAACTATGCCTCGCCGCGAAAGCGCTGAGAAACATACCTTCTCCAAACGAACGGTAAAGAACATGCCTTTTCATAGCGAGGCAAAGTTTCCACAGGGTTCGTGAAATGGCATGTTTTTTACTTTCCTTTTTGAAACGGCATCTTTTTCACCGTTTCGCTGAGACGGCATGTTGCTGTCCCCAAGCGACTGAGGCTTTCCTATTTAAAACAAAACAACTATACGTGTTTTTATTTGACCCGTCCAGTCTATGATAAAAAGATTGTGTTGTTATTTTCTGCTCAAAAAGTATATTTTTGACAATATTCACTCTTACAAACGATAAAACAGTAAATTTTGGATCTTTATTCATGTCATTCATTATTAATTTAGATTTTCTGTCTAAATAAGAATAAGAATAATTAATCTTCATCATATATTGCAGAAAAAGTTAAAGCTTTAAAAAAAATTAAGTGATAAAAAAGTGTTTTTATTTTTTACGTATTTTTGTCAAAATACTTCAAAAGAAGCGAAAGTCTGCGATTTAGATTTTGGCAGAAATTTAGGACGGCGCTGTGATTTGTCTGCCTGACAATAATATGGCTCTATATTTTTATATTTTTATTTTTGTTTAATTGTTAATTCTAATTTCTAATTATTTATTATTTTGTGTACAATATTATTTTATTTTAATATACTTTTCTTTCGAAGGATTAATTCTCGCCTTGTTATTGACAACACCTTTACTCAGAATCACAGAAATAAAGTTAAGCTCAATAGATGGCGCTTTACGCCATTAACTATGGATAATCATTTATTTAATTAATATTTAAGAGAACCCTGTCTCCATCCGGCGAGCGAATTCCCAGCAAATAAAAACCCAACCATTACAAGTTAAAAAAATATCTTATAGGATGTCATACAATTCACATTATTTACAATATGCCTGACGGTTTACACGCGACGACAAAGTTTTAGCTTTATCAATTTATAAGCAATCACCACAATGTTATCACTTTTCGAGTAGAATCTTCATTTTACCAACACACCACGATCATTGCAGACATTTTTGAATAAAATTGAGTAAAAACCTGGAGTAAATAAAATTATTTTTGAGCACTTTTAGGACTAGAAACAGGGAAAAACAATGACTGACGAAGATAAAGTGTGTTTTTTAGTATGGGACTAAGTTTCATTGGATCCTCAAATCTATTATAATACAAGGGAAGATAAAATAGTTGGTCTTGAAGATTGCGTAAATGCCAGAACTTAGAAATTTGCAGATCATGATCTTGTATTTATGTTAAGAATTATAAATAGAAACTAGAAAATTCCACTAACATAGAATTTCTGTAAAGGAAACACTACAGGCCCTCAATTAATGCGTTGTGTAAAGGAAATAGTAAGAGCAATAACAAACTCAGGATTTAAGCATCTTGCTTCAGTTTACGATCAAGGTTAAACTAATGCATCTTGCATAAACGGCTTCTTAAACGAACAAGAGCTGCATGCATTGGATCTTGAGTCAGGATTTTACCAAATTCCCATGAACAAACGGTCTATTGAAATTACTGCTTTTGTGATGCCTGATGGCCACTGGGAACTTTAGCGTATGTATTTTGGGTCAAAAAATGGTCTAGCAAAATTTCTCTAGAGCGATTAATCGCGCTTTAGGTGAATTAAGATTCTCTATCGCTCTTGTATACATAGATGATATTCTTTTGCCAGCAAAAACCATTGAAGAATCTTTTTAAAATTTAACGCTAGTACTCGAAGCACTTAGACATTATATTTTCATATTAAATATAAAAAAATGTAGGTTTTTCCAAACAAAAACTGAATACTTGGTAAGGGAAATATCCAACGAAGGGGTCCGACCCGGAAATCATAAAAACAAAGCAGAGAATGCTCCCGAACCAACTAATGTAAAGCAAGTACGGTCGTTTTTGGATTTTGTGAGTTTTGCGAGACCCCTGGGTCTGGAGTCCTGAGCAAAAAATTACTGTGCTTAAAGCAAAAAGAATTTTTATTAGTAGACCCGTCTTTTTCATTTATAACCCAACTCTCAAATCCGAATTGCACACAAATGCTAGTTCAATTGGACTGGGAGCTATGCTAATACAGAAAAAATTACTTAAAACATGTGGTGTCTTATTATAGAAGAAAAACCTCTAGTACGAAACAAAAATACCATTCCTATGATTTAGAGACATTAGGTGTTTATGAGACACTAAAAGCATTTTGAATTTATTTGTTAGGGATTAAGTTTACAATTGTAACTGACTAAACAGCTGTATGTGCTACTGCCACAAAGAAAGATATCCAACCGAGGGTTGCTCGATGGTAGGTCTATATGCAGGATTTTAATATTGTTTATCATCCTGGTTTTCAAGGCGAAGGCGCACTTGTTGATTATGTAAGTCGAAATCCTATTGAGGTCCTACATACTAACATCACAAAAAGTGAATGGATAAAGGTCGCGCAAATGCAAGATCCTGATATCGAGATTATTCGAGAAATTTGATAATCGATAAATTTACAGAAGT
The DNA here is from genome assembly GCA_032872505.1 of Leptopilina syphax. Taxonomy (NCBI): domain Eukaryota; kingdom Metazoa; phylum Arthropoda; class Insecta; order Hymenoptera; family Figitidae; genus Leptopilina; species Leptopilina syphax. The sequence continues at coordinate 8,213,518 of CM065472.1, forward strand.
TAATTTTTCAATTATTTGCGAAACTAGTTCGTATTTTTCTGTCACCGAGTATAAGCGAGGATTCCGAATTGCTGGAATGCGGCATCAGCCGGTCGCACTAGGCCGCGTCAGCCAATCAGAGCGTCGCTCGCTCCCACTGCGCGCGCTTCCCCACTCAACGGCGCTACAGAGCTCGGAGACAGAGCTCTCATCGTCACTATCGTACGAGCAGCCGACCTGCTTGGTCGCATCGCTCTCGACCACCGCGAATAGCATTTCCCCAAAAATTACTTTCGTACGAGCAGCCGACCTGCCTGGTCGCTTCGCTGTTGATCCCCGCGAACAGCAAATTCACGTTGTAATTGACTTCTTCCCGAGTTGCCTGCCTGCACGGTCGCACCGCTCGCACCCAACGCAAACAGTGTTACTTAAAAAATAAATTCACTTTTGTTTTGTCACTTTAATTAATTTCAATTAATTCTCAACTTTTATTTGTTCCCCATCCATTTAACTTTCGAGTTTTATTCAACACGCTTTTTGATTTATTAGTTTTTTCCATCCACCACACATTTTTGGAAACTCTTGCGAGGGTCCAAAATTTCCTTCCTTTTTCTCCTTTCCTTTTAAGAATTTTTAGAAACTTTCTGAGGGTCTAAAATTCTTAAACTTCCTTTCCCCGAGTAACACAAACTTCGGAAACTCCCGGAGGGTCCGAGGTTGTGTTTTTCCTTTATTCCCTGTCATTTCCTTTCCCGGCGATTTTTGGAAACTTCCTGAGGGTCCATAATCGTGTCCCCCTTTTTTTTAGACCTTTTTTGGAAACTCGCGCAGGGTCCAAAAATTATTATTTCTTTTTTTCAAATCAATTTTTATTTTTATTCATTTATTTGTTTTTTTTTTAAAATTTGGTTTGCGCGTATAATCGATTCCCCGAATTATAGAGAAATCTTCGGAAACTCCAGGAGGGTCCGAGATTTCTTTCTCTTTGAATTTGCTCCCTAAATTCGTAATTTTCACCGAGTTTTCGGAAACTTGTTTTTAACAAGGGTCTAAAATTCGCTGATATTGTCAAAGCCCAAAATTGACGGTATCAAATTTTACAAGACGGTATTGTCCAACCGGGGAGTAAACAGTATTTTGATTCATGTGGGTGAAACCAGGCCTAAATATCAATGTTGTATCCTAGTTCTCCAATTTTAACCCTTTCAGTCCTAGTGGTCGATATATCGACCACCTTTTAAGCCACCGATTTTTTTAACATAACTTCAAGGAAAACTTGAAATAATTGCATATTTCTTATTTTTATGTTTCTACAAATAGGGTTTAGTAGTTTTTTTAACAAATTAATCTATATTATTTATGTTTTTTGTTATTAACAAACTTATACACGGCAACGCATTATTTCAGGTTAAACTTAACTGTAATAAAATTAAATCAGTAACATATACTTTTAATTATGGTTGTTTTCTAAATTCTCGGGGTTTGCTAAATATTATTCTAAAATCAGATATGCAAATTTAAAATGGTTGATACAATATGGCGGACAAAAATTAAAAAAATTTGCTTAAAAATGGTCTCTCGGGGGTTTTTGAGGTCGCTGATTACGAATCTAAAGTCAGTTTTTAAAAATTCAAAATGGCTGATCCAATATGGCGGACAAAAATTAAATAAATTTGCTTTAAAATTGTTTCTCGGGGGTTTTTGTTGTCGCTGATTACGAATATAAAGTCAGTTTTTAAAAATTCAAAATAGTGGATCCATAAATCCATATGGCGGACATAAAGACTTACGAATTTGGAAACACCCTCCTCTTTTTTAATACGAGCTTGGGACTGGCAATTGAAGAGTTTTATCTCTTTTAAAAATTTTTTTTTTTTTTAATTTTTTGATACTTTTATTAAATTTGTTTTTTTAAAAATATTTTTATATTTGTCGTAACAAACGATAAAAGACAAGTGACGAAACATAAAAGACGAACGACAAAAAAACAAAAGAAACTCAAGAGAAAAAAGGGAAAATGGTAAACGACAAAAAAACAGTACTTCTCTTCTATTTTTAATATTATTATTGTAATAGTCGTAACATTAGATTCGCCATTTAAAAATTTTGTAAGAATGATTCCAGATTTATGTTTACACACCCCACAAACTTCCAAGAAGCAGCATTCAGTCCTATATTGTCAATTTTTAATTTTTGACTATCATATTATATCTATTATTCTAAAGTTGGAAAAACTGACTTCAGATTCGTAATAAGCGACCTAGTAAAAACCTAAGCGGTAATTTTCAAACAAATTTGATGGATTTTTTATTTCTTCATCCAACATATTGAATCATCCATTTTTGATTTTAATAAACTGACTTCAGATTCAGAATCAGCGGCTTTAAAAACCTCCAAATGCCAACATTTAAAATAAGTTTGTATAATTTTTAATTTTTGTCCGCCACATTGGATCCGCCATTTTGAATTTTGAAAAACTGACTCTAGATTCGTAATAGGCCACCACAAAAAGCCCCAAGTAACAACTTTCAAGTAAATTTGATTAATTTTTTACTTTATCGTCTGTCATATTGACTCCGCCATTTGGAATTTTCAAAATTTTGAAAATCTGATTCCAGATTCGTAATCAGCGACCCCGAAAACCATAGGTACTATACCTATTGTAGATATTTTTTAATTGCCCTAATTAATAGACTGAAAGGGTTAATGAAACTTAATAAAATGATAAAGACATATATGTCAGAAATACCAAAGAGTAATTTTTGAAAGTATCAAAATTTTTGGATTTACGGGTTTTTCAAACTATTTGAAAATAGAATAGATTTTAATGATTTTACACACAATACTAATTATATAGAGACAAATAAAAAAATTATATGATCAAGAAAAAAAATGTTTGAACAAAGAAAATTTATTTTTAATTGTTTAAACAAATTTTTTGATTAAAAGCGTATTTTTAATTTTTTTCTAATGTTGACAATTCGATTCCTCATGATACCATGAGTCTTTTAAGATATCAAAATCTATGGTATATCGAAAACTGTCGAAAATATCGCATTTTTTGTCACTGAGGGCGGGAACAAAATGCGAATTTCTGCAATAACATATAATGTTTTAAAGTCGCTAGAGACCACAATTCTTAACCGATTCTTGATATTTTTTGCAGAATACTTGTGATATAATATAGATGATTTTGAGGTTTTATGGTTATAAAACTTCAATAACAATCGTAACTGTTTAAACAATTACATCTTTTGAAAAGTTTAATTTTATCTTTTTCGCAGAATCACATTTCTGATAAAAATTTAATCAACTTTTTATTTGATAAATAACGAAACGTATAATTGATTATAATTGTTAAAACAATATTGTTATAAACAATCGTTATTTAAAAAACGATTAAAAAGCCTGAAAAAATATAAAAGTGAAGAAATCTTAACAACCTAAAAGATTATAATATTTAATACCTAAATCTAAACCTAAACTTACTACCTAAACTATAAAATTATAAACGTGTAAAAAATAAAAAAAACGTTAGATCCACGAAAAATATTGTTTAAAAGAAAAAAGTAAACAAATCTTAATTAACTTAAAAAATTTCTCAACCTGAGTTAGGACAAAAACCTTGAAAAATATAAAAAATTCATATAAAAATGAATTTAATTGAACCGTTTATTCAAAGTCAAATTATTAATTTCAATATATCTCAAAATCGGTTTTCTTTATTTTTTTTAATCTGTCCCAATCGAAAGCTTACTTTTTTTCCCATGTAAAAATCAGAATGGGACCTTGAAAATTTTTAAAGAATGTAATAATTTATCATTATTTTATATAGAAAATTAATTTTTGAAAATTCTCAAATAAAATTTTCAAAAATTATAAAAAATAATTGATTTAGAGGAGAATTTTAGTTAAAAATTCTAAAAAATAATAATTAAATTAAAATGAAGGAAATAATTTTGAAGATTTTATCACTCGGTCATTTCTTTTGAAGAAAGTAATAATTTATCATTATTTTACATAGAAAATTAATTTTTGAAAATTCTCAAATAAAATTTTCAAAAATTATATAAAATAATTGATTTAGAGGAAAATTTTAGTTAAAAATTCTAAAAAATAATAATTAAATTAAAATGAAGGAAATAATTTTAAAGACTTTATCACTCGGTCATTTTTTATAAACAAACTTTTGATCAAAGAAAATATGCCGTAAACATAGGCTATAATTCGTTTCCTTCTTCGGTCCCTTTCTTCATATAGCGTCTCAATTATTTTTAAAAGAAATAAAATATTTTCCCAAAAATTAAATTATGTTTAAAAATTGTTTAAATCCTCGTAAAAATTTTAATTATTTAAAAAAAATTTTACGCAAACATTAGTTTCGTTTTTAAATAAGAAAATTTAGAAAAAAGTATTGTATTCACTTTACGTTAATGATAAAAATATTAGAAAAATTATCATTTTTTATCGAGATTAACTACATTTTATATAATATTTTATTAATATAAAATATTATATAATATTTTATATTATTTTTTTATTTATAAATTAAATTATTTATAAATATAAATTAATATTAATATTATTTATAAATTAAATCATACTATTTATTATTATTATTACGATTGTTGAATTGTTAATATTAGAAACAAATTAAAAATATTAATTCAGAATAAAAAACTATACTTTCTAAATATTTATTTACATTTATTCAAATTTAAACAAATGTGTATTCAGTAACTTTCAATATTTCAGACAATATTTTAAAGCAGTAAAAATGCATAAAAGTCTTATTAAAAATATTTTTTTAATCTGTTGCGCTTTAAATCTTTCATATCAGGTCACCTGTTCTCATATCACTAAATTGTGTTTCTATTGCAAGTCTCTTAAAAAATTCAAGGAAAGCAATAATTTTTTTCTAATTTTAGATTTTTAGATTTTTAGCTTATCTTCCAATAAAAAAAAATAAAAGTTTTGTAAAAAAATATTTTTTTCGTTTTAACAATTATTTAACAAAAAAAATATAAAAATTTAATTATATGTTAAAAATTAAATTTACTACTCAAATTTTCCTTTAATTTTTAAAATCTGTATTTTTAATTACAACGCGTGTTCTGTCACCCTACATTTGAAAATTTTTTCGTAATAGAAAATATCAACTTTTAAGTATATTTTTTAAATTTATTCTCATCACGATTTTTTTAGGTCCTTATTTGGGTCCCCTGAAGAGATACCTAAAGGAATTTGCTAAATATATTTAGTCAGAATTTTTATATTTGTTGTTAAAGCCAAAAACGCACCCTGGGGCGAAAAGTTAAATGTATTTTTACTTGTTGTTAAAATTTTTTCGTCTTTTTGGGTTTATTTGCTTAAAAATTATTTATTTGACATTGAGCAAGTACTCTGTAAAAAAATAAGACCGTTCACGTAAAATAAACCACATTTTTTTTTAAATTTCTATTTATTAACTTTATAACTATTCTAAAGCTTTTGTTAAATAAACAAAGATTTTTTATTAATTAAATTACTTGTTTACGTATACTTTAACTTATCTACTACTTAACACCTATCAGAAAATAGTTTTAGTAAGCTAAAAATAGAATTTAACATTTTGACCCAGCCATTTAACTTTTCGCCCCAGCATATATGGAGCGAAAAGTTAAAAAAAAAACAAAATTTTCAAAAAAGGACAAAACATGTATTGTATGCGAAAATATCAGAAACTTTTTTATTGAAAGTTGTAGAGGACAAGTTGCCCTACAATATTGATATATAAATATTTGTATCTGAGCGGATTATATTGTCTAAAAAAATCATTTATGCAAAATTTAGCCCTTCGCATAAGCCTCCCCTAATTAATTAATTAGGTAATTAATTTTATTAATTAAAATTTCTTTAATCATTATAGAGCCAGTTTTTTTAGTAAAATAATAAAAATTAAAAAAAATAATGATAAATTTAATAATAATAATTTAAAGCATTAAAGCGTGAATTTTTAGAAATAATTGAATTTTGAATAGGTTTCAAATTAAAATCTATGAAAATATGAATAGATTGAGGAGAAAGGATTGCATGTTGTCCCACTTCGTTATTTTTTTATTCTAAAGGCGCAATAATTAAAAACGCGACTGATATTGTTGTCAAATGATTAGTTATTAATTTTTATGCTCTTTTGGAGCAAAAAGAAGCAATAAAAATGTTCTTTTTAAACAAAATTTTAAATATGACTTGTGGGAAAATTGAAAAATTAAAATTGTGACTTTTTCATGTGCTAACAAAAAAAAAATTTTATAGATAAGTTAAGTTACAATTTTTTTCTAAGTTGCTTTTGCAATCAATTCTGATAATCCAAAAAGGATTTTTAAAATATCATGAATTATTAATTTTTTCTCATCGATTAAAAAATAGAGTTCAAAATTACAGGTTATTGACTCACTTTACGACTTGCAGCTCTCGCTCTTGCCCTCATCTTTACTCTCAACTTACCCTTAACTATATTTTTCAATTAAATTCATAAATTAATTATTTATTAATAACAAATATGTACAATTATTAATAAATAATTTTTAATTATTAACCTCTTGTAGCTGCTCTCGAAAAAACAAGAAAAATTATTTTTTTGTCGTAAACAATATTATTGTCCTCATAATGCGTAGAAGAATCTTAGATTATAATTAGGTCCATAAATTATATCATCGTTTATCAATATATCACACCACGCAATTATAGATTCGTCCAGTATACCACCTCTGAGAAACGCAGGGTGGCCAACTTAGGCCTACGGTCAATTTAGAACCACTCTCCCCTATTATTTATTTATTTATTATTATTACTTTAATTTAAAAGAAGTTTAAAAATTTAATCAAAGTGGAGAATTTCAACATTTGAAATTTCCAGTTAAAATATAGTTTCCAAAAGTGTCGCTAGATAGAAGCGTTTCTCACAAGAGACGTGTCATAATTCATGATAAGCGACCCCAAAAGCTAATTAATAACAACCGATAAAGTTTTGAAAAAAGTGTCCACCATATTGGATTCGCCATTTTGAATTTTTGAAAACTACATCAGCGAACGCTGATTACGAAAATACTATTGTATATTCATAATATGCGTGCACGCATCAACGTTCTCTTGCTCTCTTCACTCTCATGCTTTATGTCTACCTCTTGCTTAACCTCAGTTTCATGCGTTTCCACCGTCTTAACCTCTTCCTTACTCTCATGCTTGTCAACCTCTTCTTCACTCTCATTTTCCAAGTCACTCATATCTACTGATTCTCCGTCACTTTCTAAATCCTCTTCGGTGTTCAATTTCCAATAGGAAAAATCTGTGTTCATTTGATCACACGCAGCTTTGTATCCCAATGTTTAAATCCTCCCTTTTCTTTATATGTAATTTTCTATCTCCAGTTTGAATACCTTCTGCAAATGTTCGTCGATACTTCAAAATTAATGTTTGGCTTTCTTCTCTAAAAATATTATATTTTTTTTACTTGCAGCCAAAACTAAAAAGTGTCTCATAGAAGGTAATGCATAGAGAATAGAAAGATGCATTTATTGTTTAATATTGGAATCATAATATTAATTTTGAAATACATTACCGGTCTAAATTGAGAGACATTTTAAAACATAAAACGTATGGAAACTAAAAATTTTTTCTTTTTACTTTTTGAATGATGATAAAATTTTGAAACGAACAATTTTTTTAAAATTTAAAGTCCCTCTTACAGTTTTTAAATCAGTTCATTGTTTCTAAAAATTAAATTATTCTATTAATAGGTATTCAATAATTATAATTATTGAACTTTTGTTAAATTTTTATAAATTGAAATTTCTAAATGCTTAAAGAGCATTTTCAGCCAAAAACCGTTCAAAATTGACTAATTCACTGCATTTGTCAAAAAACATGCTCGGACGTTTATAATGATATCTCACGAACTGAATAAGATTTTTAAACTCTTTTGGTCTTAAATTAAAGATAAGACTTAAATGATCACACCTATATAAGTTTCAAATTTTTTCTTCAATTTTTAAAAAATAAGCAGGGGTTGAAAACATTTCAAAAAAAAATTTATTTTTAAAATTTATTTGTCAAATTTGTTGATTGCTGCAATCTTTGTATAAATTATTAAAATTTTTAGTTATATATCATTAATCGTAGAATTTAATAATCTTTCGAGTAGTGTATTTGTTAATTTCTTGACATTTGTATTTACAAAAAAAATCCTGATTTCATGATTGGTATGTTTTTGGGCCGTACGCGTGCAGCCATACCGATAATTCCGGACGGTAGTGTAGAAATTCAATTTTATAATCCCGGTTAACTGTCCTATATACAATGTAAAAATATAAGAAGTATAATCTGGATTATATCACATATAATCCATCTTTCACATTCAAATGTAAATTTTTGAAGTTTACTAACGAAATAAAGTAAGTTAAGGAGAACTAGCTTGTTATGTTTCACTAATTTTAACTTTAAGTTTTGTTTTTTAACTATTCAAATAACTGTCTTGCAAACCAAAATGTGCCGTCTTAGTTGTCTCGCCCCGTTCTACTCTACTGCAAGCAGAGTTATTTTATTATGAATGGTGGCTTCTGAACGTCAATTTAGTTGTTGCGTCCAGAGGCTTTCCTATTTAAAACAAAACAATTTAACGTGTTCGTATTTGACCCGTCCAGTCTATGATAAAAAGATTGTGTTGTTATTTTCAGCTCAGAAAGTATATTTTTGACAATATTCACTCTTACAAACGATAAAACAGTAAATTTCGGATCTTTATTCATGTCATTCATTATTAATTTAGATTTTCTGTCGAAATGAGAATAAGAATAATTAATCTTCATCATATATTGCAGAAAAAGTTAAAGCTTTAAACAAAATTAAGTAATAAAAACGTGTTTTTATTTCTTACATCTTTTTTTCAAAATACTTTAAAAGAAGCGAAAGTCTGCGATTTAGATTTTGGCAGAAATATAGGACGGCGCTGTGATTTGTCTGCCTGACAATAATATTGCTCTATATTTTAATTTTTTTATTTTTGTTTACTTGTCAAAATTTTCGAGTTATGAATTTTCAAAATTTTGGACTTTTAATTGTTGACCTATATTGTCGCCTCGAAAATATATTGTTTTTATTATTTCTCGATGAGATTCTCGATTATTATTAATTTTTATCATACTTGAATTATTATTATTATTTTCTACTTTATTATTGTTATTTCTAATTATTTATTATTTTTTGTACAATATTATTTTATTTTAATAAACTTTTCTTTCGAAGGTTTAATTCTCGCCTCGTTATTGACTACTCCTTTACTCCATCCGGCGAGCGAATTCCCAGCAAATAAAAACCTAATTATTACAAGTTAAAAAAATAACTTATAGAATGTCATACAATTCACATTATTTACAATATGCCTGACGGTTTACACGCGACGACAAAGTTTTAGCTTTATCAATTTATAAGCAATCACCACAATGTTATCACTTTTCGAGTAGAATCTTCATTTTACCAACACACCACGATCATTGCAGACATTTTTGCATAGAATTGAGTAAAAACCTGGAATAAATAAAATTATTTTTGAGCACTTGTAGGACTAGTAAAAGGGAAAAACAATGACTGAAGAAGATGAAGTGTGTTTTTTAGTAAGGGACTAAGTTTCGTTAGATCCTTAAATTTATTATAATAAAAGGGAACATAAAATAGTTGGTCTTGAAGATTGCGTAAATGTCAGAACTTAGAAATTTGCAGATCATGATCTTGTATTTATGTTAAGGGTTATAAATAGAAACTAGAAAATTCCACTAACAAAGAACTTCTGTAAAGGAAACACTACAGGCCCTCAATTAATGCGCTGTGTAAAAGAAATAGTAAGAGCAATAACAAATTCAGGATTTAAGCATTTTGCTTCAGTTTGCTATCAAGGTCAAACTAATGCATCTTGCATAAACGGCTTTTTAAGCGAACAAGAGCTGCATGCATTGAACCTTGAGTCAGGATTTTACCAAATTTCCATGAACAAACGGTCTATTGAAATTACTGCTTTTGTGATGCCTGATGGCCACTGGGAACTTTAGCGTATGGATTTTGGGTCGAAAAAATGGTCCAGCAAATTTTCTCTAGAGCGATTAATCCCGCTTTAGGCGAATTAAGATTCTCTATTGCTCTTGTATATATAGATGATATTCTTTTGCCAAAAACAACCATTGAAGAATCTTTTTAAAATTTAACGCTTTTACTCGAAGCACTTAGACATTATATTTTTATATTAAATATAAAAAATGTAGGTTTTTCTAAACAAAAAATAAATACTTGGTAAGGAAAATATACAACCAAGGGGTCCCACCCGGAAATCATAAAATCAAAGCCAAGAATGCTCCCGAACCAACTAATGTAAAGCAAGTACGGTCGTTTTTTGGTTTTGTGAGTTTTGCGAAACCCCTGGGTCTGGAGTCTCGAGCAAAAAATTACTGTGCTTGAAGTTAAAAAGAATTCTTATTAGTAGACCCGTCTTTTCCATTTCTGACCCATCTCTCGAAACCGAATTGCACACAAATGCTAGTTCAATTGGACTTGGAGCTATGCTAATACAAAAAAAAATTGCTTAAAACATGTGGTGTCTTATTATAGCAGAAAAACCTCTAGTACGAAACAAAAATATCATTCTTATGATTTAGAGACATAAGTTGTTTATGAGGCACAAAAAGCATTTCAAGTTTATTTGTTAGGAATTAAGTTTACAATTGTAACTGACTGTACAGCCGTACGTGCTAATGACACAAAGACAAATATCCAACCGAGGGTTGCTCAATGGTAGGTCTATAACTCTATATGCAGGATTTTTATTTTAATATTGTTTATCGTCCTGGTTTTCAAGGAGCACATGTTGATTATATAAGTCGAAATCCTATTGAGGTCCTGCATATTAACATCACTAAAAGTGAATGGATAAAGGTCGCGCTAATGCAACATCCTGATATCGACAATATTCGAAAAATTTTACAAGACGGTATTGTCCAACCGGGGAGTAAACAGTATTTTGATTCATATGGGTGAAACCAGGCCTAAAATATTACCCTTAGTTTTACAATTTTAATTAAACTGGATAAAATGATATAGAAATATATGTAAATGAAATATCTAGAAATTATTTTTGAAAATATCAAAAAAATTTGGATTTACAGGTTTTTCCAAATTTTTTGAAAATTTTGAAAATGTTAAATCTCGCAGATAAGAGAATAGATTTTAATGATTTTTATACATAATACTAATTATATAAAGACAAATAAAAAATTATATGATCAAGAAAAAAAATTCTTTGAACAAAGAAAATTTATTTTTAATTATTTAAACAAATTTTTTGGTTAAAAGCGTATTTTTAATTTTTTTCTAATGTTGACAATTCGATTCCTCATGGTACCATGAGTCTTTCAAGATCTCGAAATCTATGGTATATCTAAAACTGTCGGAAATATCGCATTTTTTGTCACTGAGCGCGGGAACAAAATGCGAATTTCTGCAAAGACATAATGATGTTTCAAAGTCGCTAGAGACCATAATTCTTAACCCATTCTTAATATTTTTGCAGAATACTTATGATATAATATAGATGATTTTGGAATTTTATGGTTATAAAACTTTAGTAACAATCGTAACTGTTTAAACAATTACATCTTTTGAAAAGTTTTATTTTATCTCTTTGCAGAATCACATTTCTGATAAAAATTTAATCAACTTTTCATTTAATAAAAAACTAAAAGTAAAATTGATTATAATTGTTTAAACAATATTGTTATAAACAATCGTTATTTAAAAAACGATTAACAAGGAACTTAACAACAACAAAATACCTATATACTTACCACTTAAACTTATAATATAGAAAAAATTCAAAACATAAATAAAAAATCTCTACATCCATAAAAAAAAGCCTAAAAAAATAAAAATGAAGAAATCTTAACAACCTAGAAGATTATAACACTTACTACCTAAACCTATACTATAAAATTATAAACGTGTAAAAAATAAACAAAACGTTACATTTACAAAAAATATTGTTTGAAGGAAAAAAAGTAAACAAATCTTAATTAACTAAGAAATTTCTCAACCTTATTTAGGACAAAAACTTCGAAAAATACAGAAAATTCATATAAAAATGAATTAAATTGAACCGTTTATGCATACACTCTAATCGAAAGCTCTGATAGAAATGAATGTACATCTACCCCCACTTCACTAATATAAAGTTCTAGATAAACTAATGCGCAGCACAAAGGCTGTTTTCGGCACTCACCCAGGGTTAACCCCGAGTTAAATATTATCCAATCTTCAAAAACATTCTGTTGGCCTGACCAATCTCCATTAACCCTGAGTTTATAACTCGGGGCGAGTGCCAAAAACAGACAAAGAGAGTCGCAGTGCGGTTTAGAATATATAAATCCTTTCTTAAAAAACATAGCATAAAAATGTCAAATTGAAAAAAATCGAACTCAAAAAGCATCGAAATAAGAATTACATATATAGGACAAAGAATAAAAAGGAACATAGAATCACATTTCACGCACTAATATTTTATTTTTATTAACAGAATAACTGGTTTTTTATAATGAGAAAGGAGTAATATAAAAAAGTAAATGACAAAATAGACAAAATAATATACTTGACATGCATAATTATAGATTTAGAGTTTTTATAAAATAAAAATTAAAAAATAATAATTAATTAAAAATTTTAAAATTTAGAAACCAAAAATGAAATTTTACTAATAATAAGTATAACAGTTTTTATATAATGTTTTTGTTTTTTGTTTAAAATATAATCTACTTATTTATTTCTCTTTTTATAAAAAATACATTAGCTTTCCACCGACAACGATGGGCTTCTTTAGATGAGAATTCTAGAGAATACATATAAATTCATATAGAAACCCAGATAGCCAAGCGTACTAATCATTATTTTTTAGTAGAGCGTATTGGTATCGTACTCATATTGTACTTGTACGAAATAATAGAGTATGTACATACCAGTACAATACTAGTATAAAAATGGTATGTTGTACAGTTAGAATTCTAAAATCGCCAAAGTACTCCGTACGAATATAATAATAGGTACAATACCAGTTCGTCGTACTAATTGGGATTTTAGGTTATGAATTTCCTATGCTTCTCCGCCATTATCAGTACGACATACCAGTACAGTACCTGGTACAGTGCGAAGGTACATGGCTGGTACAGTACTAGTACGCTGGTTATCTGGGAAGATATAAAGAATTAATTTTTCAGAAGAAAAAAAATATAATAAAAAATTCTATTTTAGAAAGAAATAAAAAGAAAGACAAATAAATAAGATGAAAGAGAAATAAATAAGTGGATTATATTTTATACAAAAAACAAAAACATCATATACTACATTTAAATAATCCAAAAAACATAAACATCTATTATTATAATAGTTTTTTTATAACAATATACATATACATTGGGGCAAAATTCCTTAACTGCCCAGGTCAAAAATGAATTTTCTCGAAACTCTGCTAAAATGTTACTATTATCAGTAGAAATGTAAATATAATTTTTTTTAATTTGATAAGATAATTTTAAAGATATGAAGTTTCAAAATTTTGATTTTTTTGAAAATGTCTTTTTCTCGATTTATTAATTGATAAGTAAAATTAATCAAATTGAAAGTATGAACAGTGATTTTTAAAGGGATTTTTTTTTCACGAGCTATAAGCTACTGATGAAAAAGAAGTTGTCTTCTTTCAATTTGACCTTGTAATTGAAGGTCAAATTCTTAATTTCAATATATTTCAAAATTGGTTTCCTTAATTTTTTGCTAACCTGTCCCAATCGAAAGCTCACTTTTTTCCTATCAGCCATGTAAAAATAAAAGTGCGACCTTAAAAATTTTTGAAGAAAGTAATGATTTATCATTATTTTATGTCAAAAAAAATTTTTTTTTAAATTCTCAAATAAAATTTTCAAAAATTATATAAAATAATTGATTTAGAGGAGAATTTTAGTTATAAAGTCCAAAAAATAATAACTAAATTATAATGAAGGAAATAATTTTGAAGAAGTAGCAGTAAAAATATTCTATAATATGAAATAATGATTTTATCACTCGTTCATGTTTTATAAAAATATTATTATAAGTTGTTGAATTTCCAAAAGGTTTGAATTAAAATTTTTTGAAAATAATATTTTGAATGAATGAATATTTTGAATAATTTTAAAAAATAATAATAATTAATTTAATTTAATTAATTAATTTTATTAATTTTTACCTTATTAAAACAATTGCAATTATTCAATTGTGACGCGTTATGAAGAAAGGGACCTAAGAACCCAAAAATTATAGATCATGTTTTAAGAGTTTAAATTAAAGATAAACAAAGATAATCAATTTTTAATGCAAGACAATGCAATTATTTTTAAAAGAAATAAAATTTTTTCCTAAAAATTGAATTATGTTTAAATTTTTTTTAAATCCTCGTAAAAATTTTAATGATTTAAAAAAATATTAATACAAAATTTTACGCAAACATTATTTTCGTTTTTAAATAAAAAAATTTAGAGAAAAGTATTCTATTCACTTTACGTTATTAATAAAAATATTAGAAAAAGAATTTTTTATAAATTAAATCATATTATTTATTATTATTACGTCGGGTTAGCGCAATATCATACTTATTCGACAAACAAGGCAAGAATATACTTATTCCGAAAAGAGGAAAGAACATGCTTATTTAAAATATAAAGTAAAAACAAACGAATTCGCAAATTAACCTTTTTAGTCAGATTTTTAATTTTTCTTTTGTACAATTGTTTTACGAATAATAACTTTTATTTAGTTTCATTGAGAATAATTTTTTTAATATTTTGATTTTCTAATATGAAAAGTATTATTGAAATAAAATTAAAAATATTCTTGATACAAATTAAAAGTCTGACTAAAAAGGTTAATATGTGAATTCGTTTGTTTTTACTTTATATTTTGAATAAGCATGTTCTTGCCTCTTTTCTGAATAAGTATGATATTGCGCTAACCCGACGTTTATTACGATTGTTGAATTGTTAATATTCTAAATATTTATTCACATTTATTTATATTTAAACAATTGTCTATTCAGTAACTTTCAATATTTCAGACAATATTTTAAAGCAGTAAAAAAGGATGAAAGTTTTGTTAAAAATATTTTCTTAATCTGTTGCGCTTTAAATTTTTTATATCAGGTCACCTGTTCTCGTATCACTAAAATTGTCTTTCTATTGCAAGTCTCTTAAAAATTTGGAAAGCAATGATTTCTTTTTAATTTTGGATTTTTACATTTTTAACTTATCTTCAATAATAAGAAATAAAAGTATTGTGAAAAAATATTTTTTTTTCGTTTTAACAATTATTTAAGAAAAAAAAAAAAAATTTAATTATGTTAAAAATTAAATTTACTACACAAATTTTCCTTTAATTTTTAATATCTGTATTTTTAATTACAACGCGTGTTCTGTTTTTCTAGTGTAATAAAAAAAGTTGATTAATTTTATTAAAGAATTTTATTTAACTCAGGCGTATTATGGTCATAAACGAGGTTACCTCCTTTGTTGCATACTTTACTTCATACAACAAAGGCGTATTATGGTTACTCTATGCTACCTGTACCGGTGCATGCTAAGTTCTCCCATACAACACAGCTGGTCAATAAAGTAACTATTATCTCCCTAGGGATATAATGGTTACTTTATTGACTGCTGGGTTATAAGGGGGAACTTAGTACGCTCTTGTACAGGTAGATAAAGAGACCATAATACGCCTGAGTTGTATAAAAAATATATTAAAATCATTTGATAACAAAATAATTAAAATAAAAATTAAAGTATTGTATATCTAATATTGTAAACAATAATAAGTAGAGGAACAAAATTTTCAAAATTAGTTCCTCTATTTATTATTGTTTACAATATTAGATATGCAATACTTTAATTTTTTAGATTTTTTAATATATTTTTTGTGATTAGACTGTAAAAATATACTAATAAACCAATTTTTAGTTAATTAGATCAAATAATGTGAAAATTAGAGAAAAAAATTTTCAAAAATTTTTTTAGTTTTTCCTTGACAATGCTACGTGTGAAAATACGTATCTGTATCAAGTTTGAGCTCTCTGGGTCAAATAGTTTAGCTGCTAGGGGGGACACGATTTGGCTACAGACACAAGAGTCTCACCAATAGGGTTCCGTCGGTACACCGTAGGTGTATACGGAATCCTAAAAAGATATTAAACTTTATTAATTAATATTTTACGTCCGAGAAATATTAATTATAGATGAAGGAAAATAAACGAAAACAAGTCCGAATGTTTTCTTTTATTTCCCTTCATCTATAATATTTAACTTTTTAAAATTTATTAATTAATTATAATTAATAAAATTAGTAGGTAATTAATTAATTAATTTTATTAATTGTAATTCCTTTAATTATTATTTATTCAATTCAATTTTAATTACTAGTTTTTATTACATATTTACTATGTTACTTCCTCATAGAGGAAGTATTGTAATACCAAAATTTTTTGAGTTTGATTTTTTGACATATTTTTATGTTATTTGACCCCAGGAGTTTAAAAATGTCATTTTTAAAAAATGTCATTCCGTATGTGTGTGTGTGTGTAAACATCACATTTTCATAAATATCTCGAAATCATCAAGAGCTTTTGGGTTGAATTTTTTTTTAATTGTAGATCTTATCTGCGGACATAAAATGAGAGTACTTTCTGATAGATTAATAAAGTTTAAATAAATTTTTTTTTTTAATTTTAATTTTGTAAAAAAAAAGTTTTTTTGCCCATAACTTTTGTATCGAAGTGTTTCGTTACTTACTCGGCCTAATTTGCAATGTGTAGGAAAAGCATTTTCAGAGTTTAGAGAATCGTTTGTTTGTCTCTTTCTTATCAAAGGTCTGACTCGTTTGTTGTCAAGTCTCTTGTATATTCTTTCGTATCAGCGTGTGAGGAGCTGTGGTTTTCGTGAAATCAGAATTTAAATGATTTTGCGCATGATTAATTGTCAGCGTACGTCACATGGTCAGCGACCCTTTCCAGGTTTCTTTCAGGTGCCGTTCCGTGGGGATAAGAAGAAGGGTTCTTCCAAAAATTGCGAAGGAAAAACAAGGAAACGATTTTGATAGCGGGAAAGCCTTTGGGGACAATCAGATGGTTCGACACTTAATTGCGGGTTTCCAAAAAGTCGTGACGCGGTTTTGACGAGTGTCAGAATCGAGAGTTACAGTTTGAGAATTTGGTTTATTAATTTGTAGTTTGTTTAATATTTCGAGCTTTGAGTTTTATTAATAAATTGTTATTGTTTATTAATTTGGTGTTTTAATGTGTTTGAGTTTATTGTGGACCGAAGGAAAGTGCCAAAGATAAGAGAATATTGGTAGCGTCTCAACGGTCGTGTTGGAAAAGTTCGTTTGGTTGTTCGTTGTTCAGTTGACCGGTTTGCATCACGGCATCGTCTTGAAAGAATTCCCTGATGAGATTTTGTGTTTTTGAGAAAGCGGTGTTTGCGAGTAGCAGAGTGTTTCTTGGACGGGATTCGATGCAAATGTTTTAAATTGAATATTTTAATATATTAATTTGATTCATCAGTTAATCTCTACGTCACACTTTAAAAAAATGTTAGGACACCTATAAATGTTTTTCCATAATTTTGTAGAGTTTTTTAGGTGCATCTTTTGAGACCTAATTGAACTTTTTTTGTCCATATTAACTGGAATTATTAAACTTTTAAAAATCAAAAATTTTTGAAAATAAGACTTTTTTGAAAATTTTGTTTGAAAAACGTAGAAGTAACAATAAAATTATCGTTATCAACTTGTAGAGCATTAAAAAATGCGTCGATTGACCTATTTTTGAACCTTATTCGATAATAAATTTCTAAATCATTGGTATTTTGAAAACCAAAAATTGTGACACTTGTCATGAACAGAAGAACTAGAGAGAGAAGAGAAAAAAGTTAAAAACCACTCTTTAAAGAAAAGAAAGATCGCTCGGAAGCGGTGATCAGCTATAAGAGAAAGAAGATTACTGATCTCGACAACAACATCAACTATGTTATATGAAGCCGAATTATGGGCAGATGCTTTAAACGTTGAGAAATACAGAAGACGAATGGCAGGAGTACAACGCCTTGGAGCACTCCGGGTGATCAGCTCTTACCGCACAGTCTCGAAAGCAGCTACACTGGTTATCGCAATTCACTGGCTATCGACCTGATAGCGAGAGAACGCAAGGAAATATACCAATGCGGAGAAAACGTAGAAAAACGAAAGGCTAAGAAGGCAGCCAGAGACAAGCTCATGATATCCTGGCAACGGCGCTGGGCAGAAGAAACCAAAGGTAGATTAACGGCTAAATTAATACGCAGAATTGCACCCTGGATCGAGAGGAAATTTGGAGAAACAAATTTCTTCATTACACAGTTTCTCACAGGCCACGGATTTTTTTAATTCTACCTGTATAAGATAAGGAAGGTGAATAGCCCAACTTGCAGATACTGCAACTGCAGTAAGGACAATGCGGAACACACTTTTTTCTGGTGCGATAGATGGACAGCTGAAAGAAGACAACTTAAAACAGAAATTGGCAAAATCACCCCGGATAATATAGAAGAAGAAATGTTAAAAGACGAAGGCACGTGGAACAGAGTAGCGCAATACGTAGAATATCTTCTTAGACAAAAGAAGATCGAATTAGATGCTCTAGACACAAATCTCGCTAATCAAGGAACGCAGTAGAAAACCCAAGCAGGATGGAGCAAGCCGAAGTACGGCTTAAGCATCGCCAACCACCTTATTCTCACGATGTAATGTGAAAACGGTTTCCAGAGAATTAAGATAGGCGAGGTCGAGGAACGATCTTTTTTTAATGCATACTATTGTGCAAATACTTCTTGATTTATTTTTATATCTCTTTTTTCATAATGTATCGTGTATATTAATTTGTATTTTTTTCGTTACCTCGAATTAAAAAAAAATATTATTATTATTATTATTATTCCCAGTAAGAAGTAAGGAATTAAGAAGAATTGGGCAATTTTAACTTTTTACAGAAAATGTTAAATTATCAATTTTTTTAATTTCGTTTCTGTCCAATTTTTATGTATTCCTTTTAGAGGCAAAGATTTATGTGTATTTATATTGCAGACAATATTTTAAAGCAGTAAAAATAGATGAAAATCTTGTTAAAAATATTTTTTTAATCTGTTGCGCTTTAAATTTTTCATACCAGGTCACCTGTTCTTGTATCACTAAATTGTCTTTCTATTGCAAGTCTCTTAAAAATTTCAAGAAAAGGAATAATTTTTTTTTTAATTTTGGATTTTTACATTTTTAACTTATCTTTAAAAATAAAAAATAAAAGTTTTGTGAAAAAATATTTGTTTTTGTTTTAACAATTATTTAACAAAAAAAGTAAACAAATTTAATAATGTTAAAAATTAAATTTACTACACAAATATTCTTTTAATTTTTAAAATCTGTATTTTTAATTAGAACGCGTGTTCTGTTTTTCTAGTGTAATTTTTCAAAATTTTCCATTTGTATTAATGAAAAAAAGATATTTAACTTTATTAATCAGTCTTTTACGTTCAAAAATATTAATTATAGATGAAGGAAAATAAACGAAAACAAGTCCGAATGTTTTCTTTTATTTCCCTTCATCTACAATATTTAACTTTTTAAAATTTATTAATTAATTTAATTAATTATAATTAATTAAATTAAGGGGTAAGTCTACTGTGACAGGGGAAAAAACAGGCAGATTTTTTTATAATAAAATATGACTGGTACATTAAATTTAATTAAACCATCATCTTTATTATGTATTCAAGCTGAGTTAAAAATGAGAAAAAATGTTCATAGCTATACGTATACCACAGCATTTTTTAGTATACCTATAGCTATGAACATAAATGCGCACCTTCTCTCAATCTAGACTCACCTTTAAGTATTTGTAAATAAATTTCAAGTCGAAATATTTAAAATTGCCGTTGTGACACTCCTTTAAGCGCAAGCCCGTCCTTTTTTAGGTACACAAACGATGTACATGAAATCTCACGTCTGGGTGATTTAAAACGAAATCTTTCGTTAGAGGAGAGTCATTACTATGTAGATGACAACCATATTTTATTTTTTTTAATCACCCAGACGTGAGATTTCATACACCGTTTGTGCACCTACAAAAAAGACGGACTTGCGCTTAAGGGGATGTCAAAGTCGATGCGATTTTCCCATTGAAGCTCAATGCAAAAACCCAATCGACTTTGACATCCCCTTAAAGGAGTATCACGACGCACAGGTCTCCTCAGAGGTGGGCAGGTTATTCAAAATGTACCACTACAAACTTGGTGGGAAGTTGTTCCAAATGACTTCCAGATTCCAAATTTTCAAACCGATAAATCGTACCTGATCCTCTTTTCGAATTATCTCTTATACAGATTGTCGGAAACTTTAATTCAAGAAAACTACCTTGAATTATCTTTATGTGGAAGCTTTGATGAAAATTACGGAAGTTATTAATTTTTCTAATTTAATGTTTTTGAAAACAGTGTCTTTTCAAAACCGTTTTTCTCCCTCAATATTTCAAGTTAGAAAATAATATGACACATGAAATTTGTCGGAAATTTCATGAATTTTTCAAATATGCAATTATTAATAACGAATCTGCAAAGGAAATACCTAAAAACTTGAAATTAAACTTAAAAAGTGTTATTTCTCAAAGATGGACACTTTCGATTTTCAATTTTTTTCTCTCCACTTAATCTTTAAAAAATGAGAAATTTTTTCCTACTTATGAGAATGTGGTGTTATTTCATTTAATTATTATTTACAATATTCTTAAATCTAAATGCACGCATTTGAGAGTTGCATTACACTGGTTTACAGTGACATTGTCAATCGAACAAAACATTTTTTTTCGAATAGCAGGTCGTCGCTTGGGTGATAAACCATACTATTTCAGCTTTGCGCTGAAAACCATTCTATTTCAAATGCGCACTGAAAAACATACCATTTCGCGAGTGTGATACAAAACATTCAATTTCAAAAGACAGTTGAAAATCATACGATTTCAACAGTTTTGAATTCAATAATTCCATTTCCGGAACATACAATATTTTCAGGTTGAAAACTTTATCATGATATTTATAAGGTTAAGAGATCTTAAAGAAGCTTGCAAATTACTTGAAATGTATATAATTTATCACAATTTTTATCATTTTATATGTAACCTACAATAATTTTTTTAATTCATTAAAAGAAAATACATTTTTAAGGCTTTAAAATTTTTAAAGGATGATTTAATAATATTTGAATTTTCTTTTTTATTACCTACCTAAATAGATTTCATTACATAAAAAGTAAATTAGTCACTTATCAAATAAATTAAATAAAATTATTTTATATAAATTCAACTGCATTTTTTCTTTACTAAAACAACGATTTCTTTCACAGGAATGAAGTTTTTTGTGAAACTTTAAATTTAATATTGATTGGTTAAGAATAAGATTATAAGAAATTCAAACAAATGTTTTTAAATCAAGAAATTTTTCAAATGTCTAAATAATCAAATAATTAACTTAATTTATAAAGTTAATATTTAAACATATAAATGAATTAAAATATAATCTGAAAAATGTTGTTAATTTAATTATATTTACTGACTAAATATACAATAAATATCTATTATGCACTAAATATTATTGTTATTAAATAACACATAATAAAATAAACGTTCAGTTCAAAATTCGATTGTAATAGGAATGGTATTTTTCAGGAATCAATTGCTTCTTCATGAGGTAAACCAAATCCTTTTTCTTCTCACTATCAAGAGCCAATTTTGTTGAATAACATTGCTCCAAAACTCTTTTTTCATTAATAGTAGCGACTTTCTCTGTTGCATGGTCTGAGTAATTGTACTTAAAAGCAATGTTTTTATTAGGGCATACTCTTATTTCACTAATTTGAGATATTTTAATTTTACTCCAAAACGTTTTGTCTGATAATTTTGAAAAGTCGAAAACATTTTCTCGAGAAATTTCATGTACTATGTATTTGGGCTCCGTAACTTTCGCATTTCTCATGATGTCGCACCATTCATTTTGAGTGTAAACGGTATGATTTGTTGATGCGTTTTCTATCATAGCGTGCATTGAATCACCACTCGTTTGCGTATGACCTTTCACTAAGTACCTTTAGAAAATAATGTAATTAATTAAATACAAGTTATTAGATGAATTTCTTTTTCGATTAATTATTATTTCAGAGTATGGGTTTTAAAATTTAAAAAATACTGTAATTGAGTACCATAAAAATAGTTTAATTAAAGGTTTTGGCTAAAAAGTTTTTAGAGATTAATAATTATTAACAAACAAATTACTTGTGAGTGATAGTCACATTCAAATCAGAAGCTGCTTTTAGGTACATAGTATATAAAATTTGATTTCGATTTTGGCCTGTGCAATTATCACTAAAAAATCTAAATTCCTTTATGCCTGTTTCGCATTTAGCAATAATAAATTTAAATAAACAACTGCTAATTTCATTAGCCCCTCTCTTTGCAATCGTCTCATTCCATACATTGCACTCGCCCTCTTTTGTAGCCAAGTTGAAAATGGTGAAGTTAAAAATCGAAAGTTTTCTTTTATAATACATTTCAGATATCTCATTACGCGGTGTAGATAAAACTTTTTGCAGGTCGAATGAAGCACACAAAATAGAAGAATCTTCTATTGCTTCTTCTCTGTCTTTTTTCATTAATTCGCGAGCATAATTTTTATTTTTTATGTGTAAATCTTGAGCATCTTTAAATGTTTTAATTTGCTTTTGATCAATTGTCAAAAAATTGTATGTGGCGCATTGATCACACTGATCTTTTTTGGGATGATGAAATGATAAATTGAATTCGTGATTAAAAATATGACGATATCGATATTCCGAAGCAATAATCGGTCTGTCGTTTTGAGCCATATATTCCTTATACATCGTATACATTTTTGAAATATTTAATTTTTCATCCAAGTACTCTCGTGTTGAATTAGATCGGCAGTAATGAGATTCTATTCTTTCGAACTGTCCAATATGCTCGCGAACAGAGTTTTCAGTATCTTCAGATACCTTTTTCGGTTTGTTATGATGTTTGCCACGCATATCAGCAGTAATTAAGTGTCCTGATGCAGATTGTTGCTTTTTTCTTGTGATCGTGTTTAATACAAATTTAGAAATACCTAATAATTAAAATAATATTTTAATCTCTAGTGTATACAATATAAAAAGATAAATGAAAGATTTTAAAAATAGACAACTAATTTTATTAAAAATAAACTAAGATTAAGAATAATTTTTGTCAAATTCTTCACTGTTTTTAAGAAACAAAAATTTTAAGAATAAATATTGCTTTACCGAAAGTATTAAAGAACATTCTGCTGCAAACTTTTACTTTTCCTGAAGTTAAATTCAAAAAATATTGTCGTGATATGTTCTTAGTTATTTTATTCCCATTGGAACTGTCTGCATTTTGCCGAGGTTCGGAAGTCTCAATCATTTTATCGATATAATCCCACTGGCGTGTGTGATCGCCTAATTGCCAATATTCGTTGAACAAAAGTAAACGGTCTTCAGAAGTCACTTTACTTGAACAATTAAAACGACATGAAGTACACATTGGACCCATGACTTTTGGTAAACTTGCACTACTATTTTCATCGTCATTTAAACTTTGGCCCAAATTTCGTGCTTTTTTCGAAGCATTCGATTTCCAATTTTCGGAATTCGCTTTACGTTTTCGCGTTCGTGCTTTTTCCTTTTTCTTCTCATTGCTTCCTTCAATCACATCATCTGCAGGATGTAATGTCACAGATTGGTCTATTAAAAAATTAACTTATCAGTCAATCCTTAATTAAAATAAAGTTATTTTTATGAAAAAAAATTGTATTAAAAATATTAGAATTTATATTTAAAGAATAATAATAATGCCTAAATTAAAGATTAATCGCTGTACCATTAATTGTTTCATTTTCTGTATTTCTATTAGATTCTTGAGAAGAACTAAGAACTTCGATTTGAGATAAAGATGGATATGATGTAGATTTATTTTGTAGAACAAGATTAATTCCAAATTGCTCTTCGTTATCTATTTTTATTATGAAATTAAAGATATGCTTTTTAATATTTACGTTTATTTATATATTAAGTTTAAAAAAGGAATTTTTTTAAAAGATTTCACTTGAAAAATTAGAAGCAATGAACATTTTATTACTTATTATGTCAGACTCAAAATTAATATAATCCCTCGTATAATCCTACCATTAGCAGCTTCAATATCGACATTTCTATCAGGATCTTGAGCAAGACTAGAAACTATGTTTCGAGAAATATCCAAATATGTTGCAGGTTCATTTTCTGGAAACAAATTATCTCCAAATTGTTGTTCTAACCTCCATTCAGGACGCAGAATGTTAAAATGATTTGCTGAAATAAATTTATTGGTCATAAGGAAACAAAACGAGTTTATATTTACTAAATCATATATTTTAGATATTGTAAAACAACACTTACAGTTCATTCCGATTCTAGAAATACAATTTTTCTACTTTAATCAATTAATCATAAGTCACTCAAATTAACATTTTAATGACATTTTATTAGTCTGAAATTTCCCATTAAAAAACAATCAATCAATAATGTTTTATGATTTTCTGTAATAACAAATTTCAGACTGAAATATAAAATTTTATGAAATTATTAATTTTAGTGACTAATTGTTAAAGATTAAAAATATAAATATTTAATTTAAACGGCAGAATGTACTGTTATTTAAAAAAAATTTAATATTTAAAAAAACAACTCCTATTATAAAACAATTTTTAATTTCGGAAAAATCGATTATAAATTTGCAATTATTAAATTTTATAAATTTTCTAATGCTCTATTATAAACGTAATTATTATCAAAAAATAATATTTTATCAGCAAATCCTTTTAAGATTTTATGTTCTGGATTAAAGTGAAAGCAACAATTTTGAGATAATTTGATTCTACAAAATAATCAATTTTCTAATTTTGGATTATATTTAGAATTCAAACAATAGTTTGACTTTTAGAAATGTATTTTCTTTTAATGAATTAAAAAAATTATTGTAGGTTACATATAAAATGATAAAAATTGTGATAAATTATATACATTTCAAGTAATTTGCAAGCTTCTTTAAGATCTCTTAACCTTATAAATATCATGATAAAGTTTTCAACCTGAAAATATTGTATGTTCCGGAAATGGAATTATTGAATTCAAAAACTGTTGAAATCGTATGATTTTCAACTGTCTTTTGAAATTGAATGTTTTGTATCACACTCGCGAAATGGTATGTTTTTCAGTGCGCATTTGAAATAGAATGGTTTTCAGCGCAAAGCTGAAATAGTATGGTTTATCACCCAAGCGACGAGGTGTTTTTTGAGTAAGAAAAATTTCTGTAGCTTCAAATTTTGCATTTTCGAGGTGCGACGTCACTTATACTTACCTGTAGGAAAATTAGCTTGTCAAAATATAATAAATGAGGTATCATTGGAAAGGTTATTAAATTACCTTTTGATCCATAGGTCACAGAATAAAATTGAACAAAAATTGAGAGAGTTACGTCGATTAAAGATAAAATTTCATGACAATTTTGATGATTTTTAGACATTTGAGTAACTTCTACTATTTTTTTCTACATAAAACAGGAAAAAATGTTTAGGTTTTAATTTTTTTATTGATAGACTATATCATTACACAAATTTTAAGCCCTTGTGAACCTCGATTGGATTAAAAATGACAATTCTACACTAAATTTAGTGAACGAAAATACATTCTTCATTTTTAGTATCCCTTAAACATTTGCAGCAAAAATTGAAGTAATAAAATTTAGTTAAGCGCTAAAGTTACTAAGATCACTAATCCCTTGATTAGTTTTTTCTAAAGGGTTTCTGAAGTCGTAGATTTCGAATGCAAAGTTAGTTTTGCAAATTTCAAAATGGCGGATCCAATATGGCGGACAAGTTTTTAACAATAGATTAAATTTGTCTCAAATTCGTTACTCGAGGGTTTTCAGGGTTGCAGTGATTACGAATCCGATGTCGGATTTCGAAAATTGAAAATATTGGATTCATAATGGTGAACAAGCTTTTTAAAAATCCATAGAATTCGCACCCATTGAATCCGCCATTTTGAATTTTTGAAATCTGACATCGGATTCGTAATCAGCGACCCCGAAAACCCCCGAGTAACAAATTTGAGACGAATTTAATCGATTTTTAAAAACTTGTCCGCCATATTGGATCCGCCATTTTGAAATTTGCAAAACTAACTTTGCATTCGAAATCTACGACTTGAGAAACCCTTGATTAGTGATCTTAGTAACTTTAGCGCTTAACTAAATTTTATTACTTTAATTTTTGCTGCAAATGTTTTAAGTGATACTAAAAATGAAGAATGTAGTTTCGTTCACTAAATTTAGTGTAGAATTGTCATTTTTAATCCAATCGAGGTCCACAAGGGCTTAAAATTTGTGTAATGATATAGTCTATCAATAAAAAAATTAAAACCTAAACATTTTTTCCTGTTTTATGTAGAAAAAAATAGTAGAAGTTACTCAAATGTCTAAAAATCATCAAAATTGTCATGAAATTTTATCTTTAATCGACGTAACTCTCTCAATTTTTGTTTAATTTTATTCTGTGACCTATGGAACGAAAGGTAATTTAATAACCTTTCCAATGATACCTCATTTATTATATTTTGAATTTGAAGCTACAAAAAAACTGCACGAGGGAAAAAAATTAAAACTATGATTTTCTTACTCAAAAAACACCTACTATTCGAAAAAAAAATGTTTTGTTCGGTTGACAAAAAAAGTTTTTAATTTGTAAACCTGTGTTATATAAATCTTAGTTTCGTTCAATTTCTTTTGAATGTCATTTGTTTTTTTGTTGATCAATATTAATTATTTTCATAGCAGTGCAAAATACTTTGCAAATTTCATGAAATATAATTATTTGTTATAAATGAAATGTTTTATTAAACGCTCTTGCTTTCCTTTTGAATTATTAAAAAAATAATCATAAATTATATAATTTGCAAATAATTCGGTATTGTAATACCGAAATTTTTTGAGTTCGATTTTTTGACATATCTTTATGTTATTTGACCTCAGGACATCAAAAATGACATTTTTATAAAATGTCATTCCGTATGTGTGTGTGTGTGTGTGTGTGTAAACATCACATTTTCATAAATATCTTGAAATCATGAAGAGCTTTTGGGCTGGATTTTTTTTTAAATTGTAGATCTCACCTGCGGACATAAAGCGAGAGTACTTTCTGATATATTAATAAAGTTTAACTAATTTTTTTTTTAATTTTTAATTTTCCAAAAAAACGTTTTTTGTTCATAACATTAAAAAAATGTTAGGACACCTATAAATGTTTTTTCATAATTTTGTAGAGTTTTTTTAGACGCATCTTTTGAGCCCTAATTGAAAATTTTTCGTCCATATTAACCGGAGTTATTAAACTTTTAAAAATCAAAAATTTTGGAAAATAAGACTTTTTTGAAAATTTTGTTGAAAAACATTGAAGTAACTTTAAAATTATTGTTATCAACTTGTAGAGCATTAAAAAACGCTTCGATTGACCTCTTTTTGAACCTAATTCGATAATAAATTTCGAAATTATTGGTATTTTAAAAACCAAAAATTGTGAAAAATGACATTTTCTCAACTTTTTTGTTTGAAAATTTTTGTTTAACTATTAAATTATTGTAACTTTCTTGTAGGGTATTTAAAAATAAATTGATTGACCCAAAATTCAATCACTTTTACCATATTTATAAAAAGTTATTTGTATATTTCTATTATTTTTATCTCTATGAGGAAGTAAAGTGTTCATGAAATGAGCACCAAAAATTATACAAAAAAATATACAACTTGGCAGCGGTTTTTTATATTTTCTTCATAGAAAAAAAATGAAAAAGACTATTTTGTCGGCCTGTTGCAAAAGTTGTTTCTGTCTCAAAATGAAAGGGGCGGAAAAATTCAAAACCTTTTGATTTTTCATATTAAGGATGTACTAGAGCTTTTATCTCATAAAAAATTCTATAAAAATTACTATTCATACATTCAATTTGATTAATTTTACTTATCAATACATTAAATCGAAAAAATTGCGTCTACAGAACGGCTTGAAAATTAGGAGTACTCGCATTTGCCTGGACCACCCGTCTAATAGGTTTTCTCGCCAGTAGAGAGGGACGATTAAGCTCTAATTTTCACACAAGCTCAACAACTACTTTTTGCTCAGTTCTGTTAACCCCTTCGCAGTCAAGACCAAAATCTCATTAGTAGGCTCAAAATGTCGACAACTTTTTAGAAAACTAAAATTTGCGCAAACGAGCATAGTATTGTATTTGAACTTGCTGATTACGAATCCAATATCAGATTTTGAAAATTTAAAATGGCGGATCCAATATGGCAGACATTTTTAAAAATTCATCGGATTCACTTGAAACTTTTTACTCGGGGGTTTTCGGAGTCGCTGATTACAAAACGGATATCAAATTTTAAAAATTCAAAATGGCGAATCCAATATGGCAGACGACATTTTCTATAATTCATTAGATTCTTTGAAACCCCAAATAACAAGTTTTAAGTAAACCTGATAGATTTTTTAAAATGGCGTCCACCATATCGGATCCGCCATCTTGAATTTTTTTGATCTAATATCGGATACGTAATCAGCGACACCGAAAACCCCTGAGTAACAAGTTTCAAGTGAATCCGATGAATTTTTGGAAATGGCGCCCGCCATATAAAAAACGCCACATTTAATTTTAAAAATCTGATGCTAGATTCGTAATCAGCGGCCCCGAAAATTTAAATGTAAGAAGTTTCAAGTGAATCAGATGAATTTTTATAAATGTCGTTAGCCATATTGGCTCCGCCATTTTGAATTTTCAAAATCTGATGTCGGATTCGTAATCAGCGACCCCGAAAACCGCTGAGTAAAAAGTTTCAAGTGAATCCGATGAAGTTTTGAAAGTTTCCGCCATATTGGATCCGCTATTTTGAATTTTTAAAATCTAATATCGGATTCGTAATCCATGACCCCGAAAACCCCTAAGTAACAAGTTTCAAGTAAATTCGATAAATTTTTTTAAATGTCCGCCACATTGGATCCGACATTTTGAATTTTTAAAATCTAATATCGGATTCGTAATCAGTGACCCCGAAAACCCCCGAGTATCAATTTGTGGACGAATCTGTGTGTTTTTGTAGCCAAAAATCTGCTTGCGTCTATACACGTCATCGACAGTTTGAGCCCACCTGCACTATGACGTGTATACACGTCATCGACTGCCAAAGGGTTAACATTGCTTCTGAGAATGGATCTACAAAAATGATTTTTTATGATATAATTTAAAACTAAACTAAACTAAATTATCTGATCTTCATAAATTCTATAACTTTTTTAGTTAAATAATAAAAACTAAAAAAAAATAATTTGTTGAGTAATGAGAAGGCCTAGATACGGTTTGTTTTTGAATGAAATTTATTAAAATCCCAAGTAGTTTGACTATATATAGTTCCTCATCAGGGGATGAATAATTTTATAAATATATTATTATCTAAGCGTCAGATATAGTTTATAAGATTTCAAAAAGGATTAAATAAAAATTAAATGATCTGAAAGAGAAAATTAAAAATTGTTTTAATTCTAATTGATTTTATAGGTTAAGTTTTCATTTATGAAAATAAAAGCTTCTTACCTTTTAAAAGAACATTATAAATATGAAATTAAATTTTTTTATATTATTAAAGAAACTATTTAAGTTTCTCATGATTAAATTTTTCTTAATTTGATTAATTTTAAAGATTTTATAGAAGCACATTTTTTGTTGGAAATGTGCTTTTATGATTAGAAAGTTTTGTCAGAAAGGTTGGGTTGTGTAGTTGGGTGCAGGCAAGAAGACTAGAAACAGGAAGTCCAAGTCCGGTATTGGGGATACGTAATTGTTTGATTTCCAGAAATAGGCTGATAAGTCACGAGTCGCAGTAGCCTTCTGCGCATATTACCTACAGGAGGTAATTAAAAAATGCAGATATTCACTTTACCAATTCATATATGTATATAGAAATCAATTTAATATTTATGCTGAATTACCACCAGGTGGTAAATTAAAAGTTAGTCAAACTGGTGCCAGATTCCCTACTAAAAATAAAATCAGGAATCGTCATGAATGGTCAGAATTTCTAAACATTCCTGAACAGTCTCACCACTTCTGACGTTTTCGAACGTTTCTCACCATTCCTAACAAAATACTTTCCAAGCTCCTCCCACCATTTTCGAAGCTGTGACCATTTCTGAAATTCTTGACTATTTCTGAAATGTGTGAACACATAACCTATAAAAATTTTGGTACATCTTTCTAATTTTGGTAAAGTCTCATGAAAATTTATATATACATATAAAATCTTTCAAAATCTTTAAAATTTATTTTTTACATTTCAGAATACTAAATATATATATATATATATATATATATATATATATTTATGACGCACTAGGGTGATGCATTTAAAGTAGAGCTACCCTGATTGGTCAAGAAGTTCCATTGAAATTCAGCCCCACTACTCACTACACATTGATAGTGTCCGTGTTACACGAATTGCACGTACATGATCAGTGTAATAGTATTGGAAAGTAGAGGAGCTGATTTTCTGAACAAGCACGTGTGAACATTTAACAAGCTCACTTTTAAACATTAATAACAAAAAAACCTATAAGTAGAAATTATTTTTGACTTTTGTATATAAAAGAGCAACTCAAAAACTATAGTATAATATACATAACTCAAAATTAATTTTTTTGTAGCTAAGGTCCCTTTTACCATGGAGCGTCACATATAAATAAAAAATTAAATATTTCGACGCCTCCCGTTCATATAATGCTTATTCAAAAACAAATGCAAGATCATTCTTATTCAGTTTTTAGTGCAAGACAATTCTTATTCGATTTTCCGTGCAATAAAATGCTTATTCAAAATTCTATGCTAAAAAGTACAATCTGAAATTAGCTTACACTATGAGTTTTATAAAATTTTCAATTGAATATAATTTTTAATTACAATTGCTAAAACAATATTTCTTAATACGCAAGAGATAATCAAGTATTACATTTTCTAATAACAATAGATACGCACTGAAATTCTCAGATATTTAATTGCAATTTAATATTAAAAAGATGATTTAGGGTTACATTTTATGTTCTGTCAGTGGCAATTGTTTTGCATACAATTTTGAATAAGCATTTTATTGCACGGAAAATCGAATAAGAATTGTCTTGTACTAAAAACTGAATAAGAATGATCTTGCATTTGTTTTTCAATAAGCATTATATGAACGGGAGGCGTCGATTTGTTAATTATATTATTTAACAGTGTATATAGTCTTTAAATTACATACTTTACCTATACAATACAGAAAAATCAAAATAAACGCAAACTTAAGAAATAAATAAAATCTATCGCATGCGGGAATTGAACCTACGACCTACGAGACTAACGCCCTAACCACTATGCTACGGAACCTAGTTGAACACATGAACGCTGTATTGTCAGTGACTTGCTGACTTGCTTTTGACGATTCAATAAAGCATTTGTTGACACTAATACACCATAATAAATAAATAAAATGTTTAATAATAGTAATAATAATATTAATAATATAATAATAAACGATAAATATTTATAAATTAATATTCTTATTATTTAAAAAAAATCAAAGCATTTCTGTTAAAAACGCGTTTTTAATTCTTTAAAATCATTGTAAACATTAATTTGTTGATGTAAAAAAATATTTTTTGTTTGGACTTGGAAATTTTTGCTATTTAATGACGTGGTCAATCCATAAGGGCCTCTCGTGGAGGCCGTTAAGGATTTGTCTTTATGTGAGTTAAATATTTTCAAAAATGTTTTATCAACAGCTTAAATTTATAGATTTCTAAAAAATTTTAGAAACAACTATTACAACAAAATATAAAAATTGTAATAAAAAAATTATATTTCTTTTTCATTTCAAGTATTTTTTTATTTTTAAAGATTACAAACAACTATAAATAGATCTTGACAAAATAAAAATTTGTTATTTAGAAACGCTTAGAAGAACAGTAGAAACGTTTGAGTAAACGAATATATTGTAATAAAATAATTTCAAAAAATTCGCAATTATGCGGTTTGCTGTTGTCTTTTTATTTTTCTTTGCATTTTATAATGATTGCACTGCACTTAATCCTCGCGAATTTAGTAACTTAATAAGAGCAGTTCGTAAGTAATTTTACCTTTTATTTAGTTTTATAACTGATTGTCATCAATAGAATTGGTTAAAAAAATTTATTTCTTTTAAAACATCAATGTCACTGTTTAATTTTTTAATTTAATTCACAGTTTATTGTACTAAAAGGATCTCAAGTCCTAAATCTACGCCTATTTTCGATTGCAGAGAATATGATACTGTATATGCGGGACTTGATAGAATTCCTTTTGGCAAAGGTGAGATAATTTGAATCAAATAAAAATCATTTTTATTTATGTAAAGGCTCCTTGGCTTAATGCAATTAAAATTTCTAAGTCTCAGCAATTGCGTGATTTTTACTTTTAAATCACTATAAATACGGTTTTTTTTAACTTCCCTAGAATAATTTTATAAGATGATAAAATAAATGAGTTTCATTAAATCATATAAAACTAATTTTATTTATTTTTATAACTATTTAAAAAAATTTTTTGGTAAATACATACAGTTTAATAAATTACACTGTTCGACAAAATTTTGCTACAAGAATAAACGAAAGTGATTCTTACAGGATTTTCGACGTAGATTACGAATCTGTAAGTGAAATTGTCATCATCACGTCTCAATTTTGAGAAAAACAGGGTCAAAGTGCCAAAAAATAGTTTTTATGGCACTTTTTGAAGTACAATAAAAAAAGAACGCGACGTGATAAAAAGCTCAAATATGGCTTAAATGAGAGCTCAAACCCTCAACTTTAACATCCAAAAGCGAAAAACCATGTAGAAATAACTCAAAATTGTGGGAAACAACTTTTTATTTTAGCGATTTTAGCGAAAAGTTGTTCCCACAATTTTGAATTATTTCTACATGGTTTTTTGCTTTTGGATGTTAAAGTTAAGGGTTTGAGCTTTCATTTAAGCTATATTTGAGCTTTTTATCACGTCGCGTTCTTTTTTTATTGTACTTCAAAAAGTGCCATAAAAACTATTTTTTGGCACTTTGACCCCGTTTTTCTCAAAATTGAGACGTGATGGGACAATTTCACTTACAGATTCGTAAACTACGTCACAAATCCTGTAAGAATCACTTTCGTTTATTCTTGTAGCAAGAAAAAACCTTAATTTTGTCGACCAGTGTTATGAATCAAATTTTACAAAAGATAAGAGCCATCTTTGCCATCCTATATAAAATTATTGAATTTAAGTCAAATTTGAAGTGCTAAAATACTAGTTTTTGAGATTTTTAGTGATAAAAGTTTAAAGTGCATGAATGTCAGTTTTCATATACTAAGAATGCTAAAATTTACATCTTTTTAAATAATTTTAAGCAAATTGTGTCATGAAAATCAATAAACCTACTGGACCTATCTATGTTTGCGCGAAAAATGAGCATGAGGCTAATTTGAAACACGAATCTGAGGAACTTGTAGTTCCACTCGCCGAAGTGGAGGATGCATCATTAGGCGACTCTAACTAAAAATATTGTTACTTTCTACGTATAAATTGATTCTTTGTGTTAGAATATTACGATTACAGGATAATTCACAATGTAAATTTGTGCAATAGAATAAATAAATAAATTTATTCTAGAAATTAAATTGTTTTTATTGTCTTCTAATACATTTACACTAAAATTTACAAATTTTTACCTCAAGTCCAACGAAAGATTTAAAACACTATAAAAAATAAGAAAATTTATTCATTATTAAAAAATATGATAACGAACAATAAATTTTATAAGAATTGATAACTCGGTTATACTAAAATTATATTGAATAATAATTCCTGAATATAATTATTATAATTATGTGTTAAAGTTAACGAGCAATCCGTGTCAAACCAATGAAAAAATTTAAAACAATTCCTTTAACGTTTTTAACAGCTGAATTATTTTGCAAATTAATATGAATCATTTCAGAAATTAGTCGTTTTTTATAATTAGATTCTTTGTCAAGTATTAAAAAATTATCCCAGTAAATCTGTCTACAGATACCTTGGATTCCGCACACTAAGGTTATGTAGGGTTGCTATAAAAAATAAATAAAATAAAAATTGTTTAATAATCTGGCAACCAACTGCTAGCCCCGGCCCACTAAAACCCGTAACCCTTCTTTTGAAGCCCTTCACCCGCCTTCGAGGGCGGCGCTCTGCATTTCTGTCGCTATTGCGACTTTGTTCTTTTTCTGCGGTTCTTCTGCGTCAATAGTTAAAATTAAAAACTATTTCAATATCAAAGCAAAATTTACAGCACAACAATAAAGAAACAAATGTTAAAAAAGTTTAAAAAGTGATATGATAAAATTGTAAACGGATGTAAAAAAACAGAAACAAAAAAAAGTAAAGATATATAAGCAATTCCACGTGAGATTTAAGTCGACCTCTTAAAATCGGCCAAAAATATTTTTTTCTATTCTGTATAAAAAAACAGATACGTATTTTTTTATTTATGTTTAATTGTCCAAATTTTCGAGTTATGAATATTCGAAAATTTGGACTTTTAATTGTAGACCTATATTCAGTAGCTTATAAGTCCGAAAATATTGAGTTTAGGAAAAAGTTATCAAAGAATGAAAGTTTTAGTTTTTTTTCGACTTTTAAAAAATGTCAACAAAAATTTATAAATTTATAAATTTATAATTTATAAATTTTTTTTATAAACAAATTAATTTTTTCAACTTTGGGCCGGATTTCTTAACATTTTTTAAAAATTTTTTGCACCTTATAATATAGAGAAGATTTTCAAAAAAGTCCTGAAATGGGCCTGATTTGTTAAATGAGTTTTAAAATATTTTCAAAAATCACTTGCAAGCAACACTGGGATTTTTTTACAATTGAGTTTCTAAAACTATCTACAAGGTATAATTTTTAATATATTTGAGTGTTTTTTGTTTTAAATAAAATGGTCTACGCTGTAATCAGTTTTAAAATGTTAAATGTAAAAAATCCCACTGTGATGCTTGCAAGTGATTTTTGAAAATATTTTAAAACTCATTTAACACATTAGGCCCATTTCAGGACTTTTTTAAAAATCTTCTTTATATTATAAGGTGCAAAAATTTTTTTTTAAATTTTAAGAAATCCGGCTCAAAGTTTATAAAAAATTTTTTTTTTTACATTTCTTAAAAATCGAAAGAAAACTAAAACTTTTATTTTATTTTAATATTATTACTAAATCTCAAATCTTCAGTATTGTAAAGTTTTTTATTCATACAGAAAATTCAATACTCGACATTTTAAGGAAATTTGTAGCATTTTGTTACATTTTTCCAATCAGAAATCATGAGCCTCAATCACGACTAGATCATTTGCAGCAATTAGCTCGCAAAATCCTAAATCCTGTTCCTGTTGATCGCGAGCATCAATCACGACTAGGATATTTGCAGCAATTAGCTTGCAAAATCCTGCACCTGTTGATCGCGAGCCTTAATTGCGACTAAAGTATTTGCAGCAGTTAGCTCTCAAATTTTCGTTAACTAGTGTATGGGATTGATCTGAGAATATAAGATGCTTGTTCGTCCAGGCTGTGTTGGCAAGGTGCATTGATAGGCTTAAGTCTCGCGTTACACAGAAAAAACTTGGACTCATTTTTGTTGCAACTCAAAATGAGTCCATGTTAAATGACATAGAACGTGGCGCCATCTGCCCTACTCATTTTTGTTGCAGCTCATAATGAGTCACTTTTCCGACTCATTTTGAGTTCATTTTTTTTCTGTGTAGGCAGCTATGAACTGGGGTTTAAGTCCTCACTGAAGCACAGTGCATTCGTTCACGCAACTTATTTTTTCAGATAAAAATTAATTTTAAAGTTAATAATTATTTATCGACACCCATATCGAAATAATTATCGTATAAAAACAACTAACTCTAAACCAAAGCACAGTGAGCAGAATGCATAAAAAGTTGGCAAAAAATGAAAATATGAAAAATTCAATTTCAACTTTTAATTATATTATTTTGATAAATAATAAGTCAAAGTTTGATAAGGTAAGGTTTGTAACCTGATTAAAACGTACTACGTCACAGATTTTGAATTATTTACCATGTATTGTAATCATTGAATTTAGGTATTTAAGTATAATATAGAATAGTTAAAATCGTATTTTATAATATTTTAATTATTAAAATTCTTAAAAAAAAACGAGCTTCTGAAATTCAAAAATTAAAGAAATTTTCTGTAAACATTAATTACACAGCCCCACAAAAAAAGAAAAGTACCCTGCGCGAATGTCCACAGTACCATACCCCTATGTATTTTGATGCGCTGAACACGAATCCGAAATCAGATTTGCTCCATCACGTCAGGATTTTTTTTAACCTCAAAAAACATGTCAGATTTTATGTAATTTATGTAAAATACAAAATGTTTTAAAAATTAATTAGATTTGTCTCAAACTTGTTTCTCGGGGGTTTTTAAGATCGCTGATTACGAATCTGCAGTCAGTTTTTAAAAATTCAAAATGGCGGATCCAATATGGCGGACAAATTTAAAAAATTTGTTGGATTTTCACTTTACTTGGTATATAGGGGTTTTCGGGGTCGCTGATTACAAATTTGCAGTCAGATTTTAAAAATTTAATATGGCGGATCCAATATAGCGGTCATTTTCTTGAAAATTGATTTATTTTGCTTTAAAATGGGTACTCAGTGGTTTTTCGGATCAATAATCACAAATTTCAAATCAGACTTTAAAAATATCTAACAACTGGTCCAATATGACTTGATATGCAAGCATTTTGGGAGTCAGTGAATTTAAAAGTTTCGAAAAGTTTGTGGGTAAACATTTATGCAGCAGGAAATGCAGATTTTTGGTAACCTAAATGCCTAAATTAAAAGGTATTTATCGAGACGACATCTAGGAACATTTCTAGAGAATTAGGCATAATTTCTGGATGAAGTTCAATTCAACAATTGCAGAATACTTTTCTCTTGGACGCAGGTCTGCTAGGACATAATACAGTATTGTATTTCCGTTGTGCTTTGGCAAAATAATAATCCTGCTGCTTCGATAGATGTAGTAGGCGATGACAACTGCCCCGAAAGGGGATGTGTAGAATAATTTGCTTCCTGGCTATCGAAGTAACGAAGCTAGCAAAGGCGCGCTGCCTTGCAGGGGGACGTTAGGGTGTGAGGATGATACCGTAGTGTGTCCGACGACGAGTTGACAATGTCCTCGTCAAAGTCGGAAAGCCTCTCATACTTAGGCCTGGGGAGGTATGAGAGTTATCAAACGCTTCAAAAGTTCTTTTTGGAGTGTCAACCTCACAACATACATGTGACAGCAATGCAGATGTATTTTGTTACGTATGCCGACAATTTGATATCCCGAAAAATCGCAAATTAATTAATGAAAACATTAAACAAATTTACAAAGATTGTTTTGATTTTGAGATAGTCAATCAGAATGAAAAATGGGTTCCACATACAATCTGCAGTTCCTGCTACACAATGTTAACTCGTTGGAATGATATGAAAGAGAATAAACTCCTGAATTTTTAAAAACCAACATTGTGGAAAAAACCATTGAATCGAGGAGATTGCTACTTTTGCATGACCAATGTAAAAGGCTATAATAAAAATAATAAAAAGAATATAATTTACGCATGTATAAAGAAGGCTTTACGCAAGAAGAGCTTAGCAACCTCATCAGAGATTTGAAATTACCCGAAGATGGAGCAGAATATCTAGCTTCAGTTTTAAAAAAG
Organism: Leptopilina syphax; assembly: GCA_032872505.1. Classification (NCBI taxonomy): domain Eukaryota; kingdom Metazoa; phylum Arthropoda; class Insecta; order Hymenoptera; family Figitidae; genus Leptopilina; species Leptopilina syphax. The sequence goes on from CM065472.1 coordinate 8,251,577, forward strand.
AAAAATTTGTTATCTAAAGGCACCACAGCTTACTTTTATCGTGACAGAGAAAAGCAATTTCGGAAATATTCTACAAAAGACGATGAGCTTTCATTAGTATATTGTTCTGACATTGAAGGACTAATAAATGAATAGAAACCAAACGTATATGAAGATCAACATTGGAGGTTATTCATTGACTCTTCTAAAATAAGTCTAAAGGCAGTGCTAATTCATAACACTAATGTTTTTGCTTCAATTCCCGTAGCCCATTCCACTGAACTTAAAGAAGATTATGAAACTGTCAAATTAGTTTTGGAGAAAATTAAATATAAAGAACACTATTGGCAAATTTGTGGAGATTTTAAAATTATAAGTATCATGTTGGGCCAACAAGCAGGTTTTACGAAAACACCTTGCAACACCTTGCTCTTTATGTTTGTGGGAAAGTAGAGATCGAAAAAAACATTACGTACAAAAAGAATGGCCTAAAAGAACATCCTTTACACCAGGTTCCAAAAATATTATAAAAAACCTCTAGTTGAACCTACAAAGGTAATTCCACCACCATTTCCGCCATATTGAATTTTTAAAAACTGACTGCAAATTTGTAATCAACGACCCCGAAAACCCCTATATACCAAGTAAAGTGAAAATCCAACAAATTTTTTAAATTTGTCCGCCATATTGGATCCGCCATTTTGAATTTTTAAAAACTGACTGCAGATTCGTAATCAGCGATCTTAGAAACACCCAAGAAACAAGTTTGAGACAAATCTAATCAATTTTTAAAAAAATTTGTATTTTACATAAATTACATAAAATCTGACATGTTTTTTGAGGTTAAAAAAAATCCTGACGTGATGGAGCAAATCTGATTTCGGATTCGTGTTCAGCGCATCAAAATACATAGGGGTATGGTACTGTGGACTTTCGCGCAGGGTACTTTTCTTTTTTTGTGGGGCTGTGTTATTTTAGTTATGTTCCAAGCTAGTCCAAGCGTTACTTTCTGGATTTTTTATTATGTTTTGATTCTAACTTTCACAATCTGCTTGAAATTTCTGCAAATACTTGCGATTTTTCGAGATAAAGTGATTTTATTAGACACATTGCAAAATACAGAAATATGAATGGACTTTGTTTTGAGAAAATTTGTTAACCTTTAGTAATTAAACTTAATAAGATTTTGATTTTATAATGTTCAATATTATTAATTTTACATTTAAAAATTTATGATTAAAATTTATAAATTGGGATAAATAAATATTCTTACAATTTTCGAAATTCTTTATCACATAAGTATTTTTTATTTAAGATATTTCTCCGGCAAATCGATTTTCAATAAAATTTTCTGAAACTCTAGGAAAATGCTTCTTTTTATATGCTTTATGTGTGATGAAAACCTCATCAATACTCCTTGCCATGCTCAAAATTGAGATATTCTGCTTCAAAGTTTCAACATTTAACATAGGAATCATATGCTGGACGTATTAAAGTGACACATTTTTATTAATATCTAGAAAACCACTCGATAAATATTTCTGAAAAACTAATATGTTGTAGGGATAATTAAAAGAAACAATATTAAACAAATTTCAGTGTAGGTATCGATGCTCATTTTTTTAATATTGTATTTTGAAAGTCGAAACTCAAGTGATTTTCAATTGAATTTCCTGGTGAAAGGAAAGTAAGCGGTCGCTACTTGGCAACACTGTTGCGTTTGAAATACTTGCGAAAAGGCGCGAAACTAATATTGGTTTGAATTACTTTTTCAGATTCAATTTCAAAATAGTTTTCTGTATAATATATTTATTTATTTTATTAAACTATCTTTGAAAAATTGTATTATTTATAAGAATAATTAAATTCTCTTGAAAAATTTTATCAGAATTTTGAAAATAATTGAATTTAATTAATATTTTAAAAAATAATTGTATTCTTTCGAGAAATTTTCTTAAAATTGTATTCAAAATAATTGAATTCCTCCGAAGAATTTTATTATTAATGAAAGTAATTGAATTCCTTTGAAAAATTTTGTTATTTATGAAAATAATTGAAATTTTGTGAAAAATTTAATCAAAATTTTTGAATATACTAGTTAAATTCTTTTAAATAAATTGTATTTAAAATGCTGAAAAATTAGTTTTTAAATTCTATAAAAAATAATTTAAGGGCATCCGGAAAAAGAATATTCTCTAAATTGGCAAGTAATTTGTTAAATAAATATTGAAAAACGAAATTACAAAAGTTGGATTTTTGGCGAAAGTGAGAGACAATATGGTGGCGAGCACACAGACAAGTGGATCTATGTGTCAGTGGTCAAGGAGGTGGCGCCAATTCTCGGAAGTAGCTGCGACTTGAACTAAGGAAACTATACTCCATCCCAAATTACTCCACTTCTATCGTTAATAAAATAATTTTCTCGCAAAATTATTGCAAAAACGGAGAGGGCTTAAAATTCTTTTCTTTTTAAATGAGATGTTGATCACGAAACCATTATTTTTTCCCAGATGACCATTACATTTTTATAAACAAATTGTGCCATTTTCTAATTTTTATACAAAATAATTTAATATTTTACAAGAAATTTCTTAAAAATTTTGAAAGTAATTGAAATTTTAAAATAAATTTTACAAAAAATTTTAGAAATAATTGAATTTTTGAGATGACTCAATTTTATAATTATTTAAAATTATTTTTAAGTTCGAAATAAGATATTTGCATATTTTTCCAATTTATTAAACGTCTTTAAAATTAATAAATTTTTAAAGGATTTTTACACAGAAGAAAAGATTGTAAATAACCAGAAGGAAACGAAAAGGGAAAAAATTAAAATAATTGAATTATTGCAAAGACTTTACTATATAAAAAAATAATTAAATTGTTTCAATGGATTATTAAAATTTTAGACAATAATTGAATTCTTTCATGAAAGTTTATTAAAACTGTATTGAAAATGAATTATAATTATATAATTATGAAATTATTCAGATATAAAAATTTCAAAATAAAAACTTTTGGAATTAGTTTAATAATAATAAATTGAATATCACGTTCCGCGTGTAAAACTTGCTGCTAATAATAATAATATGGAGTTTTTCATTAAATAAGTAAAGCCATTTTAAATAAATGAGATATTTTATTATCAATCTTTAAATATGTTATATTTCTAAATATGAAAAATTAATAAATATTTCAATATCATTTTTATTTTATATTTTTGGCAGTTTCATAAAAAACTTTTATTTAAAGAAACAACTTTTTATTATTAGAAAATTTTGAAGAAACCAAAATAATAATCCTACGCTAATAGTGTTCATAACATTTAAAATTAGTAATTTCAACATCATAAATAAATGGAAACCAAATATTTCTTAAACAGTAGTAATGTAAGAAACAACGAAAATATTTACACTGGATATCTGCATAAGTTTATTAACCTATATCTTTGGATTTTACGGCTCCGATCCTTGAAATGCTGAAATTATTTTTGCTATCACTCGAGTGTTTTTTGTAACTTTTGGTTTTTTGTTCTCCACAGTCTTACTAAGCATTTGAGTTATTCCTTTTTCACCTTCATTATTAAACGTTGTTACCAGAGAGGCAAATGTTATGTTATTCAAACATAATTTTTCTAAAATAGGTAGGTAACTTAACGTATAGGTAACTTTGCTTAATTCAGTTAAAAACTGTAATCCATACTTCTTTTTCCTGTTTGCCAACAGGTGCTTGTAAGATTCTTGATATGTCTTACTGAATGTAAATAAATTGTCTTCAGCTTTAAAGGTACATACAAGTTCTTTTAAAGCTGTAGCATCAAAAAGTGCATCATGAAAATTACCTGAATCATCTGGTTCTAAGAAATCGTTCACTAGTGTTTCTAATTTGAAAGCACTTGGACCTTTTCTGTCTGGAAGCATTTTTTTGAATACCACTAGTGTATCGGAAAAACCAGCAATAATTTCAAAATCTCTAATCATATTATTGTTTTCAATCGCACTAAGAAGCCTTGGCGTGTCAAATCGAGCATTATGAGCTACTAATAAACTTTTTTTCAGTGGACAATGACATCAAAAATTGAAGAAATGATTTTAGTGCATCGTTAATTTCAAGAGTATCCAATTTTTTTGTTCCAAGATACAAATCATCGTTCACTTGACAAAGACCAGTTATTTTAGAAGCAGTGCTGGAAATTTTTTGAGTTGGCTTTACATAGACATTAAAATTGCGATCTCCACTTTTTGCAGCAATTTGCAAAATGTTTGCCTGAAGCGATAAACCACCAGTTTCCAGATCTAAATATACAATATTTGTATTGGTTTTTGTCAGAGTTTGTTCTTCATTTGTTAAATTTACTTCGTTAATTCCACAATTGCTTTGATATGTTACTCCTTCAGATCGTTCTTTTTTTTCCTCAAAGCTTTTCTATCATTTTTAAATTTGATTCTCTGTAATTTTGTTTCCTTTAATTTTGATTTTTCTAATTGCTTTAATCTTTTAATGTCAGTCCTTTCAGCATACTTCGATGTGTGCGTTCCAATACTTAACCCTGCTGTTTTTTGTACATTCACAATACCATCATTTTTGACGCACACGCTGTCGGCAACTCTGTAATCGCATGCGGCGCTTTTACTTAAGCATTTATTTTTGTGAGCTTTGTGGGCTACTATATTGTTGAAGCTTTCATTCGCTTGACTGCTTGCTGCTACAGAAAATTTATGAGCATTTGCTGCATACTTGTCAAACAGTGTAACCAATTCGTTATACAGTGGTTTATCTGTCAACAATATAGTGTGTTTCTTCTTGGGTTTACACCAGTTTCCACAATTTTTGTGTGCACCGAATAAGTGGTCTGGTATTCTTTTCAATTGATTTGACAACTGATTACTCTTACCCTTATTTTGAGAGACAGCGTAGCTAAAACATCTTTTAATATGCTCAATAACTCCTTTTCTATATAACTGCTTACATTTATCACGTAATTTATACAATTCTTTTGAAAAATTTTTTGTTAGATGGTTTTTGTCCGCTAATTTGTGAAAATTTACTTCTGGCTTGTCTTTACGCACGGCTGATATCATAGAGCTGTCCTCATCCCCAATGATTACTCGAACTTGAAGACCAGTTTCTTGTAAAACGTGACTATGGTTTATTAATTCCACTCCTGTATCAGCCTCCATTCCTTTTGCGCTACCTTCATAATTTAAACGACAATCATGATCCTCTTTTGCCTGTCCCAAATCGCACATTTTGCATTTTCGATTGCGTGTTGTATAATCGAGTATTTTTCCGGATAGAAAACCAATAATTGTGCTATAGCCGTTTAAACTGTCATAGCTTCTGCCATTGCCACGCTTACTCCAGCCAGTGTCAAATCCAACAATGATATTAACTATTTCACCCACCGCCTTATCAAACGAACAATTTAGCCTTTCATCGTCGAGGGAATTACTGATAGTCGAAAAATGTGGATAAATATCGGAAACGATTTCTTGTGGCCTAGAGAATAATAAGCAGAAACATTTAATTATAATTAAAAAATAAGTCACTTGAAGTTTTCAGAATATAATTATTTAAAAAATTTATTTAATAAATGTATAAAAACATACATACATATTTGCACATATCGTAAAATTCTCCCCAAAAAATTATTAAAAAATTATTATGTTGTTATTGAAGAAATTGATTAATTAATTGAAAAATAATATTTCCAATATTTAATAAATGTATAAAAAGACACACATTAATTAATAATAATAATAATAATAATAATAATACACACATCGCATACTTATCACCACACAAAATTATTAAAAAATTAATACTATTACGTTATTAAAGAAATTGATTAATTAATTGGAAAATTATATTTCCAATATTTCAATTCGATGGGCTCTACGAATTTGGAAGTATAGTTTTGTTACCGATAAAAAAGGAACTATTGCTAGTTTAATTTATACTAAACTACTATCAAACTATATAATATTATTGTTTATCTACCTATTAGCTACCCAATGAGTACCAGAATTATATTTACTATCTAAATTTACTATAGCTGGCTCATAAGGTCCTGAAACTAGTAATTCATCACGCATAAAAACACCACGAAAGTGTAGAATTTTTACGATATAAGCGTATTTAAGTATATCGTAATTAGTTAAAACTCGTTTTGTTAATTTTACAATTTTTTGGCTTCTTTCCCTTTTCAACAGCACATGCTAATCCTAATCTTGTTTATGTGGCTTATGATAGAAACCTATTCCTACAGCTAGAGATTCCATGGTTCTTTTATGACATTGACTTTCTTCTAGTTGATTTTTTGCTGCTCTTGCATCATTAACTGCTTTTGCTATTCCAGCTGCTCCACCAGATAGAGCCCCTATTGCACTAAGGCTAGCAAAGAGTGGTATAAGAAATGGTAAAAAAACCACTAACTTTTTTCAGTATAGGTAAAATTCGAGGTTGTTTCACTTTGCATTTTCCACCTGCTACTTTCACAGCTATACGTGCACCTTTTAGAGTTGACTTTATAGCAGAAGATGTATCATTGCTAGATGTCTCAAATTTTTTTGCCGCTAAAACAATATTTCTTAACGGAAATGTAGCCTGTTTATTTTTTTCATTTTCGATTTAAGAGCTATTCCTAATTTAGTTTTCATTTTCATTGCGTTAGTAACTGTCCAAGCTGCAGCTTTTTCACCAAGTTTAAGTATTAATAACCGGGAATGTGTAATTCAACAGGTAACTTGTTAATATTTTGATTTACTCCGCCGCTGGTTGTCCACTTCCGAACATTATTGATGTCTTTGATGTGCTGGGAGAAGTGGGCCCGTTTCCAAACACGACTGACATTATGGATATGTTCGGTAGACCTTGCCGTAATGGCGGAGCTTTTCACTGAAGGACAACTAAACAGCAAGAAAAAATGGATTCACAAAATTCAAAGAAGGTACTCCATGTGAGCAGGCAGGAAACGGGAAATTTCACCATTAGTCCCAGGACTAATGGTGTATCAATATAAGTGTATCAAGTTGCAGTAGCAGAAAAACCGCACATAGCGCTATCCACTCATAAGTAGGCGACGAGGCGAGAGAAGATGTTACGTTCCCGGTGTGTCCCGGCGTGGAACGGTTTGGAGTAAACGTTGATGTTGTCTCAGGAAGATGAAGAATGAAGATCCTCGGTCCTTAGGCGAGGTGAATCCTTACGAGGGGGCGGGCATACGGACCGGAAACGGCCCGTAGAGTCCCGAGGAAGCGCGTGATTACGGTCGGCGGACCGACGAGTTAGGATCGTGTCGGCAAGACACGGATGAGTGCCGGCGTGCGTGATAATAAAAACACCACAAGAAAGTGATTTAGGAGAGTCCATGATGTACACAAAAAAAAAGACATGGACATTCGTTGGGTGTAGTAAAAATCACGTAAGTGCGGAAGAACCGGGGTCGATCGACTCAGTCCTAAGAAGAGAGGGTGAGCTTGCCCCGCCGATGTGTCGACGGGACAATAAGGGCTTTCTCCTTCAGGGAAAGAAAAATGAGACAGGGACTAGACACGTGCGGTCAAACCTGTAGTGGAGCTAATGCTGGAGCATTAGGGGGGGGGGTGAAGGTGATACCGGAGTGATGGACGGAGTCTCCGGTGGGGGTTCGGCCTGTCCCTATGAATGTCCCAGTCCAAAATAGTGAAGTCCCGAATAAAAAAATCGGGGAAAATCGAACGTTGGGTCTTGAACTCGTCGTGTGCAGTATTGTGTTGTTATCCGGCGTACCTTTAAAGGAAGGGCCACCAATCAGAGGGTCGAATTACCTCTGGGGGGGTGGTGTCAGCTAAAGAGTCCCAATAAGCAAAGGGGATGAGAGCAAGAAAGACGCGTGAATTAAGTTGAGTTCGTGAGACCAGTCTATAATATATCGAGAGAGTCACGGACTCTTTGCCGTGTGTGATATTGTGATGTCCAACATATTTTTGGGAAGGGCGACGAACCAAAGGCCGAGTGGTGAGCCGAGTATTAACGACGATGGGAAAATGTTAAAATCAATTGAAGGAGTTTAATGAAACAGTTGAGGGAATAGTCAATCATAACAAGGATCAGTTAAATAATCATGAAATATATTCTGTCAACCCCCGTTAGTTCTTTCCCTTTACAAAATTTGAGCGAATTCGCCCGGTATTATTATTATTATGATCTTTGGGTCGCTGAAACCAGCGATGAAAATCCTCAGTCAGGCGATCAAGCCTGGCGCTCCGGGCGGCTGTCCAAAATTTCTCGGCGCTCGAACGGGCCAAGGTCGACCGGGGCGAGCGGGGCCTGTCCCTAGCTCGTCTCGATGTTGTGTGTGTGACCAGTTCCCGTCCTTCGTAAAGAATTTCCAACAGGGACGGGAGCCGGGGGGCTTCGAACAAGATCGGCAGATCCAGGTCCCTCCTCGTCGTGGAGAGAAGCTGTGTCCGTGAAGGCTAGACCCGGGGAACGAGGACATCCCTAGATGAAGGAGACCTGGTGATCGGGGACCTCGGGTATAGCTCGAGTACATCCTCGTCGCTGGCACTATCCCTGAGGGCCAGGTCAGCAGCGAGTTTCGCCAAAGGGGAGACCCTCCGAATCCTGGGGTCCTGGAGCGTCGTCACCGTCGCGTCGGTCGGTATGATCAGGGTCTGGCCCTTCGCTACCGTCTCGATGCTCCTTACTCGAGGGAGACTTCGGGGGCCGTGATGTTCCCGTGGAGACGTTGTCAAACCCGTACGTGGGGCCATGTCATGATCTGATGGAACGTGGATCCTCTCGGGACGGCGCCAACCGGTGGGTGGCCGATTCTCCTTGTCTTCCTTCCTCGGCGTCAAAACCAATGGTGGGGAAGGGGCGACGTAGTGAGCCTTGTCCAACTCGGCTAAGAGGTCATCTAGTTGCCATTTCACTTGTTCATCCGTGAAATCGCACGGAACCAGCAGGTCTAACGGCGTCGGTGAATATTCGACCGGGGAACCCGGGGGGTGGGATTCCCTTTGGGCGATATCCTTCCTCCTCGGGGAAAAACGGCGTCGGCAATTGTTCGGGTGCGTTCGTCCCGGTCGTGAGCAGCTGGTCCGTTGGATCGTCTTCGAGCGTGATCACCTCGATTTCGGCCCTTCGTACGGTGGGCGAGGTTAGGTCCTAAACTTCGATCTCTGGGGAGGCGCCTCCTGGTGCCCCCTGGCGTAGAGAAGTGACGTGGATGCTGGGGTAATCCCTTGGGCCCCTTTGCTCCTGAGGAAGGCCAAGTAGAATTCCGGTGGGCCCTCCTGGATAGCCCGCTTACGGGCAAGGAACTCCTGGCGGCGGGCGCGGCTGCGCTCCTTGCTGCGAATCAACTCCTGTTCGGTCCTCGGTCGGCTCATCTACAGGAATTGTTCATGTTGGTTATTTTGTTCTTTTATTGGCCAGGGGGGGATAAATATTGTGTGTATCGCGGGGTATTAGTATTGGTAGCCGCGAGAATGCGCGAGAACTGGGGAAAATAACACCGTGAGTCGCAAAAAATGGGGAGGGGCGTGAAGTAGGGACCGCGTAATTCGCGAGGTGTAGATGCCTTGTTGCCGCGAGAATTCGCGAGGAGCGGAGAGTGGATAACCGAGAGAGTCGCAGAAAGAGGGGGGGGGGTGTGAGGTGGAGGCCGCGTGTATCGCGGGATGTTGCGGTTATTATGTCGCCGCAAGAATTCGCGAGGAGCGGGGAGGAATTTGAGCCGCGTGAGTCGCGAAAAGTGTATGTGTGTGTGTGTGTGTGTGAGGTGGTGGCCGCGTGTATCGCGGGGTATTGTGTTTTTGTTGTTACGAAAATCCGCGAGGAAAAAATGAAACAAGAAATTAAACGAAAACTCGAGAGGGAAAATCGGCAAGTAATTGCATGAAGGCAAGCGGTGTTGGTTGGTGTTAGGCGTGTTGGTACGAGGGCGAAAATGGCGGGTTGAAGAAAAATTCACAAGTACTTACTGCGTCACTTAGTTCACTTTTATTCGTTTACACTGTAAAACCGCTGGTTTATGTTGTCTCGGGGAGACCGTGGAGAATTTTCTAAGAGCGATGGCCCAGACGCAGCCCCTTTTATGTGCAAGTACTCCATCTCGTCCCCATAGAGGGGGCCAGGATTCGTCTTGCCAATACAGGACTTGTCCATCCATCTATTCCTTATCGCCTTACAATTTTGACAATTCTTACAATCATTTTTCTTACATAGATATTCGTAAATTTTTATATAGCCTAAAAGAAAATTGCAGTAATTGAATTTATTTGTGATAACAAAGCCAAAAAAACCAATAAAATAGTGTACGAAGTCGTTCGTGTACATTACTACTAACATTGTTTGCAACAATTTAAATAAATTGCATTATGCATTATTATTTGTCCGGTGGTCATACTAGATTAATTTATATTTATTTCGATCATATTCAATAAAAAAATACAAAATAAACATGATTTTTTATACAAATAATGTAGGTGTTTACACCGTGTGGTATAAATTTATTTTCAGCGCGCATAAACGGAAATATTCTCCACGAGCATATATTCGCGCCTGCGCAAACACGTGGTCAAGGCAAAGCCTTTCACTACACAGGTGTAGGCGAACATTTTGCGCAGACGCGAATATATGCTCGTGGAGAATATTTTTTTCTGTTTATGCGCGCAGAGAATAAATTTATACCACACGGTGTAAACACCTTCATTGTAATTTGTTAACTTTTTAAGTACCAGGAAAAAATATAAACAATTCAAAAATCAACTTTGCGGGATCTCTTAGTTATTTTAAAACAAGAATATCAACATTCAACAAAATTTGTAGGTTTTAGACAATTTTTAATAGTAAATTGTAAAAAAAAATCCCACTGTGCATCGCGCTGGAGTGCGCGAGCGTACAGACAAATTTTACTTATTACTTACCCAAGCTTTCATTTGAGATTATTAAAAAAACTGTTAAACTTGCAAAACATTGCAAAAAACTATTTATTTTTAAAAATTGTTGTATAAAATTTTTTTTTATTTAATTAAAAACATATTTTAAAAGTACACAAAAAACCTTTCGAAACCACTACTTATATTTTGTAATCGAATAATTTAAGTAGAAACTACAAATTTAATATTTAAAAAATGCATGTTCGAGTTTAAGCCGAAATTTTAAGCCCTCACCACTTGATAGAGATGGAGAGTTGGTTGTATAAATGTGGTTATTAACTAGTACCTACTAGGGTAACATATTTCCAAAGTATTAAGGAAATCCAAGAACTTTTTTTTATTCTTGGGTCATCTCAGAAGTAATGCCTCGCCTATTCCTCTTGCTCCCAAACGAATTGTTATTTCTTCATTTTCAATTCATTTCCAATTTTCACAAATATATAAAATATTTTCATTCCTATTGAACGCATTGCAAACAGAAGAAAGTGAGAAGTGCATTTTTCGAAAGGCTTAGAAAAAATACTGGGCTGCAAAACTTTAATGTTTTCTTCCGTCCATCAACACTTCCGCAATTACATATCTTTTCATTTGGGCAGGAATATCGATTCTGCCATCAGCAGCGTTTTCATTGTCAGCTTGATCTTCAATATTCCTGTTTTCAGCCAATATCTCATCGTTCACTTCGTCTTCCAAGTCGAGACATATGTTGTGCAGAACGCAACAAGCTGCAATGATCAAAACCCCCATATTTGACTTTTTACAAATACAGGTATTTTAGCCTGCGGCAACGGGCTTACAACAGACAAAACGACAATGGATCCTCAGACACTTTTCATAAATCGACCGAACAAAATAAGGATGAAAAGAATATGCGAGTTTCCATAAAATGTCAATTTCCTTCCGCTTTTAAAAGAGAATGTCAGAGAATAAGGGAAACACAACCTTGTACACCCCATGAGTTTTAGAAAATTAAGTCACTTTACGTAAGGAAGAGCAGAAATTTGAGACACTCTAAAAGTTTCTAAAAATCATAGAGATATTATAAATAGAGTGGAGAAGGTATGGCGGCAGCATAAGTAGGAATGGGTCGTTGTCAGAAAGAGAAAGAAAATGTAACACCAGTTGCTGTCCTACAGTGAATTCATTAGTGCGCAAGCGCGTGATTCTGCATTGTATATATATGTAATACCGCTTGACAGATGGCAGTACCTAACCTTTAAATAGTGATTTTGTAAATTTAAATATTCACTTTTGTATTTATTAAATAACATTTTGTAAACAAGATTTTAAATATAACGATGATAAAACTGTTATTGACTTTTAAATATTGTTAATTTGTTATACATCATTCTAACTCTGAACCTACTGTCACATAATTTATTACTTTCGTTTTTTAGTTTGAGATCCTATGTAATTTTGAATAATTAAACATATCAATTGATATCTGCTATCATATTAAATAATCATCTTGACCAACGCAATTAGAGGATGTTAGAGCAATTACATTCATATTATTCAACATTAATTTTTTTATACTCAGAAATAAACTGAATAGTAGTTGGATTAGAAGTGAAACCATTTATTCTTCTAATCAAAAAGGGGCGAATAGCATGAAGCAGTATTGGACTGCTAAACCGATAAAACGAGGCTATAAATCCTGGACAAGAGCACACGAAGCGTGAATCCCAAGTATACACAGGGACAGCAGAAACAACGGAAAAGCAGTTAGGTGCAAGAGTAGTGAAACGAAAGATAGCACAATAAAAAAAGGTGACTACGAATATCAAACGACATCTACAGGCTTGCAGTAAATCAAGTGGATGGGCAAAAAGGCTGTAAACTTTTCATCCAACTACCATGATCCTTCTAAAACTACACCCAATATCATATATGCTCTCCTTCCGTTTGAACAACTTTTTGAAAAGTGGTGTACCTTCTATAAGAATGTTTTAAGTCTATGGAGTATGATAATTGAAATACGCCATAGACTTAAAACATTGTTATAGAAAGCACACCACTTTTCAAAAAGTTGTCTAAACCGGAAGGAAAGCATATATATGATATTGGGTGTGCAATTGTAAATCGTGGACAGAAGGAAGAAAAATCGTAAAAGAGTTGGTGGATCATAAAGTTACTCAATCAAAAGGAAGAAAACGAAAGTCAGCTGACATGTGAATGTGTATTTTACTCTTCTCCATTCTTTAATCTAAGATAAAAAAGGGGGGAAAGAAAACTGTACCTCAGGCCTAGGCCTATACCATTATACAAATTTTTATCCACTTTCTAACGACAACCCACTACCAAGATCTACCGAATCGAAAAAACACCGTCCAAACAAGATGTTAGTTTTTGGCCGGTAGTCCTTATTGTAGACTAATAACTCTGTTTGCCAAGAGACATTGGACAGCAAGAATATGAAGTCGAATGCCCATTGTTGCCCAGCGAGGACCTCGGGGAGGTGGAGTTTTACCGAAGACTCCATCCACTGTTCAATTAGCATTATAAATCAATTCTTACTCCCACCCAATTATTGTTTAATATTTATAAGTCCCATTTAAATCTCTTTATACGCATAAACATTCCTTATTTTTCCTTTTTGCAACACTTCTAGATAGTCAAGCTATACTTGCCCACCCCGACCCAAAGATCTTTCCTCCTTACACCTTACTATTAAGTGTATACAAGCCCTATTGTCTGGTAGCCACCCTAAACCACGACGTATACATTCCAACCTGAAGGCATCCCGTTTGTTATTATAAAGTACACAATTGTACACTCACTAAATTCAATTCATTAAGCTTTGCTCTAAAATCCCCATGACCTGTCAAGAACTGTGTCACATTATGTCCCACTTTAAAGTTTCTCATGTTTGCCCTTACTTTAACCGAAGGATTGTAAGAGTAAGTCACTCTCCCCTTTGTACATCCGTCTTTGTGCCCTTATCAATACCAGTTTATGATATGCATTTAAACACTTCGGCGGCATGGCGTTCCAATTGGCGTTCCATGAGTAAGTGGCAAAAGCGGCACAAAATGCGTCAATGGCGTTCCTGCTTGAACTCGATTTGAAAAGTCTGTAGTCAAGTTAAACTTGCCAAAATTGATTATTCTTATTATTTGAGATAAATGAAGATGAATAGGCCAAGAAAAAATTATTTTTTGGAGGTGTTCAATGGTTTTATAAAGGTTTTAATGTAGCCAATTTTTAACACTTTTTACGAATGGCGTTCCAATATTCACCCAAAATAGTTCACAATATTGGATCCACCTATTTGAATTTTTGAATATCAATTTAAGATTCATAATCTCAAATAATAAAAAACATTTGGTTTGGTAAACTTAATTTGTTTACAGAGTTTTGGCATGCGTTCTCAGCGGTGCGGAGTGTAACCGCAAGGACCGTAGGGAGAGGAGAGAGCGTTTCTATAGGAGTAATCTCAAAAGCGTCATAAGAGATGCTCAAAAACGGAAGCGAGAGGGTGACAGTCCAGGGGAGACTCGACCCCAAACCGATAAGAAGAAGAAGGAGAAAGCTCCTCCAATGGAAACGGAAGTACCAGATCCAAAGATTCCTCAAATGGAAAGAATGGGGTCAAAAAGATCCGCAGTTCTAATCCGAGTCGGTCAAGGATTAACGTATGCTGACGTTCTGGGTAAACTTCGCAAAGAGGTCAACCCAGACGACTGCCACACGAGAATAGTAACAGCAAAAGCTACAAAGAAGGGAGACCTTCTGATTAAGATCATAAGAGACTCCGACAAGGACGCTTTCACCGCTGAGGTCACCAAGGCGGTTAGAAACATAGGTAAGGTGCAGTCGTTGGATCTAAAAGTTAGACTCGAGATCCGTGATTTGGATTGCCTTATTCAAGAAGCCGAGGTGCAACAAGTGTTGTCGGAAGCGATAGGAAAGCCAGGATGCAGGAAAGTGACGGTCTTAGGACCCAACCGCCGAGGGATGAAGCTCGCGGTTGTAGTCACCAACCCGGAAGAGGCGAACAGGCTGGAGAAATTGGGACACGTAAAAATTGGTTTTATGTGTTGCCCAATTAAAAAAAGAGTAATGGTCGTCCGGTGTCATCGATGCTTGGGATACGGTCATATTGGAGCGAAATGCCAGAAGGTGGACAGATCGGCTGCGTGCTTTAAGTGCGGTGAAGCCGGTCACAGGTTCTCCAACTGTAAGAAGAGCCCAAGTTGCTTTTTATGCAAGGAAAAGTTTGGCAATAAGGTGTCAACCACCCATATTGCAGGCAGCGGAGAATGCGGAGTCTTCAGGACGGCCCTTGAGGAGGCAAAGAAGACTCTCGCAAGAACTAAAAGCAAATAAGAAGTATTAAAAGGAGCAAGTCGAGAACTTCGTAACCTCGGTTATGTCGAGGAAGAATCTCAACGGCAGCCAAAAGGGCGTGATTTAAACAGCTTTTAATTTGTTTGTTTTTTATTGATTTATTTTGTGATTTATTTGTTCTTATACATTTTTTAATTTGTTTTGTGTTTTTTATTCTTCTTTATACAGTTTTATCTTTTCAACATTATATACGTGTTTACTTTTTTTCTTTTCTTTTTTATATCCGTTTACAATTTTATCTTTGACTTTTTACACTTCTTTAAAAATTTGTTTTTTATTATTGTTGTGCTGTGAATTCCGCTTGGACTTTGTAATAGTTTTAATTATTTTTTTAACTACGGACGCAGGAGGACCGCAGAGAAAGGGAGAAGGTCGCATTAGCGACAGAGTTGGAGCGCCACCCTCGAAGGCTAAAGTCTTACGACAGTTCCGAGGGAGGGTAAAGGGCTCCAGAAGAAGGGTTACGGGTTTCAATGGGTCGGGCTGGTAGTAGGTCGCCAGTTTATTAAATTTATTATAACATTTATTTATTTATCTTTTTTTAAAAATTTCCTTTTGTTTCATTGTACCAACCCCACATAACCTTGGAGTGCGGAATCCAAGGTATCTGTAGGCAGATTTCACCAAAGGTCCCTAAGCAAAAAAAAAAAAAAAAAAGTCAGCTGACATATAAAATACCAAAAAAAGGAACTAAAATCTTGTCACGTCCTCGCCGTAAGTTCCGGGTAACGCTAAGAACGAGTAAAAAGATCCGCCATATTTAATTTAATTGTTTATCAGACATATTTCGAATTTTTTCAAAATGACTTCAGATTCATAATCAGTGGCCAAAAAAACCTCCGAGTACCAAGTTTCAGTCCAATTGAACGACTTTTTATTTTTTATGTCCGCCATATTAGATCCGGCATTTTAAATTTTTTAAAACGACCTGAAATTCGTAATCAGCTATCCCAAAAAATTCCGAGTACCGAGTTTCAGTCCAATTGACCGCCTTATTATTTTTTATGTCCGCTATATGGGATCTGACATTTTGAATTTTTTTAAATTACCTCAGATTCGTAATCAGCGACCCCAAAAACCTTTGCAGTGAAATAGTCACTTCGAAATTTGGAAATCATCGCCTATAAATGAATTTTGAAAAAAAGAAAAAACTTCTTTTATAATCTTGTTTGTTTATAACAATATTGTGTTAATAATAATATTTACAAACTAGCTTAATTTTTGTTCATATACAATATCTGATTGATATGTGTAAAAAGATTGTTTGTAATTAATCTAAAGTCAATGTTCAAAGTTTCTCCGCTAATGGTTGTCCACTGCCGAACATCATTGATGTCTTCGATGTGCTGGGATTAGTGGATGCTTATTCACTGCCAGACATGATTGACATCATGGATATGTTCGGTAGACCTTGACGTGGTGGCGGGGCTTTTCACTAAAAGACAACCAAACAGAAAGACCAATATAAGCGATTGTAAAAACGAGGAGTACCTGCCGGGTAAGGCTGAAGTCCCATGGCAGCGTTTTGCGTTGCGTTTTGTAACTAGGCCATGAGTGCAAATATAGCCAACATATATCTCCATCTCTCTTACACTCATGGCCTAGTTGCAAAACGCAACGCAAAACGGTGACATGGGACTCCACCCTAATGCTTCGGCTAATTCCCTCACTGGCTCCGTCCGTCAAGCGCCTAGCGTGGGGGTAGTGGGCGCCCTAATGATGCAGGCAGGCAACAACGCGTTGATGGTTCCAAGAGTTGTCTTGGACAGAGTAGATAGACGAGGGAGCAAGGAAGATCGAGATGAGTGCATTAAGCTTCGGGAGGAAGAGGCAGCATGCATTAAGAAATGGAAGAAGAGGTCAGCAAGATTCTAAAGTCCTATTTAGTTCAGAGGAATGTCAAAGATGGACTCAAAAGCTTAATATCGCTCATACAGAATAGTAAGGAGAAGCACGCAGCAGCGACTAAAAAGGCCAAGAAATTCTACCAGGGTTTGGACTGATCAGAGGAAGCACGCCAAGACCGAAGGCTGAGACGAGATCGTTGTAACGCAATTGTGTTAAGAAACGTCGTCTTAGATGCTCAGAAGCGGAAGAGTTTAAATAAATAAAAATTTGTTATTAAAAAAAACTTGACGTGATGGAGAAAAACTTCAAAGATTTTTCTCCAAAATTTTTGATAATTCAATTATTTTCAAAACTCGCAATTAAAATTCTTCAAAAAAATTGTAACAAAATATTTGAAATAAAGTAATTACTTTCAATTAAATTTTGCAAAATTTCAACTATTCAAAAAGGTTTTTATTGTAGACATATTTGAAAAATTTAATTATGTAAAAAAATTATTCAAAGCAGTCTAAATATACTTATTTTTAATTATCTATAACTTAATCTATATAATAAAATTTTAAATGGTTTTAAAACAACATTTTTTTTGTAATTTTCATACTGGTAGATAACAATTAAGTAGAGTTAATTTTTTTTAATTTAATTTTAAAAAAAAATTTTTGTTTGGAATTGTTTCAAATGTTTATTTCTTTTTTTTGTATTTAATTTAAGAATTTACAGTATGATCTGGCGCAAGGAATACTTCTGGCGGAAGAGTACCGGGGAGTACTTGTGTAGGGGCTTCTGGTTGACTATAAGAAGAGTGACTTGTCCCTTTTTCTCTTATTTTTCTTCTTTTAATTGTCAATCACCAAAAAAATCCCTTTTTTTAGAGCTCCTTCCGGGATCCGGCCATGCTCAAAAGCGAGGATGGTCACGCAGGGATCATGGTGGGAGGGGAGTTCAGTTGCATCAAGGAGGAGGAAATGTAAGTGCTTTCCTTTTTAGAAAATTGATTTTTGGGATTAACGCAAGAGTTTTAGCTCTATTAACGAAATATCTTTCCTCGTTTTCTTTTTTTGTTAGTCTCTTAAAGAATTTTTTGGGCCCGTTCGCCGCCGCGTTTTCGGGCTTATGCCGTGCGGGAAGAGCTTTTTCTCTCTTTTATTGAGGAGTTTCTCTTCATGGATGAAGAGATGGTGTGCTGTCAGTTGGTGAGTCCAAAAAACATTGTCTTTTCTCCTTCTTTTTTTCATTTCTTATAACATAAAAATTCTTTTCTTTCTCTTTTTTTAGTGTTATGATGTTCCGGTGGACGAGGCCTGGGAGAGCTTGGTCCATGGCTCTCTGGCGGAGGGGCGACAGGCCCGTCGGGAACTAAGAATTAGGGCCAATTTGCGTCGGCGGGGGCATATTTAATCCTCTAGTTCTTAGCCCCGTTGAAGAGGTTGTTCTCCTTTATTTCCGTTTTAATTCTCTCTGTTTTTTTCATGAAAATATTAAATTAGTCCTTAGTAAAAAAAAATGCGTTTATTTTTATCAAAAGCTAGATGCAAACAGCTCGATCGAGTATTTCAAGCTTTTCGTTTTTCTAGCAGAGCTGAGCAGAATCAATCCGAACTTTAACCAAATTCCATCCGACACGTGCAGTATTAAACCTAAAATAATTTTGAGCACTTGAATTTTTCGAGCACTCAAATATTTTTGAGTAACTAAAACTCGAGCCCGGCTCGAGCTGGACCATGCTATTCGAGCTTTTTGCACACCTCTAATTTTTATAAGTCTATTAATATTTGAAATAGCAAACATGTAATTAATAATGAATTAATTGAGATTATTCAGTAATTCTTGTTACTTATGCGAAAGTGGTTAACGGTTTCCAAAAGGACTCAGGGTTAGTAGTAATCTGGATCTCGCAGGTCCTTAAATCGTCGATAGTTGGATTGATTAGAAACGAAGGCTCGCAGGCTGGTCTTTTTTCAGATCATAAATGGAAACTCCGTTCAAACAAGCATGGTACAATGTTGTTGACTTGCAGGACTTCCAATCCTGTTCTGTGAGTAGAAGATAGGTGTGTTGCTCTTCGTCATTGATGAGGTAATTATATTTTCATTTAATGTAAGCTCTTACTGTCCTGTCTCCCATTTCTTCCTGTAAAGTTGAGAGAGTGGGAATTCTCAGTGCCTGATAGTTATATTTTTCCAACAGATGAATTACGAGAAAAATTTTCAGTTGATGTTCAGTACAAAGGATGTTGACTGTGGATATCCGCCCAGTTCGTCGTTGCTGACTGAAGGTCCAGAAAGTGGGAATTGCACATCCGTGAGGTGTAGTTTTCCTTGCCTGGATTCATGGACTGCGTCTAACATGGTTTGTGTATTTCTGATGTTATGGTCCAGTCCTGTCTTCAGGGCTTTCAGTAAGTTAAATAATGCATCTCTCTTTTCTAATGCTATTTTTACTGCTGATAAATTTTCTTGATTTTCAATCAGTAGATCCAGCTTTTGATTTATGTTATTTATCAGGGAACCTTGTTTTTCGACCTGAGCGTGAAGGGTGTCTAGCTGCGATCTGACAACATGAGTTTGGCGTCCGACCAAGTGGGACAGGTTGACTAGGGCAATGTTATCAGCCCCTGGATGATGGCGTCGTATCTTTCTCCCTCCTCGTAGTTCAAAACACCAGCGATAGGACCAGCAATTTTTCCCAGGAATCCTAGTAAAGGCACGCTTCGTCTTAGCCGCAATTGAGCGGTCATTTTCCTAGGTGATATTCTCCGGCTGTTCTCCAATTAAATAACTTGGGTCAAAAACTGCTCCTGCAATTGAGAAGCCATTTCCCACCGATCCTCCCAGGGGTGAAAGGTTACGAAGTCATGGCACCAATCCTTCTCAGATGCGCAGTAGCGCTGCAGCTTCTCCAAGCGGGATTTCAAGTCGTCGATGTTCTCCTCCCTGGAGGTGTATCGGATCCATAGA
Source organism: Leptopilina syphax (assembly GCA_032872505.1). Classification (NCBI taxonomy): domain Eukaryota; kingdom Metazoa; phylum Arthropoda; class Insecta; order Hymenoptera; family Figitidae; genus Leptopilina; species Leptopilina syphax. Next base: position 8,271,639 of record CM065472.1, read on the forward strand.
CTGTTATTGGAACTAGGATAAAAATTTTCTTTGTAGCGTCTCAGAATACAACGCCAGGGAAAGATAGGCCGAGTTTTAGTCGTCTCAAAAGGGTTCTATTCGTAGCCAGCGAATTTTAATTTTCCATCTTATCAATTTTATTCAAGTATAGGGCAGCGCGTGTCATCACTTCACGGATTCATTAAAGTCGGCCATTAAATTCTTATGTAATTTGTACGACGATCAAAATATTTGGATGAATAAATCCTTTCTTTTGTGGATTTTTAAGGAAAAGGAGAAAATGAAATTTCACCTACACTTTTGATGTTCTTTCCAGGTGATGAAAAGTTGAGAGTTAATCCGAATGGTCTACTGTTTTAAAATTGTTCCAAACGAGAGTTCCACAGTAAGAATTTAAAATGTTTTATTTCATCGATTCTCCCAGCCGTTGATCGAACTGAAGATTCCCCAAAAAACACCTTTCTTGTTTCCCCTTTTCTAGAATTTTAAGATTTCACTCCCTTTTTTTATCACCAAAGTTTGACTTTACAAAAACAGAAAATGTTCAAAGTGTGTTACTAATTTTAACTTGAAAATAACAAATTTTACACAAAAACTTTAAATTTCAAATAGTTTTCATCAGAATTTTATCGTGTTTTAATTGTCACGAATGATATTTATTATATATTCAATGTCACTAGCTAATTCATAATTTGCAAAAATATTCAACAAAAAACCTTATTTATTCTTTAAGGTTAGGTTCACTTCAATAACAACACACAATAATTAATACATTAAATCCATTCACAGTTTATTCGAAACTTTGAGATTTTTACAATTTTTCTTAGAATTTCTTATTTTTTTTTGTAGGTTAGGCATGTCAGGAAGAAAACGGTCGATCTTAATTTTCCTCTTTTCCTTAAAATGAATTAGATTTTAATATTGGTATTAAAGAAATATTGGTTACAAAAGGGTAACCAATACCATATCTTTAACATTATTATTCTGGGTAATGTCTACAACCGTATATGGACCGCTTGCTCTGTTGTCAAACTTGTTCGTTCTTACTTCTTTGTAGGTTTATACCTGGTCTCTAATCTTAACATTCCATGGTCGAGCCTTGCGATCATAGAATTCCCTAGATCAACATTTTGCCTTTCTTAAGGTGAGTCTACATTGAGAGAAGGTGCGCATTTATGTTCATAGCTATAGGTATACTAAAGCATGCTGTGGTATACCTATAGCTATGAACATTTTCTCTCATTCTAGACTCAGCTTTAGAGTTCAAGCCGCCAAATTCTTGCCATATGGCCAAAAACCAGCTCATACGGAGTGAAATCGGTCGCTTTATGAATTGATATATTATAATTAAACATCGCAAATGGGAGTAGACGATCGCAATCGTCGAAATCCCTTCCGTAGTGTTTAATATAATCCGTCAATTCGATGTGGCTTATCTCTAGAGCTCCATGGGTTTGAAGTCGATAGCCAGAAGTTGTAAGCTGTTTGATACCAAATATACCTTCAGGCTTCAGCATTAAAGAGCTCACAAAGCTTCCGCCCCTGTCTGTGAGCACGCATCTGGGTGCTCCAAACGTGGCAAAAAGGTTTGGTGGTGGTGGTTTTTATGTCTGGAATGGGAACGGCGATATAATATTTACTAAAGTTATCTTGCATCGTGAGAATGTTTCGATTCGAATAAACTCTGTGACTTCGTCTCGCAATCTTGGTCAGTAGAATCGCTCGCGTATTCTACGGTACGTTTTTGTCACGCCTTTATGACCTACAAGGCTACTGTGGAACTCTGATATTATTTAAGGTCGTAATTCTAAAGATGCACTTGTCCTTTTATGGGTTTACTATTTCGGATATCCTGCATAAATCTATCTTTTCCATTGCTATTAATAGTTTTGTTCAATTTCTTGTACGGGATCATGTACAAGTACAAAGTACACTTGTCCGGGATCTTGTACAATTAATTGTACAAGTTCATTTGAAGTAAATATTTCATTATCGTTTATTAGTTATTTATTTATGCAAAATAAAAGGAAATTTTTAGCATTATTTTTAGAGACTCTCTGCATTTGTGATCTGAAAACAACTTCGCAGCTGCAAAAGTCGTAGAAAACTACTCTGCAGCCTCTAAAGTTATTAATTAATTTGTACTAGTACATGATCCCGTACAAGAAATTGAACATGAAAATGTATACGTGTATAGGTTTTACAAGATCTTGTTTCAATTTCTTATGCTGAAATGGTACAGTTTTTGGCGTGAAATTATTCAAAGTTTCTATGTGTGAGAAACTTCTTACTTTAGAATGTCTCCAGTAGCCAATCGCAGGAATTTCAGAATTTGTTTTATCCACAAAACTATAATCAGAATTTCGCATCGATTGTCCATTAGTCTTTTCTTTATCCGTTCTGCTTGTTGAAAGATCCTTACTTGCGAAATTGGTTATCCTTTCCTCTTTTAGAATTAACGTCGTATACAAAATAATATTCAAGGAATGATTGCCTTTTATTAATTTTTTACAGAATATCCAAAAGCAACAATTAATTCCATCACTATCTTTAAATTCCGTTATCATAGTTCCATCTTGCATTCCTAAATCCATACAACAATTTTCAAAATGTAACCTATTTCGATCATTTACATATTCCTTTAATATTGTGGTCTTCAATTTTTCAATAGAGTAATCTTCATTACCATTCAGTTTTATTTTAAGATTTTTTCCAATTGCAGGACCCATAAATCTGTATACGGCATTTACAGTTGTTCTATGTTTCCACGAAACTATGATGATTATATTAAGGAAAGGTTTTTTTTCATTCTGCTTTGCTCCATTTGTTATTTCCTTACCCAAGACCTAAAAAACCGTATAAGTTATAGAACTAACATTTGAAAAACATTATTATTTATCAGTTAATTCCAACTTACCCTTTATTTTACATTTGAATTTGATAGCTTAATAGTGGACTAGTTAATTAAAAAAAGCTTATTTAATTTGCATGTGCAGTTTTTGGGCTGTTAAAGTTGAAAAATTTTAACTTGAAATATTTCCGTTTGTCGTTTTTTGTTTTACCTTAGATAAATATACTAGATGCGGCGAGGCGTTAGTTTAGGCACATCAATCCAGGGTGGCGTTAGTGTAGATCATGTGCCCACATGTGCCCTTCGTGTGCCTCTTATAATCGGACCAATAGGATTACTTCGTCAATCTTCGGTCTATTAAAGGCGGAAATGTTTGAAAATACTACAAAGCGATCATTTCTCATTCAAATTTAAGATTAAAATTGTATACAATTTATAAAAAAATTGTTGTTTTTCTTAACTATATATAATTAAATATAGTAAATTAAATTCTTTTATTTCGTTGTATATTTAAGTGTGTGAATCCGGGAAAAATAATGTTTTCGTGATCGCGTTCTCATTTAAAAAGAAATAAGAAAAGAATATTTTCAGTCAGGGTTTTTTGGTAAATATAGAGAAACGGTTTTGAACGGTTTGATATCACGGTCTCATTTCGAGAGGATACAATTTTGCGAGAAAATTATTTTATTAACGATTTAAAGTGGAGTAATTTGCGAGGTTATAATACATTTCCTTAGTTAAAGTCGCGGTCACTTGGCGCCACCTCCTTGACCACTGACACATAGATCCACTTGTCTGTGTGCTCGACGCTGTATTGTCTCTCACTTTTGCCAAAAATCCAACTTTTGTTATTTTGATTTTTAATATTTATTTCAGAAATTGCTTGCAAATTCCGAGAATATTCTTTATCATCATGAATTCCCCTAATTATCATGATAAATCGGAACTAAGTATCTCTAATTATTTAGGAGTGATATATGAAACGCGGGAAAACACTTTTTGGGGGCGATTTTTCCAAACAAATGTTTTTAAACATTTCTCAATCAATAATTTTCAAAAGAAAAATTTTACATTTTACATTGATTTAATTGAACGGTCAATTAATCGGTTATTTGAATCAAATAAATTTTTTTCAGTGTAAAATTTTTTCAGACAGAAACTATTTGTTTAAAAATTAAAAAATTTTTGCATTATAGAAATTTTATTATCGTTTAATATAAAATATTCCTCATTTTTCAAACTTAATGTATTTTTTTAGCCTTTCCCATTCTATTAAACACAATTTTTAAATTAAAATTCAGAAATCTAAATGATTTCCTCTTCAGGAAGTTTATCCAAAAAAATATACAAAATTAAAATAATAATAAAAATTATATACATGATTAAAATAAAAATAATTTAACAATAAATAAATAAAATAAAAATTAATGGATAATTATCTTACCAAAAAATAATATAATTAAAATAGATGAAGACTTAAATTTTTATGCCCTGACGATGGAGTAGAGTCTCAAGTAAAAGAAAATGATAAAAAACTTAATATTCATCAAATAAATTTAAAAATAATTGAAAAAAATTGTTTAAATTTAAAATTGTTATTTTAACATCGAGATTATGTATACAACTAAGATTATATGTGGACGTCCGCATGAAAAGGGACCACTTTTGCTCTATTGGAATTATCTATATGGTCAAATTCCTTGTTAAATTTGGAAAATTTTGATAAGTCGTAAGTCCAATTTGGTGCAAAAGTCGCTGAGTTATAGAAATTTAAAGTTCAGAATGTCAAAATCTCATTTCGAGAAAATCGTAATCAAAGATTATAATGCGAATAACTTTGGTTCTTCTAGGAAGTTATTCAGGGTGTTTCCGACATTCGCTCTTAGAGTGCACTCAAAGCGCAAAGGGGGTTCTCAATTATTTTTAAAAGTTAATTTAGTAACACTTGCTTTTCATTGGCCGAGAAGGTCAAGCGTGTTATCTGAACTTTAGATTATAGTACAATTCTACAAAAAGGTTACGTTCAGTTCTGGTTTTTTGTAAAATTAATAAAAAAGAGTGCGTTGAAAACTTTTTTGTACTCTAATTTTGTGCTCCGTGAATTTATTCGGAGTGAGAGTTTGGAGTGTTAATAGCGCGAAGAAAAAAATTTTTAAATAGCAGAAGATTTAAATAATTTTAATCATCACAAAATTACTAATTAGTTTGAAGTACTAATTGTATAAATTTATCGAAAAAAATATACAAGAATTTTTTGTTAAAAAAAAGTATTCATGGTTCAAAAAGTGATAATTATTAGTTTGCATTATAAAATAAATGACATAACCTTAAACTAAGCTTGTGTATGATAATAAAAAGGTCTAATTATACACGTAAACTAAAAAATATGGTTATTGAAACTTTATAATTATAATAAAACACTAATTATTAATAGACTAATCATATACTAATGGTAATAACATTAATGAATATTATAATAAAAATTACTATTTAACGAAAGTCAACAAAATGCATATATCATCTTGGAATAAAATAGTTATTTTTAACGCATAAAAAAAATTATAATTAAAATTGTTTTTATTAATTTTACATTGTACAAAACTTGTAGAAAAAAGGAAGTTTTACTTAAAATTTTTTTTAAATATTTGATCAATTTACAATGTAGAGTTTTCAAAGAGCAAAAAAAAAGTTTTTAAAAAACCAAATAAAAGTCATAATTAACTACTAAAAAAAGGAAAAATATTAAACATATAGTACAACTAGACCTTTTAAAAATCAGTTTTAATTATAATTGTAACTATGCTACTAAAAACACTTTAATTTTTAATCATATACAAACAATTTGAACCTCTTAAATTTAGATACTAATAAATAAACGTTTAAAATATATTATAATTTATTGAATTTTTAATAAAATTTCAAACTAAAGGCTTTTAATTTTATAAAGTTTAATTTAGTAAATTTTATAAAGTTTAATTAAAATTTTATTTTCAGATTTTAAATCGAATTTTAGACCTTTTTGTACAATATTGCTATACTCTAAAGTTTGGATAACACGCTTCTCGTGCTCGGCCAATGAAAAGCAAGTGTTACTAAATTAACTCTTCAGAATAGTTGAGAACCCCTTCGCGCTCTGAGTGCACTCCAAGAGCGAATGTCGGAAACACCCTCAGTTAAGAATTGTTTTAAGTCTAGTACGCATGGGTTACTGTTAATTGATGAAATGGCTACCAGGAGAAATATTCGATTAGATCAAAAATCCTTTATAATTCTTGGACTAGCAGATAATGGAGACAATGAGCAAGTTGAAATAACCGAAAAAGCGAATCATGGGATGGTTTGTATGTTCCAACTATTGATGGGAACATTTACTCAACCCGTGGCAGTATTTGATTCTAAAGGACCAGCTTGCGGTACAGCTATTGCTAAAACTGATTATTCAGGCAATCTCATTATTAGAAAATGACGGTGCAAAAATCCATGGTGTTATTAGTGATGGGGCAACACAAAATCGAAAATTTTGGTCGATTATAGGCGTAAGTGGAAAAATCAATGAAGATGAAGTGAAAAGCTGGTTTCCTCATCCAATAGACCTAAATCGACAAGTGTTTGTGTTTTCTGATACACCACATTTGACGAAATGCGTAAGAAACCGTTTATTCGAGAAAAAAGAATTAAAGGTTGAATTTTGTTTAATGGAGGTTAAAATTTTAATTATATCTTTTTAAACATCTAAGATTCATAATTTAACCATATAATGTATTTATTGGATGTATGTAGAAGTGGCGCCGCCAAAATGGTACTAACGAAGTGGAACTACAATAGGACGACGCAACTCAGTGGAAGTGTTGTTGGTCGGATACGGGTGTTCCAGTCCTAGAGGCTTGATGAGGCGGTACAGTGGAATGCGACAAAAATTACAAAGATCGAAAATACAGAAGCAGGTTATTAAGCGTCTAAAGAAAAAAGTCTCTACTCTTAGCGATATTGTAAGTAAATTACGACGTACTCGTGCAGTGTCAGAAAATGGACTTGCATACTTAGATAGTATTACAGAGAGTGATGTATCTCAGCTAATGAAAAATTTCATCCGAAATAATAATGTTGTTAAAACGTAGTCTTTAACTAAAAAGCGAGTTTTCAAAGCTCAAAGGCGTAAACAACTAAACGGCATTAGTAGAGAGAAGTATCCTTCTGCACTAAGGTCATTTGCATGTTCTCTGCACTTTTACTCCCCGAAAGCATATGCATTTGTCAGAAGAAAATTCTGTAATGCTCTTCCCCATCCTAGGACCTTAAAAGAATGGTACTCTTCCTTGCATGGAGAATCTGGCTTTACGTCAGAAAGTTTTGATGCTTTACGCCATAAAGTAACAGAAGCTTCTGAAAAAGGGAAAGAAGTCTTCATCAGTTTAATGATAGACGGTATGTCTATAAAAAAAGGGTTGCAATATCTTCCAAATGGCAAAGTTCGAGGGTATGTAGATGTAGGAAGTCAAATGGATGATAGTGATAAGATGCAGTTAGCAGAGGAATCTATTGTGTTAATGGTTGTTTCTGTAGATAATAGTTGGAAGCTGCCAATAGGTTACGTCGTTGTTAACGGTATGGACTCAGTTACAACTGCTGGAATAATATCGAATGCTTTGATATTAATAAATGATATTAAAGTTAATGTACTTTCGTTAACTTTGGATGGTACAGCAGAACATTTTGCTGCAATGAAAGTTTTAGGTGCTACATTTGACTTGCCAAACCCTAAACCGTATTTCCAGCATCCATCAACGAAAGAACAGATTTCTGTTATTTTTGATGCATCTCACATGCTCAAATTGTTCCGTAAATGTTTAGGTCAGTTAAAAGTTTTAAAGGATAGTGAAGGAAATCTTATTGAATGGCGTTTCATTGAAAATTTAGTTAATCTGCAGGAACAGGAGGGACTCAGAGCAGGAAACAAACTTCGTAGAGCCCATACTGATTTTCATAAAATGAAAATGAAAGTACTGCTAGCTGCTCAAACTTTAAGTAGTAGCACTGCCAGTTCTCATAAATATTGTGAAAAATATTTAAACTTAAAAAATTTTGAAGGTAGCTCAGGAACTGTTAAATTTATTCGTAGTGTAGATCGAATTTTTGATTTTCTTAATTCGCGTAATCCATTCGGAAAAGGATTTAAGTCACCTTTACGCAAATCAAATGAAATCTTTTGGAGGCAAAACATCTTGCAAGAAATTGATTATTTAAAAGGAATCACTGACGTTTCTGGTATTCCGATTTGGAAAACTAGACGCTATGTTCCATTTGTAGGGTTTATAACAGCTATGATATCAGTAATTAACATTTTTAATTTGTACGTGAAGCCGGAGGATTCTCAACTTCGTTATCTATTATCATACAAAATAAGTCAGGATCATTTAGAATTATTTTTTTGCGCTATCAGACAATGTGGTGGCTGGTGCACAAGTCCGACGTGCACTCAATTTGTTGTAGCTTATAAACGTCTTCTTGTTTACCATGAAGTAGTTTCTACAAATGGCAATGTTGAAGCTATGGATTCAACTACCATTTTAACAGTTCCTAGTGTAAGATCAAAATCTAAAAGAATAAATTACTACGATCTTTCTTTATACGACGAGGTAAGCCATCAGAGAGTTGAAAAAAGTACGGACTTGCCGAAGTAAAGTATCAAATTGAAGATAATGATTTTGATAACAATTTTTCGATTTCCAATGCTTCTTTACCGGATCCTTTATCTGCTTTTCCAAAAGGTTGTGTTTCTTATATTGCTGGGTGGGTGGTTCGAAAGATTTTAACAGATCAAAAACATATTAAAGAGTACAATGCTTGCAGTGTCGAGAGGCTCTTCTTCAATCTTAACAGTCAGAAGCTATATTTAACTCTCTGCTGATGCTAACGACCGTTATCGTCAAAAATCGTCACTTTGGACGCCTGGTGGGGACTATGGGAGTTACGTTCTTTAGCCATAGAGTGGGGATAAGTTAGCATCAGCACAGGGTTAAGGAACATTTGTTAATCTCGCATTTAGTACTGAGGCAGCAGGAGGAGGGAAAATCATAGTCCTTTGGAGAGAAGCATCGTGGGTAAGTCCGATTTTCAATACTGTGCCAGTCGTGTCTCGCCGTTGGCATTTTCTGCTTGCCAGCCGTTCAGGCAGAATTCCCTCTGAGCGAGAGAGAAACTCAAAGATATTTTTGTAAATTATTTTGTTGTGGTTGTTGAGTAAAATGAAGTTTATTAATTGAGCTTTAAAATTAATTAACGACTGACGGCGAAATTTATTTGTTTAAATTTCTTATTCTATTGTATGTTGAAGCGTCAGATTTTGTTTAACGTTAGCAGAAAATTTAGAATTGTTTTAAATTTATACTTCACACTCTTCAGATTTATAAAAATATATTATATATATATTTAAATATATTACTTTTAGAAAAAAATATTTGAATTGTGCTGGTTAAAAAATAACTTATTTAATTTTCAAAAAGTTTTTAAGAATTACGAGTCACGAAAATAATTATTACAAATAACAATAATTGAGAAGAAAAGACAATTTACTTAAAAATAACACTTACTCTCATAGATATGTTACATTTTCAGCTATAATGATAAAGAAAACTACAGTTAATTATAATAATTATAAGAATATTAAAAGTTTATTTTATACAAATTACAATGTAATATGTGACACTTTCATATTAAATTTAAGAGAATTAAACAATCGCATACTGTTCATATAATAATTCTCTTATTTTATAATATTCGTCACATAGGCAGCCTTCTAAAATAACTTTACCTGCCTCATGCTGAAACATAAAAGTACAAATTATTTAAATACATATTTTGTTTATGCTAATGAAATTAAACTAAATAGTACCCTGTCGAAAATATTGTGTGTTTGAATCATGTTTGATTAGTGTAATGGTGAAAATAGTGGTCAATAAACTTATTCTTGATGGGTTTGTACATTTCTTTCATAATTCTATACATTTTCTACTTATAGTCAACTCTCAATAAGACAAACTCGAAGGGAGACCCTTTTTACTTCAAGATTAAATTTTCTTCAGTTTTATTATTCTTCCGTTAACTATTAAATCAATTTTCTTATGTATAAAAGTCTTATAATTGTTTAAAAGTTAATCAATGATTAAATCCCCAATCAACAAATCATGAGCCGTTAAACGGGCTTCAATCATTGATTAACTTTTAATTGAAGTTGGAGAAATTAGCCCTAAGTCTTTCCTTATACTTTTAACTTTGAAAATTAACATTCTTCAAAAACATAGCATTGTTAAATTTAATGTATATTATACATAACATAATTATACTGTTGTTTGCAATTACAGTATCCCTTTTTCAAGTTACTTATCATATTTTCATAGTTCCTTCGTATATGTATATTCTAAATTCCCTTTCATGAACCTCTGTGGCGCAGTTGATAGAGCATCTTGCGTTCGAGAACTCATGATGGTAAATATTTAGGTAAATAGAAAAACAAATTTTCTTCGACAGGTATAAACGTTGCAAGTATGTACGACATGAGAACAGTATGAAATATTTTTTTAATGATTGGCATTAAATGCGCACGTAGAATTTTAGGGCGAAAATGTAAGTCATTTAAACATACTTAATTATGTTTGCACAGAGTATAAGTATCCGTCTCCTGAACAGACCATTCACGATTCTCACGAATCACTTCGGCCGGTCGATTTCATGACATGAGAGGCCCAACTTAACAAAAAATTGCGACAAATCAACTGACGAGCCACCAAAGTGCACGAACTGCGGTGGTGAACATCCGGCAAATTACTCAAAATGTGAATACTACTTAAAACATGTCGAAAGAATCCTAGCAAGGAGAAACATCTTTCAACCTAGGAACGAAAAACGACTGAAGAATGGAAAGTCACATCCTCCTACATTGACAATCCGAGAGTTTCCAGTTCTTGAGGCCAAGCAACAAACTCGAGTACTAGCCTGGACGAATACTATGAATCATGGGATCAACGACGCACTTACCAAGGAAGTTATCATTGAAGACTACCAGAACACCATGACTAAATGAAAAGGTCACTTGACAACGTACGTGAAAAATGCGGAGACAACGTACGAACACATATCTCCTGAGACAATGCACTGAGAACTTTTAAATTATTAAATGAAAAACTAGTTAATTGTCGCAATGTTGCATTCGAGTGAGAAATCGCTCGTTAAAAATCGAGAAAAGCGAGAATCTCGTTAAAAATACATGGAAAAAAAATGAATACCTAATTTCTGTCTTTTTTCTTTTATGAAAGGAGAGATTCTTGAATGCAACACTACACAGACATAGAGAGACTTGAAGCCTTTTGTCTAGTTAGCAATGGATTATAGAAAAGTAAATAAAACAATTTCAATTGGACACTGGAACTCCAATGGCATATATAATAATAAATCTGAATTAACTGAATTCTTATCTGAATATGATCTCGATTTAGTGTTGCTCATTGAGACTAGAATTTCAAGCACAAAAAAATTTAAAATAAATGGTATGGTCGTCATAGTTCTTACAAAAAACATAAATAGTGTAATCACGGTGGATGTCATAAATAATCTTAACTCAGATCACATGCCTTGAAGTTCACTGGTAGATCACTGTGGAAAACAGCGTGCTGTATTTCAAAAGAAAATACATACACCATAGCTACCTTACATGGTCAAAGTGGTTTAAACACTGACGACTCAGCAAAAGCCGAGGAAATAGCAAATTGCTTTGAACAGGTACATTTTCTCGCGACAGACATGAGCGACGAGGGCACAAGACGGACGATCACCAGATACTACTGCATGGTTCTTACTACTCAATTAAATGTAGATGACATTGAGTTGTCAAGTCCTCGTGGAATTTCTAACGCCATCAAAAAAACTAAACCCTAGGTAAGCACCTGGACTTGACAACATACAAAATTTAGTTTTAAAAAACCTCCCAAAAAAGCCATAGTTCGATTAATAGTTATTTTCGTATTAAGGGCGCAAAATAGGTGATTTTGGCGAAGGCGAGATTAGGGAAACCGAGGGGACCCGAAGCACCGAGGCGAAGCCGAGGATGAGTAGGGTATAATTAATTATATATATATAATATATTATATATAATATAATATAATATATAATATAATATAATATATATTATAATAATTATATATATTAATTATAATTAATTATATATTATATTATATCATTATTATATATTATTATTATTATTAATTATATATTATATATTAATTATATAGCATATACATATGCTAACTTTCTGATTGTAGTCACTACTATCAAATATAGTAGTAGTTTAACGTGAGCGCATGCGCTGACTATGACAACACGTTTCAATGCAATTGAAAAAATTCGTTAGTGTTTCCAAATTCATTTAAAATGGACAATTTTGTAAAAAATATTTCAGTGTTGTGGAATATGGAATCTTTGATTCCAACTTTTGTCAGTTAGTAAATTATTTTTATTATAGTTAATCAAAGACTATAAAATGTATACATGTTTATAACCTCAAAATTTTGAACGATTTAATTTTCTTTTAAAATGACAGGTTAATGTTTGCACAAGTTATTCTCATTTTACAATAATTTTTTTTAACCTATTAACACCCACCAGGACGCAAAATATACCATGATTTCACGACTCTTATTTTGTATGAAATAATTAGTTAAAAATTTTAGGAAATACCATTTCCGACGTGTTTATCGCTTTTTCTGAATATGAAGCTAAAATTTGTTTATAATTATCTCAAAAAAATTTATAACAATTTTATTGCAAAAAAACACACTTTTCTATGAAAAAAAAAATTCAAAGTGATTGAATCTGCTTGAAAATGGTTACTCGGGGGTTTTTGGGGTCGCTGATTACGAATCTGATAACACTTCTTTAAAATTCAATATGGCGGATCTAATATGTCAGACAATTTTTTAAAAAGTAATTGTATTTGCTTGAAAATGGTCATTCCGGGGTTTTTGAGGATGCTGATTACGAATTTAACATCGAAACAATATTAGGTTTATCGTTGCTCTTACCACAAGGAGGTCAACGTACAAAAAAGCGACTTTTTTTAATTATATTTAAAATTTTTTTTTGGATTTTGCCTCGAAAAATATAGCCACTATCATGCATAGTGCAACAAAAGGACACAAAAATTGTGCATTCATTGTGACATATACCCAGATAACAATCGTGCGTCGCATTTCAACGCATGTTTCTTGCACTAACTGTGACTTACCAGATGAGTGTTGTGAACTGCATTTCGTGAGCGCCTGTGATACAAAATGATAAGCATGTTCCGTTTACAAGTGTGACTCGCTAGAAGAGTCAATTCATACGCATTTTACCATCCACAGTGCGAATGCTGTGAATGCGTGTGCAGTGAACTGCACTTCATACGCACGCAATTAATGATGCGCAACCACTCGTATCGGCAATCACACATTTTATAATGGCGACAGCATTGTTTGTGGTGTGTTATCAAAATAAGTTTTTATTGTGATTTCATTTTTTATTGTTTTTTATTGCAATATTATTGTGAGGAATTATTGTGGATTTAATTTTTCAGTACTGCAGCAAAATAAGAAAGTTAAATTTTGTTTAAAGTACATATATATTTTTGTTGTATTATGGATCGCATATGATGACGCATCTGAGTGGTCCAGTGAACGCGCATAGTGCGGATAAATCGGCACGCGTGCAGATGATATTAGTAGCACACAACGCGCATTTTGTTATCTGTGTATGTGCGTAACTTGTTTTCAATCAAACCACATGTTGTGTTAGTCTCTTTTTACCATTGTATAAAAAATGTCATAATTATCGTTGATTCAGATTTAGAAAGCAGAGTTACAATTTTATATTATTAATTTAAAAAAATATTTAAATATACAAAAAAAATTTTTAAATAAAATAAAAAAGTAGCTTTTTTGCACGTCGACCTCCTTGTGGTAAGAGCTGGGCAACGTCAATAAAATTTTGTTGACGGCTAACGGACGTGGAGGATAAATTGAAGTCAGATTCGTAATTAACATCCTCAAAAACCGCCGAATGACCATTTTGAAGCAAATACAATTACTTTTTAAAAAATTGTCTGCCATATTGGATCCGCTATTTTTAGTTTTGCAAAAGTGACATCAGATTCGTAATCAGCATCCCCAAAAACCCCCGAATGATCAATTTAAAGCCAATCCAATTAGTTGTTAAAAAAATTAACGGCATATTGGATCCGCCATTTTGAATTTTGAAAAAGTAACATCAGATTCGTAATCACCGACCCCAAAAACCCCCGAGTAACCATTTTCAAGCAGATTCAATCACTTTTTAAAAAATTGTCCGCCATATTGGATCCGCCATACTGAATTTTAAAGAAGTGTTATCAGATTCGTAATTAGCGACCCCAAAAACCCCCGAGTAACTATTTTCAAGGAAATCCAATCACTTTTTAAAAAATATGTCCGCCATATTGGATCCGCCATTTTGAATTTTAAAAAAGTAACATTGGATTCGTAATCAGCGACCCCAAAAACCCCCGAGTAACCATTTTCAAGCAGATTCAATCACTTTTTAAAAACATTACCCGAAAATTTTTTTCGGCCTTTTGCATTTTGGAAAATGGCCACTTTTATATCCGCCATCTTGAATTTAAAAAAAAGTAATTATGGATTTTTATAGCTGAGAGTTCAAGGACGCGATATTTTGTGCTCTGGAGACCATATTCTTTAGTTTTCCATGTCAAAATAATAATTGAAAATTATTTTTTTTCATAAAAAAGTGTGTTTTTTGCAATAAAATTGTTACCCACTACTATAAATTTCTCTCCGTGTAGAAATTCAATTAGAAATTTTAAGATATAATATATATTATACGACGTGGAAATTAAATTTAAAATTCCACTGGAATTTCCTAAAAATTTGGCCTGAAAATCATGGAAAAGGTATGGAATTTTAAGTACGGATTTCTGTAGGAATCCTGATGTTGTATTTTAATTTTTAAGAAACTCGGTTTTTCGAATTTTTGATAATTTTAGATTTTTTACCAAAGGGTAGAGACTGTTAAATAGGTAAAGTGTTTTAAAGAGCCCAAAAATAATGAAGCTAAATGCCATAAAAGAGAAGAAAAAATATTGAATTTTAAGAAATTCGGTTTTTCGAATTTTTGATAATTTTAGATTTTTTACCAAAGGGTGGAGACTATGAAATAAGTAAAGTGTTTTTGAAGAGCCCAAAAATAATGTAGCTAAATGGCATAAAAGAGAAGAAAAAATGTTGAATGTTAAGAAATTCGGTTTTTCGAATTTTTGATAATTTTTGATAATTTTAGATTTTTCACCAAATGGTGGAGACTATTAATTATGTAAAGTGTTTTTGAAGAGCCCAAAAATATTGAAGCTAAATGCCATAAAAGAGAAGAAAAAATGTTTTCCGGTTTTAAAAAAAATCGGGACAAAGTTTTTCTTATGGATTTGAGTGTCCACTTTCAGAATTTAAAAGAAAATTTCGATTTAATGATTGTTATTTGATGTTATTTAACAATATTATAAACAATTTTTATAAAAAATTTTTGAAAACTATGAGCCAAAGTGGAAGCAAAAAATTTTTTTTCATCAATTCTTTTTTTGGGGGAGGGATGAAAATGGATAATGAAAATAAAAGACTTAATTCAAAATTATTTCGCAATGTTTAAGAATGTTATAAACAATTTGCCAAACATGAAATAGAATGGTAGAAAAAAATTACTTTTTAATTTTCTTATGCTCTCTTGTAATCAAAATGTTGCTTAAGGTTTAAACTTTAATTTAACCTTATTTAGCATTATTTAAAAATGTTATAAACAATTTTCATAGAAAAAGAAGTTTAGAGTGGAAAGAAATTTTTTTTCACTATTTTGCTTGGTTTCACATTAGAATAGATATTTAAAGGACAAATCTTTGTCTGTAATTGATTAAGATTTTTTTACAATGTTAGAAACAATTTTTATAAAAAAAGATGTTCAGAGTGGAAGAAATCTTCTTTTCTTCACTACCAACTTTCTTTTGTAATTAAAATGGAAACTGAAGTATCTACCGTTTATAATAAATTTGTTTCCTCTCTGAATAACTTTTTTTTATAAAAATTGTTTATAACATTGATAAAATTTTTAAAATAATATCAGACAAAGGTTTGTCTTTAACATATCTATTCTAATGACAAAAATACAAAAAAAGAAAATCAAAATTTTTCTTCAGAACCTGAACTGTTTTTTCTATGACAATTTTTTATAAAAATTGTTTATAAAATTTTAAAAAATTGCTAAATAGTGTTAAATGAAAGTTTATATCTTTAACAAAGAATTTGATTAGGGACCATTTAAGTATTACGTAAGCATTTAAGGGGGAGGGGGGTCTAGCTGTTGCTTATTTCCATTAGAAAAAATGGCGTTAATGCATATAAAAAATCTTACATGGGGGAGGGGGGGTCTAAAAACCTGAAAAATATGCTTACGTAATACTTGAATGACCTCTTACAAGAGGGCATTATATTATCACAAAATGCTTTTTTTCTCTAATGGTACTTCATATTTAGCAAATTGTTTATAAGAATTGTTTATAACATTTTTAAACATTGTTTACAAATTTTTTATAAACGGTAGAAACTTCAGTTTCCATTTTAATAATAAAAGAAAGTTAGTAGTGAAGAAAAGAAGATTTTTTCCACTCTGAACATCTTTTTTTATAAAAACTGTTTATAAAAATTGTTTATAACATTGTAAAAAAATCTTAAACAATTACAGACAAAGATTTGTCTTTTAAATATCTATTCCAATGTCAAACCAAGCAAATAGTGAAAAAAAAATTTATTTATACTCTAAGCTTCTTTTTCTGTGAAAATTGTTTATAAAAATTGTTTATAACATTTTTAAATTTTGCTAAATAATGTTAAATTAACGTTTAAACCTTAAGCAACATTTTGATTACAAGAGAGCATAACAAAATTAAAAAATAATTTTTTTCTACAATTCTGTTTCATGTTTTACAAATTGTTTATAAAAATTCTTTATAATATTATTAAATAACATCAAATAACAATATTTTTTGTTAAAGCAGCATTATTTTATTCAAATGAAGCATAAACGTTAAGAAAAATAGTGTTAAAATTTTTTAAAATTATTTTTCTAAATTTGAAATATTTTGGAGGCCATTTTTGAGGAGCCATTTTGAAATTTGAAAAATTTGTTTTCGGTAGCATGCCTATTTGATAGTCCCAACATTTTGGACGCGATATTTTGATGTTCCAGATTTTTTACAAACAGATTTCGATTAAATAATCTGATTTTAAATTTAAAAAAACGGCTTTTTTATTTAAACAATTATAATTTTTTATCATTAAATCGAAATTTTCTTTCAGATTCTGAAAGAGGGCACTCAAATCCATAAGAAAACCTTTTGTCTCGATTTTTTTTTAAAACCGAAACTCGTAGAACGGAAAGCTCGAACTTGGACTAAGAAAAACGGACATTTGGTACTAAATGGGTTTAACTAAAAAGTTAAAATTAAATTAAAAATCTGAACGATGACGTTGTAGAGATGAAAATTTTTGAAGAAAATAAGCCATATTATACACTAAAATTGAATCATTTTAAAAAAATTCTACTGAAACGTTATGACAAAAAATTTAGATCATATGTAAATTGTATAAATAAATTAAATTTTTGATTGTCAATATTTTTTCAAGAAAATAGATAATTATATTTTTATAGGAAATACTATTAATGACATTGTTTTAATTATTTAAATGCTAATTAATTATTTTTCTAGAGGTCTGCATTTCTTTGGATAAACATCTTTAAAAAAAATTTTTGTAACATATATTAAGAAAAAGCGGATTTAGCCAACGGCCGAACTTATCCGACTCTTCACTTCTATTTCTTTTGTGTGTTTTATTTCTTTGTAAAGAATTGGCATAATTAATAATTGAAAATAGATTAAACTTACCCTTCTAAGTGCTATCGTATTTCCACAACACCAAAGTACACCACCACTAATTTCAGATGGAATGTTGTGTTTGTTTAAAACTTGTCGGAAATCGGCAAGTTTTAATTCATTTATAAATGTCGTTTGATGTCCAGGCACCTATTAACAAAGAACATAGCACTGTTTTAAACCCCATTTGAACTTTTTATTACGTCGCGTTACTTTTTGAGAGTGCTTTGGAAAGTTTTAAAACTTCCATTGTTTGATACTTTGATCCTATTTTTCTGAAAATTCTTTATTTGAAATACATATTTTGTATTTCGCATTTTAAGTAAGAAATCGACAACTATTTTTTATTTTACGTATATTTTTCTAACGTATTTTGTATTTTAAATATATTTCAAGAATAATTTTACCCACCCCTGGTAAATAATATATTAAAAATTTCAATTGATGCAAAACTTACCTCATTCAACGGCAAAGGTTCTAAGGTAAGAATTTGCTCGGAATTAACTTCACCATTGGAAACAGCATCTTGACAAATTTGATTACGTGCTGTGATCATTGCATCTACCCATGCTACTTCTGTATCTCCTTTAGCTTTTGAAAATATCAATCCGCTTACCAAAGCATCAGTTAGTCTAACCTGAAAACAATTAATGTCAACAATTACAAATATAAATGTATTTAAAATTAATATTTTTGGAAAAAACATTTCATGTAATGCTTCTTGAAGTGGAAATCGAATAAGCAATTAAAAAAGTGCGACGAATTTCGACCTTGACATAAGCAATAAAATTTGTTAAGTCTCAACTGCATTTTATTAAAGAAGATTGAAAATTCTTTAATAAAAGTCAACTTCATAAGAAAGACATTTTAAAATAAGACATCTCACTATTTAAGCGCCAATTTATTTTTAAAGTTAATGTTTATTTTCAAGAACAGTATCTTTCAAATCTCTATTCTCTGTTTTTATTTTAGTCAATATTTTTAAATTTTACGCAACTTTGAAATTTTTTTTTAATTTTACAAAAAATACGAAAATATTTAAATGAACTGAAAAATAGATTTATTAATTAATAATATAAGAAATTAAAAAGTACATCAATCATTAGTCTCAGCATACTTTTAGTTTTGAGTGACTTAATATTTTAATTCTTAAAATTACTTTATCAACATAGTTTGATGATATAAATTAATTACCTGATAGATATGAGTTTCTGTTGTCGCATCAATAATTTCTCCCCTACTAGGAGTAAAAACTCTCGCTCCTACGTTTTCTGCTTGCTTAGCAAGAATATCAGTGTCTTTGGCTGAACCTCGAACTAAAACTACCCTTCTTGGTTTCAATTGAGCTAAAATTTTTTGTAATGATTCACCATCGGATCTTCCTTCAAAATCAATGTATGTAACTGATGCATTTACGATCACATTTCTTACTGTTGCAACACATTTAGTTGGAATATCTGTACCAGAATCTGGATGTTGTAAAGTCTCATCTGTTTTAATTTCAACATTTTCTTTATTATCTTCCGTTTCATTTTCTGTCTTTTCAACAATTTTATAATCTTCAGATCTAAAAAATATTAAATTTTAATTATTTTATATTGAGTCAAATTCTTTTACAACATTTATGCTTTATTTTTAGGTAAATTTAATTTCTAATCGTGTTTAAGTTACTGTTATAAAAGTCACAGTAAATCGTGAGGTATTAAAAAGTGTTGCAGATTAAATTAACACCAAAAAAGATTAAAATAATCAATTTTGGTGTTATTTTTTACAATGAATGAAATTTTAGTTCATTAAATTTTTTTATAACTATAAAACATGAAGATATCGATAACTCCGAGTCTTCGACTCGGAGTAATCGATTTCTTCATATTTTATAATAATTAAAGATGACCAAGTAATAAAATCATTATTTTATATTATAAGAATATTATACTTCTTCAAAATTATTTGCATTATTTCAATTCAATTATTTTTTCAAAAATCTTTAACTACAATATTACTTTATATCTACTATTTTTAATAATTTTCGAAAAAGTTCTTTGGCAATTTTCAAATCCATTTCTTTACAATGTTCAATTTCACGAAATTTCAATTATTCCAAAATTCTTTAATTAAATGCATATTAGAAAATAAAAACTTCAAATAATATAAAAGAAAATTCAATTAAACTTTTTTAAAAAAATTAATTACAAAATTCAATTATTTCTAAAAATTCACGCTATATTGCTTTTAATATTCAATTATAATCTAAAATTTTAACTGAAATTCATTTTTATGAAATGAAAATCAATTTTTATTAAAAATTTCTACAAGAATTTAATTATTTAAATGCAAAAGTAAATAATTTATTGAATAACCGAATGTTTCTCAAAATTAAATTCTCATAAAGAATTTTAGTAACAAATTTTTAAATAATTGAATTCTTTTGTCGTATTTTATTAAAACTTGCATGAACATAATTACTTTTTTCAAGGAATTCAATAATAATTGTATGAAAAATAATTGAAACGTTGCGATGAGTTTTATGAGAATTTTCAAATTCATTCGTTTACAATTCAATTTGACAAAATTTCAATTATTCGGAAATTCTGCAATTAAATATTATATTGAAAAATAAAAACTTTAAATAATTTCAATTAAAATCTTATTAAACTTTTAAAAAGAATTAATTCTACAGAATTTTTTTTAAATATGAAAAATTACGAATTTTAATGATTTTAGTTTGAAACTTTTTCAAAATTTAATTATTTCTAAAAATTCACGTTATAATGCTTTTAATATTTAATTATAATATAAAATTTTAACTGAAATTCATTTTTAAAACCATTTTTATTAGTAAATTCTACGAGAATTCAATTATTTAAATACAAAAATAAATAATTTATTAATTTCATGTTTCTTGAAATTAAATTCTCATAAAAAATGTTATCAACAAATTTTTTTAATCATTAAGGGGTTACGTACAGTTAGAGCTTCAAAAAAGCTGTTTTTTTTAGGAATTTTTTGTGGCCACACTTTAAAATAATTAAAAACAAATCTTTTTCCACATAAAATAAATATATTTCAAGAAAATTTTCTGAAATTATAGTCCATAAATATAAAGAAATATGCGAATGATAGAACATTTGCGTGAGCTCCTTAAATAAAAATGGTTTCGCGGTGATCACGCTATCTCTTGATTGGATCATCTAAAATCAAATCGCGAAGAGGAAATCGTTAGGTAATGATAATTATATCATTACCTAACGATTTCTTCTTCGCGATTTGATTCGCGGTACTTGAACGAAGGGATTTGAAAAATTTTGATTTTTCTCAAAATGGCGGATGTTGAAAGTCAAAAATTGTTTTTTGACCAAAATTTTACTCACATTTTCAGCTATAAAAGAAAAAATTATTGTCAAAAAAAAAAATCCTTCGTTCAAGTACCGGACAATTATATAACAAAGAAGTGGTAAAAACGACTCCATTCAAAATTCTATATCTCCATAAATAATAGTCCGATTTGCCTCAAATTTTCAGAGAATACTTTTGAAATGGTATACTTTTAGAAAATGCATTTTAAAAAAAATCGACGAATTTTAATAAAATTTTTAAGAATAATTACATTTTTCGAGGAATTCGATTAAAATTGCATTAAAAATAATTGAAATTCTGCAATGAGTTTTATTATTTATGAAAATAATTGAATTCCTAAAAGAATTTTATTATTTATAAAAATAATAGAATCCCTGTAAAAAATGTTATTATTTATGAAAATAATTGAATTATTGCGAAGAAATTTATAAAAAAAATTTGTAAATAATTGAATTCCTGTAAAAATTTTTATTATTTAGGGACCATTCAAGTATTACGTAAGCATTTAAGGGGGAGGGGGGGTCTAGCTATTGCTTATTTCCATTAGAAAAAATGGCGCTAATGTATATAAAAAATCTTACATGGGGGAGGGGGGGGGGTCTAAAAACCTGAAAAATATGCTTACGTAATACTTGAATGGCCCCTTATGAAAATAATTGAATGTTTGCGTAGAATTTTATTCAAATTTTTTTTAATAATGGAATTCTTTTGGAAAATTTTATTGAAATAGTAGATATTGAAAATCATTGAAGTTTAGAAAACTTTTGAAAATAATTGAAATTTTGACAAGAATTTGATTAAAATTTTGTAAAATAATTAAATGTCAGAGAAGAATTTTATTATTTATAAAGAGAATTGAAATTTTGACGAGAATTTTTAAAAATTTGTGAACACAATTGAATTTAGTAACTATGTTACCAAGTTAGTAACTAAGTTAATAACTAACTTACTAACTTACTATTCTGCCTAGAGAAGCTAAATTCGTTGAATTTTTACAAATCGTTGACTTTGGTGTTTTATTTAAAGTAAAATTTCATTCATAATTAAAAATAACACCAAAATAGATTATTTTAATCCTTTCTCGTGTTAATTTAATCCTAGAGGGATTAAACTGTTGCTGATTATTTTAATCCATTCTGGTGTTATTTTAACACCTCACGTTTTACTGTGGTATTTTTGAAAAACAATTAACTAGTATTTGTGCAAATAATTTATAATATGAATTAATTAGTAAAGCTAAGTATACGCTTCATTATTTTTGTTGTTTATCGCTTGTAAGTCATAAAATTGAACAATAAAAATGATAAAATATGTTAAATAAGAAAAAAAAATTTACCTTATAATTTCTCCATACTCATCACTTTTAATTTTATCTTCGTGGAAAGGAAACATCGGATACTGCTTCTTACTTTGTTTAAAAAATCCAGGTTTTGATTCCAACTTTACTAGCAAATCATGTTTACCCTTTCCACCTCCAACTTCTATCTCATCTTCTGACTCTGAACTAATATCTGCAGTTACCCTAAAAATTGATAATGTTGTACATAATGTGAAATATTCATCATTTATAATAATTAATAAAATTGAGTTTGTCAATATTCAGTTTTCAATTTGTGATAGCATTTTATTTTACATTTTTAATTGTTGTCGTCAAACTTTATTATTGATTAAAGATCAAAATAAGAAAATAAATTAAAATATATTTCAAAAAATTGTTTACATCTGCTCTTTCTTAAGTTGTTCTTCTTTAACTTTCTCTTTCCTCAAATGCTCTTCCAATTCAGTTCCTTCTAACTTTACACGTTTCTTCACTTCAAGTGATATAGTTCTATTTCCTCCCAATTCCACTAAATCTCTTGCTAATGTTCCAGGCGATGTTCTATTTGTTATAATAATACTATTTTGGGGATTCGAACACCACTGAAGAAACAGCTCTCGAGAAAATCCGCATTCCATATCAGGTGTACTAGCTAGAACTACCTAAATAATTCAAAATTATATAATAATACATGTAACAATTGCCGTCAACCGGGAAAATTATGGAAAGAAAGTAATTTTTCAGACTTTTCTTCACCAAAAATCTAAATTTTATAAAAAAAATTTTCTAATTATTCAAAAAAATGTTTTAGTTTTATATTTTCTTAAATAACACTTATTAAAAATGAGTGAACTAAAAGTGAATATTCTCCCAATTAAATATGATAATACTTATTATATTATTAACTTCTTAAAATACAATGAATGAAATCTATTTTTCTTACTTTTGGACTGGGAACCTGACTTAATTCTGCCATGCTGTGACACAATTGTAAATGTTTAAATTGAAAAGGGTTATTCCTTGCGCCCTCAAAACTTCTCATCAATTTGTCGCTCATCCATTCGATTTGAGATTTAGCAAATTCCACAACATTATAGCTAACATTGTTTAAAAGTGCTAGGGAATATGCAAGCAAGCCTGAATCTTTATTTCTCCATAGTTGATCCAACATGTGAGCAAGTTCTAAAACTCTACCAGCAGTATCAACGCCAACCAAAACATTGCCACCTCCACGCAATGTCTGCAAAATATTAGCTGAAAATAAATTAAGGGTCAGTCTATTATATTTCACCTGAAGCCGTTGCGGTCTATTTTTAAAAAAATCTCATAATTTGTAAAAATGATGTTTAATATACATAGAATTCATTTTTGAGAATTATTTTATAAAATTTTTTGAATTTAACTTAGAATTTTAATTTTTAAGTTGAGTTGGACAGAAAAAAGTTTAGATTGTCAGTTATGAAAATTTAATAAAAAAGCATGGAAATAATTTAGATAATACAAATTTCTTGATATATTTGTTAAAAATGAGCTAATTTACTTGTATAATAAATAAATAGATTATTATGTAAACATACCCAAAATAATAGATAAAAATTGATTTTAAAATTTACCTATGAAATGTCGAAAGTCACTACATTTTAATTAAATTTTTCTAAAAAGTGTATAAAAAAAATAAAATAAAAATAAAAAAAAATAAAATAAAAAAAATAAAATAAAAAATAAATTATATTTTTTTTTAATAAAATATTAAAAAATTTATTACTACACACAGTAAAGTTATTTCAATGTACTTTCATAATATGTTCTAGCTTTTTAATTTTATAATATTGAAATATGAAAAATGTTACCTTTAATATTAAGTGTTTCATGATTTTTAGTGATTTTAATCACTTATTTCTTCTAAGGTGCAAGACTAAAAAATCCAATTTTTGTCTTAATATTTAAGTTTGATCTTCTTTTCCATTCTATTAAATTTTGGCGATGGAGAACGAGCTACTTTTCAGTTTAAATTTAGTTTAAAAAATCTGCTGAAAAAACGAATTTGTTGGTTAAAATACAAGTAGATTTTTGCAAGACTATTGAGATAGCCAACTTCAGTATTATAAAATTACCTGCATTTTAACCAACAAACTCGCCTTTGGAAGTAGATATTTTAAACATGAATAAAACTACAAAGTAGCTCGTTCTTCATCACCAAAATTTAATAGAATGGAAAAAAGGTCAAACTTAAATATTAAAACAAAAATTGGATTTTTTAGGCTTGCACCTGAGAAGAAATAAGTGATTAAAATCACTGAAAATCATGAAACACTCAATATTAAAAGTAAAATTTTTCATCCTTCTTTATTATAAAATTAAAAAGTTAGCACATAATATGAAAGTACATTGAAAATACTTTACATTATGTAGCAATAAATTTTTTAATATTTATAAACTTTTTAGAAAAATGTAAATAAAATGTAATGATTTTTGACATTTTATAGTTAAGTTTTAAAATCAATTTTTATCTATTATTTTTGGTATGTTTACATAATAATCTATTTATTTATTATACAAGTAAATTAGCTCATTTTTAACAAATATACACAGGGAAAAAAAAGTCTGACTCCGTTTACACCTTAAATTCAGCCCATGTATTTCACATAAATCTGTCCTTGTTTAATGGGGCTGACTCCGTTTACACCTTAAATTCAGCCTCAAAAATAGGCTGAAAGTAAAACTTTTTTTTTAGTGTGTAAATCAAGAAATTTGTATTATCTAAATTATTTCCATGCTTTTTTATTAAATTTTCGTAACTGACAATCTAACCTTTTTTTCTGTCCAACTCAACTTAAAAAATTAAAATTCTAAGTTAAATTCAAAAGATTTTATAAAATAATTCTCAAAAATTGATTTTATGGATATTAAACATCATTTTTCCAAATTATGAGATTTTTTTAAAAATAGGCCGCAACGACTTCAGATGAAATATAATGGACTGACCTTACACAAAATATAGAAAAAAGATTTTTACACTTAAATGTGATTTCTCTCTAATCAACTAATATTACAGTAATTTCCCGGTAATATGACCATTAGGTGGACACTTTAATATTACTGTAATACTACGTGCTAGTTTGGTATTGTTATTCCATTTTTGGATTCATGTAGTTCTATTGGACAAACTCTCAACTTTCAAATAAAAATAACAAAAGTATATTATAAAAAGACAGTTTGGTAAAAACTCGTAAAAAAGAAGATTTTTCAGAACTTTTATATATAACCTTAGAGTTAAAGTCTTCAAGTCTACAATGAGAAAAGATTATACTAAAATTAAATACAAATAGTATATTAGGCAACAAGGGAATAAAGGCATCCATTTCATTACGGTGATTTTTGTGACACGAGTGGAGGTCGAGGGCGCCGTAGGTGTCCCGAGACCTTCGGAAACTAGAGAGAAGGAAACTGCTTGGTATAACCCAGTTCACAAAACAACTGCATTTAGATATGGTCCACTAAGTTCTCCTCCATTTACTGTTTTGATAGACAGTACTATTCCTGGTCGCAACATCGGTAGATTGGATCCAATTTGTTAGATTGGTTGAACCCACTCATTCATAGAGGAAAAATAATATCAAGCAGAGGGATCAAACAATTAAAAGTAAAATATGAGGACTGGCTTTGCGCCAACAGATTGGTAAAATCAAATGAACTTCAGTTAGCGGGCCTAAGAACGTTCATCCCCCATTCTCTTATAGGCAAAAAGAGTTTCACAACAATTTTTCCCGTTGGACGTTCTGTCCAGGACTTTCTTTTCAAGTGTTACCCCGAGACTCTATCTAAAGTAATTTCGATTAAAAGAGTTTTCAATGATGGTAACTGATCGCATCGAGTTCAGTTTCAATTCTAAAGTTGCTCCCACGAATGTCACTATTAATGGATTTGTACTACACCTTACACCAGTAATACCACGACCTCTTAGATGTTTCAAGTGTCAAAGATTTTGCCACACTGCAGACCAATGCCGGTAAACTTATACTTGTGCGAGTTTTATACTGGTAGGCATCTCACAATTTATTGTTACAATAGACATTTGGATGCCAAATCCAAGAATAAAATAAAATTATATTGCACAATTGTTTGAATATAAGCATCATATGGACTTTTAAAAATTAAATTAACCCTTTTTTAAATCAATGTGAATTAAGACTATGTTCGACAAACAATTGAATAGACACCATATAGCACAATTTTTGATTTAAACGCTTTATTGCACTAGCGTTCGAATAAACACTATATTGACGGGGGCGTCGGACTATTCATTGTAAAATGTACAAACTTTTTACTCAAAAAAGTAGTAATCCGTACCACTACTACTATACATCTGTGTGTGATCACGTCACTATACTGCCATGCGCAGCAATAGTAGCCCTGTAAAAAAAGTATTGGGAGGTACGGGATTCCGTATTGGGAGTGCCAACCTACCAATGCGGTATTCTCTAAATACCGCATTGGGTGTCGTGGTGAATGCGAAAATCAAGGGGTCCCAATGCGGTGCAAGTTTTAAGCTTTAAGAAAAGAAAATACGTGACAGGAGTAAATAATTAGTGTTAGTGGAGCAAAATACGAGTTAAAGAAATGAAAAAATACTAATAGTGAGTGTGAAAATGAAGTTTAAAGTAAATAAGGTAAGTCCTAAATATGAGTCCAATGCGGCGCATAATCGGTATATAGTGCGCGCAGTGCAGCGGCGGATTGCGGAACAGAGGACGCAGTGAGCTCGTATGGTCTCCATAACCTAGGTTATTTGACCATGCGGTCTCACTGCGTCCCACGAGTCAAGAGTGCGCGCAGTTGATCCAAATTTGAATTGCGATACACAACCTCCAAATGAACAGCAGTGTACCTTCTTTTCTCTCAAGCAGAGTCTCCAATAGGTGCCAATGTAAGGCCAACGCAGAATAGATTTGTAACCGGAACCGCAATCGTAAGCGTAACCGTAAGAATGAGTTAAAGAAGGATAGGTATATTGTTTATCCTTCTCTAACTCATTCTTACGCTTACGGCTACGATTGCGGTTCCGGTTACAGATCTATTCTGCGTTGGCCTATATGTGCAAGTGCCAGTGCCAATGCCAGAGAGTGGCACTTGGATGCGCGCGCAACGTATTGCCAACTGTAGCAGTGAATCGTGCAAATCTGATTAAAAACTAACGAAAAATTTGTGAAATTTCTCAAAGCAACAAAACTATAATTAATTAATTATTATTGTTTATATTTTCAAAAATATTAATATAATTCTTCGCAAGAATTTAATTATTTTTTAAATAGTAAAATCTTTGCAAAAATTTAATTATTTTATTCAATTATTCAATTATTATCATAAAAATAAATCCTTAAATTTTTTGATAAGAATCTGTACAAGAATTCAATGATTTTTAATTAACTATAATAATTTTAGTCTTTCATTCTGTCTGCCCACAATTTGAAGTTAGTTTTTATTTATGCTTTTGTTTTTTTTTCTTTAGAAAATATGGTTTAACGAAAATAAAAATTAAGCATAAAATGGCTATATTTCCTACTTCTTAATCAAAATTTTTTAACAATTAACAATTTTCTAGTATCTTTTATAAATAAAAAGGAGAATCATTTGCATAATAATTTAGATCAGTCAAACGAAATTTGTTATAGAAAGCAGCATGTAATAAACAAAATGGTTATATTTTTTATTTCTTAATCATTATTTTTTTTTAATTTTCTAATTTCTAATATTATTTTATTATGAATCGTGGAAAAATACCTGCATATTTTCGATTTGTTAAGGGGATTTGAACCTTGATGACGTCACAGTTTGTGCAAAGCATTAGTTTTAAATCTGTGACGTCATCATGGTTCAAATGCCCTTAAACCATATTTTCTAAAGAAAAAAAAACAAAAGCATAAATAAAAACTAACTTCAAATCGTGGGCAGACAGAATGAAAGACGAAAATTATTATAGTTAATTAAAAATCATTGAATTCTTGTACAGATTTTTATCAAAAAATTTAAGGATTTATTTTTATGATAATAATTGAATAATTGAATAAAATAATTAAATTTTTGCAAAGATTTTACTATTTAAAAAATAATTAAATTCTTGCGAAGAATTATATTAATATTTTTGAAAATATAAACAATAATAATTAATTAATTATAGTTTTGTTGCTTTGAGAAATTTCACAAATTTTTCGTTAGTTTTTAATCAGATTTGCACGATTCACTGCTACAGTTGGCAATACGTTGCGCGCGCATCCAAGTGCCACTCTCTGGCATTGGCACTGGCACTGGCACATACATTGGCACCTATTGGAGACTCAGCTTCAGTGTAACTTAACTTAAATTTTAAAAGGGATTTATAAATTATAAAAAACAAATGAAGATGAAATCAAACACAAATATTTCTGAAGATACAAACTCTACATATTTTCAAAATCAACTGTCACAGAACTTGCACATAACCAAGAAAATTGTAAACAAAACAAACACACATGATCTAAAGATACACAGATAGAGTTTATAAAGTTATGCATGTGTTGGGATGTGCAGAAGACTAGTGCGCCTCGGGGTAGTACGCCCAGTCGTACGTACGGAAGCTTCTAAGCGCCACTTAGTAGAACGAAGCAAGAAGTTTGTAATCAAGTGTTATCGGTCGATTTTGGAACATAGAAACATCAGTGCTCTATAGTAAAATGTAACATGAAATGGCGGAATAATGTTTTTTAATTTGAATTAAAAAGAATAATAGTTTTAAAAAAATTAATTGAATTTGAAGGTAAGTTTTCTTTCGAATAGAAAGATATTAAAAAGATTAATAGTTTTAAAAAGGTTAATTGAATTTGAAGGAAAGTTTTCTTTCGAATAGAAAGATATTTTATATATATATTTAAAGGTTATGAAAATGCTTAACCACGTGAATTTAGTATTTTCATACAATAATCACAATTTGTTTATTTTTCACTGAAAAAAATAATAGGCAGAATGTGCTTTTTACTCGGGCAATTTTTGCCTAAGAACAAAAGCAATACACGTAAAGCAATTTTTTCTTTAAAAAAAAGTAAGTTTTGCCTAAGCTAAGGCAATTTTTGCCTTTATTGAAGGTAAAAATTGCTTTTTTTGAAAGAAACAATTGCTTTACGCTTATTGCTTTTGTTCTAAGGCAAAAATTGCCTGAGTAAAAAGCACATTCCGCCTATTATTTTTTTAATGTTATTCTGTTCATAATTCTTTATTTAAATTAAAAATTTCCTAATTAAAAAAAAAGTTTACACTTTCAAAATGTATGCAATAGATTTATTATTTACAGAAATTCCTGTGATTCTATAATATAGAATGAATTTTTAATTTTTAGATGGAATCAAACTCAAGAAGGGAAATTAAATTAATTTTAGACAACGAAGTAAGCAACATTTTTGTTGAAAACAATTGTTTAAATAAATTCGTTCTTAATGAATATTATCCAGCCGACGTTAACTTATAAAGTTAACAACGAAACATGTTTACTCGAAACTGACGAGAAACAAATTTTCCTGAAACCAAATGTAACAGAGTATTACGTTAAAACTCCAAAAGGTTTGTATTGTTGGTTTATATAATTGTTTAAAACCATTTTTCACAAACTATGTATTCTATCTACATGTATTAATAATCGTTTATTCGTACGTTAAAATCGGGACCACTGCTCTCTATGAACAAGCAGGCGAGTTGGTTCTCCTGTCTCTAGTCTTCTTGAAGTGTACCTTTAGTGATTATACTTTCTATAGTTCGCGAAATCAGCCCGAGATAGCGCTGTCCGCGTCCTGCTCTGTTTTGTTTACTTTTATAATGTGCCGTGCATTGTTTTCTTTCGTTCTCTTTTAAAATAAAATTTATTTCTATGTGAAACATAAAATATTTCAAAGTGAGAATTATTTTTAATAAATAATGCCTTACAAAGGGCATTCGTGCATTGCTTTGCCAGTAACTGATGTCTCTTTCGGTACTCTTTTGAAGAACTACAAAGTTCAAGAAATAATGAGGAAATTAACTGATGTCTCTTTCGGTACTCTTTTGAAGAACTACAAAGTTCAAGATATAATGAGGAAATCACTGATTTAAAAAATGAGATACGACAATTATTGGCGAAAAACAAAACTTTGAAAGATAGATCGATCAAAATGTGACGAAGGGGGGAGGGGGTAAAATCAGTCCGAAAAAGCGTGACGTAGTTTGTGAATGATCCCCTTGATATTGTAAGACTGGCAAATCAAAACAAATTTTTTCTTCAAATAAATTTAGTGTTCGCTTTAACTCAAGATTTCGAAATCGCAATTATAACCAAAAAAAATCTTTAACTTTAAAGAATTATATTTTTATATTTACATTATAAAATTGATTGTATCTTGGTCCATTTGACTCTAAGTTTATTGAAATTAAAAATACTTATAGGTATTGGCTGGAGAAGGAGCAAGAGTTTGACCGCATAAG
Source organism: Leptopilina syphax (assembly GCA_032872505.1). NCBI lineage: Eukaryota > Metazoa > Arthropoda > Insecta > Hymenoptera > Figitidae > Leptopilina > Leptopilina syphax. Next base: position 8,302,647 of record CM065472.1, read on the forward strand.
TGCCGATATGGAAACTTTTAATGCGTTAGGGCATTTATCAAAAATAATTTCTGATCTTAAATTAGACAAAAATCGAAGTAAGATATTTCTAATTTATATATTTTAACTAACTCTTTTAATTGACTGCTCTTGTAAATATATAAACCGTTCTTTTCTAGAAACGTTGAGAAGAGTGTCCAAAGGAGACCCTCTTGGACAATTTCAAGAGAACGAAGAGGAGGAAGAAGAGAAAGAGGAGGAGGAAGCATCAAATATTGAACAATAGGAGATAAATTAAATTTTAAAAAATTTTCATTTAAATTTACATATAAAATATGTTAAATTTCTTCTATACGTGTTGATAAATAAATTTGAATTTTATTATAATTATTAAACTCTTCATTGCTTGGAAAAATATTCATATGATATTGACCCAAGATATCCAGAAAAATCTTTTCAATTATTATATTACTTAAAAATAATAAACAATTATTTCTTTATTACTTAATCACTTTCAACGATTCAAATTCTAATGGAGAATCTGAAAATATTACCGCAGAACTGCCAAGAAATAAATTCAATTAAACTTTGAGTTTTGCCCGCTTTTCCCTACCTCCTGGCTTACTATGCACTGTTGCAGCGGTTTTTTTTATTAAAACATCTTTAATTTTTAATAAAGAGAGCATTTTTTTCACTTCGTCAATAAAACTTATTTGCTTACACAAAGTTTATTTTTATCATTCAATAAAAAGTTATTTTATCTACTTACTCATTAATTTTTCATCTCTGGTTCTTCTTCTAGCTTGTTGATATGTGGCATTAAAAGCATCTGTGATCAACAAAGAAGGTCTCTGTAGTCTGTCCAACTCGCAACCATTTAAATGTCTTTCCTTCTTATGATTAAAGTCTACAGCATAAATTATATCTTCCTCTCCAACTTTCATTATCTTCCAAATTGTACCACCGATCATATGACCAGCAGGAAGGGGTGTCAATGTTACACCATAACCCTTTCCCTTCATAGAAATACTCTGATTGTACTTAAGTTGAACAATTTTGTCGAATGCCGCATCAACATCATCCAAAGTAAACAAATCGAAATCTTCCATATTATGTCTAGACTGAATAATGAAAAAAATAATTAATAAAATTTTATTTACTTAATTCATATTAAGAGAAGCAAGACTCTTTGTTTTTAAATTGTTACATTTTGTAAAAATCATCACTTTGTTCCTTAAATAACTTGTAAATTTTCTTTAAACTTAAGACAAGCTTTGATACGATTTTCACAGAATATTTTCGACAGTGCCGTTTACTAATATACACTCGGAGTGATTGTTAATTTCAACAATTACTTATTCTAACAATTGAGTAATAAAATAAATTTTTAACTTTAAGATATTGTGATAATTATATTACCTGAAACATATCGTACATAAACATTTGTCCCATTTTGTAGACGGGGATAGTTGCATAAATAGGACAATTAAGTCCACACTTTCCAACCAAATATGGCAAAGCTCCTAAATGCAATGGATCAGGATATGATAATAATACTGCATCGATTTGATTAACGTGCCTAAGTAAAAAATCGATTAAAATTATGTGCATATTATAGATTCATTTTAAAATAAAAGTCCACAAAAATAAACTAAATTTAAAAAATGTTTCTACTTTAAGAGCCGGTTACACAAATTTTTTTAATCGGAGTTTAAGTCGGTAATTGACAGTTTGATTGTTAAGAGCTTTTAAAGCAACAGTCAATTTTTCTTAAAAGATATTATTTCTAACGAAAATGACAGTATAAGGGTTTATGGGGTCGCTGATTACGAATTTGATGTTAGAACAACTTGACTTTGTATTTTGCTCAGGTCTTAAAGGGTTAATTTCGGAAATTAAATTTAAAAGTTAATTTTTTTTTAAAACTAACATAAAGTTTTGAAAAATTAAGTAGGAACTGATAACTGGGTGCCAATTGCAGCTTTATTAAGTTACCTCTTCAATTCCTTTATAAAATCTTGATCAAATTTTTCATCCCACCCACAATCTAATAATATACGCAGTTCGTCAACTTGTAGAATGTAACAAGGTGGAGATTCATCCAGAGCTCCAGAAATTGCGTGCAATTTAATAATAGACGTCATAGTGAATTTTCCAATTAAGAAAAATTTTCATTTGCAGACAACTAAGTCCTGAAAGAAACAAATATTTTTAATAGAGTTATTAAATTTAATTTCGATTTTCAAATGGCATTGATATTGACTGTAGTTTTATAAAAAAACGAGATATGTAATTGTTAAGGGATGTCTATAAGTCATTATTGTAATTTAAAAATTAGCGCCATTTTTTCTACTTACGTAATACTTAAATGGTCCCTAATGGAGCACTCACAGCTCTGCCTGCCTGCGCAGGCAGTAATTAGAGTAAGAGAGAAAGTCAATTAGAGTGAAAGAGACAGTAAATTCAAATTTGTATTGCTGCCTACTAGCTGTGAGTGCGCCTTAACGAATTTTATTATTTATAAAAAATAATTGAATTCCTGCAACTAATTTTATTAAATAATTCAATTCCTTAGAAAATTTTTATAATTTGTAAAAATATTTCATTTATCGAAAAAAATAAATAAATAAAATAATAGATAGGTATTGAAAATATTTTAATTAGGTAATTATTTATGTAAAATTAACTTTAATTTATTTATAATTTATGTGTTGCTATGGTTTTTAAAGTGTTGTTAACATTTATTATTCAGAACGAGCCTAATGATGATGACAAACTAAGTCATCGAAACGTCGCTTTTTACTTTTAACAATAAAATGTTATTTATTATACCTTCCAAGGATAAACTAATTTATTAATTAGATTTAAAATAAGCGACAGTTAAGGCTCATATAACTCGTTTTATTAATTTTATTACAAATAAAATAAAGAATTACAGGACAAAACATCCAATTAAAAAAATCCAGACCGAAAAATCCAAGAAAAAAAGTCCAAAGTACAAAAAATCCAAAATAAAAATGTTTAAAGTTAAAAATAACAAAATAAACTGAGGTTCCGGATCTTAAAAGGGCACTTTTACCATCTCTTATTATATTAAGTTGAAGAACGACCGACCGACCGACCGACCGACCCTAGCCGTATATATATGTATATCTTTTAAAAATAATATTAACACAAATGTATACATATTCACAATGTCACGCATGCGCAGTAGTGTTCTGTCAATGTCACGCATGCGCAGTAGTGTTCTGTCAATGTCACGCATGCGCAGTAGTGTTCTATGAATATCAGGCATGCGCAGTAGTGTTCTGTCAATATTAGGCATGCGCAGTAGTGTTCTGTCACTGTTACGCATGCGCAGTAGTGTTCTATCACTGTTACGCATGCGCAGTAGTGTTCTATCACTGTTACGCATGCCCAGTAGTGTTCTGTCAATATTAGGCATGCGCAGTAGTGTTCTGTCAATATTAGGCATGCGCAGTAGTGTTCTGTCAATATTACACATGCGCAGTAGTGTTCTGTCAATATTAGGCATGCGCAGTAGTGTTCTGTCAATATTACACATGCGCAGTAGTGTTCTGTCAATATTAGGCATGCGCAGTAGTGTTCTGTCAATATTAGGCATGCGCAGTAGTGTTCTGTCAATATTACACATGCGCAGTAGTGTTCTGTCAATATTAGGCATGCGCAGTAGTGTTCTGTCAATATTAGGCATGCGCAGTAGTGTTCTGTCAATATTACGCATGCGCAGTAGTGTTCTTTAAATATCAGGCATGCGCAGTAGTGTTCTATGAATATCAGGCATGCGCAGTAGTGTTCTATCAATGTCAGGCATGCGCACTATTGTTCTATAAATGTCAGGCATGCGCAGTAGTGTTCTATCAATGTGAGGAATGCGCAGTAGTGTTCTATGAATATCAGGCATGCGCAGTAGTGTTCTATGAATATCAAGCATGCGCACATAACACCCACACAAGTATACTCACACATATACACTAATCACATGTACATGTATACTCACACATGTTCATAAATTACATACACATGTATACTGCTCATATGCAGATATAAACTCCTACATATACACAAATCACATATATGTATAGATTTAATAAACGATTGATAATATAAATTGTTGAATTTTTTAAGGTTCGTTGATGCACGTAGTGTCTGTTGAAATTTCTTTAAATATACGTAAATACCTCACTCGCTAATGCTGCGCTGTCTGTGTTGTAATGAAACTTATTTATTTACTTGTGTATTTACTTATTTATTTCAGGGTTGCCACAAGACATCGATTTTAAAATTCCATGACTTTTCCAGGTTTTCCAGACCATTTCTTCAAAAATTCTAAACCAGAAATAAAATTGTTTTGGTATGTTTTTAGCTAATTACGACAAAAAGTATAAAATCCTTTAAGTAAATTGTTAACAAAATAAGTTATTAATTTTTAATTTCATTATTAACAAAAAATTAAGTTAAAATTTGTAAGGTTATTTGAGATACGCTCCGAAGAAAGATGAGGAGCAAATCTTTTTAAATTTAAAAATTTAGTTAAGTTTAGAATTTTTCACAATTATTAAACCAGTATTTTAAAAAGCATTTTAATAACATTTTATGAAACTGAAGTTACCTACGTTTATTCAATGACAATTTTTTCTTTGCTAATTATTTATTTTAATGTTAGAAGCCTTTTAAAAAATTTTAAAAGATCGAAGTCGGGGAAATTATTAATTTTGATTTTTTACACAGATTTTCGAAAAATCCATATATTATTTAAACAAAATTATTATTTCCTCACCTCATAAGCAATTTTTTCTTTTACAAATTATTTATTTTAATGTGACAAGTCATTTAAAAAAATTGTAAGAGGATCTAAGGAAGGCAAGGAAATTAGTGATTTTTAATTATTTTTTCGTAGATTTTCCAAATATCCCGAAATTTTAACTAAATTATTATTTCCTTGCTTCAGAAGCAATTTTTTTCGATTGCAATTTTTTAAAGGGCTTCTTACATTTAAAAAACAATTAGCAAAAGAAAAAATTTTCATTGCATAAAAGTTGGTAGCTTCAGTTTCATAACATTTTGGGGTTTCTAAAATGTATTAATTTAAAAATTATTTAAAGGAAGATAGAGACCAAAAGAAACTAAAATTTAGAAATGCCATATTGATTTCAATTGTAAGCACTAAATTTAAAATCAAAAAGTTGTATGTCAACTTGAAAACTTGAAATTTTTACGACTCAAATACAAAAAATAGAGCTTTTAGTATCAGGCTTTATAAAATTCCCTGACAATTCCAGATTTTTCAGGTTTTCCATGACTGAAAAAAAATTCCATGACAATTCCGGGTTTCCCAGGTTTTCCAGGTCCGTGGCAACCCTGTATTTGTTTGGCAGACATCAACAATAATTTTTTAAATGGATAATCAGTGAAAAATGACTTATATTTCTGTAAGTTAGTGTTTCACTTCGATCTGAGAATTTCATTTTTTCGAGCGATTATTTGGTTATCGTCTTTGGTTTTCAAACGATCATCTTGTTTATTCTTTTGTTAATTGTCAAATCGTATCGTCTATTTTTCTAATTGTCATCGACCGAACTTCTCGACTGCTTCTCGACTTTCCCATAACTGACAACTAAAAATAATACAATAATAACCTATTTTTTGAAAAAAATCGATATCCAAAAACATTTAAATTCTTTTTTATTAATTCTATTAAAAACTAAAATTAAATTCATTTTAGTGAATTAAAATTATTATATCAAGTTAAAAATTAATTCAAGGTGTCTAGTGAATTATTATTTTTAAATTCCCGGACCAAAAATAAATATTCCCGGATTGATTTTTTAAAACAGCAATAACTATAAAATTTAAATATTAATACTTTTAATAAAGAAATTTTTAAGAAAATCAATTTTAAAAAGTCAATAGACATCTTTATTTAGAGAAATATATATAATATTACTTGTTATATATTACTTAATAAATCTATAACATTGTAATAGTTGGATCTAAATTTAAAATTAACCTACTTTTTTATTTTTCTATTAGTTGGGCTTTTTTGCGGAGTATTATTATTTTTTTTAATTGTGTATTTAAATAATAAAAATTAAAAATAATTATTTTTAATTTTTATTATTAAAAAAAAAAGTTGTCTGTTCATTAAACAAGACCTACATGTCTTATAATATATTGGCCCCCTGAATACGAATATGAAGTCAGAATTGCTCCATCACCCTCTGTTTTCTTTTAAATCGAAAAAACTACCCTTAAGTCTAAAATTCAAGAATTAAAGTAAAAAAAAATAAAAACACGGTTTTCTTCGGAGTAGAAGAATATATTTATGCGTTTTCTTCTTTTAAAAACTCAGAAATAATGTCAAAATTGCTCCACCACCCCTGTTTTTTTTAAATCGAAGAAACTACCCTTAAATCTAAAATTCAAGAACTAAAGTAAAAAAAAATGAAATAACCGGTTTTCTTCGGAGTAGAAGAATATATTTATGCGTTTTTTTCTTTCAACAACTCAGAAATAATGTCAAAATTGCTCCACCACCCCTACTTTTTTTTAAATCGAAGAAAGTACCCTTAAATCTAAAATTCAAGAACTAAAGTGAAAAAAATGAAATAACCGGTTTTCTTCGGAGTAGAAGAATATATTTATGCGTTTTCTTCTTTCAACAACAAATAATGATAAATTAACTCTGATTCTGCTTTTTAGTTATGAGAACAAAAATAAAGGAACGTATGCTTTTGTCTAAAACTAATTGTTTTTATTGTTGTTAGTATACTCTGGGTTATATATATATATGGTTATATATATATATATATATATATATATATATATATATATATATATATATGGTTATACTCTGGTATACTTTGGAAAAAACCTGTTATATCATTTTTTACTATAATTCTTGAATTTTAGATGTAAGGGCAGGGGGTGATGGAGCAATTTCGTCATTATTTCTAAATTGTTGAAAGAAAAAAACGCATAAATATATTTTTCGACTTCGCAAAAAAACTGGTTATTTCATTCTTTGACTTTAGTTCTTGAATTTTAGATTTAAGGGTAGTTTCTCACATTTAAAAGAAACAGGGGTGGTGGAGCAATTTTGACATTATTTCTGAGAGGTTAAAGGAAGAAAACGCATAAATATATTCTTCTACTCCTAAGAAAACCGGTTATTTCATATTTTTTTACTTTAGTTCTTGAATTTTAGATTTAAGGGTAGTTTCTCCCATTTAAAAAAACAGGGGTGGTGGAGCAATTTTGACAATATTTCTGAGTGGTTGAAGGAAGAAAACGCATTCTTCTACTTCGCAAAAAAGTGGTTATTTCATTCTTTGACTTTAGTTCTTGAATTTTAGATTTAAGGGTAGTTTCTCCCATTTAAAAAAACAGGGGTGGTGGAGCAATTTTGACATTATTTGAGTTGTTGAAAGAAGAAAACGCATAAATATATTCTTCTACTCCGAAGAAAGCCGTGTTTTAATTTTTTTTTACTTTAATTCTTGAATTTTAGACTTAAGGGTAGTTTTTTCGATTTAAAAAAAACAGAGGGTGCTGGAGCAATTCTGACTTCATATTCGTATTCAGGGGGCCAAAATACTATAAGACATGTAGGTCTTGTTCAATGAACAGACAACTTTTTTTTGTGTGCCTGTGATTGTAATCATGCCTAAATTAAAAAAATTTAACATTTTTAGGTATAAAATAATTTTTTAATAAACATTAATAAAAATTTAGTTTTCTAAACATTATTCAAAAGTAGACGAAAGAACAAAGTTTTGTCCTCTTGATGTAATTTTTCTAAATTCAATAGATTAAGTTATAGATAATTAAAAATAAGTATACTTAGATTTCTTTGAATAATTTTTTAACATAATTAAATTTTTCAAATATGTCTACAATAGAAACCTTTTTGAATAGTTGAAATTCTGCAAAATTTAATTGAAAATAATTAATTTATTTCAAGTATTTAGTTACAATTTTTTGAAGAATTTTAATTGCAAATTTTGAAAATAATTGAATTACCAAAAATTTAAAAAAAATTTTTAAAGGTAAATTAGGATATAAGAATTATTTTAAGAAATTCAATTATTTTTGAAAAATAACATTATAATATTTTTAAAAACTAATATTATTAGAATTTTTTTATAGTAATTTTTTAAGATTTAATTATCTTCGAATAATGTAAATAAACATTTATGAAAATTTACTTCAATAAGACGAGCGAACATGACAGCTTGGTTATCAAAACAAAAAGAAAATCGTTTTTTGTTCGTTTCTCGGATCGTGTTGCTCGAATGAAACACTACTGTAAGTGTAATTTTCAACTGACTTTTAGTAAAATTATTTGTTTGACAGAAATTTACAATATTAATAAATAAATCACAATAAAATAATAATCAGTGAAGAATGACTGATATTTTAGTACTTTTCAACTGATTTTCAGTAAAATTCCCCTGATTATGAATCCAAAGTCACTTTTTAAAAATACAAAATGGCGAATCCAGGATAGCGGACGAAAATGAAAGATTTAGTAAGAGAATACGTAAAAATAACATTTCGTATAATGTACAATGACATTTTTTGTAAATGTCACTTCATAATTTTTGTCTTATTACACAATGATTTTAAATAAAATAATTTATATTTTTATAAATATTAATAATTTTTTACATTTTCTAACCACTATAAGGTTTTAATTTTGTAAATGTTCAAATTCTGGTTTAGAAAGAAAAATTTATATTATTATACAACTATATTGTCTAGACTTGCAAAAACCCAAAGTCTAGACTTTGTTGTAACAATATTGTTACAATATATATTGTAACAATATTGGTGACGGTGACATGCGTAAGAATAGTGCAGTAAAAATTTCAAAAAAACACCCTGATCATTACCTACAGAAAATCCTATTAGTAAGAAAAGAATGGACGTATCTTCGCCCTTTTCTTACTAATTATTCAGAGAATCAGGCTAACATTCAAAATCTAACCTTCTAAGTTTAGTTATTTCAAAAAAAATTATTTTATTGATGCAAATAAATATTTATTTTAATTAAAAACTATGCATTATTTAATCAAGTAATTTTTATAATTGATTTAAAGCAATATTTATTAAATTAAATTATTCTATTTAATTGACTTAAGTAATTTGTATTTGGTTCAAATAACTATTTAATAGATACCATAAATTAAAATATTTATGTCCAGTAAATATTTACTTAGTTCAAATAAAAAAAAAAAAATAAGTAAAAACTAATAAGTTTAAATACAACCGAACGAGCGTTAGCGAGTGAGGTATATGTTGCTAGTTTAAAATTAATGCTGAAAGTACCCTTTTAAGATCCGGAGCCTCAATTATTCTATAAAATTTTTAAAATAATTATTCTAAGAAATACAATTATTTTCACCAATTTTGATAAAATTCTTTACAAAAATTTAATTAATTTTTTCAATACAATTCCAATTAAATTACTCGATTAATTTAATTATTTTCAGAAATTTAAAATGTTAAATTTACCTACTTTCGATTCAGTCATCGAAATAAGCAACTCAATATAAATGACAATTTCATTCAAGGCAACCATTTAAATTTTCATATCTCAATTTTTTTTATGTTGGATTTTTAATTTTTTTGGACTTTTTGACCAGGACAAAAAATCTAAAAACTAAGTCCAAAGTGAAACTATTTTTTTTTTATTTTCTTGGATTTCATTTACTTTGAATTTTTTGGTTTGGACTTCTTGTCCGGATACCAAAATAAAGTTATTTTTAACTATGCAAATCTTTGGATGAATATTTTGTACTGGCGCGCAGTATCAAATTAAGTAATAAAAAATGTGTGAAAATAAGTAAAACTAAATTTTACTATTTTTCAAAAGCTACGAATAAATTTATTTGTTTTAAAATTCCAGAAAATAAAGGAGATCCCATGACTTTTCCATACAAAAAATCAATTCCATGACTTTTCCCGGACCTGGAGAGTTTCCCTGACATGTTAGACGACCTGTAAATTGTTTCTAAGAAGAATTTTATTAAAATTTTCAAGAATAATTTTTTATTCCAACCATTAGCGAATTTAAACTTGTGAAAATTCTCGAAAATTTAGGAAAAAGTTGCTTCTAGTGTCATGCTTTTAGTGGATTTTTATCAAATTTTATGAATACTTTGATAGATTTTACGTAAATGTAAATTTCAAATAAAAATTGCTTTAACATGTAAATGCTCAAACCAATTAATGGATATGAATATTATTAATTTTTAATTTACTGATTCTTGAACAATTTTTACTATGTATCTAGCTAAGTAAATACCTACTTTAAATTTACTACTTTTTTAAATTAGCGGGATAAATAGCCTAATATTTTCATTAAAAAAAGTATGGAAATAAATAAAAATTAATTTTAAATTTACTGACACATGGATCATTTAATTCTGAAGTCTTTACTTAGAATATAGACAAATTTTATAGGTTCCTTAAATCATTAAACTATAAAGAAAAATTGTTTTCAATTAAAAATGTTATCATGCTTGACATTATAATACTTAAAATAGTGTAAATCAAATTAGCGACTTTTTTATATAAATATTTACTCACAACAAGAATAATTATACCAGTCCTGGTATGTAAATACTTCTGAACGAAATTAAAAACTTCTTGTAATATTTAGAATATTTGTTTTGAAATATCATCTGTAGTCATTATTATTACTCCGTGGTAAACATTAAAAAAATGTCCCTTGTACATTTAGGTTAGGTTTGATGTGCTATAAATGCCTTTCTGCAATAGAATTCCAAGAGCATAAAGCTGCGGTCACACCTTTGCAGGCTGCCTGCCTGCCTGCGTACGCAGGCAGGAGCAAGAGGAGTAAGAGAGAAAGTGCATTAAATTTGAATTCAGACTATCTTACTCTTATATGTTACCATGACAACCTGCAGGCAGGCAGCAACCAAAGGTGTGAGTGCGCCATAAGGATGGAGATCCCCATGGCACTGTTTTGCGATTTTCATTTATTAATATTATGTGAAAATGGAATCATTAATTTAAATAAATACTTACTAAATGTAGAGTTCTTGCGACGATCTTTTAGATTTTCTTTATACTTTTCTTCAAATTTCTTGGTAAACATAACAAAATTAGGGTGCAGTCCCATGGTAGCGTTTTGCGTTGCATTTTGGAACTAGGCCATGAATGCAAATATAGCGAACATATATCTCCATCTCTCTCATACTTATTGCGGTTCCGGTTGAAAATTCTATTCTGCGTAGGCCTTAACAAGTTTTAAGTGAATCTGAAGGCCTAAGCACAATAGATTCGCGAACGTCGTTCGCGAATTTAAAGCATGAGTTAGAAAAGGACACAAATATATCTCTGTCCTTTTCTAACCCATGCATTGCGTTCGCGAACAACATTCGCGTAGTAGTTGTGCCTTGGCCTTGATAAATTTTTTAAAATGGCGTCTTCCATATTGGATCCGCCACGTTGAATCCGATGAATTTTGAAAAATGTCGTCTGCCATATTAGAAAGGCCATTTTGAATTTTCATAATCAGCGACCCCGAAAACTCTTGAGTAACAAGTATTTTTGAGCTTACAATAGAGCATTTATATGGTTATTAATTAACAAATTTGTTCTGTATCTAAGTTGAAAAATTAAATACATTCAAAATGTTTATATTAAGGGAGAGTCTCCAGTTGTGAGACACCTCCAGTTGTGAGAGTCAATTTTTTTGATTGGTTTATATAAAAAGATTTCTTTTTATATGAGCCAACTTTTTCGTGTACGCCGAAGCGGATATATAAACTGTTTTTGTTAAATACCAACACTGTGTGTGATAATCGACTAAAAAGCGTTTTTTCAATAAATGCAAAGTTCTTTTTTTCCAAGTTAATTAATTGGAAAAAGTAAATGTAATGCATTTTCTTTTAGTGTTTTCCTTATATTTTGTGATGCAATATTGCATTGTTCCAATCTACGGTTGAAAATAATTTAATTTTCCTTTTTCAAAATAGCGCCAATTTCTGGGTGTAAGACACAGCATATCACCAGTTGTGAGACGGTGTCAACACCCATCTGGGGAGCATAAAAAATACGACTTTGCAAACCCGTCTCACAACTGGAGACTCTCCCCTATTTAGAATCTTTGGTTTAAATAACAAAAATAGTGCAAGAATTGAATTTGCTTTTGAATTAGTAAATTTTACTAAGTAGTAATTTCTACTAATTTAAATTTATTAGTAAAATTTGCTAATTTAAAAGCAAAAAAGTCAGTTACTAATTCAAATTAGTAAACATTTTTACTAATTCAAATTTAGGGAGTGATTGTCGATACATGAAAAGAGTATAATTATATAATTGATATTCAGCTTTCTAGTCTAGTAAAATTATGGTTTTAAAAGGAAATGGTTTCTCTTCTCACTTGCACAAAACTTCATCATTAAGAATAACTTACTAATTAATCAACAGTATTTATCCCAAAAGTATTGAACAAAATATTGTATATGTAAATAATTAATTTTTTTTTTAATTACATGAATTTTTTAATGAAACTTGAAAGTGCTTGAATTTAAACTCAAAACGATTGGTTGATACAACAAACATGCAAGAAGTCTTTAGTTGTCCTAAAGAACAAGAAAATTTATACTAAATTTGATTTAGAATTTTTAACCTATTATTTTGTCCTGCATAAGTTGAAATAGAAACAGCCATGGAACATTTTTTTTATTGATATTTGTTCAAAATAGTCTGATTTACTAATATTAATAGATTACTATGTTAGAATGACAAAAAATAGTAGGTACAAATTGATTTAAAAAACTTACCTATGAAATGTCAAAAGTCAACACATTTTAATTATATTTTTCTAATAAGTTTGGAAATAATTATTTAGAAATCCATTACTGCTTAATAATAAGTTCTTACAAATGTACTTTTATGCAGGATTGTCACGCTTTTGCTCTTTTCAAATTCCCTGACTTTTCCAGGTTTTTAAAATGAAAATTATTCGAAAACATCAATAACAATTTACTTTTCTGAAATTTCGATTAATCTGACATTCTTCAATTAAATATACATATTAGAAATTAAAAACTTCAAATAAATAATTAAAAAAAATTCCATTAAACTTTTTGAAAAAAATAATTCTACAGAATTCTTAATTAAAAGTATGAAAAGTTCAAATTTTCAAAGATTTTAATTTGAAACCTTTTAAAAATTAAATTATTTCTAAAAATCCATGCTATAATGCTTTCATTATTCCATTGTTATAATCTAAAATTTTAACTGAAATTCATTTTTAAATTAATATTTATTAGAAAATTCTACGAGAATTCAATTATTTAATTACAAAAATAAATATTTTATTAAATAATTGAATTTTCTTGACAAATTGTAATAAAATTTTTTAAGAATACTTTCATTTTTCGAGAAATTTTGATGAAAATTGTATTAAAAAGAATTGAAATTCTGCCAAGAATGTTATTAAAATTATTGAAAATAATTGAATTTCGGAGAAAAATTATATTATTTATAAAGATAATTTTGAACTTTTGAAATTTTAAACTTTTTGAATTTTTTAACATAATTGGATTTCTGCAAAGAATTATAATTATAATTATTAGCTTTGAAAATTAATGAATTGACAAATTTTATTAAAATTTCTTTTTAAATAATTGGATTCTTTTGTGAAATTATATTGAAATATTAGACATTGAAAATAATTGAATTTTGACAAATTTTCGAAATTAATTAAATTTGTACAAAGAATTTTATTCAAATTTTTATAAATAATTGAATTATTTGAAGAAATTTAATAAAAAATGTATTGAAAATAGTACTTACATTCTAATAAATAAATTGTAGCAAAGATTTAAAAAATAATTGAATTTCTTTGATAAATTTTAATGAAATTTTTAAGATTGATTACATTTTTCGAGGAATTCCATTAAAATTGTATTAAAAATAATTGAAAGAATTTTAGTTATTAAAATTTTTTAAAATTCTAGGATTTTTAAAATTTCTAATTAAATTCATTCGAAAAAAATAACAAACTAATTCTAAAGATAAACTAAAAAAAATATAAATTTTTTAAATGTATTTATTGTAAAAATACAACTTATAAAACAAGTGTTTCTTGCAACTTCATTTGCTTCTTACTTTTGGCTTTAATTTGTGCAGCAATACGGTCAAGATCTCTACGACCTGCACTGGTTAGTACACGGCCACCTGATGTTGATTTTTCAATTAATTTAAGTGACTCTAAAGTTTGTAAAACTTTCCTGGCAACTCCTCCAGCCGATCGACAGAAATGACTCGGGTGTGTTCCATTTCGCTTACGTCCTCCAAAAATCTTTGTCACAGCACCCACACCAATTGGGCTGCGAATATATATGTGACGTACTACAGCAGCACACCGAATGTAGAACCAGTCTTGATCATATGGTGCCAATTCCTTAAAGCGTGCTGATTTAACAATGTCAACCCATTCCGGGCACTTGACTTTTCCTGTCCTAAAAAAAATTAAAAATTAATATGAATACATTATAATTATTAAGGATCGTATAAGTATGTGAAAATTGCCTTTTCTCTAATCAAGTTTCAATAAACTTTATTTGTTTCTACGCTAAGAGATATAACTTTTCATCAAATATTAAGCTATGAAACATTTTTTCTTAAAAGTAAAGAAAATTTTTTAAAAAATTTACTGACATTAAAATTATTTTCCTTGACAAAATTCTTTTTACAGGAAAATGAGTAAAATTTATGAAATTTAATAATTTCTAAAAATTACGTTTGTAACCATTGCTGAATTAAATTATTTTCTATAATTTTCAACTAAACTTCATCTCCAAATCAAAAATTTTAAATAATTTTCCGAAAGTTCTTCGAGAATTAAATTATTTAAATACGAAAGTTCAATTTTTTAAAATAGTCCATGGTTTTTTATTAAGTTTATTAAGGTATAATATTTTCAAAAAATAAAAATAATCAATTTTTTTAAGAATTTTAATTATAAATATTACCATGATTTCTACGAAATTTTAATAAGTCCAAAAAAGTACATTTTTATTTGCTTTATTCGAACATTATTAAATCTTTAAAAATTATGATAAAAAATTTTAAGAATTAAGTTGTGTTTAAAAATATTTTTAAGCAATTTCTCGAAAACAATTGAATTTCTTTAAAGTGTTTTTTGTACCTATTAATACAAAAAAATAATTATTTTTTTTGATGAATTTTAATGAAATAAGTTTGAACATAATTTTTTTTTTCAAAATGTTAAAAATAAATGTAAAATGTTATTTTTTGTATGTAATTGAATTCTCGGAAATATGTAATTGAAAGTACTGAATATACTAAATTTTAAAAAATTAGCAGTTAATTTTCATTTTTAAATTTACGTTTAAAGATTTTTCATTAAAATTTTTGATAATTCAATTATTTTGGAAATTTGCAATTAAAATTCTTAGAAAGTTGATTTTCAAAAATTCTAACAATATACTTGAAAAAAATTAATTATTTTCAATTAAATTTTACAAAATTTCAATTATTCAACATCCTTTAAATGTATAATTCGAAAATTTAAATAGAAAAATGATTTCAAAAATAATTTTTGAAAGATTTGTTTAGTTATTTTTCGCGCTATAAAAATCGAAACGAGTTACATTTTAATACTAAAAATAGTATATTTCGTAATTGGCAACTGCTAGAACTAGTTACGAACGATATTTTTCATAACAAGGTGCAAAAAAAGTGCCCTTTTTTGCACCGCGTTATGAAAAAATATATTTTATTGCAATATTTAGAAAAAAAAGTCGCAATTTTTTAAAATAAGTAGAAAAAAATCTCAATTTTCGATTTATTCCAATATCATTTAAAGATATATTAAAAAAAATGAATTTAAGCAAATGTCACACACATTAATATATATAAATAACAATTTTAAACATTAATTACTTACTTTTTCAAAAAGCTGGCAAAAGTTTTGACAAACTCATGTTGATCGACGTCTTTCAAAGTAACGGAAGGCATCTAAAAATGAGAACAATAATTTTAATAGAATGATTGAATATTTGAATAAAAAAAAATGTTTTTTATAAATAATTAACACTCTTAGATTGAGGAATAAAATACATTAAAAGCTGAATCTGAAGTCCAGTCAAAACCAAAGTTAGTCCAATGTCATAATTATAAAATTATGAATTATGTCGTAATTTAAAAGAAAAAGACAGATTAAATATTAACTTCGTTTTGGTGGAAGTGCGAAGAATTTAATTTTAAGCATTTAAAACGATTTAAAGTTGCATTTGTACAAAAATTACAATTTTGTCGATTAGAAACATTTTTTAAATTTTAGGTTATGTTACTTAAATAATTTATTATTGACAAAAAATTATAATTTTTATTCAAATATAACCTTAAATTGTTCAAAATGTAGAAAAATAAATTTCTTACGCTTCTACGAAAAGGAATTTAAAATTTAATGTCACCCTCTCTTTTAAACTACGAAATTTTGACATTGGACTAACTTTTGTTCCAATTGTTTGTCAGATTCTTCTTTAAATAAGATTTATTTTTTTAAATAGTAAATAATTAAAAATAAATTAAAAACTTTTAAAATGTACCAATCAAAAAGCTTTAGCATTAAATTATGTGCAGAAAGTAAAATAACAAATTTTTAATTTATTAATATGTTGTAAATTTTATAATATTAAAAATGTGAATTTTAATGATTTTAATATAGTTTATTATGTTCAATAAAAATGACAAACTTTCATCTATCTAAAATAACAATTGACCATGTAAACTTGCAATGCATAATAAAATAAATCATTTAACAAAAAATCACATTTTAAGTGTTCACAGCAAACTAACACTTACAACTATAAAAGAATTTACTTAAAGTCAATACCAAAAAATAAATATTATATTAGGTAATCTATTAATTCGCAATATTTATTAAATAATTATGAAATAATGTTATAATGCAATATAACATGTATCCATTACAAAACTAACGTAATTTACTAACATATGAACAATAAACAGCACCAAAGCCACGTGTTTGTCACAATCATGTAGTGCACTAATAGTTAAAAAACCAAATACAGTTAACTTATAAGATCTCAGTAATGAAATAAATCAAATACTAGAAAAAAAGTATTTTTACAAAGCTACAAAAAATATATAAAATAGAAATCCATACCTTCTAAACTTTATATTTTTTTAGATGAAACTAAAATTATCGTCTACAACCAAGCAAAATGGCTGAGAAAAGGACCATGGAAAATATATTAAACATAGAATAGGAATGCGCACATTGTAAAAGAGCGTAGGCTAATGTCTTATGCTGAATCCACACTCAACCTTAAGGTGCTTCAAGGTACTCGCACACCTCGGCTGTCTGTCTGCCTGCGCAGGCAGAAGATCGTTCACACCTCACTTTTCCCGTTAAAAAATGAGGGAAGATTTGAATTTTAATAGATATTCAAATCTTCCCTCTTTTTTCAACGGGAAAAGTGAGGTGTGAACGATCTTCTGCCTGCGCAGGCAGACAGACAGCCGAGGTGTGCGAGTACCTTTATACTTCCGTTTTGGTTAAGCGCATCGACTGAAGGCCTAAAGTCCAACGCACAATAGATTGGCGAAAGTCCTTCGTTCAGGGAGCATTTATGGCACGGTCACACCTCGGCTGCCTGCCTGCGCAGGCAGCCGCCACGAGAGTAAGAGAGAGGAGACGAATAATTTAAATTGTCTGACTCTCTTACTCTTATGTATTGCCATGACGACCTGCAAGCAGGCAGGCAGCCGAGCTGTGACCGTACCATTACACCTTCGGTAAAAATTTTCAGAACGGAAAATTTTTCATTGGAGTAAGAGAGACAGACTGTGTATCTGACTCTCTTACTCCAATGCAAATTTTCCTTTCTGGACAATTTTTACAGAAGGTGTAAATGCTCCCTAAGACGCATGAGATCGAAATGGACTCAAATATATATCTATCCTTTTCTATCTCATGGATCGCGTTCGCGAGCGACTTTCGTAAACCTTGGGCTCGTTCCAGAATGAGCCAAAACGCAACGAAGACGCGACGCGCCCCAATGCTAATCAAATGGGAACGCGTCGCGTCTGCGTTTGCGTCGAGTCCATTCTGGAACCAACCTTGAGCAGAAAACTCCATTTATATTAGGGTACGGTCACACGACTTTTGGAAAGACCATTCTTGTCTTTCTCTCTCCTATGACAGAGGCTTTTTTGTTTCTGTTTTTGAAAAAAGTAAAAAAATGTAGAGTGAGATAAACTTATGCCTCTGTTATAGAAGAGAAAAAGACAAGAATAGTTTTTCCAAAAGTCATGTGAACGCTCCTTTACATGCGCAATCCTGCTTGGGATCCTATTGAAGAAAGGCCTTAAATTTTTTCTCTGCGAACAGAGGTGTATATGCACCTTTACTTGTTTTGGCGGGAAGGAAGTAATGTATGCGCAGTTGTTGACAGTTTATAATGAAATAAGTCAATTACAGAGGAAGGAAAAAAGTTGTTTTTATATTTGTTAAAATAAAGAAAGAACAATGATAACAGAAGAAACATTAAAAGAACAATTTGAGATTGTGGGATGTAATATAGAAAGTGATGAAGCTCTCAAAAAATGTAAGTTTTTAATAAAATAATATTGTTTTTAGTTTTAAGAAAATTGATCTATTTAGCTACAATCTAAGATATAAAATACTTAATATTTCCATAATTTTTTCTTTATTTGAATATATATGTAATAATAATTTTTTGAATTCTTATAACTTGTTTGTTGTATCAATTTTTAATAATAAACAAAAAAAATAATAATCTTAACCTAAAATGAATTTACTACCAAGCAACTTTATTTATGAATCTATGTAAAAGAAATTTCTGTTGGTTTACATTCTTGCAAATTTAATACTCTCAAAGTGGAAAAACTTGACAAATGTTTGCAAATTTACAACTTAAAATATAGATAATAAAAAGGTTTATTTATTACTTATTTTAAAAGTTGTAAATTTACAAATTGTTGTAACTACTACTTTTTGTAGTAATAAATTAACTAATAATTTATAATAAATTAACTTATAAATTAATTATTAGTAATTATTTAGTTAAAATTCTTTGCTTTTAAGAACATAATATTATAGATTTACATAAAATTATCAATAAAAACTAAATCTACAGCAATTTTTGTATAGTAATTTTACAATAGTTTTCTTAAAATATTTTTCGACTTTTTAAAATTTATAACTTTTTGTAACCTATAAATTTTTATTTTTTTAAAAATATAGTTTAGTAACAAATTTATCAAGTAAAATCTTCACCAAATTTTGTAAAAAGTGAATTTTATATTTACTAATTCTAACGATGGTTACAAAAGTAATATACACTTATTACACAAATGGAATTTGGGAAATTTCGTTGAAGAATTTAAAGGTTATAAATTTACTTTTATAATTATATTTTTTTAATGTATCAAAAAATAAGTAAATCTCTTTACCACTATTATTATAATTTTTAATCGCATTGAAACTGTACATTAAGAGAAATTTTTAGATTTAGCTAATTTTTCAATTATTACTATATATTAATTTGATTTTATTTAAAAGCATTGTAGAACTTATGAAATTCTATATTCATGTCTTACAAGAACAAATTTTTTTGAGCTAAAATCTTAACTAAATAAGAGTATAAAAAACAATGTCTGAAACCGTTTATATCTTACAATCAGATTAAATGAAAAGTAGCCTAATTTTTATTCTTAAAACTTTTCTTGTACCTTATCATTGTCAATTTTCGTAGCCAGCTCTCCGTATATTTGTGCTGTTCTCGGCGGTTTCTTATTTTATGGACAATAAAATTTTATTATTTTCTAACAAAATGATTTTTTTAGGAATTAATAATTTTATGAACAATTTATTAAAATAAAAACTGTTATTTCTTTTACAGATTCAGGGCTGCAATGATTTAAATCAACTTGATTTAAATCATGACTTAAATCTTGTCATTTAAATCATGATTTAAATCAAAGTGTAAAATGCATTAGGAACCGAAAAGGCTGTAAAAGTTTTGAATTTTTTCTTTTTAAAGTTTTATTTATTTGACTCAATTTAGGGAAAAACTGGAAATCAGAGAATTTTTTTAGTCTGCGAAAAGTCAGGAAATTTTTAAAAAATTCTTAAAAAATCTGGGAATTTTAATCGAAAGCAACCACAAATTAAAAAACTTTAATTTGCATTTACTTTTTTATAATAAAAGTTTTAAACACATTAAAATTTTGTTTAACAAACAATTTTTAATTATCTTATGTTTTTGATTATAAATAAAATTGTTACTTAAAAAGCATTATTTGATTTTTAATTATCAATGCGGAATATTAAATAATTTAAAAATTTATTAATCAGGGAAACTGAGAAATTAGTCAAGAAATGTCAGAAAATTCGGAAAATGAAATTTTGCAGCCACTTTATTATTATTGATTTCATAATTTTTAATATTAAAAAAAACGAAATACTTAAAATATTTAAAAAATTTTTAAAATAGTAGGTATAAAAAAAATGATTTAAATAAAAAAAAATCCGATTTAAATAAAAAAAAATCGGATTGTTTTGATTTTTTAAAAAAAATTATGATTTTTATCAGCCTTGTACAGATTAATTTTTTTAATTTATCCTTAATAAATTTAATAATAATCTTTGTAGGTATAGAATTATGTCATGAATTCAGTAAGGATGAGGAACAAATCGTGGAAATGTGGGTAGCATTCAGTATTTCAAAATTTGGAAATATTGATCTTACACTTAATGGCATTCAACAATTGGAAAGAACTGAGCGCAATAGAGAAAAATCTCCTTCAAAACAAGTTGTCAACGATTCAATATCGTCAGCTGATGTGTATCCTTTATTTAGGGGCTAAAACTATATATAGGTACTTAAAATATTAAAAACTATTGTACAAACTGTAAATGTATAATTAACCAAAATAATTAACGTAAATACATACCAGATAGCACGTTATAATCCAGTGTTGATTATCAGACGCACTGTAAAAAATTTTTGGGGTAATTTTACCAAAAATGTTTTAGAAGTAATTTACACCAAGCATTTGTGGTAAAAATACAAACTTTTTAGTATCTTTTACAAAAGTTTTGGAAAAAATACCCAACAATTTTTAGGTAAAATTACACAAGTTTTTTTTTTACTTTTGCTCAAATTTATGTGTAGAAATACTCATAAAATTTTAGGAAAAATATATAAGATTTGCGATAATTTTATCAAAATATTTTAGGAAAATGTTAATTTTTCATCCGAAATTTAAAAAAAAAATTGATAATAAAATTTAAAGCAATAATTGTAGATTATAGAGATATATATAGTTATGAAAAACAATAATAAAATAGTATGAATATTATATTAGATTAATCATAATCAACACTTATCATTAAACTACTTATAACGAGAAATTGACAATCGTCGAAATAACTGATAATACACACCAGCAAATTAATTAATTAAGAAATTCACTATTGTTCACTATTTATAAAATATAACATCACACAAAAACAAATTTTTTTAAATTATCATTACATAAAGTTTTGTTTAATTTGAGCAAAGACTCAGTTATAATAATTTTGATAAAGAGGTTCAAAAACTTTTAAGTAAGAAAAAATATTATGAATAATTTAAAAATGTACAAAATAGTCCGTGAGCATATTACCAGTTATTAGTACTTAAAAATACAATAACTTATTTTAAGTTTTGCAACTTTGTGAAAATAGGAGGGGGCCACTTCATGAATTTTTATTCAACTGTTAAAATTAGTCATAGAATAGTCTCATTTTTAAAATTAATACTTTAGCAACACTCATGCAAAGTTTAAAAAATTCTACCGAAATTTATTTTACTTGGCTTTTTCAGATTCAAACAATTAACATATTTCTCTCCGGACAAACACTATAATTATAGAAAAAACGTGCTATCTGAGATTATTTGACAAAAATATTTTTTAGAAATAAATCCTTACAAATTAGTAATAGAGATAATGATGAAATTTTACATCTTTATGGATATAAGCCTCCAGTACCAGTAACACCAACAGTAAGTAAATTATTTTATTTATCCTTATACGGGTCGACTCTCGATAAATTGAATCTCAAGGGGATTAAAAAAAAAGTTCAAATTATTGAGAGTTTTATTTATCGAAAGTTTTAAAATTGTCGAGTTAAAAACGTTGTAAATAAGAAAAAAATAATTTACATTGGTATAAAGGGTCAGAATTCGTGAAATTTTCACAAAAAATAAAAAGTATTGTTTTTAAATCGAAATGTTGAAAAAACATTACTATTTGGCCTTAAGAATGAGTCTACCAAAGGACAGAAAAATTTTTTTTTTATAAAAGTTATTCCAAAATGAATTTTTTTGCAACTTTTTAAACAAAATTTTATTTATCTTAAATGAATAAACCGATTTAAATGAACCAAGCAAAAATACAAAGGGGATAAAATATACTTTCGTTTAGAATTAGAAAATTTTTAAAAAGTTTATTTTTTAATAATTATTTAATAAATTGTTTATAAACAATTTATTTTTTTTAATGTTCTACGTCTTTTAAAATTTAAAAAAAAATTCATCATACAACTAAAACTATAAGAAACCAAAATCCGTTGAGAAAATTTAGGAGCGATAGTTATTTTAAAAGTCATTTTGTCTCCTTTTAAATGTTGTTTTACAACTAATTGTACAATAATTTTTAAGAAAGTTATCGTCTTTTGCTTAAAAAAATAGCCTATTTTTTAAATTGTTTTTTAAAACAGTTGTCTAAAAAAAAACTTGTAGGACAAAACATGTTCATTTTCATTTATGTAGAATTAGGAAAAAAAATATTAAAAAATTTGTTTAAAAAATTGTAGTAAATTCTTTAACGTCCGAGTGGTTTTATTTATTATTAAAATATTTGATTGAACAATTATAGTAAATTCTTAAACGTCCGAGTAGTTTAAACAATAAGACAGAAAAAACGAAGACATTCAGACAAAGATTTCTTTAATTTTACTTCAATGTTTCGAAATCCACGGATTTCCTCTTCAGGGAGTCTAATATAATTATAACAACAAAAACCAATTAAAATTTAAATTTGCAATATTTTTCGATACATCATTTGAAAGAGTGATTCCTGAGACATAAGAAATGCTCATAGCCAAATTTTTTAAATACATAGCGTTTTAACGTGTAAAAATAATGCCAAACTTCAAGTATTGTGGATCTGATCCATAAAGGTAGAAGCGATTTTCTGAAACTTGTTTTTGAAGTCCGTGTACATCATAACTTAAAATCTACTGGATCAATCGTTCTGAAATTTGGTACATTACTTCTTGACATAATTCTTCAGGTATCCCTGGGAGCTTTTTCTTTTTTTTTGAAAATTACTCATTTTACAATAACAAATTAGCCTATTTTTGATAGAAAAACGTGTTTTTGGCTTCCAAGTGATACGAAAACTTGAAGAGTAAAACAAAATAAAAATCCTCCTAGGGTAACCTCAAAAAACATCTTTAACAAATGCACTTTGATTTTGTTATTTTAAATGATTCTGTTGCGAGTTACAGCGTAAATGATCGTATATGATCAGTTGCTGCAATTAATTTACATTGCAAGTGCTATATAAGCAGCATCGCTCGGTTGTTTTTAAGTAAAACTTGGTTATATTTAACCTTCTTATTTCTCAGTGTTGCAGTATTACTTAAAAATTGATATAATAAATTAACTATCTCTCTGAATCGCCAAACATTTATAAAAATATGCATTTTTTCACCAAATTAACCTTTCTACCCCCCACTTAATTTTTTACAAATATTTTACATTTATATTTATTATTAAAAAAGATGTGTTATTAATTAATTTATTTTCAACAGCAGGTGCATATTAAGGTTAGTATATGCACCTATACATAAAAAAGACAAATCGATATATACAAAGTAATGCTCTTATTTGTAAATGAGAAATTTAAACAATTTTTTTTGTTTAAATTTTCTTCTCAATATGTTCCTTTTTATATAAAAAAAATTTAGTTAATAACCACTTTGGTGTTTGGGAGTCTGGCTTGACCAGACTCCCCCTTAATGCCAATTTGTTAACGATATTCCAAGTTTTGTGATTTTACTGAGTCCTTAGTTTTTTTTTGTCATTATTATTTATTTGTTTGTTCAATGATTTCTTAAATCCACACAAAGGAGTTTGATACATCACTGAGATAACACAAAATAGATATTTCACAAATCAAAATTTTAAAAGTAATTACAGTTTAGTACCTCTATGATAAGCTTAACTCTCTGCCTACGCAAGTGACCGTTAACGACAAAAAACGACAATTCGATAGCCTGGTGGGAACTATGGGAATTATATTGAAAAGCGCTAGAGTGGGGATAAGTCAGCGTAGACAGAGAGTTAACCATTGTTTTGATTGAATAAGACTTCCTATCATTTAGTGGATTCATACAAGCAGTTCTCATCATTTCCTCATCGTCGGCACAATTAAAAAACTTTTTTCTGAAATCGGAAAGAACTTTACATTCAATAAATAGGTGATATTAATCGTAGATAGGTTTACGATCTTCACAGATACATTTTTGGTCTTTGGCAAATTTGAAAGAGGAGGCAGTGCTTTCGGACAAAAGGAAGTATCTTGGAGTGGTGGACATGCAGCGCAAAGCTGCAAATTGAACTCGATCAAGTCTAGATAATTCCTTTCTACTGGCTTCAGAATTTTAGATATGATCTGATGAGTTCTCTATAACTAGTTAGCATCATGATAGGAGATGAACCCCAATAAACTTTGGCTAAGGTTTTAAATATGTTGAGAGCTTTCATTTCTTGCAGAACAATATGCAATATACATGTGAGAACCAATTCAAGAAAAGGGTTGATTCATTGCATTTTCTATGTTGGTATCATCAGCATAAGGGATGTTAACAGAAGAGATATCAGGTCGAGAAAGTTCATTTTGAAGATTTATTAATTCAGGTCAATTAAGATCATTAAAAACTTGGGTTGATTTAGCAAGATTACGATAAAATACCTTCCCTTCACATAGAGCAGTCTATTGAACTTCAAAAATTACGGAATAAATCGTTTAATATTTTCTAAGTGTTTTCTTGACATCTTCATTAATTCTACAATATTTAGCCAAAGTTTCTGCTGTTTTGTTATGGAGGTAGTTTTTAAGTGCTTCTCTTCGTCTACTATTTGCATCCTTACATGATTGATTCCACCAGGTAGATTGGATTTTACAGTAGGGTGGGTAGCACCAGAAGATTCAAGGGCAGAAATGATAGCTTTCATAAAATCGTCATATGTATCTTTAGTGAGTAGAGTATTAATTAATAATTTAACTTGTTTTCAATATCAGGGATATAGAAGTCAAATCTAGTCCTAAATTCATCCCAGTTGATATCGGTGGTATTAAATCTACAACCACTATATCTGATACTAGATAGAGCAAGATAAAGGCCCAATAGAACAGGAAAGTGATCTGATCCATATCGTTTATCATTAACAATAATCTCTGCCATGTTGGCAAAAGCTGGAGTGATTATGACCAAATCTAAAATACTGGTGATTAGATTATTAGAATTGTAAGTAATTAAATAATATAACAATTTTTCAAAATTTTATATTATGTCCGATGACTCGAAGATACTCCTCAATTTCGCCGTTATCCTTTTTCTCTTCATAGCTTTGTACCACATTGTTTAATCTTTCTTCAAATTTTAATCGAGACATGTTTTCTGGCCTCCTGATCTTTCGGCCGATATCTAATTCTTTAACCCTCTGCTGATGCTAACTTATCCCTACTCTATAGCCAAAGAACGTAACTCCCATAGTCCCCACCAGGCGTCCAGAATGACGATTTTTGACGATAACGGTCGTTAGCATCAGCAGAGAGTTAAGCATAGTCTCGGTATCTGATTACACCTTTCGAACCTCAGCTGCGTTGTCCGACGTCTTCCACGAGCTAGTTTACCATGTACGCTTATAATCATCAGGAATATCGTCTAGGTCTTATAGTCTTCGTGGGTTCATTGGTATATTCTTCAGACGTTTACGCTGAATGGCTTTTACTAAATTTGGTCTTTCAGGAAGCTGGCTAAGAATACCTGAGCGCACATATTGAAGCTCATTGCGCAGACTTTGTGCTGGAGGAGCTTCAGGGTGAGCGTTTAGTGTTTATTTATTGGAAAAACCCTTAAATTCTTCTTTCTTTTGTTTAGAAAGTGGAGGACTGATAGCAACAGTGTTAAGTGGTAATTAAGATCTCAGCAATTCAGGAAGACTTTTCTGCATTTTATTAGGGCCATCTGTATGCTAACGATGTGAAATAGAATTATTATCAAGTCTTCTTTTTAATTTAATAATATTAACTAAAGATTCTGGCGATGGTACCATGCATTCATGAAGCGCCATACAAACCTCTCACTCCGAACCCCTGAGCAAACGAGCCTAAATCGAGTTAAAGGATTGTGTCGTGATAATGTCGAAATATTTTTCACCAATTTACAAAATGTGTTTAACAAGACACATTTCAATCACGCCTCCATCTACAATATGGATGAAACTTTGTTTTCGACTGTACCCAGCAAAGTTGGCAAGATTGTCTCTTTGAAAGGAATGAAAAGGGTAGGAAAAATTGCATCTCAAGAGCGCGGTTCCATGCTTACAATGGCACTTGCTGTCAATGGCTTTGGTAGTTTTATACCACATTTTTCTTATTCCCAAGAAATAATATGCAAGCATATTTTATTGACAATGCTACTCCGAATGCTGTTGGTTTTGCTAATGAATCCGAATGAATGCAACAAAGCGAATTTTTAAAATTTATGAAGCATTTCATCAAATTTAGCCGATCATCAAAAAAAGCACCAACATTACTTCTCTTGGACAATCATGCTTTCCATTTATCAATTGAAGCTGTTGACTTGGCTTGTGAAAATGGCGTTACAATTTTGTCATTCCCACCACATTGTAGTCATCGAATGCAACCACTTAATGTCTTCGTTTATGGCCCAGTGAAAATATTTTATCGATCAATATGCAATTCATGGATAACTGAAAATGCTGGTAAAGTTTTAAAAATTCACCATATTCCAGGTCTTGTAGCAAAGGAGAATTGGATCGAGGATTGACGCCATCAAATATCAAAGGCAGGTTTTAAAGCTACTGGAATCTGTCCATTCGATAAGGACATTTTCACTAATGCCGATTTTGTTCAGGCTGTCACTAACGGCGAAAATATGCAAGCATCGTTAATTGAAAATGAGTATGGTGAAAAGGAGCAGCGTCGCATTCATGTGAGAAGTGATAACATCAATGCTCCAGTTACGTCATCTAATGCAATTGCTTCTTCTCAAGCAGAAAGTTTGTCATCTTTGCTATCTGAAATTGGACCGTTGCAGCTTGAGATGCCACAACAACAAAATTTAATTAATTTTTATGCTTTTTGAGTGGATTTCGTGAGGGTGTCCAACTTTTGCAGAAAAGAAAAAAAAGTTAAAAAATCATCTTATTAGAAAATTGTCTATATTTAAACATTTTTTCAAAAATTCAAATTGCCGCCTTTGCAGAAGTATAGGTTAGCTAGCTATTGACGTTAAACATGTCAATATGTCAATTTAGTGAAAAGTTATAACCGAAAAACAAAACTGTACCCAACTCGCAGCAAACTCCCCTACCTAGTCTGTTAGGTTAGCTTGAAGATTTTTAATGCCATAAACACTCCGAAGGTTTTTTCCCACATTTTGCATTCGACAATGATTTTCGTAAACTTTTTTGGTTACTTTTTTCCTTTTCCAATAATAATTTTTTACACCTTTTTCATAAGTCTTCTAAATTCTCCGACATGGTATCACATTTACCGCATTTACAAAACAAACAATTGCAGACGAAACGGAAGGGAGGAACTATAAATCCAATGTTGCCAAGCGTTACGCTAGTACCACGCGATTCAAATAAAATCTTAATGAACATTGCTTTGACTAACAATGTAGAAACAGAACCGCCTTCATAAAAAAATATTTTTTATAAACAAATTAATTTTTTTTTAAATTTTGGCATGATTAATTTTTATTTGTTTTTTTATTATTTATACCTAATAATATACAGAAAATTTTCCTAACAGACCCGAGATGGGCTGATTCAGTTTAAGGAGTTTAAAATTTTTTTGAAAATTCGCTTGTAAGTTTCTCGTAGGCTACACTACGCTTCGTCTATATCCTATAATTTTTAACTGATTTAAGGGTCAAATCAAAAAATTTTTGGATATAGACAATTTTGAAAAGTGAATTGTATAAAAATCACACTGTGAAGGGTAGCATATAGCCCACGAGCAACTTGCAATCGAATTTTGAAAAATTTTGAAACTCCATAACTCAAACGGTCCTTCTCAGATCTTTTAGGAAAATTCTCTGTATATTACCAGATATAAATACACTGAGAGAAGTTAAGCGCAGCATCTGTACTTTGACGTACAGCAGCGGCACATAATGAGGGACAGATACTGTACTTTGAAGTTGTGCAAATGCTGTATTTAAATCGAACATCAGCAGCGCCAAAAAAAAGTACGGACTCTGTCTTTCCTTGGAGGACGAACGTTTTAGTACAGAATTTGTCCACCAAAAACGCAGAATCTATTCCAAAGTGGAACCGATGTTGCTCGAAGGTTAGGTTCAACATATGTACTGTGCTCTATTCAGCATCTGCGCTTAACTTCTCTCAGTGTAAATAAAAAAAAGAAAATTAATCTCTCCCAAATTTAAAAAAATTAATTTGTTTATAAAAAATAATTTTTTTTAATTAAAAAATAAAAAAACAATTTTTTATATTACTTAAAAGTTGAAGAAAAACCAAAATTTTCTATACAATGAGAGTAAGGGAGAAAAAGCATGAATTTGAATTTTTTTTTCTCCCTTACTCTTATTGTATCTCAGCTGCCTGCGCAGGCAGCAGCGAGCTGTGGCAGTACCTTAAAATTTTGGCAATTATAGAAAAATAAAAAAATACGTATTTAATATTTTTCTATAAAGAACGAGAAAAAAATATGTTTAACCGATTTTAAAATGTCAGAAAAATTTCACGTGGAATTGCCCATACATATATATGGGACGTTTCATGTCAACAGCCCCAGAGCTCTGCCCAAAATTCTATAAGCAACAAAAATAAACAAACAAAAGTGCAAAATACTCGTAAACTCGTAAACCCTTTCAATTACAAAGTAGAAAAATTCAAAATGGCGTCATTACTGTGTCACCTGAAAGAAACTAAATTCCAAAATAGTCAAATATATTTATTAATTACTTTTAAAATATGATGCAAAAATGATAAGTCACATCATATTTTAATGTTTTTGGGGTCGCTGATTACAAATCTGAAGTCAGTTTTTCAAAATTCAAAATGGCGGATCGAAATATAGCGGACATTTTTTGAAAAATTTTTTTGATTCGCTTGAAACTTGTGACTCGGGGGTTTTCGGGGTCGCTACAAAACACTTACAGTTTATAGTATAGTATGTAATAAATCACTTAAACACTCCCAAAATTTAATGATGTAAAATAAAAATTGACAAGACCGCAGTTGAAAATATTTGCAATTTTTCAATTTTTTTCAGACCTCTCCCTTAAATATGGACTTTTAATATTTCTGTCGTTATTTAAATCTATAAAAAACAGTTTGACATGTTTGCCTTTCTAGTTAATCAATTTAATTTGGTGAAAACAAAATTTAAAGCGCCCTGATGTAAATTCCACATCAAATTTGAAGTATTTGCAAATTTAGCGAAAAGATTTTTAAATCTTCAAATTCACGTAACTCCGTCAATTTGAATAAAATTTTTTTTCAAAAAATAACCATTTTACGCAAAATTAAGTATACTTTTGAAAAATTGTATTGAAAAAAATTTTTAAATTCGTAAATAGAATTATTTAAATAGAAATAATTATAATCTATAAATCTATAAATTATTTAAATAGAAAATTAAAAATTTTTCTATTCTAAAAACCTCGTTACGGTTGAAAAAAATGGAAGAAAATCGAAAAATCGCAAATATTTTCAACTGCGGTCTTGTCAATTTTACATAAATACACAAAAAAACGGTTTTTTTACCCTAAAAAATGAAATTTTGGAGGTGTTTGGAAAATTTTAAGTTAAAAATATCTGCTTTTCCTTTTTTAAACAAACAAACAATTTTGAAAATCGGTTGGAAATTAAGAAAGTTATGAGTAATTCTTTATATAAATACACAAAAAACGGTTTTTTGCCCCTAAAATGAAATTTTGCAGGTGTTTGGTTAATTTCTCATAAACCATTGTTCATAGTTTTACTAGATTTTGGTAATTTGTTCTAATAAAAAAATTAAAAATCATCAAAGTTAGGTCAAAATATTTTTTAAACTGAAAATTCTTTGGTAATAATTTTTTTTCTTAAATTGAACAGTGATAAATCGATTTCTAAGGATTTTAATATTTTAAATATGTGTTTATCTCAATTTTTTTTTTTTTTGAAAAATGGATTTATCAACTTTTGAAAAATTACTCCTCAAATATGTAACGAAACTTTCTTTTTATAAGTTTGTAGACAAGTTTATATTTTTGATAAATGTACATTTTATTTCGAGTGTAACAAATATAAAACAGCTTCGTGAAGATAATTGTGTTACATATTTCTTTGAAAAGGAGTGCATAGACTTGTACGGTCCTGTACTCTCCTACGAAGTCCCGAAAGATCGTGGAGAAACTTTGATATTCTGGAGGGGAGAAGACATGAGAGA
The DNA here is from genome assembly GCA_032872505.1 of Leptopilina syphax. Classification (NCBI taxonomy): domain Eukaryota; kingdom Metazoa; phylum Arthropoda; class Insecta; order Hymenoptera; family Figitidae; genus Leptopilina; species Leptopilina syphax. The sequence continues at coordinate 8,333,472 of CM065472.1, forward strand.
AAGGGCACATAACAGAAAGAAAGATCGACTTGATGAAACCCGACCAACCACAAATGTGCAGTGGGGATTTGCTCCCTCTCTAGAAACCCAGTCAGATTTCTTTCAAAGGGCATAATTTCAGTTTTCAAGGACACGCTCCGTGCCTATCTTATTCTTTCACGTCGTGAACAAAGCATTTTTCAGTGTGTTTCTCATTTAATAGTACTACTAATGAATCTTCTTAATTTTGTGTTTGTTATTCTGCAATTAACGTATTGAAATTGTGTTTTTTTTAACGAACGGTAAAATTCTGTGAATATGTGTAGCCCGGATGTCACGTGTTTTTTTTACAATTCTCTGTTGAGTTGATTTCGATTGCATTTATCAACGGCGTCGATTTCAGTTTCAAGTAGCGTCAATAATGCGCGCGCGCTATCATGTTATGTATATTCTCATTGGATTTTCTTAATAAAAAAAGAAAAATTGTTTCTCTCTTCAGGAAAAATGTTTCTTCTTTACTGTTGAATTTATTATAATTTTTGCCGCAATTCGATTGTGAAGTTATGGTGTGTCATGATTAATTTTAAAAATAAATCGAATCCTCTCAAAGCAACTTGTTGCTGCTCTTTAATATTTTTTAAAGACGCTTTAATACACTCACCTTTTCGTTATCATATATTTCATTTTAATGTTTCAAGTTCATTGTAAAGACTAAGTACTCTTTTTGTAACAAATAACTGACCTAAGATTTTTTGGAATTTTGAACTTATCATTGTTTAAGATGCATTTAAATTACCCCCGTGCCAAACAATGCACTTGTTGCGTTAACTACAAAATAGATCACCAGCGATCTATACCAGTTTTAATTTGTGATGGTTTCTTTAATCCTCTTTCCAGGTTTCAGTATTTTTTTAAATAATTTTTTTTAGACTTGTAGTAATTATCGACATTGTTTAATAATATTGTCAGATACTGTAATTGTTTTTACTTCAAAATGTTTTTACTTATTATAAGAAAATAAGAATTACAATAGTTTTCTTTAATTTTTATGATTTTAAAATATTATTTTGTCATTTAAACAGCTTTTAATTTTTGAAGTTTTCAAAAAATAGATATTAAAATATATTAATTGTTAATCACATTCCTATATTAAATAGTGACCAAGTGATAACTTTGAAAAAATAATAATTAAAATATATTCTTTTGTGTTCAATTATTCACTTAGTAAATTAAATAAAAAAGAAGTAAATAAATTTTATATAACTGAAACAATGCACCAGCATTGTCAATATTTAATCATTTATATAATATTCCTCATTTAAGCTTTAGTTAATCTAAACTCTAATTTATGTTACATTTTTGATTATGTATTAAATTAAATTATTATATTATAATAATCGACATAATTTGTCCTCACATGAAGTTATTGTTATTTTATTCAAATTTTTTGTTTAGTAGTTCGAATTGTTATGTCAAAAGTTTGACAGTTTATTTGTAAATAATAAAATGAAGTAAGAAACTTTAACCCCAATTTAAAAAACTCAATAAAGAAGTACAGTTGCAATTTTTTAAAATAATTTATTTTTCTATGAATTATTTATTTTTGTATTTAAATAATTGAATTCTGATAAGAATTGATTTAAAAAAGAAGTTTTTAAATATCAATCTTTGAAATTCTAATTACTGTAAAAGTATCATAATATTTAAATAGAAAAAATTATTAATTTGTTAGCTTCCTTAAAAATTAAAAGTTTTTTTAAAAGTTTTTTTTTTTAATTAAAAGTTTTTTTTTAATTAAAAATTAAAAGTTTTGAATAATATTATTCAAAAATTCTAAAAAAATAATTGAATTTTGTAAAACTTGCAGTTTAAATTTTTATAAAAAATTTTTCCAATAGTTTTACATTGAAAGTATTTTGAAATTTGAAGCAAATAAAGAACAATAAGTATGCAAATATTTATTTTAGAAAAGATTTAATTTGAAAATTAGGTTTTTGAAAAATAGTAATTAAAATTTTTTCAAGATGTACTTGAATTCCCAAAAATAATTTTAAAAAATTGAATCAATCTCAAATTGTAATTTTGTAAAATTTTATATTTTAAAGAATTTTATTTTTTCATTTTTAAAAATTATCCATAAATATAATTGTATTTTTAAAAATACATTATTTTATGGATTTGCAAAAATTATTCTATATAAATAATTCAATTGTCGTCGTTGAATTTTGATAGCAATTGATTTAAAAAAAATTGCGCAGTTAAAGTTTTAAAAAATTATTCAATATTTAAAGCGTTATAACAGGTATTTTAGGAATTAATTAAATTCCTTGAAAATTTAAGGGAATCAAAAGTATAAAAATACTTAAATTTTTATTTAAAAAAATTATTAATTACATTAGCAAATATTAAGCACGCGGAAAGTGATATTCAATTTATTATTATTATTATGCAAATTACAAAATTATTTATTTTCAAATATGAATTTTTGAATAATTTCAGATTCAAACTTAAAAAAATTCAATTATTGATTAATTTACTAATTAATTATTCTTCGTAAGAATTCACGCAGGGTGGCCACATGTCAGTAAAGTCAGGGAAATGTCAGTGAAACAAAATTTTTGTCAGTAAAGTCAGGGAAATGTCAGGGAAACAAATTTTTGTTAGGGAAATTAGGAAAATTGAGAATTTGCAACAAAATACAACAATATTTAATACTTAACAAAGTGCAACTTATTTTGATTTTTATAATGCAAAAAATAACTATAAACAAATCTTTCAAAAATTGTTTGTGAATCATTTTTTAACATAATTTTTACCAAATATTTCTATAATAAAAACCTTTTTGAGTAGTTGTAATTTTGTAAAATTTAATTCAAAATAATTAATTTATTTCAAGTATTTATTTCCAATTTTTGAAGAATTTGAATTGCAAATTTTGAAAATAATTGAAATATAAAAAATTTTAATGAAAGATCTTTAAAGGTAAATTTAAAAATGAAAATTAATGAAAATTAGCTTCTAATTTTTTAAAATTCAATATTTTGAGTATTTTCAATTACCTACATATTTCCGAAAATTCAAATACATACCAAAATAATAACATTTTGGAATTTTTTTTAATATTTTGGAGAAAACAATCAAGTTCCAAATTTTTAATTATAATTTTAAAAAAATTAATTAGTTCTTTTAAATTATACAAATTTTTTTTTAAGAAATTCAATTATTTTCGAAAAATTACATTAAAATATTTTAAAAAACTAATTATTAGAATTGTTTTATAATAACTTTTTAAGATTTAATTAACTTTGAAGGATGTTAATAAAAATTTATGAAAATTTACTTTTTTGGACTTATTAAAATTTTTGAGAAATCATGGTCCTATTTATAATTTAAATTCTTTAAAAATTTGATCATTTTTATTTATATTTTTCAAAAGCTCAATTGTTTTTAAAAGATTTTATCAAATTTTAATGTTTTGGAATTTTTTCAAAATTGAAAAACTTATATATATATATATATTTATTTATTTATATATATATATATATATATATATATATATATATATATATATATATATATATATATTTATATAATTACAATTATTATAAAAAATTAAGTTTTTGTATTTAAATAATTGAATTCTAGAAGAACTTTTGGGAAATTATTTAAATTAATTGATTCAGAGATGAAGTTTAGTTAAAAATTGTAAAAAATAATTGAATTCAGGAAGGGTTATAATTATAATGTTTAGAAATTATTAAAATTCATAAATTTTACCCATTTTCCATAAACATTCATATTTTCCTGTAAAAAGAATTTTGTCAGGGAAAGTAAATTTAATGTCAGTAAATTGTCAGGGAAATTGTTAAACTGAAATTTGTGGCCACCCTGTAAGTTATTTTTACGTAAGATACAGTATTAAATTTTTTAAACGCCTTTTCAGATGAAATAAAGGTATTTAAAAAAAATGTTTTCTTTCATTGTACTTATAATTGGTGCCTGTAGTGTAAATTTGGTTAAAAATAATCATTTTTACTTTCGAGAGTATTATTTAATTTATAATTTAAACAACTTCCTTTCATTAATTTCCATAACTTTTCACTATGTTTTAATGATACAATAATTTAGAAACATTCTTTAAACGAATTGAGGAGCTGGATTCTAGAACCGGCTCTTCGCTCGGAATGCACGCGCTAATATCAGTCGGGTAGCAGTGACAGGCCCAGAGGCGCTCACTGCCACCCGACTGGTATTAGCGCTTACGATCCGAGCGAAGAGCCGGTTCTAGAATCCAGCTCCTCAATTGACAATGTTAAAATAGGAACAATAATAAACACCATGCTGAAGAAATTTCAACTAAAAAGAACATCAACACGATAATCCAGGAGCTTTCTGCTTGTGCCAAGTGAGTGATGGTCTAGTGCACAGTCAATCAAGTTGTGACTAGATCCACACTCATTAAGCACACTTCAGAAAAATCAACATATGAATTCATTCCTTTTTTTAAATATATAAAAGTGGAAGGAATAACTGAAAGGTACCCAATATATTTAGGATAAATGAATGCTTATTTATTAAGTTATTAACATTTAAAGAACGAGCTAACATTTTCTTTAAGTCTAATTTTATTTCTGTGTTATATAAAATTCTAAGTTTTTCTTCGACAAAAATGTACAAATTTAGATTGAATTGAATATTTTAATAAACATTTCAATTTCTTCTGTTTGAATTGGCTTTCAATTGGTGAAAATTTTATTATATCTTATTGCAGCATCAATTTTATGATTTTTAAGAAGTTGAACCTTTTCCCTCATAAATCTTTCTTTCTTGTCTCCCTGCTTTAGAATAATCATTTTTTAACTACTAGGTTTAAATCTTTGAAATCTTCTATATTTATATATATTATATATTCTATATTTCTATATTTCTAAAAATAATCTTTAACCATATAGCACCTGCAAATTTAATTAAAATTGAATATATGCGATTTTCGACTTTAATATCTTAAAGTTATAAATTACCACTCAAATAGTATCGAAGTTACCTACGTTAAACGTAGGTAGAGGGGTTACCCCCTCTAAAATTCGGCGAAATAAATGCATATTTTTAAGAATTTTTTTGGTGATGTAGAGAGAGTTAATTTATTTTATCAATTTTCATATAGTACTGCAACATTTGAACAATATTTTTTCAAATTTTCATGTAAGAATATTTAGAAGGCGCCTCCAAAAAAGTTCTTTTGCGCTGTACGCTGTAACTCGCAACAGAATCATGTGAAATAACAAAATCAAAATGCATTTGTTAGAGGAGGTGTTTCTTGAGGTTACCCTGGAGAATTTTTATTTTTCAATTTCTTGTAGCACTTGGAAGCAAAAAAGACTATTTTCTCTATGTAAAATATCAGCTATATTGTTATTGTAAAATTAGTAATTTTTTTTAAATAAAAAAAGCTCTCAGGGATAGCTGAGGAATTATGTGAAGAAATACTGTACTTTTCCGAACGATTGGTCCAGTAGATTTTGAGTTATGCACTTTGAGAAGTTCGGGGTTTTAGACTCCCCGAAAAAGAATTAATTACGGTTCTAATGTAACTCCACGGTTCGGGAACTCTGAGATCTTCTAGGGGGCGATTATTTAATAAGAACCATGCATTCTAAAGCCTGGACCAATGCACGCTTAAATACTCATAACTTTGTGAATTTTGATCAGATTGACTTGAAATTAACAATTTTTTAAAATGCAAAAAATTCAAATACTTGCACCCCTTTAAAAAATGTAAACGAAACTTATAAAACTAAAACTTACTTTAATTTTAAATATTCATCTAAGATCTTTAAATTATATTTTGGATAACTATGTTTTCGATTAATGTTTTTTTAGGAGGCATTTTCATAGGCGAGTATGAATTTGGTGCACGTTTTATTTAAATCCGTGACTAGATACACACTCGTTTATGGCAGCTCATTTTGGAACACTTCATCTGCATTTATACTGTTAGAAGTGTTTCATGAAAAGTGTAATCATTATTTTCTAAATTAACGCAATAAACGTTTATTTACCTTTACTATATACAATGTAATTTTTTAAGCAGTCGAAGAGGCAAAGAAGTCCGATTTTTGGAAGTTCTGGACCTGACAACAAGGTTTTCGCTATAGAAACTTTTTCTCCGTAAGTACATTACACACTTTGAATACAATTTTTTCTAGAATTAAATGGATTTTGTAAAAAGCTACTGGTGAGGTCCACCAGTCGGCATTTAATTCGCACATATCCAAAGAATTCGTGAATCGAGTTAGCCAATTCCTTCGGTAATTTAGGTTACTGATCGCTAATCTCGTGAGTCCCTCGAAGCACTGTCTGGGGTACCTTGAAAAATCCATTTTAGAAATTTTTTATATTCATTTCAGCGCATTCGAAAGAATTCCGCGAAAGACTTTGAAAGAGTTTTTGATAAGTAGCCCAAGAATCAGCCCCGGTAGCATAAATTATATTCATAATTCTCCCAACCACCAAATTTGCTGCATCAACTGCTCCATTTGCCGCCGGAAGAAATGAATCCGAACCTGAGAAAGGAATTCCCAGATAGGTGTACTGCTTTATAACCTTTATATTTTTTGTTTCCAGTTTTAATGATTTAAATTTGCTTGCAGATGCGTTTCCGGACCTAGTAAATATGACTACCTTAGTTTTTTCTGTGTTAACAATTAGACAGTTTTCACAACAATAACGGTCCGAAACCTCTTTTTTCTGTTAACTTCAAATGGAGAATCCGTGAGAAAAACAAAATCATCTGCATAACCCAAATCCATTATTTCACATTTGCTAGAAACAATAAAACCTCTACACTTATTATTTAAAAGTTATTCCGACAGATCGCAAATAAAGAGATTAAATAGGTAGGGACTTAATACTTCGCCCTAAAAGACACCAATCGAAACTCTAACATACTCTGTACACCCTTCAACCGTCTTAATACTTGTGTAAGCAGATGCATAAAAACTTTGAATGATTCTAATTAGTTTCGAGCTTAATCCCAACTTATGTAATTTTATCCTTAAAAGACCATGATTTACAGATGGAAAAGCTCCTTTAAAATCAATGAAAGTAGCATAGGCTACAGTTTTTGGTTTACTTAAACCGAAACAAAGTCAGGACGCTGTTGACACTTAAGGTCAGGTTTAATAGACCACATTTCACATACACAGAGTATATCACCTTTATGCACTTGATTCGCGATGTCTGAAATATCCTTAAAACCATGAACCATGAAAGACTACTTCGTGTTCCATTTAATGTTTTTAATATTTTTTTAATATTTCATTACTTACATGAATCATTTCAATTTGTATTTTAGGGGCGCATGGTTATTCCCCAAATGTCATTTTTCCGAAATGTCATTTTACCGAACTGCACTTTTGCGAATTGTCATTTTTGCGAAAAGCCATTTTTGCGAAATGTCATTTTTACGAATAGTCATTTTTGCGAAAAGCCATTTTTGCGAATAGTAATTTTTGCGAAAAGTCATTTTTACGAATTTTCATTTTTGCGAATTGTCATTTTTGCGAATCGCCATTTTTACGAATTGTCACTTTTGCGAATCGACATTTTTACGAATCGCCATTTTTACGAATTGTCACTTTTGCGAATCGACATTTTTACGAAATGTCATTTTTGCGAATAGCCATTTTTGCGAAAAGTAATTTTTACGAATTGTCGTTTTTGCGAATTGTCATTTTTGCGAAAAGCTATTTTTGCGAATTGTCATTTTTGCGAAATTTCATTTTTGAGAAATGTCATTTATGCGAATTGTCACTTTTGCGAATCGCCATTTTTACGAATTGTCACTTTTCCGAAATGTCATTTTTGCGAATTGACATTTTTGCGAAAAATACAATAGTGAATCTATATATACTACAAGTTTACTATTGTATTTTTCGCAAAAATGACAATTCGCAAAAATGACTTTTCGGAAAAGTGACAATTCGTAAAAATGGCGATTCGCAAAAGTGACAATTCGCATAAATGACATTTCTCAAAAATGAAATTTCGCAAAAATGACAATTCGCAAAAATAGCTTTTCGCAAAAATGACAATTCGCAAAAACGACAATTCGTAAAAATTACTTTTCGCAAAAATGGCTATTCGCAAAAATGACATTTCGTAAAAATGTCGATTCGCAAAAGTGACAATTCGTAAAAATGGCGATTTGTAAAAATGTCGATTCGCAAAAGTGACAATTCGTAAAAATGGCGATTCGCAAAAATGACAATTCGCAAAAATGAAAATTCGTAAAAATGACTTTTCGCAAAAATTACTATTCGCAAAAATGGCTTTTCGCAAAAATGACTATTCGTAAAAATGACATTTCGCAAAAATGGCTTTTCGCAAAAATGACAATTCGCAAAAGTGCAGTTCGGTAAAATGACATTTCGGAAAAATGACATTTGGGGAATAATCATGCGTCCCTGTATTTTACATAGAAGCACACCAAGTCGATACAATTCAAGGACTGGACCTGGGAAAGTTACGGTTATTTTTGGGGAAAAGCGTACATTATGGAAGATAAAAAAACAATTTAAAGTACCAATAAAATTAGCTGACTTTCAAGCCAATATGCCAACCGATGCTATGTACATGTTCGACGTGATTTCCGATGGTGCTATTCAACGAGCTGTTAGTTACATGAAATTAGGAAAGGAAATATGTAAAAGATGGGGAAAAATTAAAGAAAATAAACTGCTGTATACGCCAGATGTAAAAATAGTTTCGCAAACAAATTTTGTTACTTGGGGAAGGATTCGTTGCGACATGTACGGAAAATTAAATAAAGTATCCACAGAATTGGAAGGCATATGCTTTTATCGTGATGAAATTGGAGAAATGAGAATCAAGTCAAGCATTGTGCCTATTAATCTAAGCCAAGTTTCGGAATTCTCTGTTTTTCCGGGGCAAATAATAGCAGTAGAAGGCGTCAACATGTCAGGACACTTACTTGAAGTAAAGAGTGTTTTTTCTGGTGGTTATGCTGAACCTGCAGATGCCCCTAAGCTAGAGAATGACATTATAATAACGGTTGCTGCTGGACCGTTCACATCTATTGATAATTTGAATTATGAACCTCTTATGAATCTCTTGGAGCGGATAAAAGAGGAAGAGCCACATGTTCTTATTCTAATTGGACCATTTGTTGAATATACACATCCGCAGATTGATAATGTTTCTCAGTTTGGAACCCATCAAGATTTATTCGAAAAGATGATCAGTACCGTCATGGAAAGTTTAAGCGAGTAAGAATAAAATTTGTTATAAATTAAAACGTTTAATTAATGAATGAAATTTGGTACGCATATATGTATTGGAATTATTTAAAAGAGCGCTTTACTCTAAATGCGCACCTTTATTGTATAAAATACTATTTTTATTCTATATGGAAGAAAATGATACGTATTTTTTTGTGCACAAATGTTCCAATTTTAAACTTTTTATTTTTATTTATTATAAGTAGTAATTTTGTAAATATCCGCGGACATCCGGTGAAAATGATTGTTATGTTATGAAATTATACGCCTTTCATACATAAAATTTCATTTTATATTTTTATTAATTTGACATTATCTTTTAGGAAATGCACCCAAGTTGTAATTATTCCTTCGTCTCGAGATGCTCATCATGAAGCAATTTATCCTACACCGAGTTATTACTTACCTAGATCATTGCAAAATTCCAATTTACACTCTATGCCAGATCCGTGTGTTTTGGACATCGATGGGTTAACGATAGGAATTACTGCTGTTGATATTCTTAAACATCTTGGCAATGAGGAGTTGAGTTCGTAAGTATAAATTCAATTCAGAAATTTATCAACTACAATTCTGAGATACATTTTGGACTGTCCGAAATATGGGCATATCTCTAGAACTTTTAAACTTTTAGGTATTGGAAAACTTAATTTTTCTTTTCAAGGCACATTCTTGAAATTAATTTTATTGTTTTCTGCATTGATCAAATAGTAGAAAAAACCTTGCGATACTCATTTCTACACGTCGTTAACCCCCCTGTGTATGAGTTTAACCTCAAGAAAATGTTTCTAAATGTATAGATTTTTCATAAAGTTGAATTTTCACATCAATCGGTATCTTAGGGTTTTTAGGGTAGCTGATTACGAATATGATGTTAATTTTTCAAAATTCAAAATGTCCGATCCAATATGGCGGACGAAATTTTAAAAAAATTAATGGATTTCCACAGCATTGGATATTCAGGGGTTTTTGGGGTCGCTGATTATAATTCTATAGTCGGATTTCGAAAATTCCAAATGGCGGATCCAATATGGCAGATGAAAATTTAAAAAATAATTCAATTTGCACAGAAGTGGGTATGAAGGGATTTTTGGGTCGCTAATATTATCATGAATCTGAATTTGGTTTTTTAAAAATTTTAAAAGTGGTTTCAAAATTTCATAAAAATTATTGATATTTTAAATACGGGTTTTAAAATATTTTGGGATTAATTATAATTAAAAAGCAATAGAAGTAAATAAATAACCACGAGATATAATTATTTTAATATTCTAAAAAAATTTCTAGTTTTATTTTAAATTAAAAGTACAAACAGTATGAACAAAAAATGAATAACATTTAATTGAAAGTTTTACTTCCCTTTCTTTATCCATATTTAATATTATTTAAATAAAATACATAATATCTACATTCGGCAATCAAAACATTTTGACACATTAAAAATAATATTACCATGGAAACTTAGAAAAAAAGAATTTTACAATTCTAAAAACAGAATAAAATTTAAATAATTTAAATAAATAATTTAAAATTAAATTAAGCTTATAAAAATAAAATGAAATTTCAAATTGATTAATTCTTGTTATCTTTAAAATTCTTTAATACTGTTAAAATTTCCAAAATTTTAAGTCCTATTATCTATAAAAGTCTAGTGAAATTTTTTTGAACAATTCTTGAATTACATTCAAATCATTATATAATAACGAGAAGTAAAAAAAAATCATGAAAAAGATTTGATTTTTTAGAAATGTATTCACCATATTGGATTTTCTATTTAAAATTTTTCAAAATTATTTCAAATTCGTAATCAGCAAAACAGGAAACTCTTAAATGTCAAGAGATATTAAAATCTGATAATTTTTCTAAAATTTCGTCCGCCATTTTGGATTCGCCATTTAAAATTTTTTTAACTAACTTCAGATTTGTAATCAGATGACCCCAGAAACCTATATAAATAATAAACTTTAGGTCATTTCGGGTCGGGGAAGCAGGCGCAAAAGTTCTTTTACGCCCGCTGACGTCACACAAGCGGGCGCAAAAGTACTTTTGCGCCCGCTTGTGTGACGTCAGCGGGCGTAAAAGAACTTTTGCGCCCGCTTCGCTCGTGCCCTCAATGCCAATAATTTATCAGATTATGGTACTGCAAAATTATTTTTATAATTTTTAAAATATAATAATAAACGGAAACATAAAGTTTAAAAGTTCTAGAGATATGCCCATATATGTGAACATCTTACCGAATTATCGTTTTAAACAATATATAGAATCCAGGAATTGTATTAAAAAAATTAGGTTCTATGTTTGTCTGCAAAATCTTGTTCGCGCATTACGGGAAAACAGCTTGACTGATTGAATTGAAGCTTGTCAGTCTTTTAGGTATTAGTTTGACTTAAAATATTCTAAATTTATTTTATTTGTTATTAAAATATATTTTCTTACGAAGGTTTAATTGATACTACTACGACTACACCTTCACTCTAAATCATAGTTTAAAACGGTTCTTAAGATAAATACTGTTTTGATAAGTTAATAGAATTTAACTAAAATTAGTACCCAGACTCCATCCGGCGAGCGAATCCTATCGGCATAAAAAATCTTTACAATTCGCATAAGAGGCTGTGATTAAGATTTGCGATGTTTTTAATTCGATGATCGTAGATTCGCTAATGTTATAGTTTTTAATAAATTCAAAGTAATTCGCAACTTCACCGGAACTCACATTTAATTCGACTTTAAGAGTTTTGTAATTTAATTTCCAGTGGTAGTACATAAATCGCTGATGTTGTTCGGCTAAAGTTTTACATATATTTTTGAAATTACGATAACTGTGACATAACATATATTGAAATAATTGTGCTTGGCTTCATATCCGAGATTGATTTCTTATCAACTTTGTTACTTCTCTTGAATTTATTTTAGATTTAAGATATAATTTTAAATGTAATTATATTACCGATATTTTATAAAGATAATAAATAGTAAACTCTTATTTTGTTACAGGAATTCAATTAAACTAAGTAAATTGCACCGTGTAGCCAATCATATTTTATCACAAGCTTGTTTCTACCCATTGTATCCACCGGCTGAAGAAGTAAACGTTGACACTAATCTTTGGAAGAATTACGCCTTTATGAAGAAACAACCTCATATTCTAATTTTACCATCTGATATGGGGAACTTTTGTAAAAATATAAATGATTGCGTAGTTTTAAATCCACAGCGATTGTGCAAGCATTCTTTTGCTAGAATGCACATTAGTTCTTCAGAAAACCAAAAGTGGGATCAAAGTCAAATTGCTTGTGAAATTTTAAAAGTATAAAATTATACTCGAGTATTTAATACTTATTTGAAACATAATCATTATTAAATAATAATTCAAAAATAAATTAAATAAATTTCACAGATCGGGTTATGCCCTACTAAAACGAATTGTATTCTTTGAGAACATAGCGACGACTTTCAGTTTTAAGTTTGTGACATAAAAATTTCTAATTCAAAAAAAGACATGACGTGAGTAAAGAACATATTATTTAATTGAGTCTCTTGTATGTAAGTAATTTGAATAATTCATTCCTTAATAAATTTCTAATTAATTTCAACATACGTTCATAAATGAAAAGATGTAACATTTGTATTGTTAACAACAACAACAAATTATTTAATCAGTTGGTAATACAACTTTAGGTTAAAACTAAGAAAATGTAAAATACTTCATGAATAATGGAGAGTACCTAAATAAATTTTAATCTGTATACACTACCGTTGGGAATTATCGGTACGGCTGCACAAGCACGGCCCAAAAACATACCAATCATTAAATCAGGATTTTTTTAGAAATATATATGTCGAGAAATTAACAAATATACCATTCGAAAGATTATTAAATTCTACGATTAATGGTACATAACTGAAAATTTTAATAATTAATACAAAGATTGCAGCAATCGACAAATTTAACAAAATTTTTAAAAATACAATTTTTTGGAAATTTTTTCAACCCCTGCACATTTTTTAAAAATTTTAGAAAAAATTTGAAACTTATATAGGTGTGATCATTCAAGTCTCATCTTTAATTTAAGATTAAAAGAATTCAAAAATCTTAATCGGTTAGCGATATATCATTATAAATGGACGAGCATTTTCAGCCAAAAACCGTTCAAAATCGACTAATTCAATGCATTTGTCAAAAAACATGCTCGGACGTTTATAATGATATCTCACGAACCGAATAAGATTTTTAAACTCTTTTGGTCTTAAATTAAAGATGAGACTTGAATGATCACACCTATATAAGTTTAAAATTTTTTCTATAATTTTTAAAAAATGTGCAGGGGTTGAAAAAATTTCCAAAAAAATTTTATTTTTAAAATTTCTTTGGCAAATTTGTTGATTGTTGCAATCTTTGTATAAATTATTACAATTTTCGGTTATGTATCATTAATCGTAGAATTTAATAATCTTTCGAATGGTATATTTGTTAATTTTTTTACATTTGTATTTACAAAAAAATCCTGATTTAATGATTGGTATGTTTTTGGGCCGTGCGCGTGCAGCCGTACCGATAATTCCCGACGGTAGTGTATTTCAACTCGGAGGCATCAATCCCTCGTTTTTGCTTTTACTACATGAACTACATTATCAGATCGTGATAAACACTCAGTTACTCTAGTAAGTATTGCCGCAAAAGAGACTTGAAACATGTAAGATGACAAGTTTACATGGACATCTTTACATTTTCATCCTTGTTTTTGTTATTGATTGTAATTTTTTATAAATATTTATGGAAACTTAATAATCTTGTTGTTGCTTTTTAGAGTCTTTGAACTAAATATATAATTAAATATACAATTACTTAATTTATAATTTAATGTGTATATTTATCTGTTATAAATTCTCTTATAGTTTTTGATAATAATTGAAAACAATTCGGCGTCGCGACTTGCGGATCTCTTTCTTGAGGCTCTTTCTCGTCTCCTTGAAAGCCTCTTTCAGTAAGGAATCTTCCTTAGATCGGGTGTATGTCCTTCTTACTTTGAGGCATTTCTTTCTCGAGAAGGTTAGCTCCTCTGACCACCAGTACAAGGATTTTCTCATAGGAAAGGCGCCTTTGCGACGTGGCATGAATTTTTGTTTCCCCAAAGCTCAGACAAGCCTCGGCGGCAAGTACTGGCTGAGTATAGACACATATTGTTCATAAAGCTCATTGCCAACAGTGCTTTTTATTACATCATAAATTTCAAAGAAATGATAAAAAAAAATTTATAAGAATGTTTATAAATATAAATTTATTGAAAAAATTAATATTTTACTTCTCAGGTATTTATTTTTATTAAATTTAAGAATAATAATTTCACATAATTGTCTAATTTTGTGAACAATAAATTATTTAAACAAATTATAATTATAAACAAAATTTTAATTTCAACAGTAATTTGGTTCTTATTAAAATAATATTATACTTCTTACTATGAATAAAAAATTATTTAAAAATTACCACTGGTAAAATGATAAATGCAATAAGTAAAGTTATATATAATTTAATAATTAGAAATTTAGTTTAATTAATTTTATTTCAATTTATTATTTACAACCTATTACTCTAACTTTTTCTCATCTTTGATTCAATAATTGTAAGTCTGAATGATATTATGATACTGTGAAATTAAAGTCCGTAGGTCGTAGGTTCGATTCCCCTCGTGCGCAATTTTGTTTATTTTCATAGGTTTGCGATATTTCTAGATTATAATCGTTAAGTAGTAAAATATGAATATCTAATGCACACTTACTGTAATTGTTTAATATTTAATTTTTAAATGTTATAAACAATTTTTTTCTACTTCATTTACTATATCCATTGTTAGTCTCCATCTTTAATACAATTTCTTTAAAAAGAGAAATATTTTTTGAATATATAATAACTCTTTATTAATATTATTTACCATTTTGTTGTTAAATTATTTATAATTATTAATTTACAGCTATAAATAACAATACGGTATTTATTGCGGCAATATTCTCAGCTAGCACTGGTCCAGTGCTGTGCCAACGCTGAATAACAATACTGACAGGCATCAGTACTTCGCCAGTTTAAATCCGCATAAAATCAAGATTACTTTTTTTAGGGTGTAGAGACCCCATTATCAGGACTAATGGATGCAGACACTTATATAATGATGATCAAAAAAATACGAAAAAAACGAATTTTCGATTTATAATTTTAGGTATACACTCAGATGCTTTAATGCTGTCCTTCCGGTTTGACGGAATTTTAATAAGTCATATGATTTTTGTCAAAATGATTCTAGTTTATGACATGAATAAACATTCGTATGTCACGAACGAAGAATATTTGATAGAAATGACACGACTTTTCAAAATTCCGTCAAACCGGAAGGACATCATTACAGTACCTGAGTGTATTTATTTGCATAATTATGTATTTAAATAAGACTGAAACGAACTAAAACTCTTATAAAGTCAACCTTAATAAATGTTTAGTTAGAAATATTTTAAAAGATTTACATAAACATTTTCTTAAAATCATTAAAACGCATAAAAACGCAACGTTTCGTGTGAAAAATCAAAATTCACATACGTCACAAAGTTTCAGTACATTCGGACTGATTACATTTGAATGCTCGCTTTACTTTAATAGTTCAAATATTTCAGTAAAAATGTATGCAGAAGCTATCAAACTATAGGATCATTTTAAAGTTCAATAAACTTGGAGTCAAATGGGCTAAGAAGTATTCAATTTAATCATAAAAATATGAAAATATAATTGGTTCTTTATAAAAAAAGAATAGGGCCCATTTTGTCGGTCCTTTGCAGAAGTATTCCGTATTTTCCAAATTGAGGAGGGGGGCGGGGATTTAAAACCTCATTGGTTTTTCATCTTTAAGGTGACTTGAACTGGAAATAATTCTTATCTGAATAAATTTCCAAAAAAACCAGAGATATATCACCACCAATTGATATCCTAAGTATGGAAATTATAATTTTTAGAAAATTCGTGGTGTATTAAATGCTTATAAATATTTTAATATTACAGTAATATTGCTGTAATATTATGCGCTACTTGGAAAGAGAGACACGTTATTCATACAAGTACAAGCCCATCATGTAAAATTTACAATTTTTCAAGTTAATAACAAAGCCTTAATATTTTTATAGAAATTTATGTTAAGTTCTTAAAATGACCTTAAAGGTTAGAATTTTCAGTACCCTATACTAATACAAGTACAGAACTTTTGTTCGTGAGAAAAATCCAGTGCCGTAAAAAATTCTTATTTGAAACAATCTTTATTATTTTCTCCTTCTTATATTACAAACCTTTTAAATATTTCTAGTGTTTGCTTGCAATTTCAGTATTTTGAAAAAAAATATACATTTTAAGAATAACTAAACTAATAAAAATTTTTAAAAATTTTTAAATGTTAAAATAACTTTTTAAATTTAAATTAGTAAATTACGTTAAAAAATATTTTAAAACAGTTAATAATTTTTAAATAATATATATATATTAAGGGAGTGTTTTATTGATAAAGGAGAATTTCAACTGTTTGTAAAAAATAATGAAGAAATAATTCATCCCTGGGTTTACTGGGCGCGTTCAGATTTTTGTTCACTCACACGACGAAAAATGCGGCATTTGTTTATATGGATGAATGCTGCGCGCGCCTATTTCACTCGCCGGTTCGACTGGAACAAGACGCGTCGACATTCATTACCGTGCCGAAATTCTATACAATTCTGATTTCCAAAAGAAGTGAAGTGCAAGTAGTGGTCGAAATGGCAGGAGAGAAACGCAGCAACAATAGTGATGAAGTTGTACAATCAGAAACGACAATATTGCTTGACGTTGAAGGCACAACGACCAGCATAAGCTTCGTAAAGGTAACAAAGACCATGGCCGTGTACAGTTCATCGATAAAAGCCGGATTTTTTCGCAATTTACCGGCTTTTCTCTTTTACGAACGAAATTAATTTCCTCTTATTATTTTTCTTTTCTGGAAATAATTTTCAAATACCTTACTAACGTTTGAAAATTATCTTCCTACTAAAGATTGATTAAAATCTCGTTTATTCGGATTTGTACTCTTGTGCAAGTTAGAACAAGTATGCCGGCTCTCTTCTCTCGGTCGATTTCTGCAATTCGGGGTGTGAAATCGTCCACTATATTATTTTTTAATCAAAATCTTTAAATGTCTGTCTTTAAGAGTTCACAAGTGTGTGTATAACTAATTCTTTTATTTTAAATTTGGGAATTATTTTTTTTACAAATATTTTTTAAAAACATACTTTTTAAATAAAGTTAGTAAAAAAAATTAAATTAAAAAAAATATATATATTACACTAGTCAGTAGGTAGGTTAGGTTTTTTTAATAAGGAGAATCGTGAATAATCTAGTTTATCAAAAGTTAAAGAATTTAGTGCTTAATTATTTCAAATTTTTCTAAATAAAATAAACCGTTTTTCATAATTTTTCATTTTTATATGAAATTTAATATATGAATATTTGCAATATTTAAATTCAGTTTTAATTAATTTATCTCTTAAATTTAAATATTCTTAATGTAACTTTTAAACTTAAGAGAAAGAAATTCGTGTCTTGAATAAAAAATTCTATATTTTTGCGTTTCTCAAGGTTAAAAGTGACCTTGATATTTTAACAAATAGACCTTTTTTCCGTTAGATCTGTCTTCGAATAAATTTGCATAGACGTCGTGGAAAGTAGTGTTCATTTCAAGCGGTAGCGGTTTGATAATCTTAAAGTATTTTAATTAACCCAATTTTTTATTTTAATATTACTAAAAAAATAATTTAATAATTTAATTTTTAAGAATAATTTTATATAATTATATTGAACAACATTCACCTTATTTAATTTATAAAAATCTTTTTTTTTTATTAAAATATTAATGCATTACAGTTTGATTTATTATTTTCACTCTTATTAAAATAATTAATAATTTTTTAAAAAAGACAAGAGTAAGAAAGAATAAATAAGACTTTATTCTATTAAGGAGATCCCACAGTTGATTGATTTTTTACATTGAGCTTCAATGGGGAAAGCGCATCGACTGTGGGACCTCCTTAAGTGTCATAATTAATATCAAAAATCAAATTATTTTATGTTTAGGAAGAGCTTTTCCCTTATGTAAGAAATAATTTGAAAAAATATTTGGACGAAAATTGGGATAAAGAAGAGTTTAAAGCAGATTTGGAAAAGCTGAAAGATCAGGTAATTACCTTTACTTAATTCATAGAAATTTTATATTTTAAGGTATATTAAGAAAAACTTAAAAACTTGTTAATTTATTAATTTATATTCATTCTTCCAGGATAACAATTGTCCATGTTCTATAAATTAGTTTTAATATTGAACTTATTTCAGGATTATAAAAATTGAATTTCACTCAATATGAATTTTTTTTTATGGTTCTTAAAAAAGTAATTTGATATCTTTCATATTTTGTTGTTAAAAATATTATATAAACATGTGAAGTTAAATTAAATTATTTTTAATGCAATTTAAAAGAATAACATTTAACATTATTCAACAAGGTGATTTTGAATCAATGGTACGTTGGAACAAAAACCTCTGCTCGATTTCTAACAATAAGTTTATACCTGAGGCATTTCATTTCAAACCATTCCACCGACAAAAAACCATCACAAGGAGAGCGATTTTCTAATAAATTTTATTATATAAAAATTTAATTATTTGTAACATACTATACACTGAATCGAAAGAAAATTTCATGAACTTTCTAGTACTATTTTTATTTTTTTTAAATTTCTCTCAATTTCATAGAGAAGTTCCTGTTTGAAAGTTTAAACTCTTAATATCTCAAAACACCCCCCCCCCCCCGTCGATTTTTATCAAAATTACACTGAAAGACCTTTGGGACTGTAGCGGAACAACGTATGTGACAGCATCTCCACTATGGTTTTAGTGCGCTGCGGTAAAATCTTGGGCGCGTGACAGTCCCAAATGTTGGTGAGAAGCTCACCGACGTAGTGGGAATGCCGCCTTTGGTTTGCAGCTGCCTTTGGGACTATCACGCGCCCAAGATTTTACCGCAGCAACCCAAAAGTATAGTCCTGTAGCGTTCCTCCAAAATGGTCAGTAGCGGCCTATCGAAAGTCTGCTGCTGACCCAAAGGTCTCTCAGTGTATATAAAAATGAAGCTTAACTTTTCTGGTTTCCATTACCGTATAATATATTATGGACATTTAATAGGATTAATAGAAAAAAAATTGTTTAAAAATTGTGTTTTTGAAAAATTTGACAAATGGTACGAAGCTGAATCCTAACTAACCTTCAACTTCGTACCATTTGTCAAATTTTTCAAAAACACATTTTTTAAACAATTTTTTTCTATTAATCCCATTAGATGTCCATAATATATTACACGGAAATGGAAACTGGAAAAGTTAAGCTTTATTTTCATATAATTTTGATAAAATTCGACGGGGGGGGGGGTGTTTTGAGATATTAAGAGTTTAAACTTTCAAACAGGAATTACTCTACGAGGGATGTCTTAAGAATTTATTCTCCTTTAATTTAAAACAAAGAACACTCAAATCGGTTAAAAATTATAGTCTGTAGACAATTTTGAACAGTAAATTGTAAAAGCACTGTGACACTGTGTGGACGCGCAATAAAAAAACGTACCGCCCGCTAGAAAAAATGTAACTACTTCTCTCCTAATTGTGGCTCACGAAATTTGGAAACGGGTATTGAATCTTTATAAAATTCTCTTTCCAATAGAATTTGAACGAACTTTTTAAAACGTTGAGAACATTGTTTATTTTGTGCTGGTACACTTCACGTATTTTGACTCATTTACATTCAGAACGTTCAGAACATTTTTAACATGGTATTTTTGTGCGTTTCGCGTTGCGTCTTGCGTTACCTTTGCCATGTAGATACAACATTAAGCTGCATCTACATAGAGAAAAAAAGTGAGAAACGCGCGACGCAGACGCGAAAAACTGCCATGTATTTTTCTCGCGTTTCGCGTCACGCGTTTCTCACTTTTTTTCTCTATGTAGATACAGCTTTACATGTTCGGACGCTGTGTTTTACGTTGAGCAATGAGAGAGAAAGAAAGACATACTTCTATCCTTATTACACTCATTGCTCAAAGCAAAATACAGCTTTCGAACACAAGCATTAAAACACCGCCTGACGCGCGCGTTGGTCAAGCTGATCAAGCCATGAATTTACTACTAAATAATTATTTTTAAGCAAATGTTAAATTAATCTACACGAATCACCGAATCATTAAAAGAACAACGAGTATATGTGGCATTCCACGTCAAGTGATCCGGGTCCAAAGAAATGATTGGGATCAGGTTAAAGGTTTGCACAAACAGTAGTCCTATTAGATACAATTAGAAATACCAAATATATTTGATTTATTTAAACTTATGTAACAACTGGAGAGGGTCAAAGTTTAAATTAATAAATTAAAACTACCCGGCAAAAAGCGGAGAATTGAAAAGAATTCAAAAGTTGTATTCTTCTTAATAAGCAAATTTAATTCGGAGTTCTATTCCACGGGAACCATCAAAATTTCAGAAATATCTATTATTCTGAATTGACTTCACAAAAATATGAAACGCGCATTCAAAAAAATGACCACTCAAGATCTCACTAGAAAAATATGGTTGTCATCTACATAGTACCGACTCTCGTCTGATTAAGGATTTTGTCGATATCTTTTTTTATCTAATTGTTATAAACAATAATAAAATCAAATGTAAAAAAAATTGAAAAAATTGCAAGAATTCTTTTTTTCGGCGCCAAAATTTTTTATCGACAAAATCCTTCCTCAAACGAGAGTCAATACTTTGTAGATGACAACCATATTTTGTTTCTTTGTTTTAGATCACCCAAGACGTGAGATTTCATGTACACCGTTTATGCACGTAAAAAAGGACGGGCTTGCGCTTGAAGGAGTGTCACGACAGCAATTTTGAATATTTTTACTTAAAAATTTTTTTACAAATACTTGAATATATAATAAAAATGACGGTTTAATTTAATTTAATGTACCAGTCATATTTTGTTAGAAAAAAAATCGGCCTGTTTTTTCCCTTGTCACAGTAGACTTCCCCCTTAAAACTTGACGTTAAGCATTGAACAGTTGAAAATTTATTTTAATAAGAGCATTTTATATTTTATCGTAAGCACTATTTGTTTTTAACCATATTTTCACTAGTTTTAATATTTCATTTTAATAATTTTGCACTGAAATTTCAATGAAATTCACACGAAAGTAAAGTGATGTAAAGTGATGCTATTATAGCAGGAATTGTACTGCCATTAAAAAACCGCTATTTCATCATGAGTACATTGCAGTTTTAGCATTGTTTTAGTCACGCCATGGCGTTTCTCACTGCAAATAACACTGCCAAATTTGCATGAGTAAACGGCGCCTCTTTGGCAGTTTTTTTCTCCCAGTGTATTATAAGACAATAACTAGAGCAGCTCCTACAGAGCTACTCGTCAAACATTCTATTCTTTTGAATTGACTACCCAAAATTGCTAACAGTCAATTCAAAAAATAGAACTCCACATTTTTTCAAAAACTTTCAATACGAATGAAAATTTTGCGTATTAAGAAAAATAGAAATAATAATTCGACAATAGAATCTCCTTTCTTCTCAACTTCTCAAAATTTACTTTTATGACCTAATGATGATGCTAGAAACCATCGAAACGTTGTCAACATAAATATAAACATATGTGACGCGATATGAAGAAAGACGGCTAGTCTTGCTCGGCTTCTTAGGTCCCTTTCTTCATATCGCGTCACATATATTATAATTCGGTATAAAGGCCTTGTAAAATTTACATCAATAATAACAACTACTAATTAACTTTTTATAAAAACTTTACAATTTTTTATACCCGGTTCCACCAACCCTTAGTTATCAGGCCTGTTAGTTATAGGTTCGATTGACTGACAGTCCGCTAAAGTTAAAGGCGCTGTTAAGCTGACTTTAACTGCGTATGCGATCCACCAACATGTTATAGCCGCATGGTTAACTAATCTTATACTATGTTCGCAAGAACATTACTTTCTCTATTGTGATTGGTAAATTCTAACAATGGTTCTCTTGAAAAATTGAAACAGTTAAAAATAAAATTAGTTACTGTATCAAACTTCCGTCGATTATTTTAAAAATTACAATAAATTTTAATAGAATTTAGGCCAAATATTTAATGAAAAGGGTTTCTGATTTTAAAAAATCAAAACCAAATCTTACTTGCGTTTGCGAAGGCAAAAAATATGCCCCACTTTATTGTTTTTTTTCAGTCATTTTATTTGAAAGATTAAAAACGTTTTTTGCACCTTAAAATACAGTATGAAAACTACAAAAAGAAAAAATTGTTTCGTTTTTCAACTGTTATTTACGATTCGTAGATGACGCCTCAAATGGCGGTCTCAAATTTGTAAGAGTTTGCGGTGCCCACGATAGAGCCGCTCCTGACAGTCTACAATAAAAAAAACAAAATTTATTTCTTAGTATATATTAATACCTAGTGGACGTATATGATGGAATTAAAAAAACGAAAATTACATCCTTTTAAATTCAATGTTTAAAAAATGATGATTTTGATTTTCTAAACAATGACTTTAAAAAGACGCCATTTTCGTTTTTAAAAATTTTTTTTAACTTCATCATATACGTCCACTAGGTATTAAAAACGATTATAAATATAACTTAAATTTTTTTTGGAGCTTTGATTGCAAAGCGTCTCATTATTTCTGAGAATATTAATAAAAGTAAATATTCTAAATTTAAATTAAATTTTTCTCGTAGGCAAATAAAGATGAAAAAGCTAAAATCGCAGGATTTCAACCAATTTCCGGTACATCACCCGAAGAGGAAAAAGAATCTCTTGTGAAGAATATCATTTGGCAAATGGATGAAGATCGCAAAACTGGAGCATTAAAGCAACTTCAGGGTCATATATGGCGACAAGCTTTTGAATCTGGTGATATAAAGGGACAGTGCGTAATACTTTATATTTTACTAGCTAACATTGTATTAACCCATTAAATACATGTTTATTAAATGTTTATTTATCTATCCCTAAAAATTTGTTTATTACAATCAGTTGATTTGATAGTTTTGAAAATATCAGCAAGCTTGCAGGAAACTGTAAGTTTCCTGCAAACTTACATGTTAATTGGATTTACTTAATTAAAAACCAACGTTTCACGAATTCATTAATTTACTTTTTGTATATTTTCCCATGCGATTCATGTAAATGTATTGGTTGTTTACAGTGTCTTTGATGATGTACCAAAAGCATTGGAATCCTGGACAAATGGTGGCAGAAAAATATACATTTATTCAAGCGGTAGTGTTGAAGCACAAAAATTGCTTTTCAGTCATTCAAGAGATAAGGACTTAACGAAGGTAATCTTTTCTCCTTTTCTTTTATTATAAGTTATTTACTATATGAGTACGAAAATAATAATTATTTTCGTATATTTTACGAACGTTATACATGGAAAGAAATTATTCTGAAAAAATACAAAACTTTAAGTTCAGTAATTCAGAATAACACGATTTTTTCAATAGAAATTCAAAATGAATTTTAATCTTTAAAGAAAAATCAAATGACAACCTGCTTAGTACATTTTAAAAACTCAGTAGAAGCTTCCGAACATATTCCCTTCCATTACTCACACGTTTCATCCATAATGGTCAACACAGATTCATGGAATCAAGTTTTTATTAAGAAATCTAAAGAGGAAAATAATGTTTGACATAAAATTTAATGGCGGTCGGATTAGAACCCACGACTCCTGGCAAAGAGAACGACTCCTCTGATCTGAACAGATAAATAACTTAATTTACCCGTGCAGAAATTTTGGTAAGGCAGAAATCAGACCCTGATAGAGGAAAATATGTCCCCGGTCAGGTAATCCAATCCGTGCCACACTTGGGACGAAACGCCTAACCTGATCAGGGCCAGATAGGATGATCTCTAGTAGGACCCTGGTGTGGCCTTGATCTGGCATTTTTTAATATTTATTTCTAAAAATACCAAATTATTTATGAGTTTTAATAACAAAAGAATGTTTTCTTTTAAATATTAGTTTAAATATTTATTAATTTTAAACATACCTACTATGAAAATTAAAACTAAAAAAATTAAACCTACACGGATGAGAGAAATCTGTTGCGAATAATGCATAGAGTAGAGGTTATGAATATAGCATAGACACTTACTAGCGAAAAGTATAAGAGGTCCGCCTGAATATCAGTCGACTCCGCCTAATATTCAGGCGGACTCGAGCAATAAATAGGGCTCTCTGTTATGTACATAACCTCAAAAAAATTTATTTTAATTTTGAATATTATTACAGAATTATTCGTATTAATTTTAATTTCACATCAATTGTAAACGAAATAATTTTTTTAAATAAACTTCATACTTAAATGTTACATACAATAACTAATAATTTTTAAGATTTCAGCAAATAATAGAAAAACAATTAACTAAAAAACACTATGGAAATATAACATTTTTATTTCATTATTTAAATGTTGAGAAACATATAATTAACATTCTCAGGAAGTTTTATATAAATGTTTATGTATGCAATAACAAGAAATATATCTTTCTTATTATCTAAAATAACAAGGCATGCTAGATATACACTACCGGTGGAAATTGTGCGACCGCTAACACCTCGAGCTATTAAAAAACACACCCGCATAGAAACAGTGATAACTCCGTCATAAATTAATCTAGATGCTTTTTTTAAATTGCATTTGAAAGCTTATTAAATTTCCAATGAAATCACACTATTTTTATCTGTATTGCTTAAATAGAAAGCGAGATATCATGCTATAAACACAAAAATATAATTTTGTTAATTTCTGACCCTGACTTTGACTCCTGGCAAAATTTAGAAAAGTTTATGAAAAAAATTGTTACTTTCACAGACTATTCCTTGTAATGTGAGCTTTAAATAGAGACCAAGAACAGCAAAAAATATTAACGAGTTCCCGAGATATTACAGAAAGAGTCGGACCGTACGAAGCAAAATTTTCAATCATCGTTTTTTCTATAAGGGGCCGTCTATAAATTACGTAAGACATTGAGGGGGAGGGGGGTCAGCAAGATCTTACGAACCAAAAAAAAAAATTAATTAATTTTTTTTTATCTTATCTTCGGTGCGTTTGTGAGAGGTAAAGCATGGCTTTGCTTCAAGGAGTAGTTTTCTCGTCCTTAGGACGGTAAAACTGCTGCCTAAAGTAAATGCATACTTTGCGTCTCAAAAACGCGCCGAGAAAGCGGGGATTGCATGCTCGTTTTGTATAAATGAATTTTACCATTACATACTTACTGGGATCCACTTTTTAAATAACATTATATAATAAAAACTTTACAATTTCTCCTGCAACTAGTCGCTTCGGTTGAGATAATACTGGTTTCTGATTCAAAAATAACTGGCCTATTTTATCAGTTAAATTGTTAACTTCTGAAGCCTTCCCGTTAATAACTTTAGTAGGTGTAACATAAGATGTATAGTATTGAGTTCCGCATTTGAACGCAACTTGCAAAATGTTACACTGATAGGTAAGACCACTTGTTTCCAAATCGAAGAAAACAAAAGCAGGACTTACGTTCTTCTGTAATTTTTCTAGAAAATTTAAATTCGAGTTCCGGTACATCTGAATTGCTTTTGAATTATCTGTACACTGAGAGACCTTTGGGTCAGCAGCAGACTTTCGATAGACTGCTACTGACCATTTTGGAGGAATGCTACAAGACTATATTTTTGGGTTGCTGCGGTACAATTTTGGGAGCGTGACAGTCCAAAAGTTGTTCAGCTGCAAACCAAAGGCGCATCCCCACTACTTTGGTGAGCTGCTTACCCACATTTTGGACTGTCAGGCTCCCGAAAGTGTACCGCAGCGCACCAAAACCACAGTGGAGCTGCTGTCACATACGTTGTTCCGCTACAGTCCCAAAGGTCTCTCAGTGTAGTTACTGCACTTTGAGCTGTGCATTGATTTTTCAGATCTAGAGAAAGTGTTATATTGCTTTTATACGTGTGCTGTTCTGTAGATTCTTTGTTTTTTTCTTGATCTTTTATTTTTAATTTTATGTTCACGTCTTCTTAATTTATTATTTGGATCTTTTGATTTTTCAATTTTTTTTCTCTAAAGTATGTTGACAGTAATTATTTCGGGTTTTTAAATACTGGCCAGGTTCGATGTCTAGTGATAGTAAAATCTTTTCTAAATAATGAAATGGGCAATTTTTTTGACTAACCGCACAATTTACTCGAGTATCCGCAGATTCAGATAAACTATGCAGATATTTTTAGGACACTTTCGAGTTATTGAATTATTTAAACTTTCGTTAGCTTGACTGCATGCTGCAGAGGCAAATCTTTCTGCATTTTCAGCAAGTTTATTGAATATGCGTTGCAAAGTTTCAAATAATTCAGGAGATTGGAAACCACCAGGAATAGCCGAGTGATCATAATTTTCCTTATCAACAGCATATTTGCACCAAATTCCACTGTTATCTTCGGTGCTAGTAACTTTATATAGCAAATTGACAACTCCTTTTTTCGTATGGTTTGTATCATCAACTTCGACAATCTCGTGATTTATTTCTTGTCGTATCGCATAAATGCTTGCACTATCATTGTCCCCAGCAAAAATACCAACTTCAACATTATACTTTTTTTAAGTACTACTGTGTACCACAAGTCTTGCAGCTTCTTCAGCTTCCATGGCTTTAGAAGTTCTATCAAAATTTTTTCTACAAGCATGTGCAGATATTGGGACATTCAGTTTGCAACTTCTGCAATCATTATTTTAAAAATTAAAAATGTCAACCACAATATCTCGTTGTTTTGACATGGCAAAGGGCACATTGCTCGCTTGAAGATACGAATTCTGCAAAAAACGTATTATTATCAATTCTGTAATAAAATGAAATTTTACGTCCATGTGTTTCGTTCTTTTGTGAAATTCTGGGTTTTTTAACATTTGAATCGCACTTTGGTTATCAATAAACAAGCAATTTGTCCTGCTGAGAATCTGCTTGTTATTGTTCGAGTTTTCATTGGACAAAACTAAGAACAATTGTATCGATAATATTGAAGTGGTCCCAAGGGTTGATTACGAATCTGAAGTCAGATTTTTAAAATTAAATATGAGGGATCCAATATGGTGGATATGGTGGATGCCATAAATAAAATTTGATCCTCAAGGGCAGCTGCTCACCTTTTGGGAGTGATTGCTCTTCTTAAGGTTCTGTACACCTACGGTGATTGATGGAACCCTATTGATGAGACTTTTGCGTCATTATCATTATTAGATTCCTGATTTTTTCTCTTTCGGGATACTTTTGATGAATTGTACATTTGACTGGTCACACGCATTATTTTTTGATGTATCAAAAGTATTCTCCTTGTTTACCGAACTTTTAGAAGTTAACTTTGCAGCTTTTTTCTTCTCCCTAGTTTTTTCTCGCAATTCATTGTGAGTTTTGTTGAATTCTTTGCAAACGAAGTGCATTCGCATGGTTAGTTAGAATGTTATTATACGTTTCGTTACAACAGCAGCGTGAAAGTTACATTCCACAAAAGAAATTGGAGACAAATCTTGTAATACTTTTGTAATTTCTAACAAAGTATTAATATTGATATCGTTAGTATTGACTGTTGATACCTCCTCAAAATCAATG
Source organism: Leptopilina syphax (assembly GCA_032872505.1). NCBI lineage: Eukaryota > Metazoa > Arthropoda > Insecta > Hymenoptera > Figitidae > Leptopilina > Leptopilina syphax. The sequence continues at coordinate 8,361,498 of CM065472.1, forward strand.
TATTTTTGCAGTCGTTGCACAGTTGAAATTTTCTTTTTTCAATGAATTTGGCAAATCGAATGCTTATTCGACTGACGTAACCCGAAATACACGCAACTGCGAACAGGATTCGCGATACTTCACCTAGTGAGTACCAGGACCTCGATCTATGATTGTATCAATCATCGCCTCCCAATGTTCTTTCCTTTCCTCTGTGCTTGAAATTTACTTGCAGTAGAATGTATGAAAGGAAAACAATGTTACTTCTAAGCACTCCTGATTCAAGCGTCCTATCATTAAATAGTCGAAGTTACATTTTGAAGTGAAAAATTCACAAATATCTAAGGTAACTGTTAAGGAAATAAGCATTCCATAGAAACAATTACTTGTTAGGAATTCATTGTTAGTTTCCTTAGCTTTTTCTTTCCATTCTTCAAAATATTTGATGAAGTTTGTAACAACCTGTTAAAAAGATAATTTGAATATGTTTTCATAATTAATTACATTAAAGAAATAATATAATAATATACTCACATTCCAAGACTAAAATAATAATACATATATGGGGTCGTCCATATACCACGCGGACAGTTTTTCAAAGATTTTTGACCCCCCCTCCCCCCTTGTGGACACAAAAATACATGGGATCGTGGACATTTTCAACCTTTTTTTAACCCCCCCCCCTCCCCCCAAAAGTGTCCACGTGGTATATGGACGGACCCCTATGTAAATTCGTTTTACGGTATAAGATTTACCTATTTAAGTTGAAGGTAGTGCTTAATGTTAAATGCGTCTCAATGTAATATTTCTTTTCAGTTCTTAAGTGGCTACTTCGACACAGAAGTAGGAATAAAAAATGAAGTTGACAGCTACAGAAATATACTAAACAAGATAAACGTTCCTGCTTCATCAGTATTGTTTCTCACCGATGTCGTTAAAGGTTTGATGATTTTTTAATACATTAAATTGACTTTAGCAGTACATACGCTATGTATTTATTTATTCGTTTTACACCTATCTTAAGCCTACAATGTTGATTATACAAGTGTTCGAAGAACCGACGCTTCACTCTGTTCTGTGTCCTCTGAATGAGTCAGCCTCCAGCTGCGCCGGAGACCTACGCGTTTTTCAAGCGTCGGTTCTTCGATCCGAGCCCTTCATTTTTATTCCATAAACTTAATACTAACTTTTTCGACTACAGATCGACTTGAAATTATAAGTACTCGCATTTGCCTGAACCACCCGTCTAATGGGTTTTCTCGTCATAGGAGAGGGAAAACCTCTCCTGAGTACAACCCAATTAAAAATTCCCACATGTGATTCTACATGGGATTTTTTATTATCTTTATTATATATATTTTTTTATTAATATAATAAATTTTAAAGTATTAAAATCTTAATTATTGGCTGAAATAATATTTATAAATATGTACATGCATTTAGTTTGAATTAAAAATTTTTATAATTCTATGTATGTTTTAGAGGCCAAAGCAGCTAAGGAAGCTGGAATGTCGACAACTATTGTGATTCGTGAAGGTAATGCTCCTCTTAATGAAGAAGACAAATCAACTTTCTCCACAATAAAATCATTTGATGAATTGTGTTTCCAATCTGTGAATAAGCGCCAGAAAGTTGATTCTGTTGAAGATATAAAAGATTCAGAAGTTGAAGAAGTTTCTAAAAGTGAACCAATCGAGACTGGAATTGACAGTAAAAGTCAAGCTCCTATTAAAAATGACGATGAAAATGTCGTAGAACCAATGGATGTATCCGAAGAAAGTTTAGCGAAAATTGAGGAAAAAGCTGAAGCAATTTTGCAAGAGGAAAATGAAATGAAAGATGTAGTTGAAGTTGAACAGTGCGAAAAGAAAAGTCCATCTTCTGAAATTTCTAAAGAAGAAACACCTAAACTCGTGACTGAAGATTCCAAGGAATCGAAAAATACCGAAAGCGAAAAACCTAAGGAAGAATGTACTAAAGTCGAAGAGAAGAAGGATGAAGAAACAATAGCGAAAGAATCAGACGAAATTTTAAAAGTGGAGAAAGTTAATGAAACTGAAAAACCAGTTGATGAAAGTGTAAAACAATCTGTTGCTGAAAAAAAATCAGAAATTGAACCAGCGAAAGCAGAAGAATCTCAAAATACAGATCCTACTCCTGAATCGAAAACTGACGAAAAAGAAGAAGAGAAAGTTGAAACGACACCCGAAATCAGTACAAAATCCAAAGAAACGATTGTCACTGAAGAAAAGGTAATAAACAAGAATGAAAATAAAGATCAATCTCCTAAAACGAAAGAAACAACTGAGGAATTAAAAAAAGAAGTTCCAGAGAAAACTATTGAAATAGAAAAAGAAAAAGCAACGGAATCCGAAACAAAAGACTCGAAGGTTGATGTCAAAGAAAACGGAGAAGCTAAAAAAACAGAAGAGAAAGAGCAACCATCAACAGAAGCGGAGATAAAGAAGGATCAACCAGAACTGCGAAGTGACAAGGCAGAAGAAGAGAAGAATGAAAAGAAAGAGGAGGACATGTTAGATAAATCAAAAGAAGAAGAAAAAGAAGAAAAAGTTACAGAAGTTGAAAAGGCGAAGGAGGATGAAAACAAATTTAATGGCACGAGTAATGGTAAAGAGAAACACAGTAATGGAGTAGAAGAGAATAATAAGTCAGATTCGAATACGTCGAAAGCAAGTTCTTCGCAGAACGGTGAGGCGGAGGTTGATGAATCTTCTGAAGCGATTAAAGTAAAAAAAGTTGTTGATCCAACAGTTGCAGATGGAGCAGGTGAGCCCGATGTTGTCACTTCTCCTGTAGCTGTCGCCGCAACGTCCTAATCACATTTTGTGCGATATAAGTCATACATACATGGCTCCTAATCCCTCGATTACTTATCTTACGTTTATAAAAGAAACAATTACACGAACACGACTCACTGCAGCTCAGTGGATTATCGGGAGAAAAATTAACATTAGACAAGTTCAATTAATTGAACATTGTCTTCTCATTCAGAGAAAAGTGTTGTAACAAATAGTTTAGTCATTGCCAAATTAATCATAGTGAGCGTTTTTTATTACAAGAAATTTAAAAAATCAAAGCTATCGTATGTAAAATTATGTTCGATGTTACTTTTATTACATAAAAACTGATGACGAAAGAGATTACGTTTCTAAAAAGCAAACAGAGTTTTTTTTTTTAAACTTTTTTCTGAAAATAAATTAACTCTAATTCTTTACACTTTTTTTAAGAAAGTAAAATTCAAAGAAAAAACTATTTGAACACCGTGCTACAAGTTTGAATATCTTTTTTTTTAATATTTCATGAGTTGACACACTTGTTCCTACAATAATATGATTTTTTAAAAGCATCTTTAGATAGTTGATTTAAATATTGTGGTGCTGTATTTTGCTCAACGACGCAATTTTTATGTACGCACACTTTCAATCTAAAACTTATTGGATCATTATATAAATAGAAATAGAACGGCCACAAAATTGCCTCGTTGGTTGCAAATAATGTTGTTAAATTCTTAATTTTTGCAGAAAATTCTGAAGAATTAAGAATTTAACGACAAACTTTGTATAAGAGTTTCTTTTCGACTTTCTTAACTTACTTTTTAATCTGATTACTCCACGCAACTATTCTTTATATCGTCGCTTGAAGAGGAAAACGTCAGTATGAAAATATTTTGAATATTTTCTACCATTCCAACTGCCATTTGAAGAAAATTACATTTCGAAATTATCAACTCTTTTATTTAAGGTTTATTTTACTATAAACTAGTAAAATTTAAATTTTAAGCCCATCGAAGTTGACATTATTTAAACGAATATTTCCTTCGGACTTGGATTAATAATCCAAGTTTGATTAAAATCAAACCCTAATTAAAATAAATCAAATGATAATCATTCTAACATTCTAAAATTAAGAAGACGAAGAAGAATATTAATGAAGAAAATATGTTAAGAATATTTATAAAATATTCAAAAGCAGCTCATTTACATTACTTATTAATTATTTTTTGTATTTTATTATTTATTTACTAAATAATTGAATTTGAAATATTAAATGAATAATTTAACATAAATTCCTAACGTCTTTTTGAAGATGAACGTCAACCTAAATTAAAAAAGATATTTTAATTTCGAAATGAAATGTTTAACAATGGTACAGTTTATAAAAATTCTTTGAAGCGACGTCGTTCTTAGTGCTTATTTGAAATGTCAGAGTTCCCCTCTGTGATATTTTGTGGCAGATCTGTTTTCCTTACGAGATTGACGCAAAACCTTGAACAGTGCGTGTTTTTGGTGCATATAACATGTATAATTATTTCATATGTATACATGATCATTGCATATTGATTCAACAATATTTTAAGGAACATTACTAATGACTACAGTTTATTATTATCTCATATTAAAAGCGTTAATATTTTGACGTGCACATTATTGTAGGTGTTCATGTACATGTAACAAATGTCGAAAGTTCTTTCAATGTTAACTTGTACATATACAGGTGCCAAAAACATGCATGTGTTCATGTGCGTCAATTTTTAGCCTGCTAGTATTAAGAATTAAATTTACCATCTCACATTCGGTATATGATCAATTCTTTTTATATTATTCCATGCTGAAGTTCATTTGCTTGATTATTTTATCTCCCCAATGTTTTGAAATCTGAAGGAATGCGCTGTGCGAAATCGGTAAGATAGGGAATTCGTAGATGGAGTATGATATACGAAATGTACTCTGTGCCAAATGACCTAAGAAATGTCATTTTTCATTGTATTTTTATGTCAATAAACTGAGAACAGTCGATCTTTGCTGTCGCTTCTTACAATTATTTAAACTATGTAAACTGTCAATTGGCATTCTATATTTAAATCCTTAAGGAATTGTTAAAGAAAACCTAAGCGAAAATATTAAATTTTTAAATGGGCTGCTTTTTTTGTAAAATAATGAACGATTATTTTTTTCTCGATTTTACATTAAATATGTATCTTCACTTAGGTTACATTTTAACTTTGATTTGATATGGAAAAGTGACCAGCAGCCTTTATAGTACTACGAAATCTAGTATTTTGTTCATATTGCAGAATGTCTTTTGTGCATAGTACTTAAGCTCAAAAATATAACTTTCCATTTTGCATAAATGTTTTTGACAGTAATTTAAAGTACAAACATAGTTGCATATTACTTAATTTAACATACAAATTTTCTTGACAAAATAACGTTGTTTGCTTGAGTGCGTGTGTTGAAATTTTTTTGGAACTAAACTAGAAGCTTAACTTTTGAAATTTTAGGTTACAAAACGTCAATTTATTTATTTATTTATTTAATTTTATAATTTGCCAAATTTTCTGTGATTTTTTCTATTAAAGTTTTAATTGATTCAAGCTTCTCGTTTATTTTTACAATTTGGTTAAATAACAAAAATTGAATTATATTTTAAAAAATATAATTAGAAAAAAGCTTTTTAATTATTATAGTTCTTAAAAATAAGTTTTATAGCTTTCACTGCAAAATATTCAAATTTAGTTTTCAAACTAATCTAGTTTGAAAATCTAGTTCCAAAATTGTTTCTTAATTCTAAAACTATAGGAGAAATTTATACAATTAATTTCTCGTATAATTCTTTCGAATGTTTTTACGTATATGCTTAGATTGTATTAATTTTTCTTCGACGACTGGAGTATTTAAAATTCTCAAAATGTGACTCTCTTTTTTATATTTCCAAACTCTTTTTCTTTGTTTTGCATACTTATTAAACGTTTCAAAATCATTATTTTGATTATTTATAATTTATTTTCATTTTATTTTTTGAACATTTGCTCGAAAGGTCGACTGATTATTGAAGAATTACAATTAATGATTAATAAATAAAGAGACTGCCTTGGCTGACTATATGATAATTTTAAGATTTTAAGGTGCAGGACGTCAGTAACAGAATCAACATAAAGTTCTCGATTGACTTTCACGTCATCATACAAATTTTATCATTCCATATCGTCTCATATTAATGTCTGCGTCAATAGTCGAGAGCAATATTAGATAATGTTTAAGATTACCTGCGCGTTAGAAAGAGACAAAGTTCTCAATTATACTGCGATTTTCAATTATATCATTCTTTGTCTACTTTGTGACTAAGTATCTACTATAATCTGATAAGTTTTCTAAGTTTCAAAAATATTTAAGAAGAAAATAAAAACACAATTTTTAAGTTAAGATCTTATCTTTTTTAATGATCCTTATTTAAATTCATTCCGAACATAATTTCAACTAAAAGTATTTTTTTTAAACACACGGAAAAAATTAATGGTTGTCACATCCATACCTTTGATTGCTTCAACCATATTATATTGAAAAATACGTCCCAACCATACAAAAATTCATAACTAAAAAGCCGTTTATAATAAATTAATGAAACTTACATTGATTACACACAATTGTTCACTCTTTTAAAAGAAAATATTTGCATGATAGTAAATTTAAAAATTCCATATTTTTAATAACAATTTTATAAAAAATTTTAATTTTTTGTGTTGTACCCCTCTAATTGCAATCAAATTCATAAAAAATGTACTCACTAGTCTCTTCTTGAAACCCGAAGAAAAAATCAGGCGAAAGGAATCCACGAGAAAAAGCAAAAGAAATCATAAATGTAATTTTTTATAAGTCAATTTTTTTACATTTCAGTATTCAATTTCTCATTTGCTATTTGTATAAAAATAATTATTAATTACAAATAATATTATTACAGGGTTGCCACGCAACCTAGAAACCTGGAAAACCTGGAAATGTCAGGGAATTTTTATAAACCTTGAAAAAACCTGGAAAAGTCAGGGAATTTTGATTGGAATCCTGGAAAATTATTGTTTTCTAAAGTTATTGTGCTTATTCTTGAAATTTAATTTTTCTTTAAATCTTTCTTAATTCAATTTTAAAAGAGTTGCCTTTACAATTTTTCTTCGCAATAATTCAATTATTTTTAAGTATAATTATTCTTAAAATTTTTATTAAAATTCATCAAAGAAATTCAATTATTTTCAAAAGTAATAAAATTCTTCGCAAAAATTCAATTATGGTCAAAAGTTTAAAAAATTTATCGTCAAAATTTCAATTATCTTTATAAATATATTAAAATTTTCTCCAAAATTCAATTATTTTCAAAAATATTAATGAAATTCTTTTTAACAAATTTAATTTTTTTTCAAAAATTCTCCTCCAGTCAATGATTTTCAATATCTACTATTTTAAAAAAAATTTCCAAAAGAAATGAATTATTTAAAAATTTTTTTTTTTATAAATTTCTTCGCAATAATTCTATTATTTTCAAAAATATTCAATTTATGTTTACAGAGATTCAATTATTTTTATAAATATATGTAATACAATTTTTTACAGGGATTCATCAATTATCATTTTCATAGATAATAAAACTCATTGCAGAATTTCAATTATATTTTTTATACAATTTCAATCGAATTCCTCAAAAAATGTAATTATACTTAAAATTTTATTAAAATTCGTCAAAAGAATTCAATTATTTAAAAATTTGTTAATAAAATTCTTTATGAGAATTGAATTTTGAGAAACATTTAATTATTCAATAAATTATTTATTTTTGTATTAAAAATAATTAGGTATTTAAAAAGAAATATTATTAAAAAATTCTACTCAAGAATTCAATTATTTTCAAAAGTAATAAAATTCTTAGCAGAAATTCAATTATGGTCAAAAGTTTAATAAAAGTTATTGTCGAAATTTCAATTATTTTTAAAAATATTAAAATTTTTCTCTAAAATTCAATTATTTTCAAAAATTTTAATAAAATTCTTGGCAATATTTCAATTATTTAAAAAAATTTAATTATAATTCTTGACAAAATTTCAATTAATTTCAAAAACTTTTCTCAATTCAATGAAATTGTGTAGATTTAATTTTTTTGTAAAAGTTGAATTAAATTTTTTTGAAGTTATTTAAAGTTTTTATTTTCTAATATATATTTGATTGAAGAATTTCCAAATACTTTAATAATCGATGAAAATTCGTAAAATTGAATTGTAAACAAAAGGATTTGAAAATGTTGAAAGAAATTTTTCAGAAATTATTAATAATAATTAATTTAAACTTTATAAAGAAGAATAAATTTTAGTTAAAAATTGTGGAAAACAATAAGTGAATTAAAATAATGAAAGTAATTTTGAATAAGTTACAGTAACAATATTCTTATAATAGGTATAAAATGATGATTTTATCAGTCCAAAATTTTTAATTATTATAAAACATGAAGACATCGTTTGCTCCGAGTCGAAGACTCGGAGTGATTGATATTTACATGTTTTATAACAATTTTTTATAAGTTGTTTAATTTCAAAAAGGTTAGAATTAAAAATTTTGTAAAATATAAATGTAGTTTTAAAAACCTGGAAAACCTGAAAAAGTCAGGGAATTTTAAATGAGCAAAAGCGTGGCAACCCTGTAATTATTATTTCTATACTAAATATACTTTTTAATGCAAAAAAATCTTTAAAAGTAAGAAACATTTTTTTGCTTCATAAGTGCAAAGTTTTACACTATGTTTTTCTAAACATTGTGTTGTCACTACCGTGGCAGCACTAATCAACTATTTCTAGAATATCTTTGTAAATTTTAACTTTGTAGTAGAATCACTTTTACTACTGATTCTACTAAGAACTACAAGTGGAATACATTTATTACCAATTTATTATTCGAAAGTTAAAAAAAAAAATCGAAAATCTTAGTATTACTGATACTTATTTAAATAAATCAAAATGGGTGTAGTTTTGGGGTTGAAAGTTAGACCTGAAATATTAGTAAGGGTATGTTTAATTGTCCCAATAATCTTTAAACAATGTTTGAATAAAATTTTCCCCTTTTTCTAGATTTTTTGCAAGACAATTGGTTATCTTCTGTTTAAGGGTTGTTTTTACCCCTAAAAACCACAAATGACTTGATCTCGAGAAACGGTCAGACAGAGGTATCTTTTTTTTGGCTCTAGTTTTCAAAAATCCTTGGTTCATTCATGTGTGAAAAAAAAGTTTAATTTTGTCGGACGGTGGAATATGTCATTTGTTAAAAACGTGAACAATTTCTAACAAACTTTCTTTACTTGTTTAAGTAAAATAATTAAAAACTTCTTAATATAAAAATTATAAATTAACAAATTTATGAAATGAATACATTTTAATATTTTCGTACTCTATATTTATAAAAATAATTTGTGTCCCTCCTGAGTTTTCTTTACAGGTTGTCGCTATCCAAGGTCTTATCGAGTTCACTCGAGTTTCCTTGAGAGAAAAATCCTTTACAGTATTGTTATTACAATAAAATAAATTTAATAGTTAAAGTACTCGATTACCTTACTCATTTTTTCTAATTTTAAAAATATTTCAATTTTCGTAAACAATATTTTTAGTTTTAATCGTCAAAAATATTTTTACATAGATTACATATTATTTAATTAATTGAAAGGTTATTTGTTATAAATAATTCAATCTGTAGAAAAGTTGACGCATCACTAATATAGAAATTTTTAATTAATTTATTAATTTATTATTATCATAAATATTATAAATTATTTAATTAATATTAATACAAAAATTAAAATATGAAATCAAAATTTTATTTAATCCAAATAAAATATTCTTGCTGCAATGTCGTCAAGAATCCAATTTATGCCCTCAACTAAATTTTCAGCAGTAACGGCGGAACATTTAAAAATTTGACAATGATGAGACTTTATATTCGGCAATTCTAATACTTCCGCAATTTCCGATGCTGAAAGTGCACCAGTCAAATCTTGTTTATTAGCGAATACTAATAAACTAGCACCCTCTAATCTTTCTTCTTGTAACAATTTGTGCAATTCGATTTTACAGTCCTCAAGTCTTCTTCTATCTGCACTGTCCACGACCCAAATAAGACCGTCCGTGCATTCAAAATAATTTCTCCAATAAGATCGTAATGATTTTTGTCCACCAACGTCCCAAATATTTAATTTATAACCACGATGTTCCAAAGTCTTAATGTTGAATCCTAGTGTTGGCGAAATTGTATCGATTGGTTCTCCATTAATCCTTTTTAAAACTGTTGTCTTCCCTGCATTGTCTAAGCCCCTGAAAGTTTTAATAAAACGTAAAATTTTTACAATGAATAATTTTTCTGTAATAAAAACTATTCTAGAAAACATATAAAACATAATATGGTGTAGATTTTTCAAGAGAATTTAATAAAAAAAAATATGTTTGAATTTTAAAAATTATTTTTCTGTTAATAAAATTGTTCCAAATTTTTTGAATTTTGTTGGTCCAACTTTGACGATCTGGATTTTCTAAGAAAAAAATTACACGTTAATGCCTATAAGTAATTCTTATAGTGTAGTAAATGACCTTTAAAATAAGCCTAAGATCATTGAAAAGCGTACATTATTTTAGAAGTTATTCAAATTTTTGTAAAACATTGAAAATGACGATTTTTTAAAAATATCTTTAAGTCAAATATTGTCCAAACGACTTCTGAAATATCTTGTTCTTTTCAAAATGTTACCATCTTTCAAAATATAAACAGAAAAAAATTTTAGGTTCAATAAATTTTATGTTTTCAAACGTTTTTCATTCGCCTGAAAATGAGTGGTCTCTCAATTTTGACCGGTAGTGTACGGGCCAATTATTGACAAAAAGATAACCAGTCCGAGTCAAATAAGAGAACATTTTACATAAAACTATAAATTAAATTTTTCATAACTATAAAACATGAAGATATCGGAGTGATCGATTTCTTCATGTTTTATAATAATTAAAGATGACCAAGTGATAAAATCATTATCAATTCAATTATTATCTTCAACAATTTTTAACTAAAATTCTTCTTTAAATCGATTATTTTTAATAATTTTCGAAAAAGTTCTTTGACAATTTTCAAATCAATTTGTTTACAATATTCAATTTTACGAAATTTCAATATTATTCGTAAATTCCTCAATTAAATATATATTAGAAAATAAAAACTTCAAATCATATAAAAAACATTCAATTAAACTTTTTCAAAAAAATTAATTACAAAATTCAATTATTTTTAAGAATCTACGCTTTAATGCTTTTAATATTCAATTTTAATCTAAAATTTTAACTGAAATACATTTTTAAATCAATTTTTATTAGAAAATTCTACTAGAATTCAATTATTTAAATAAAAATATATAAAAAATTTATTGAATTCTTTTGACGAATTTTAATAAAATTTTTAACATATAATGTTTTCAGGACCTTAATTTTTGACAAATAAAATTGTTTTTATTGTGGCCTTGGGTCCACTTTTTTTAAACAAAAAGTTTCGCGTTTAAAAACTTTTCAAAAAAGTCTTTTGGAAATATTTTTAAATGTTTTTCTAAATTTAGTAGAGCTTTTTGAGACGTAAATTTTTTCCATTTATTGGAAAAGTTATTAACACTTTAACAATTGTAAATATTGAAAAAATTTGTTATTTGTGCTTTTTTGGTGTCAAATTAACATTTAAATTTGAATATTTTCTATTATAATTGTACAGATTCTTCAAAAATGCATTAAATAACTTATTTTTGAACTTTATACTTTTTTGGTAATAAATTGAAATAATAAATGGCGAAAATGCAATTTATAATATTCATAACATGAAAAGTTAATATATTATTACTAAAAAAATAATGTAATTAATAAATAATGTCTTGATTTTTTTTCCTAAGCTGACAAATACTTTTATTTAAGCAAATTGAAAAATAGATAATTTCACTTTTAGGTAGTAATTTTATAATATAGTACTGATTTACTTACAACATAAGAATCCTCATTTCTTTCTCTTTTTGTTTTAATTTCTTTAATACTGTTAAAAGGCCCATTTTGACTCTTCTTCCTTTTCTGCTATAAGAATATTTTTTTTTCTTTTAACCCTTTCGAAAAATCATAGTATCCTTTCTTTTCAATTATAATTTAAAATTTGTTTATAATATCCTCCTGGAGTACACTTTTTTAATTATTATTTTTCTTTTCTGAATGATTGCTGAATAATAAAACCATCAAATTGAAAATAGTTTTAAAAAAACTTCCAATCAGTATAATATGACGTCTGAAAATGGTAAAATAAGGGTGCATTCAAACCAGCTTCAAGTCATTGGTGCGCAGCGCACATCTAGATGTAAAGGTGTTTCTACAATAGCTTGTAAATGGGGCATTCCACGCCAAATCAGAAATTATTTTGCTTTTGCATTTCAAATTTTTTTAAACATTGTTTTTCTTTTAAGGTACTCGCACACCTCGGCTGTCTGTCTGCCTGCGCAGGCAGAAGATCGTTCACACCTCACTTTTCCCGTTAAAAAATGAGGGAAGATTTGAATTTTAATAGATATTCAAATCTTCCCTCATTTTTCAACGGGAAAAGTGAGGTGTGAACGATCTTCTGCCTGCGCAGGCAGACAGACAGCCGAGGTGTGCGAGTACCTTTAGTACTCTTTGAAATGAGCTACCATGATTTTTTTTAAATTTTTTCATAAAGCGGTTCAAAAGATACAGATTTTTGAAAAATGAAATTTTTTTCGTACCTAAATTTTTTTTAAATGCTCATAACTCGATCAAAAAGTGATCAAATTGAACGTTTTTATTATGAAAAGTTTTGTTTTCACGCGTAGTTTACAATAAAAATATTTTTAAAAAACTTTAAAATAATTTACGATAATATTTTAAAATTTTTTAAATAAAATTTCATTTTTAACTATGTATGTATCGATCAATTTTTTTTCAAAATTTTTTGTAAGAAACTAGCACAAAATTAACAATTTTTAAGCCTTGTCCGATCGTGGGCAAACGATGGGATCTATTTATTTAAAATTCTTTAATTTTTATATACACAGTGAAAAAGGTAGGCCTAACTTGTCATTTGACTAAATCACAATTTTACACAGAAAGAAGGTTAAGTTTGGAGAGACTCAGTCTGAAAACACATTTGCTGTGAAAAATTTGTGTGATTTTGTCAAATGACAAGTTAGTATTTTTGCCACCACTGCGTATATAAAAATTTCAAAATAAATAGATCCCATCGTTTGCCCACCAAGGCTTAAAAATTGTTAATTTAGTGCTAGTTTCTTACAAAAAATTTCGAAAAAAATTGATCGATACATACATTGTTAAAAATGAAATTTTATTTTAAAAATTTTAAAATCTTATCGTAAATTATTTAAAAAATTTTTAAAATTATTTTTATTGAAAACTACGCGTGAAAACAAAACTTTTCATAATAAAAACGTTCAATTTGATCACTTTTTGATCGAGTTATGAGCATTTAAAAAAAAATTTACGTAAAAAACGTCATTTTTCAAAAATCTGTATCTCCTGAACCGCTTTATGAAAAAATTTGTAAAAATTTAAGGTAGCTCATTTCAAAGAGTGCTAAAAGAAAAAAAAATGTTAAAAAAGAATTTGAGATGCAAAACCAAAATGATGTCCGACTTGGGGTGGAATGCCCCAAATACATTTGTTTTGTCTGAAGTCCAACGCACAATATTCGCAAACGATACGCATGAGATAGAAAAGGACACAAATATATCTCTGTCCTTTTCTAACTCATGCTTTGCGTTCGCGAAATGGCAGCGTTTTTCGTTGCGTTTTGTAACTAGGACATGAGTGTGAGAGAGATGGAGATATATGTTCGCTATATTTGCTCTCATGGCCAAGTTACAAAACGTAACATAATCCGTCATGGAATTTCATAAGCGCAAGAGAGAAAGTGCTATATGACTATCTCTCTTGCACTCATGAAATTCTGCTTTAGATTTACGCACTTCAAGCACCTTTAGATTTACCATGGAGACTATCTTTAAAAAAACAACTATAGTATCTGCACTTTGGTATTCGGTTATTTTAGGTTAAATCTTTTTCTGACATTTCTGCATTTGAATTGTCAATTCGTTTCAAAATAATGGAGGAATTAACACTAGATGAACGAAATGCAAGTATTCGACGTAGAATGTTAAATTTGGAAAAAGTTCATATAATGCCAATGCCTCCAGATTCTCTCTACATTAGACCACTGAGAATGAATTATACTCAGGACAGTCGTGAAAAGTATTGGGACTTAATGAAGGTTCACGATAGCGTTTGTATTATTATTTTTAACATTACTCAAAAGAAGCTTGTTTTCGTTAAACAATTTCGTCCTCCGTGCTATTTTGCCTCTATTCCTGAGAAGTTTGGGGATATTGACGTCAAAAAATATCCAGCAGATCTTGGTGTTGCTATGGAACTATGTGCAGGAATGGTTGATAAAAATAAAACAATTGTAGAAATTGCAAGAGAAGAAGTTATAGAGGAATGTGGATATGATGCTCCAATTTCACTATTCGAGAAAGTTAATTGTTACAGGTGTGTTTTATTCTCAAAAACATCACACAATAATAAAATCAGGGTGGCCACCTGTCAGTAAAGTCAGGGAAATTCTGTGTAAACTTTCATATTTTTCTGTGAAAAGAATTTTGGCAGGGAAAATAATTTTAATAACAGTAAATTATCAGGGAAATTGTTAAACTAAAACTTGTGACCACCCTGAAAATTTTAAATATTTGTACTTCAAGCTTTCCACTTGTCACGTTTTTAATTTTCAAGAAATCCATTCTTTAAGCAGTCTAGACCAAAATCATTCAGAAGTATTAAGTATTTTCTTCAAATTCTACAAAAAAGCTTCTCTTGCTCGAAATTTTTCGAAGAATATAACTTGCAAATTCGTCGTTTCTATTCATTTGTTTTATCAATTAACCACAGTTTTGAAAAATATAGAACCTCTTGATTGTAGGAAATTTAAGATATTTAAAAAAAATTTATCTCTTTTCTTATAATTTTTTTTCATATTCTTTGAAAAATTTAGAGAGAAAGAGAAATTATTTTTATAGAAGAGGCATTTCACGTCAGAAATATCACGATTTGCAAAGGGTATGCCGATTTTCGCAAAACTTCGTGGTATTATAGAGACTTCTTTCCCCCAAATTTTTTCAAAAAAAATTCAAAATTGTTGAAGATACGCCATTTTGAATTTTAATATTAATTTTATAAAATTTTGAATATCTCGGAATATTATTTATGGATTTTTATGAAATTTACACATTTTTCAGGTAAAAGTATGTACTTTAAAATGCAAATAAAGTTAATAAAAAAAAATTAATTTTTAAATAAAAAAATAAAAATAATTTTTTTTAAACAATTTTTTGTTTATTTACTCCTCTCTGAGAAAAATGTTATTAACATATTTGGATTCCTTATGAATTCACCTTTAATTTCATAAAAAAAATTGATTTTATAAAATTAATATTAAAATTCAAAATGGCGTATCTTCAACAATTTTGAATTTTTTTTTTAAAAATTTGGGGGAAAAAAGTCTCTTATATAGAACTATAATACCACGAAGTTTTGCGAAAATCGGCATACCCTTTGCAAATCGTGATATTTCTGACGTGAAATGCCTCAGAATTTAAAGAAAATACTGAATATTTGTAAATGATTTTGGTCTAGAATTGAAAAGTGGAATTTATACTTCATATTGTAAAACTGTCAAATCGTAATAAAAAATTTCTTCAATTGGCGTTCACTTGAACTCAAGATTTCGAAATCGCAATTTTCACAAAAAATCTCTAACTTTAAAGAACTATATTTTTATATTTACATTATTAAATTGGTTATATCATAGCTTATTTGACACTCAATTTATTGCACTTTAAAATGATTCTACTTGATAGCTTTTACATAAACTAGGATATAAAATTTTCTGTTTCTAAAGTCTAAAAAAATCATTCATGAATAATAATTTTCTAATATACTTAATTATAATTTTTAAAAAATATAGAAACGGAAAAATCGAACAAAGTTATTTTTCTGCACACGGTAATCAGGGCAAGTATTCAATTAATAAAATAAAATTCTTTCGTTCCTTATTTTAAGAAAGTAGATTGGTTATCGTACAAATATAAAATTAAAAATTTGACTTAGCTCATATACAATTTTTATTTGATCCAAATATTTAATTGTAGAATTCTTAAAAATTCTTTAAATACTTTAAAATTGAAGATTCCGACGAAAACTTAACTGTTCCATTCTATTTCATCTAAAGATTGCTCTTCTATAGAAAAAAATAGGAATTATTTTCAAAATGAAAGAGACCCTAAATCCTTCACTCAGTCTGATTCTAACGACATTATGACACAATAAAGACAATTTAAACGCAAAGATTAACAAAGAAAAAATGTACGCAAACGAATACCAAATCCTGAGTCTTAGCAAAAAAAAATGCTTTTTATATGTTTTGGAAGGCAGAAAGTGATTCAAAACAATAGGAAATTTTAAATAACTGGCTAGAAGTAAAAAAAATTGACGATAGTGATTCAACAGACTACGGAAAAGTTGACGCCCTAATACAATGAGGAATTATAAGCTCCCAAAAAATAATTTCACTGAATTTTTTACCGTATGCTGAAAAATGTTCCTGGATACGCTGAGTACGTTAAACTTTTTAATATAAACTAACTTCCATTTTTTCATAGTTTTAATTAATTTTTCAATTCTTATTAATAAACTTTTTCATTTTTAAAAATAACTTTTTTCAGACATTTCAGAACAATGGGTAAGAACGGCTCTGAAGGAAAAAAGTATATCGAATGCTACTTACTAGCCTCATAGAATCAGATCAAAGGGCATATTTCTCTGCAGAATAGGATATGAAAGAATAGGAATCCAAGATCAGCAGAATATTCACCTAAATAAAAAATTGACTAGAAAACTTATGAGTGCGGTTAAAAACATCCAAAAAAGATCAAACTGTGTGCACTATCAATTTTAATATGCAAAAAATTTTAACAATACCTCGAGCAGAAATTTCACCACTTTATTACATCAAAGTTTTGTACGGAATTTTTCACTATTCGACTTAGGGAGTCATGAAGGTGTCTGTTGCATTTGGGATGAGACCATAGGAAAACGACGATCGAATAAAATCGCATCTATTTGATGGCTTATTTAATAGCAAAACTTAATGCATCGCCAAATCATCGTTTATTTCACATGTTTAGCGATAATTGTAGTGGCCAAAATAGAAATAAATGTGTTTTTAGTATGCTTATTAAGGTACTACTCCAATACAATGTAAAAATTTGTCAAAGGTATGAAAATAATAGATTCTTCAAGGAGTAACACGTACCACTCTAGAGGCAGAAAAAGAAACATTTTTTTATTTGTTTTGGAAAAATGTAAAAAGGAATATGATTTCTTTTCGGAGGGTTTGTTAAATTCATATAAAAGTGTGAAAAATAAGTTTTATTTAAAATTTTATAACAAAATGGTGGCGATAAATTTCATAGTAAAAATAGACTATTTTTTTAAGTCCGGAAAGGTTTTTTGAAAAGTTTAAGTCCTGGAACAAAATATAAAGAAATTTCATGATTTACACTAGGGTCGAAAAGTTTGAGTACATTTGTACTGATTACTTTTAAATGCTCGTTTCACTTAATATTCAAATATTTCTGTAAAAATAGATGTAAGAGTTATCAAACTAAGATTATTTTAAAGTTCAATAACTTTAGAGTCAAATAGGCTAATATGACCAATTTAATAATGTAAATATAAAAATATAATTCTTTAAAGTTAGAGATTTTTTGTGTAAGTTGAGATTTCGAAATCTAGAGATAAAGCGAACGTCGATTGAAAATTTTTTTTTAAAGATTTGACAGTTGTACAATATATCTTTTTAAATTTATGCAGTTAGCTAATAAAACCTTGAAATATATTTCTTCTATAATAAAAATAAATGAAATCGTTAAATTATTTAAACAATTTTAATTAACAAATACCTCATATTGTTAATTTTTACAAGAATGTAATCCGTTCTTACATAAAATCATTTTATATTACTAAGTTACATTTAAAAGTAGTAGAAAAAATGTAACAACTAAAAAATCGATTACTGTAGACAATCTTAACTAACAAATGCTAAAGGTAAAATTACTCGGGTAATCGATTTGAACTTTTAAATTACAAAAACAAAATGTTTTATACAAAAAAATTTAATTAAAAATTAAAGTAGCAAGTTTCGAATTTGCTCAAGAGCTCGAAAAGTATTAATGTATTTGAAAAATTCGAGTACTGGGTCAGAATTTCCCAAACGGATCCTAATACTAACAAATTTTATTTTTGAACAAAAATATTTTTTACTTTCAATATAGTTTAGAAGAAAATAATTTAGTCTCACAACTAAAAAAAACACTCCCCTACTAAACTATTCTAAAAAAATAATTCAAACAATAAATAATGATTATTTATTGTTTTCATAATTTTTTAATTACTTTCAATTTACTACAGGTCGGGAGTAGGTTCCGCATCTTCTATGCAGACATTATTCTACGTTGAAGTTACTGATGATATGCGAACCCATTCAGGTAAGAATACAATTAGAAAACAAATGTATAAAAAACAATAAATCATTTTTCTTCAAGGAGGTGGTGGTGCTGACTCAGAGGGTGAATTAATCGAAGTTATCGAAATGAATATTCAGGAAGTAAATGATTACCTGCATTCTGGAAATGTTCAAAGTCCTCCAAGTTTACTTTATGGTGTTACTTGGTTTTTAGCTAGTAAACAAAACCGTTACCAATAAAATTATAATTGAAAAATTAAGGTAATTTCAAATTTTTATAAGAGAAGATTGTTTTATTTTTTAATTTAAATTTATATACATTAAAACTTTTTGTACAAACGTTTATAATTGGTAGTCAGCAAACAGTCGACATTTAATGTTCAACATCGTCTTTTGTAAACTGTGTACTGACCCAGGCAAGACCCCATTTTAAATTTGTCAGAACATATTTTAAGGCCTTAGTCCACTGCTCTTCGGAATTAAATTGAATCCTAAAATGCAAAAAAACAAATTATTATTTTCTCTTATTTAAATTGAAAAAATGTAATCAAATGATTTAACGAATAAAGATTGTTTAAAATAATAATAGTCTTTATTGATGTGTGTGTGTCTGTTCGCAGAATTTCACTTAAATTCATAGATTTTTTTTCAAAATCTATACTGTTTTTCATAATACTTATTGTTATTATTAAAACAAATTACTTCAATAATCCCATTTTAGAAAAAAATATAAAATTCAATTACTTGATAGAATAAGAATTGCCGGTGGCTGAATCTTCGATCTTTCCTTTATCCATTCTATATGGAAGCGAGAATCCACTGTCGCCCTTTTCTACTTTTTCCTTAAATTGTTGCAAACAATCCAAGAAAGCAACCATTGCTGAGTCGAATTTAGTGTCCCATAGGAACTTAAAGCCTCCACTACAGTGCAATGGAAGTTCCATATTTTGATTCAAGATTTTTATATAACTGTGATTTCCACGAGGCACAAGTTGAAACCGTTGAAAAGTCAAGTTTATCTTTCGTGCTAGTGCTGTTAATAACAGAGTTGCCTGTCCCCAAGCTGCATTAATTTCGCTCCAATCAACAGGTGCACTTGGTAATCTTCCTAATCTAAAAGAATTTATTGTGCCAAAGTGACCAGAATGCCAGATGTGAAAAGTTGCATTAAAAACATTTGTTTTTTTTAATCTTTCCAATTGTGCAGATGCGTAGGCCAGTTGACATTCCAAACTGTACACAAAAATTATAGGAAATTAGACAAATAGGAAATAGGACAAAACTTTTGAAATGTATCATATACTTTTTTTGTAAACATAACAATATCAAGGAAATAATTTTAAAAAAGTCCTAGAATTATTCTAGTACTAGTATGGCAACAGTGTTTTTTAAATTTTAACCAAAAGTCTGACAGACAGAATTCTTTTTATTAAGAGTACAAAGTTTTTAATATCCAAAAAATTACTGGAGGACAATGTTTCCAGACAAAAATCCAACTAGTTATAGATTTGTTACATAAAAATAAAAACAAAAATAGTTTTTAAATACTTTGACCCAATAGTTATTCGATTTTAAAAACACCAATATTACTTACGAGGTGAAAACTTCTACCCCCTAATTTCTACAATGTTTATTTAAATGAGTTAACATTTTAGGGATTTAATAATTTTATATAGAATAACAATTTACTTTGTTAAAGACTTGGAAATGTTACCTTCTACATTCGTCTTCTGCCAACATAAGATCTCGTCTGTGTTTTGAATATTCTCTCCAATATCGTTCTTCTTCACTTTGTAATCTCTCTCGTTCAATTTCCTGTTGTCGAATGGCACTTTTTGTATATGTTTCTTCGTTTCTCAAAGCTTCCAATTCACTTATTATTCTGTTTTCTTCTGCTGTGGCATCATGTAATTCTTTTGACAAATTTTCCATTTTAACATCTTCATTTCTTTCATTTTCTTGTTCAACATCCAATTTTTTTAAATATTCATTATAGTCAGCCCATTCGCTTTCAGTTAATCTTAGCTGCTGGTCCATTAACATCAAAAGTGTATCCGTGCATTCGTCACATAAGGGATGATCAGAAGAACTGCTACTGCTTAATATATCAAATAACGTTGCTCTTATCTGAAATAATGAATTTAATGTTTATCAAATTTTAATAAGCTGTAAAAATTGAAAAATTGTATCTTATATCTTAAAATAAGATTTTTTCCAAAGTGAGTTACATGTAAATCGTCAAAACTTTTTTCCCGAAAAAATGCTGAAAATGTATAAAGCATTTATTGTTATGTAGATACTTTTAACATCTTAAATTAAGATATATCAACTAGCTTAAAAGTATCTACGATGCATTCAGCTGCGAAAGGAAGAGGCAGCGTGCATTGATGTAATTGCTGAGGAGGTCAGCAAGATGCTTAAGACCTGCGAGATCCAGAAGAATGTTGGCGTGACAATTAATGAGGGACTAAAAAGAAAAGCACGACGAAGCGAAGAGGACGGATGAACGTCTCTATCAAGGATTAGTCTGGTCAGAGGAGGTTCGACAGGATCGTAGACGCAGAAGAGGTAGATTCAATGCAATTGCATTAAAAATGTTGTTATGGCTTCACAGAAAAAAAGATTAAGCAGTCCTGAATCGTCGAAGGACCTTAAGAAGAAGAAAGAGGAAGTGAAAGCTCCTAAACTGTCTGCACGTAAGGTTGACAGGGATTCCAAGGTAAACCAAGGCAGGGAATTACCTAGGTTACCGCCACGATCAGCTATGGTTGTCAAGGTGGCTAAGGGTGTTAGTTATGCTGATGTCTTAGGAAAGCTCAAAAGAGAGGCAAAACCTGATGCCAGACATACAAGAGTGGTGGGAGCAATGCCCACAAAGAAAAGTGACTTTCTTTTAAACTAAAAGGCTCACAAGGAAAGGAGAATTCTTCGCCGAGGAGGTGTCAAGGATTGTGGGAGAGCTTGGTAAGGTGCAGATGGCGGATCGAAAGGTCACACTGGAAACCCGTGACCTGGACTGCCTTACCGACAACGGAAGTCCAGGAAGCCTTAGTGCAAATTTTGGGTGTACCATCAGCCTGTAGGAAGGTGACGGCCCTTGTGCCCAACAAGTGTGGCTTAAAACTTGATGTTGTGGTTACAAGCTCAGAGCCTAATACCATTGATGCCTTTAATGTGCTGGGAGAAGCGGGTCCACTGCCGAACATCATTGATTTCTTTGATGTGATGGGAGAAGTGGGCCTGCTGCCAAACACGACTGGCATCATGGATATGTTCGGTAGACCTTGCCGTGGTGGCAGGGCTTTTCACTAAAGGACAACCAAACAGAAAGAAATGAACATGATGAGCGACCGTCAAAAATACTTCAGTTAAATCACTTATCGGTTCCAATTGTCAAGCGCCTAGCGTGGGGGCAGTGGCCGGTGGCCCGTGGATGCAGGAGGGCAACGCCGCACAGAAGGTTCCACAGATCATCGTGAAGAGTAAAACTTCAATGTGTAGTTAAAGACACATTTCACTCCAAAAATCTAGTTGTATACCCTGATGTTTTAATGCTGTCGTTCCTGTTTTGACGGCGTTTTAACGCGAAAAAGTTTTTTTGTTTTAACGTGAAAAATCGTTACATATCTATCAAAATATTGTTAGTTCATGACGTATGAACGAACTTATATGTCACTACCTAATCAAATTTTGATAGACATGTCACGACACTTTAAAACACCGTCAAAACCGGAAGGACAGCATTAACCACTTGAGCGTCAGGGCGTCAGAATTAGCGTCGGTCGTAGAAGTGACAGAAGAGGCAAAAAGGCGTCAAGACTTGACTATGATTTTCTAATTCTGTAAGGAGATTTATAATATCAAAATAAAGTATTCTTGTTTTTTAAGATAAAAGAACAGACCTATGACCTACCGCTCAAGTGGTTAAAGCATCAGGGTGTATAAACCAGGAATTTCTCTCAGGCTGAATAATCTTGATTGGTATATGGGAGCGTTCACAAATTATGTCACGTTTTTGGGGGTAGAGGGGGTCTCTACTAAATGTGACACAATGTATTTTTCACATGTGAAATTGCATGAAATTGCGTGACGGGCGGAGGGGAAGGGTCGAAAATCTCAAAAAATTGCGTGACATCATTTGTGAACGCTCCCTATGTGAAATTATGTTTCTTACTTTTAAATTATGACTTAAGCTTTCCATTTCACCTGAATCACCAACGACCATAAACCCATTTGAACCATTCGCAGACTCTGTTAGTCTAAACGGATGTACCAAGTGTTCTAAGCTCCCACTAGCTGGTTCCATTTCCTCTGCAGCTTGGGGTTGAATTGGCACTAGAAAATGTTAAGGAAATATTTTACTGATTGTTATCTACCTTTTTTCTGTAACTCATTTGTGAAACACTTTTTGGGGAGATTTTTCCTGCACGAAAAAACTTTAGTTTGAAAAATTTTACATTATAATAACTATTTTTACAAAAGACCAATAGTAATAGAGGATACAGTGATAAAAATGACATTATTTTCTACTACTATATTACAAAATACATTTATCGGTCTCATTTACAATTATAGCATACCTACTATTAATAATTACAATAAGGAGTTGGAATAACTAATAAAATCTAGATGTTTTTTAAATTAGGAGACACAAATATTCACGAAAAGAAATTTGACAATGATAATTATGAAAAGTAAAAATTTGAATTTCACATTTTACACTTTGATTTAGAAAAATTACTGTACTCAATTTAAAAGTCATTTGAAAACATTCCTACAAACGCTAAGAATTTTATTTCTTATAATGGTATACGATTGGTCGAACGATGGTGTACGAAGAATATCCGATTATTGACGAATGTGACCGATTAGATTTCATCACGTGATTGTTTTAAGTTCCCGGCGTGGTTTTTGCACTTTTATGTGGAAATTGTATGTGCTTATAATTTTTGGCGTTAAAGTGCTACAAAACAAAGATAATAAATGTAAGATCAGTAAAATATTTGCGATTAAAATATATACATCTTTTAGTATTTTTTTTTAGTAAATTAGAGTTAAAAATTTCTATTAGTGTAACGCGTGCACTGATTGGCATACAATATTTTTTAAAATATTAATTTAGCAACGAGCAATCCACATAAATATTATTATAAACCTCATAAATTAGATACACAATATAAAAAATTATATTCCACTTAAAATTTTTCAATAATTTTCTCATTTTTAGAAAACTCAAGAATTACTTTGACTTACCGAAAAGTTTGAGTTAACGCGCTTTGTCTTATCGAGAGTTGACTGTATTTATTTTAGATTTTAATAACGAGTGTTTTTCACTGCCAACGTGACGGCCACTTTTCCCTTTACCATGAGCGATTTCTTAAGCAATTTTTTAAAAAATAGTGTGCTCTCGTATTACTTAACTCAAATTTTATTATTATAAGTTAAATTTCTTATGAAATTTTTATCAAAATATGCAAATAAAAAAAATAAGTTTTAACCTAAAATTAAAAACTAGTTCTTACACGAAGTTTAGAAATATTTAATTTATAATTATCATATTTAATTTTTATTTAGCAAAAATTTTTAACAACGAGGAATTTCCTTTCTCCAATGAAAACGTTGACGGTCAGGTAAGCGTCAAACAATAGTTGTGACATGTGTTAGTCATTCATATGATCAATATTAAAAACAATTATGAAGTTGCCAATATAAACAATTAGGCTTTTCATGACACTTCTGTTACAGAATCTGGTGATACAAGATCTGGACATTGGACACATTATAGCGCCATTAAATAATTAACAGAACCCAAAACAATTTTCTGACACCAGATCTAATAATTGTCAACCCATCTTTAAATGACGTACCAGAAATTGTTTTACACAGTGAAAGTAATTTATATTTTTAACTTTTGACTTTTGCATTTGAAAAAGCTTTGGTCTTTTTATTTCAACCATTTCGTGGACAATGGATACAAAACGTTGCCGCCTTTTTAAGCGAAGGCGCTGCGAATGGAGAGGTTCTTAGCCATTTGATTATAGAATGTATAGTTCTTCTGGAAAGTAGATTGATGTCGTTACGTCAGACGGTGGGACGTGGAACCGTAATATGTGGAAGAAATTTGGTTTTGAAAGGCTTTTAAGCCAGTTGCACTAACGTTTCCGCATTTGACCACGAAGAAAATTCTTCTGAAATTAGAAGACTCTGGTTTTGTTCCGATTTTTCCCACTTAGTAAAAAATTATAGAAATTTTTTAATGTCGAGAGAAGTGATAAGTATAAGAACATTTAAAGTATGTCTATAGGAATGTTTACATTAAATTTTTCTTATGCGTTTCTTATAAAATTTTTTGCAGACCCCAGATGGTATCTGTCTTTCACAAACGCAATATAAGAGTTAGAAAAGGATAGAGACATATGTGTCTAAATCACTATGGTCACACGTTATCAAATGCATGTTCAAAGTTGAAGGTGCATTGCACTGTGAAAGGATTTCAGCGAACTATGGTTTTCCTTGGTACCAATCTTAATCCTCGATCTAATGAAAATTACGCGAATGTCATTGGTGAAGATAATGTGATTTGAGTCATTGGTTAATGTGTTACAATTTAGTTGCCAAGGTTGATGAAAAATTTAGACGTCAACGTTTTAGTCGTGGGAAGCTTGATATTCTGGATGATAGTATGATCCTATTAAAAGAATATTATCCTTCAGAATTCAACCTGTAACCAAGTGAAATTCCCATGTACCGAAACTTCAAGGCAACCGAATATTGGCAACTTTTGCTTTATATTTCACCTGCTGTTTACTAGTGAATGAAGAGACTCCACATGAATTATTTTCATTCTGTCGTGAAGTTATGAAAAGTTTTGTTGATTTGTGTGAAAAGTTGTATGGGGAACAATTTATGTCGTACAACATACATGGTTTTTGCATCGTCATAAAAAGTTTCTCCTTATTATTCGAATGAAAAATTTCTTGGCAATGAAAAGAAACTAGCTCTAGCTGAAGGAACTTTTGCATTTCACACATTACAACATAACCAATTATAATTATATCATGTGCTAGTCCGATATTTAAATTTCGACACTGGTGTTAATGTTAAAATTTTGCATTTGGACGAAGTGCCTGGTGAAACTTCAGATTGCGTGACATTGAAGATTACTGATGAAACAAATTAATATATTTAAATATCCAATTCGAATCATTTGCATCGAATTTCGTCCAAGAAATACTCTGCTACTCGCAACGACCGCTTTTCTTAAAATCCACACAATTTCATCGGGGATTTCTGTCTTTTCGAAATTGACCGTTGAGATGCTACCAATATTTCTCCAGTATCTAGTACTCTCCTCCAGCCCTCAATGAACGCAAAAATGTTAAAATACGAAATTAACCAAAACAATTATTTATTAATAAAACTCAAATAATTCTCGATTATGACATTCGTCAAAAACCGCGTCAAGACGTCTTGGAAACCCGCAGGTAAGTCGAACCATCTGATTGTCCCCAGTAGGCTTCCTCATTATCAAATCGTTTTCTTGTTTTTCCTTCGCAATTTTCAAAAGAACCCTTCTTCTTATCCCCATGGAACGACACCTGAAAGAGACTAGGAAAAGGTCGCTGACCGTGTGACGTACGCTGACAATTAATCATGTGCAAAATCATTTGAATTCTGATTTCACGAAAACCACAGCTATATACAAAAGACTTGACTCCCTAAACTCTGAAAATGCTTTTCCTATAACATTTGTTGGACAACAATTTTTTTTAATAATTAATAAGATTTAATAAGAAAACTGACAGTTAGTAATAAAATTTTGAGACTCGTCAAATCGACATATTTTAACCCTCCTACCCCTGTTAGCTACCACAATATAGATTTTTTGTAAGGAAAAAAGTTGGGCGTTAATTATGTTATTACTGAACTATACGGAGAAGACTGAAATTTAAGGAGCATTGAGAAAAAAGTTATAGTCTTCAAAAAATCGGAATATTTTTTTGTGAAAAAAATTTTCGATTTCGCTGTATTAATTAAAAATAATATATTTTCATAGTAATTGATTCGATTTCTGATTCACCATCAGAAATTAAAATTAATTTTAATTCACATTAATTTAATTGTAAATTTTTCAATTAAAGAAACAGTTAAACAATCCAAATTTTATCTTTACGACTGTAATATTTTGGTAGAAAATACTGTGTCCGTATGTGTGAAATAATTTTAGAAAAAAAATTAAACATTTGAATAAAAATGGTAAAAGCAGTGTTTTAGAAGCAGTCCTTATACTGTGAGAAAATACGAACGTGTTTCCCATGTCACGCGCGCGGTACGCTCAATAAGGACCAGAGTCGCGCCCTGCACCGCGGTACAAATGCTTAAGTTTAAACAATTTTAAACCTCGTGCCATTTTTTTTTCAACGGGATATTTTTCACTGGTTTATAAAGAACATTTTAGTAATTTTTTCAACTTAAAAAATCATCCAGAACACTATTTATTTTCAATTGTTTATAAATAAACAATTGCTTTTTTCACTAAAATTAAATATTTTTATTTGAAAATAATGTCAGTTATACTTCATTTCAAGACAAATAAAATGCAACTTGAAACATTAAAATCGATCAATAAGTTTTTGAGAAATTAATTTTTTAATTAAATACGTTCAAAATTTTCAATAGTTAATAACATTAACAAAAAATTTTTTTTTGCAAAATCCTTTGGTATTATGATTTCTTATATAAAATACTATTCAAATAACCACATTACTACGAAAAAGAAAATTAAAAAGTTTTGGGTGGCTCCTTTCAGGAATTCTGACTCTTATAACAAACTTTTGAATTGGTATTGTTTATAACGAATTCTTGAAATGGCACAGTTTACCACCAAGCCGACGATGTTATCTTTTTCAAAATATGCCAAAGGAAATAAATATAGGATTTGTTAATTTAAAATTACTTACATGAAAGTTCAGCAAGAGTATGTTCTCCCAACTGATTAAAACTAGGATCGAGTCTCAGAGGTTGTAAACATCTTTGACATGTAAAATTAATATTAGTTTTAACAACATCCATTGTGAAGACTTTCTATTTACAATTATTAATTTCAAATCACAGTTACTCCTACGAAAATGTTACTAATAAATACGCATTTCTTGCTTGAGGAAGCAATGACATCTGTTTTGCTATATTCACAGTTGTTATGATCACAGACGCATTGGAGGTTAGGTAAAATCGATATTGAGGCTGTGTCCACAATGGTTGTTTTCGGCAATTACTCTAAAGTCCTTTCTCCAATAGGATTCCAAAAGCATATTTCGCCACACACTACGGAAGCGTGTACGGATCATACGGAAGCTTCTACGCGCCACCATGCTGCATTCACTCGCGCAGTCGCGCTACGAGGCCATAGTGAATGTCGATTGAAGCACCCTGCAAATGAGTGCCTTGTACTAAGCTGGATGCGTGCCTCGGACCAAGAAGACTAGAGACAGGAGGGCTAACTCGGCTGTTTTCTCACTCACAGCAGTGAGTCAGTATTAGGGGGGTTCTG
Organism: Leptopilina syphax; assembly: GCA_032872505.1. Lineage (NCBI taxonomy): Eukaryota > Metazoa > Arthropoda > Insecta > Hymenoptera > Figitidae > Leptopilina > Leptopilina syphax. The sequence continues at coordinate 8,389,467 of CM065472.1, forward strand.
AAGGCGTAGTTAGATTGCGCCAAATATCTTGTTTTCGGTTCTGCACATCTCAACACTCTTACATTATATATTTGAATACGTGACACGCGTGTGTGAGTGGAAGTGCAGAATCAAAACACGATACTTGGCGCAATCTAACCACGCCTTCATAATCCCCCTATATTTGTCCTACCCCCACTACTGCAGTTAGTCCTCCTGTCTCTAGTCTTCTTGCCTCGGACCCTTCTTTGTGCGACCCAAGAGACTTTCAATATTTTGAATAGTGCGCTTGATAGTAACGGCTATAATTGTTACAATTGTTAGAATTCGTTTATTCGTAAGTAAATAAACTTTAATAGTTAATTGCTATTAATAATTTTAAATGAAAGTAAATTTTAGAATAGTTACAAATTTTGTTGAATCTCGTTTCATATATTGTAGTAATGGTGTTGAAATGTTTTTTAATTTGAGAGAGAGGTTATAAACTCTCGTTTTCATAAAAAATTTAAACAAATCAAGATTTTTAGGAATTAATAAAAATTTAATCTTCGTATATAAAACCATATTGAATCCTAATTTATAGCTTGTCATAAATAATTTTTAAAAAAGAAAACGTATAGAGCAAAGCCAACTTTTATGAGTGCGAGAGAGATAGTCAGATGTCACTATTCTTTTCACTCTGATTCTTTACAGGAAAATACATTTTTTTCTATTATTAAGAATATATGTAATCACTTTTTTCTATATGATAACCAGAAGTATAACTTCATAAATTAAATCCATTAATATACATTTTTTACAACGATAATATAAAAAATTAATAAGAAAGAATTAAAAATTTCAAAAACGAACAATAATAATCGAATACTGGGCAACAGAGGCATAAGTATCTATTAGAACATAGATTTATGACGTCACAAACAAAGTCATAAAATAACAAAGTTTATAATAAAACACTTTAAAAATTAAATTGCAAAACAATTATATGTATACAAAATTCCCACATAGCACAGAATTTTTCAGGAAGTTTACAAAGTAAAGTGCGTAAATTTTCTTTGTATCTACATAATTAACAGGCACAATAATAATCTAGAGCCCCTGGGAATAGGCAACCAAAACAACATATGGGGCATTCTACGCAAAACAAACAACCTAAAATTTCTAATGGAAAATACTTATTTTTTAAAACGCTGCAATTGACATTAAAATGGATGAAATAAAAAAAATACGGAACTTTATTATTGTACATTTAATTCTCTTTAATTTGGTCACTTTGAATTTCAAAATTGTACACATTTTCATTGAAAAAAATAAAAACGAAAGTTTGTGTTTATTTCTATAGACTTTGTACTTTACTTTTTTATAGACCACTTTAAAAATTTTCGAAAATGCCTTAAAAAGTAGTAGAAATTATATAGATTATATGTCTCAAAGGACAGACTGGCATCTTGTATGGTTTAAAAGTTATTTAATATAATACCCCCGCAGCACCGAAACTTTCCTAAAAATTTATTAAATATTTACTTGCAATATTCGGCATATTTAACTGAAAAGTTTAGTAAAAATTGTGTAAAGATTTAAATCTCCCGATTAAATAAATGTTTAGTGTGAAAATTTCCTAAACATTTAAATTACATTTTCGCCTAATTATACAATTATAATTATAACTAGACGAAAATGTAATTTATATGTTCAGGAAAGTTTCGCGCTAAACATTTATTTAATCGGGATCTTTAAATCTTTATACAACTTTCAATAAACATTGCAATTATACATATTCCGAACATTGCAAGTAAATATTTAATAAATTTTTAGGAAAGTTTCAGTGCTGTGGGGGTATAAAAACGTGGTGTTTTGCTTTGAAAAGAATCAATTTCTGCGATGAATGGTTAGACGTTTTCGTTTTATAAACAGCAGTAACAAATTTTATGATTACAAATTTCAATAAATTAAAAATTATTATTTTCATTAAACAATTCTATTGTTTTAAATATAAATAATTTCTAATCATCACTGGTCATTTGTGACTTATTTAAACATTATCGTGAACATTGTTGTTTGTGTATCAAAAACATCTAAACTTAATCGAAATTTGATCATTCCACAGGTTTACAAATTAAAAACTTTTTTTCTCAATCGAACAAAACATTTTTTTTCGAATAATAGGTGTTTTTTGAGTAAGAAGATCATGGTTTTAATTTTTTTCCCTCGTGCAGTTTTGCTGTAGCTTCAAATTTTGCATTTTCGAGGTGCGACGTCACTTAAACTTACCTGTAGGAAAATTAGCTTGTCAAAATATAATAAATAGGATATCATTGGAAAGGTAATTAATTACACCTTTCGATTCATAGATCATAGATAGAGCTGTGCAAAATAATTCGAACCGAACTGTTCGGATTTTTTCGCTTATAGTTCGAATGTCTAATATTCGACATTCGAGTTACTACAAAATTCGAACCGAACCGAGTTTTGTTCGGTTTTGGAACGCTAAAATGTCGAATTCTAAAATTCGACATTTCAGTCGCCTAGTTTGAATGTCGAATATTCGACATTCGAACTAGCCCAGTTCGAATGTCGAAAAACCGACATTCGACATTTCGGCGCCCCAAAACCGAACAAAACTCGGTTCGGTTCGAATTTTGCACAGCTCTAATCATAGAATAAAATTCAACGAAAATTGAGAGAATTACTGTTGATTAAAGATCAAATTTCATGACAATTCTGATGATTTTTAGACATTTGAGTAACTTCTACTATTTTTTTACACATCAAACTGGAAAAAATGTTTAGGTTTTAATCTTTTTATTGATAGACTATATCATTACAAAAATTTTGAGCCGTTGTGGATTTCGATTGGATTAAAAATGCCAATTCTACACTAAATTTTGTGAACGAAACCACTTTCTTCATTTTTAGTATTCCTTTAACATTTGCAGCAAAAATTCAAGTAGTAAAATGTAGTTGAGCGCTAAAGTTACTAAAATCACTTATCAAAGGTTTCTGAAGTCGCAGATTTCGAATCTAATGTCAGTTTTTCAAATTTCAAAATGGCGGATCCAATATGGCGGACAAGTTTTTAAAAATCGATTAAATTCGTCTTAAATTTGTTACTCGAGAGTTTGCGGGGTCGCTGATTACGAATCCGATGCTAAATTTCAAAACTTCAAAGAGGTGGATTCAAAAGGTGCGAATTCGATGGATTTTTAAAAAAACTCGTTCACCACTCTGCCGTCCAATGTAAGAAGATACATAAGCGCCAATGTCGCTTAGGTGTTTATTCTTATGTTTACACTATACAAATTTAGACCTAAGCGACAATAGGGATCTGAAATCATGACGTCACTAACAAACATGGCGGTCGACAACGGGGTCAAATTTTAACAAACACACATGTTTCAGACTTCTTTTTAATTATTTTTTATATAAAAAGTTGAATAAAGTTAATTGGGGGGCTAAAAATTGTTTCAGTTTGTTTATACGCAAGTTTTAAAAAATTATAAAATGCAATTCGCTCCAAATATTTAATATATTCAGTAAAGAAATCACATAAGTAAATGCAACTGTCAATAAAAGAATTGTTTTCATATCGAAAAACATTATTTACTTCATTAAAATGTTAAAAAATATCTACTCTAAATATTTAATTAAAATTTGAAGTGGAAATACAGTTTCCTTTTCAAGAAAAGTTAGGAGTTAATCGAGTTAAAAAATAGTTCGAATAGTTTTAAGGTTATGTTTTAGGTTATGTTGTGTTTCTTGTTTACCAATCTGAAAATGTTAAATAAATATGTTGTAGGAGACACACTGCAACGAAAAAATAATATTCATAAACTACTTTTAATTTCAAATCTTGATTAACTGAAAATACAATTAATTAAACATGTTTTAATTAAATATTTATTGTGACAAAATAGACACAAGGGCTTAAATGAACGCTCCTAAATGTTCTGTGAGAATTAAATTATTTAAAGAAAAATTTTTACGTAAAATGATTTTAAAATTCAATTGTTGACAATTTAAGGAGGAACTGGATAAATATTAGAAATTCTCAGAAATTCTTGAAATTTTGAGGGTTTTTTTTCTTTTGATATAATAAATAAGTACAAAAAATTTCAGAATTTTTCACTGCATAGTTTAAAAGTTATAAAATTATAGATTTAACACGGTCTCTTATGGAGAAACCAACAAATTGGATTTTCACAAACGAAAAAATACTGTTTAAAAATCTCAACTTTTTTTAATTTAAATATATATGAAAGCTAAAGATGCCAGTTTTAATAAATAATTAATTTTGTGTGTCTTCACAAGCTAGTTTAACAGAAAATAATAAAAATACGAAAAGAAACACAAGTTTCTCAAAAGTTTTAGTAGAAACATAGCAACGTTGCAGAAAAAATACAGATAGTTGACGATAAAGAAAATCGAACCAATCATAATGATGCGCGCCAAATTTTAATACAAATCTCTTATGAATAATATTGAAAACGAGAGTTTAATTATTGTACTAATTAAGAATTTAAATAATTAATTAATCAAATTTAAATATTTTTTAATTTTAAATTATTCGAAAATCTAATTATTAGCCATTTTATTTTAATTTTCGTTTCTTGATGGTGTTCCGCAGTAATCGCCTTTTTAAAATGGCTGCTCAAATGTATACTTGATTTGAAAATGATTTTTCTCCCAATTCGGGCAGTTATTGCAAAATCGGAGAAAATACAAGTTATCCTGAATATTTTATCTTTCATTTGAGCGCAAAAAGTAAAAGATTTATTTAGATTTACAACGACGGGAAGTAAAATAGAAAAAAGTTAAACAAATGCGCGATACATAAAATTACCACCAGAGGGCAGCACCTAAAGTGCACATCTAATTTTCTCATTTTACTTCTTGACGTCGTGTATTATATTGGATTTTCAAGTTCTCGTGCACAAATGAAAGAACAAAATTTCAGGATAACTGGTATTTTTCCCTATTTTGCAATAATTGTCCAAATTGGGAGAAAAATCTTTTTCAAAATATATATAAACACTATAACTTAAAAAATTGAAAACAAATTGTATCAATTATTTTCATATCTCTCATATTGCGCTTGCGCTTGAAGTTGCTTTCAGTTGAACTGTCGCATCGCCTCACACTTGTGTCAAAATAGTGCTAACTCACTCGCTCATGCAGTTACTAGACTATTCGACAATGCTGCCAACGTTTGCAAAAAAAAGTTTTCAGATTGCAACGTTGCCATGTTTTTCAGTTGATTAAAAAGTTTCTTAATTAAAAAATTACAATAAAAAAATCATTATATAGCATAATATGCTATATTTTAACTAATTAAACATTTTAAAAACATATTTACAGCATATTTCCTAATAGATTAGAAATTATTTTTTAGTAACTTTTATTTTCTTAGGTTATAAACTCGTACATTCACGACCAAAAATTTCATTCAGCATTGTTAATAAATATTAATTTCTTTAAAAAAACATTTTAATTATAATGTAATTGATATTTTTTAGTCATATTTAATTACTATTTTATTCATTCGCAACATTTAGACATTCCTATATTGAATACTTTTAGAAATATATATTTTCCCTAAATGTCATAAACTTTTTGCCCGATTCACCGTCCAATTCCTCCTTAAATTTAATATTTAAAAAAAATCAACTGAAAAATTTTTAAAAACTAACTTCTTCAAAATTTTTTAATTATTAAATAGAAGTTAAATTATTTGAAACTTAAATTTTTTTAAAAATTTGGTAATTCTTCTAAAATTCGATTTATTTATTTGTGTACAATTCTCGTAGGCTCATAATTGGGTATCTACATAATCTATTATCGTATATGTTGCATTCCACCTCAAGTAATTCGGGTCCAAATTTGAAATGTTTGGGATCAGGTTAAAAATTTGCACAATCAGTCCTATTAGATACAATGAAAAATACCAAATATTATTAATTTATTTAAACAAATGTAAAAACTGGAGGGAGTCAAAGTTTAAATTTTTGGTCTTACATGGAATATTTGAAAAATTTGTAGTTTCTTTAAAACAGAACGAAAAGATGTTTTCTATTTTGGGTTTTTTTTGCTGTTTTTCAGCTCTTTCTAATGGTATAAATAAATTTTTGAAAAAAATTTTTGACCTTGAAAAATTCATTAAAAAAATAAATTTCATTTTTTTATCAAATGGACATTTTTATTTTTTTAAAATGTTTTCTTAAATGCGAGGTTTTTTTCTAAACAAAATGTGTAGGTCAAAACGTGGGAGAAGAACTTTTAACTAGTCAAAATAAACATTTACTTCTGCAGTGCACCGGCCCTGCGTGTTGTTGGGCTGTATATATTATTTATAATTATATTATAACAATTGAAATAAATTATTTTATGCTTTATTAATTATCTGGTGGTCATATTGGATAAATTTGAATTCATTTAGATCATGTGCAGCAACGGAATAAGAAAATATTTAAGAATTTATTCTCCTTTAATTTAAAACAAAAAACACTCAAATCGGTTAAAAATTGTAAGCTGTAGACATTTTTTAACAGTAAATTGTAAAAGAATTCCACTGTGGGTCGGTGCACTGCAGAAATAAATGCTTAATTTGACCAGTTAAAAGTTCTTGTCCCACATTTTGACCTATACATTTTTTTTTAGAAAAAACTCATCTTTATGAAAAAAATTAATAAAAAAATGTCCATTTGATAAAAAAAAAGTTTTATTTTTTAATTCAATTTTTCAAGGGCAAATTTTTTTAAAAATTTTTTTACACCATTAGAAAGCGAATAAAAACAACTAAAAACACAAAATAGAAAACAAATTTTTCAAATATTCCTCGAGATGTCCTAGTTTCAGTCCATTTTTATTTTAAGAAAAACAACAATTATTAAAATATTATTATTTGCTTAGATCTGTTTAGGTAAATTAATAAATTGTAATCAAAATAAAACTGAAGTACTCTTTCAGTTAATACACACGTTACAAACACAAATTATTATGATTAAATAATTAAACTTAATTTTTTTCTAACCAGTCACACTTTTCTTATTTTGAAGGATCTGTGTCTACATTGAACCACCTCTATATTAAAGACACTACAATTTACTTCGAAAATAATATTTCCACTTACACATTGTAAAAAATCTTATTTTTCACTCAAAAAATAGAGGATTGTTGTTAAATAGTTATTATTTGTTAATATAGGAGATTAATATTATATTTCGATGTCAGGTTGGGTAGCAATAGTGACAATTTAAGCTTATCACGTTGACAATTGTGATGAAAGCATGCGTCTTCCAGTATTTTTCTTACTAGTTAGTAGAGCAGACAACTTTGCCATTCTTAAAATTGAAAATACGCTGTAAATTTGGGTGGTTCAATATTGCCACACTCATTGTTTACACATGACATTCAGGACAAAAATGGTTTATAATAAATTTATGTAAGATTTAAAATTCTTTATCACATCGGAATATTGAAGTAGACACTCTAAGCGAAATAAATCACAAGCTTACTAATTTTTCAAACTTCCTATTTCAATAAAAAAACGTAATTATATTTTCACAACATTTTTTGCTTTGTAGGGGAGAGTGGGGCAAAGGCGCTATGCGGGGCAAAGACGTTTTTTAAAATATCTCCTTTATTTTCTGTCTATTTCAATTGGTATTAAAAATTAAGTTGCAATGCAATCAGACCAATTGATTAAAAAAAGAAAAACCTAAAAATATCAAATATTTTAAGAAATATAACAAAAAAATTGTTTTGCAAAAATAAAATGATAATTTTACTGAACAAACTTTTATTTTTTAAAACAGGTTTAAGTATTTAATTTTTAAAAACGTAACATGTAAATAAATTAAATATTTCTCTACACAACTGGCGTGGTGTTTTAGTTTAATTTTGTATCTAAATATTTTAAATTTAAAGTAAAAAAAAAGTTTGTTATGTGGGGCAAAGGCAATATTGAACATAATTTGGTTAAAAACAATTGAATATTCCCATTTTCTCCTTATTAATTCACAATATCAGGTTAAAATCACTAAAAGTTTTTATTTTTTATTTAAATAGTTTAATTCTTTTAATAATATGTTGCTAACCTTATGTTTCGTAAATATTATACTAATAAATATCACTTGTTAATTTTTTTGTTAATTTAAGGTTTATAAATTTTTTTTAAGGTTTATAAATGCTTTCTTTTAGAAATATAAGCTAAAACGTCGCTGCCCCAGCGTGTGGGGCAAAGGCATTTTTTGCATTGTTTTTAAATTTCATTAAATAATGTATTTATAATTATAATATACTAAATAACAACTATTAAAATTTCTTGTTGATTAGTTTTAGAATAATGAAAAACAAAGACCGCATAAATTAATTGCTTAATTTAAAAAATATACATCGATAAATGTAAACCTAGCGCCTTTGCCCCACTCTCCCCTACGTGAAAAACAGTTTTTTTTTAGTTTTTCTTTATAAATAATAATCCTACGTGCCGGAAATTTTTGGACATAGTCTGTTTCGGTAAAACTAACATATATTGAATAAAAAAAAATTTCCCTCAAGTCATTTTTCAGAAAATTGAAGTGGTTCACTGTTGACGCTGATCCAATGTAGCCTACTCTCCCGTACACCAAAATTAAAGTATTCTTAAAGTTGTACACAATTGAAATATACATTAAAACGCTGGTTTAGCGGAATTTTTGGGTTGTGATTTACGATTTTCTTTGTACTGCCTCGTTAAAGGTATTGTTAAGGTGTTGTTCGCTTTAACAGATGACTAACCCCCCGACAGTCCGCTAAACCAGCGTTCAAGTGTAGTGTAATCACTACACCAGTGAATGAACAAAATAGTTCTTTTAAGGACTGATGCTGAAACAAAACTAAATAAAAGCATTTGAGTTAAATTTAGTTTCGTGTCGACCCAAAACTAAATTAAAAAATTGAATTAAGTTTCGTGTCGAAACTTCGTTTCAAAAATATAAGTATTTATAGTGTCTATCAAAGAATATAATACAAGGAAAAAAGTACTTTAAATTTTTCTTTAACGGCGTTGGAAGGTCTGGAAAATTTGTAGGTTACAATTATCGCCCGTCAAAATACGGCACTGACTGATTTAAATGACGTGAAATAGGTAAATAAACATTTTTCAATCACTTTTTCTCTAAACACAGACACTTTTTACAAAATAGGCCAACGTACAACGAGTAGGAATCTTCTTAATAACCTAAGTTCAAAAGATTGTTTAATTTCATGCAGAAACGCGGTTGTAAAATGTAAAATTGGAAATGATTGGAAAGTAATGTAATGACAGACAACAAGAAGCGGTTTACTGCCAGTCGCCAGAAGAGGGCAGAAGCATGCAGAGAGCACAATGGTCCAGCTGTTATGTTCTTAGCATTACATCACTTTCCAATTTTACATTTTACAACCGCGTTTCTGCATGAATTTAAACAATCTTTTGAATTTAGGTTATTAAGAAGATTCTTACTCGTTGTACGTTGGCCTATTTTGTAAAAAGTGTCTGTGTTTAGAGAAAAAGTGGTTGAAAAATGTTTATTTACCTATTTCACGTCATTTAAATCAGTCAGTGCCGTATTTTGTCGGGCGATAATTGTAACCTACAAATTTTCCAGACCTTCCAACGCCGTTAAAGTGCTTGACTTTTGGATACCCTGTATAAAAAATATTGCGAACACGGAATTTGAAAAGAAATTTAGCTCCAATAGCAAGGTAAATTTAAAAAAGTTGTAAATCCAGATGTTCATTACATGAACATTTTGCTTCCTCTTTACGATCAGCAAAAAAAATTTGCTTCCTCGTGGAGGAAGCATTAACGACAAGTATATTTAATTTTTAAATCATTTTTAATTCAATTTAACATTTATAAAATAAAGTTCATTCGCCTTAATAGAAAGAATACAATTTTCTTATACAGTAATATAAATCTAAATAAACAAAAAAATTTTTAGTAAAAAACTGAATTTTTCAACTTTAATTGTAATTAATTCTATAATCCTTTCTTAAAAAAGACATGGAGTGGAAAGGTCGAATGTATCGAAAAGTATCGAAGTAAAGAATGGGCAATGAGAATGTAAAATCTTAATAGAAGGGTGTTTTTAAAATTGTTTGTACATGTGAAGGTGGCGCTGCAGTCGTATGTTATTTAAAAAGAGCGCGAATATATAAATTTTATTTTTGTTAAGAGAAAGTACTCATAATAAATCTTATTTTGCATTGTCAAAAAAACGTCAACATTTCAATATAAATAAGCAAATTATTAACTGAAAAAATTTGAATATTATTATTAATGAAATAATGGACTTGGACAATGGACATATAAAAACTAGCACTGTAGACGGCCGCTTGCGGCCGTCGGAGGAGCTAGTGATGTTGAAAAGATGATGTTACACGATACTATCATTATGCTACTGCCAACCATCACAGATGCTAAAAAAAATATAGTTATGCTACCCCGTACTACCAAGATGTTACTCCTGATGATATTGATGGTAACGGTGACTATCTAGATAGCTGTCCGTATTTGTAGCATTAAAGATGGTCACCCTAACCACAATTATGTTACCCACTACTATAAATTTCTCTCCGTGTAAGATTTTCCGATGTATTTAGTTGTTAATTGTAAGTATGAAGATGTGGGAAAAATAAAACTTGTGAATTAATGAATATATATAAAGAGTGCATTTAAAATATTTTTCTTTTTTTTAATGATTGGTTATTGTTTTTTTTACATAAAATTGACGAAGTGAATAAAAGGAAACACTCGTTTCGCGTCGCGTCGGCCATTTATTTTGACAGGTTCCGCGCCTGCGTTCCCTTATTGTGAAAATTTCGAAGTAGGGGACTGAGTCCAGTTTCTCTACTATGCACACTGCAGCGCGCCTTATAATCTTCGCCTGTGTTTCAATGCTGTTTACAGAGGCATGTGGAGATTGGCCAATAGATCTCGCATCTACGCCAATTTCCCATATAGATCTCTCACAAGTGCAATACGGGCTAGTCTTGTAGCATATATACAAGTTCCGAATTTGGTTCCCCCGTCTAGGGCAGGTCTCCCACTACGTAGCCTTACTGATGAGTCCAAGTAGTGGGGACCGGGACGAAACGATATAAAGTGGTCTTCATACCATATACTCTATGGATATGGTTAACCTCCCTACAGTCGGGCCACTATTGTCTGCCAAGAGTAGGCACTGACTATGCCGTCACTGGGCCAGTTTTGGGCCGTTTTTAATTTCGCACTTGGGTACTTTAGCCGTATAATTTGATTCAAAATACCAACAAAAAACTACATAAAAAATTATTATTATTAAACAAACCTTAAAAATTGATGGGACGCTCCCAGGTTTTAATCTTATATAGTAATTTTCTAGACAAGTTTACTTCATTTCCATATCCCGTAAAACTTTTATCATTGTCATTCAAACAAATTTCTTCGAAGTGTAATTGACAAATATAATTGTTTTTTCTGTCTGATCTTCCTTTGCTCAAATTGTCACCAATACTTTTTAACCACATATTAAAATATATAATGTAATCTATCTAAATTATTTTTTTTAATTACAAATATTGCAAAATGGCGGCGTAACAGGCGTTTGAAGTTAGACCTTTGGTTTTGCGCCGTGCAGCAAATTAATTAAATAATTTAATTAATTTTCGAAAAAAAACGCTTATTTTTATATAAACAATTTAAAAAAACAATGTTAAAAATTTTTTTTTCAAAAGCTGATCGTTATTCAGTATCTAGTAATTTAAAGAAAATTTTCTGGCAAGTTTCATGAAAATCGGTTGAAAATTGGCTGAGCAACATTGCACGGCGCACGAAAAAATACGTTTTGAGAAAATTGTGATTCAGAAAAGTACTATAGTAGGACCATATAATAACTATTGCCCTAATACCAAGGTTTACTATCACTTACTAATAGTCCTTACTATTTACAATTAATTAAATTTTTATTACTATTATTATTTATTATTATTATTATTTGTAGCATTAGAGGATTTGAGCATTTGAGAATTTTTGATTAACAATGTAGGATTTTATTCTACAGATAGTAAACTAATTTTAAAGAAAAAGAAAATTTAAAAAAAAATTTATTTTACACGAGTTCCCCCTTAAGAGATTTATGAACATATAATTTTGAAAACTACTAAAAATTAGTCAAATTTTACTATTTCTTAGTAGAATTCTACTAATTCAGATTTAGAGAGTATGATGGTGTAATAAAAAGCTGTAAATAGTTTTTCGAAATTCGAATATTTGCCAATGTTATTCAAGGTTACACGGAGAGAAATTTATAGTAGTGGGTAACATAATTGTGGTTAGGGTGACCATCTTTAATGCTACGTATACAGACAGCTATCTAAATTGTAGCATTTACTACACGGAGAGAAATGTGCTACGAATAACGCTAGAGACATGTTGGTTCGCTTTTCGCATAGACGTCTGTACCTAATTTTGCAAAGGCCGGTGCTAACTTTGCACAGCTTTTTCCCACTTGTGCCACAGTTGCTCAAATCCATGAAAAATCAGCATGGATTTCTTGCAACTTTCGCAAGGTGGTGTGTATGCGTTTTTAGTACGTCCTGCTCATGCGCTAAGAGCAACAGATTTCTCTCCCTATATCAAAAGATTATTGAAATTTGATTGTACAGGTAACAATCTTTCATGTTAAAAATGGTTGGTTGGGGTTATACCATCAGAGATTATTGCCAATCGCCAGAAGAGGGCAGAAGTATATGCAGAGCGAGCACAATGGCCGAACTGTCATATTCTTTGCATTACATTACTTCTCAATTTTTCATTTTACAATAACGTTTACGCATGGATTTAAACAATCTTTTCGGTTATTATAATTTAGAAGACGCTTACTCAGTGTATGTAAGCAGATTTTGTAAAAAGTGTCTGTGTTCAGAGAAAACTTTGTTGGAAAACGTTTGTTTACTTATTTCAGGTACTTTAAAGTAGTCAGTGCCGTTCTCTTGGGCGATAATAGGAAGTCTTATTTAATCTACAAATTTCAGAGACTTTCTAACACTTTTAAAAAAAATTTATTGTAAAATGAACTTGTGCAAGCATTAACCTGTCATTTTAAAAGAAAATTCAATCGTTTAAAATTTTGAGGTTATAAACATGTATACATTTTATAGTCTTTGATTAACTATAACAAAAATAATTAACTAACTGACAAAAGTTGGAATCAAAGATTCCATATTTCACAACACTGCAATATTTTTTACAAAATTGTCTATTTTATATTCAAACGTGTTGTCATAGTCAGCGCATGCGCTCACGTTAAATTTCGACAATATTTGATAGTAGGGACTACAATCAAAAAGTTAGCATATGTATATGTTCTCGGGTAACATCTGAGACTGTAAAAAGTGGATAGTAGATTGTACCCAGTAACATAATGGTGGTACCGCACGTACAATCTTTTTTTTAACCATCAAATTCTAATTATCCATTTCTCTCAGTATAGCATTATAAATAATGCATTATTTTCATTAAATAATTTAGTTTACTTAAAGTCATAAAATGAATTAATTGCAACAAATAATTTTTATTAATATCAAATATCCAATTAATTGAGTGAAATAAATAAATTAAATGTTTCAAATAACTCATTACAGTATATGATCTTTCAATAGTGCAGTCGTCAGGAATATTGTGCACTGTTCGAAGCAAGCTAAAACTAAAACATTCAGGTCCGTGTCAAGAAAATTAAGGGTCCCAAATTACTAAATACCGGGCACCACTAAATGATACTAAATAATCAAATAGGCGACGGCACTGTATTTGACGTCACAGATTCCCTTTCTGTTTGTCTCCCGAAACCCCTTGTCTACTCAACTCACTAATGACTGCACTATTCAGAACTGCACTATTGAAAGATCCTACTGTATTTTGGTTTCAATAAGTTATTTATTTGATCCAAATATTTTTTTTTTGTTTCTATTAAATAATATATTTGCATTGAATAATACATTATTTGAATTAAATAATTTAGTTTACTTGATGCGATAAAATAAACTAATTGTGTCAAGTAATGTTTATTTATATCAAATAACCAATTAGTTAAGTGAAATAAATAAGTTAAATGTTTCAAATAACGCATAATTTGTATTAAATAAATTCATTTATTAGAGACAATTAATTATGTATAATTGATCCAATTAAGATTTATTTGATTTAAATAAATGAGATTCAAGTAATTCAAGTTATTTGAAGCAAATAAATATTTATTAGATTCAAATAAAAACGATTTGAATCAAATAAATATTTTTCAAATAATTTGAATTAATTGAATCAAATAATATTTTTTTTCAGTGCACGCAGTACTTCGCAATAACTCCACCAGTTGTACTTTTCCCTTTGGATATTGGACGCTGAAACGAATATTCCTAAACGAAACCGTGTGTCTTCACAATGCTATGCTGGCGAAGTAGGAAGGAAGGAAGGACTAGCATGCAAGTATAATTGTCGTGCAACACTGTCGCACTACAGAATTTTATTAATGGCAGTATTGAATCAGTACGGGCGAGCCAATAATTATCAGCATGCCAGTATTGCTTCAATACTGGACTGTTGTCAATGTCGACAAATGACAGGAAAGAACGTTACTTAATGATTCAACGAACGACTCTTTGTTTTATCAGTAATTTTCAAAGATTCAAATTTAGTCTGTAAAAGATTGTTATATATCAGAATCTTTTATTAAATGTATATATTTTCCATACATAATCTAACAATTGAATTGATCTTTTCTCGTTTTTAAAGAAAAAAGAAAATTAATCCAGTTCTAGAGACACGAAACACTTTAATAAAACTCAGTTATAAAACAGCACTGAACAAATTAATTACGTATAAAGCAGTTAGTGAATCTTAAATGTTGCAATCGTCACAAAGGAGGTTTTTAAAAATTTAAAGATATTCTAAACGTAGAAAATTTGAAATAATTTTTTATCCTTCGCGAAGTCGTTCCTCTAGCTCTTGCAACTCTCGTCTAGTCGTCTTTTGAAATACCAAAGGAGCGTGGCTCACTAGGCTCGAGCGGGAAAGCTTCTCCTCGAAGAGAGCAAATCCTCTTTCAGATAGTAAGAGGGGAATCATGGTGGAAAGTGGGGATAGCCTGTTTAAGGGTGGGACACCTTTATATTAAGGGAGGGAGAAATGCCGACACCGTCGCGCTGCTGTCGTATATTTATTCCGTTCGTACCTCACGTTGTGTGGGGATTCCTGCGTGTATTGATGCAGCAATGGCGGAGCGCTCGAGTTCGGCGAACCGCCACCGCAGCGCCACTGCCAATGGGCGTGGCTTAGACACATTGGCCGCGCGTTATAGGCGTGTCAATTCACCTCCCACTCCCTGACGCCAGTCGTCGGTGATTGACAGTTGGCGAACGACTGCGGACGGCGCAGGATCTAAACGCTCGCTTGTTTCTTCGGCTGTTCGCTCCGTGTGATTTTCGAAAAACGTTTACGTCCGCCGCCTCACCCTTCACACAATCAAGGCCTGAAGTTTAAAACGACAATTTCCTATATGAAAAATTAATTTCTTCTGAGAGAAATAAAGCCCGTGTGTAAAATATATGTTTGTGGAAGGTGTCCTGAGGCAGGATTCGCGCAATCGGTAATATTTGGTCGTGGTGGTTAGTTGGCCACAGTGCTGGTTCCTTTGTTGGAAGAAAAATATCGTGATTTCTGTGACTTTGTGTTTGGTGATTTAGTGAAATGTCACATGTCGGTGATGACAAGTAGATGTGATCGTTCGTGAGTGATTGACGTGTTACGGAATTTTGCATAAAAAAAAAGAATTTCAAGATCAATTTGGACATACGGATACAAGTCAGGAGTGAAAAGTGCCCGTGGGACGAAAGACCACGTGCTCGAGGCCCAGTGATGCGACGACGCCACTGACGAACCGGCAGAGAACCTTTTGGATCATTGAGGTGCAGTTCCTCTTGACAATGAGGAAGCAGGACACATTTGTCTGGCGATTTAAGCTTTGCTGACGTCACGACCAAGCAACTCGAGGCTCTAGGAACGAGAGACGAGGTACGACCGCGATAGTGTTTCGGTTTAAGTGCGTGCATCTGTCGCAGAGAGGTTGGCTGTCGTGCCTTGCCGCCGTCCACCGACGGTAACAGTTTCGCTTTGTCAGTGATTTCTCGTATGAAAGTGCCAAACGACGGGAATAGTGGAAGCAAGTTTGAAGAAAGCAGAAGATAAAGAAGAGGTGGTGGGCGAGAGAGAGAGAGAGAGACGAGTTGTTAAAGGTGTGAGGCTAATTGATTGTTACTCTGGGAAAATATAGCCGCTACGGTGGCTCAGCACGCAGAGTTCCCCGGCGCGGCCAGGGCGTTCATGTCGCAGCCAAGGGTGAGTAACGCACTCCACTTCAAAGTCTATTCCCGCCAACGAGTTGTAGAGGTCGCTATTCGATAATTCTCATGAAAAAGATTTGCAACCCAAGCAGCGCGTAAGCTTATTTTGAATTCACTGTAATATTATACATTGGAGATTCGTTATATTACACTGTAATATTACAGTGATCTTACTGAGATATCAAAATGTCAGCCTGGAGGTAATATTATGTTGTTATATTAAGAGAATATTACATGGTAATATTAAGGTAATATTACATAGAAATATTAAGGCAATATTACTTGGTAATATTAAGGTAATATTAACCTAATGTTAAGGTAATATTCAGATAAAATTAGAATAATTTTATAATTTAGAATAAAACATTTCACAAAGCTAGACTTGAACCCTGAACCTTGTGCACAGTAATCAAGAGTCTTACCACTGAGCCAAACTTATTTATAGTGTATTAAGATTTTTGATGAAATATGAACAACTTTAAAAAAAACTTACAAAGATTATATACCGTCGAGAATCTTAATACACTATAAGTTTGGCTCAGTGGTAAGACTCATGATGACTATGCACATGTTCAGGGTTCGAGTCCAGCTTTGTGAAATGTTTTTTTCTAAATTATAAAATTATTCTAATTTTATCTGAATATTACCCTAACATTACGTTAATATTACCAGGTAATATTCTCTTAATATAACAACGTAATATTACCTCCAGGCGGACATTTTGATATCCCAGTAAGATCACTGTAATATGACGAATCTATATTGCAATATTACATTGTAATGTAATATTATCCAATGTAATATTACATAAGCTTACGTGCTGCTTGGGAACATTTAGTTTTCATTAATTTCATTCAAAACTCTGATACCAATGTTTAGCAGTGTGCTTCTTCTTAATGTCAAGCATTTTTTTTTTTTGGGATTTAACGAGAGAAATCTTCCGCCCCAGTGAAATATGTTTCCCTGAAAATTGGTTACTGTTTTGTCCTTATGACCAGGTGGTTTTTATGAAAGGATTCTTGACTTCAGGTAGACCTTGCAGTTTAGAAGGTACTCTGGATTAGGCTTGAATACATTAAGTTACTTCTTCTCTTTTAAGAATATCAATGGATTAGAGAGGATTTTAAAGAAAAGACATTGCAAAGACATAAAACTTGATGATTTTAGTCAGTCTTTTAATGAGCTTCTCCCCTTTTATCGAGAAAGTGCTTTTTCAAACATCTTTTTGGCATTCATTTGAAGTGAATGCCTAGTTAAACCTATAACTTAATAATTTATGCATTTCAAAGTTTATAAATGGAAAAAATAAATAACACTCCAATCGATGCACACATAATAAATAGAATATTAATAATAATATGGGTTCTTCTCGACTCGCGATAGAAGAAATTTGACATTTCATTTTCGATAATTTCTTTCATTCAATACAATAATTAAAATTAATGTTTTTGTGCACTTTTTATATTTCATGCAAAAATTTATTTCCTCAATATAAATTACTGTTAATTAATTTTTTCATTGATCAATGTTGTGGACTCAAGTCCACAACGTTGATCAATGAAAAAATTTTGTCACTTCGTTTTAAATTCAATATATCAGTTTTAAATATTTTTTTTTATTCAATAATATAGTTTTTGTTTATAAATTTAAACGTTTAAAATTTATGTAAAGAGGGAATTAAATAAAATGTTTTGGTGGAAAATATTTGAATTTCTATAGCGACGGGTGTGAAGAGAATGTTTACAGCCTGGAAAACTCCGTCCCTTCGGATCGTGGGAATTCTCAGAGGAGTCTGCTTTTTCTTCTATAAAGAGATTTAACATCCTTTTCTCGTTTATCATGAAAGTAATAATAATAATAAAAATAATGTTCATCTTATTAATTTTTTTTTTAAATATAACACGATTTTCATAATATTTATTTAAAATTCTAAACTTTAAATAATTCCGTCTTTCTATTACTAATTAGAAATTTTTATAAAGTCACCTTTTTATTTTAGATCCTATTCATAATAGTGATTGGTATTTGGTTTGCTTGTAGTTTATCGAATCTCTCGCAATAATAATGAAATTTACTTCTTTGTATTCAAGTACACTATTATTGACAAATTTCGATTCTATATATTGTCACTCAAACACTATTAAGAACTTTGATATTTTGTTGTTGCTGTTATAGAAGAACAAATTCTGAGTTACTGTTTCGGAAATAAAAAAGAATTTCTCAATATTTATAAATTCAATATTATAACGTTTCTAATAATTTCATTTACTTAACTTTTTTAGGTTTAAATAATAGAGAGAAATTTGTACCATTAAAACACTTAAATTGTTAAATTATATTCGTTACAAGTCGTATTTTGAAAAGAATGTAGAAAATTATATTTTTTAATTTTATTGTAGTGCAAATTAAAAAAAAAACTTGTAGGATGAACTTTTATGAAAATTGCTGACTATGTACTTCTTCAGTTTCCGTCGGCAAGAAGTCATTGCATATTCTTTTATATAAACAGGATACATTCTCCACTTTTCTCATATTTAAAATAATTAGTTACTAAACCACAGTAGGTTGTGATTTTAAAAATTTTGAAATAAAATTTTATTCGTTCGGTAGTACTTTTATTTCGGAATACAAATGAATTGGGTACCTGACAATAAGTTTCGTACTTGCAACTTCTAACGGAACTCGAAAATTTTAAATTCAATTTTTTCTTTAATCAAATGACTCTGTAATAGTAAATTTTCTGAAAATTAAAAATCTACAGAAATTATTAATTAAAATGTTTCCTGCTACGATAAATATTCACGTCATTATTTAGTTTATTTTAATGTTCAAGTTCTTGCACATTGTAAATTTATTCTTTTTTTAAACCATTCATATAATTCATATAATATATAAAATATTCATATAATATATTTATATAATAATTAATACAAGTTTTAACTACTCATATGTATTAAAAAAAATAATTATCTATTTATGTTCAAAATTAATTTTAAGTCAGGATTTTATGACTTTAAATATCAAGCAGCTTTTCTTGTAGATTTTATTGATATTAAGGTTTTGTAACCGTTTTTGTTAGTTTTTCGTCATTAGTACGTAATTATAGTTAGGAGTTGCAAGTACATGTGTAGTTTTGACAAATCTTTCTAAAAATCTATAGCTATATAAATTGGCACCCAATTTACTTATTTTAACTGAAAAGTATAAAGAAACTGTTTTAAAATGTTTTTTCCGTTTCGTCCGTCGCATTGCGCTGGCTAATTAAGAGTTGAATAAAGTCTTTAAATTATAATAAAATTTTTGTTTTTCCTATTTATGTGCATAAATACCTATATGCAATTAAAATGTGAAAAATGTAATTTTTCAACTGAACGTATATAAAAGTGAAAGAGTTTTAAGATATGTAAACAAGTAGACTAATAATTCCAAGTTTTATGCTTGTGGAATATCAAAAAAAAAAGTTGTCGATGGGTTAGAGGTTTTCGATTAGGTTCAAGAGGACGCTGTCCGATATCTAGTGATAAGGAAATTTACATGAAATTACATTATCAAACGTGGTGATAAGAGACTTGCGTACGTATATGTGTCAAGATTGATTGTCTGTGAGCTTCTACTTGTAGCTTGTTTATTTGCGTTTTCTGACGCTGTTTCATTTCTTCGCGCACTAGTTACAATTTCAAAATCACTTACATAGAATTAGTGAAATGTAGCGTTCATTCACATTCCCTTACATCACATTCATCAATCGAGATGACATTATGTTGCCTAAAATAATAATTAGTATTCATTGTCTGATAATTTTGATTCATTTTTACTCAATTGTAAATTTGTATTTCAACTTTACTTTTTAACAAAAACTTTAATATTTTCGTTTGGATTCGGTTTTATTGTGTGGGACTTACGTTACCTGGATGTTGTGAGTCGTAGGTAGATAAGATATTTTTCCCCTGAAAAACGATGATACATACATATCTTGAGCAGAAATTTGATAACATCTATTGATTTTTCTACTTGGATTATGTTCCTTTAAAGTTATAAACCTTCAGAACAGATCAACGTGTTTTATAATAGAATGTCTTTCAAATAAACTTTTATTCTTTTAATAAAATAAGAATCTTGATATACATTTTTAACAGAATATCATAAAAATTGCTTCAAAATTAAAACTTTTTTTAAATTTTATTTTCGCTTATAACAGGACTCGGAACATCAATAACTTCTTTTTTAAATAAATATTTATTATCATTGTTCCACAGGAATTAAAATTCTTCAAAAGATTCAAATTCAAACCTTTATGAAATTAAACAACTTATAAAAAAATTGTTATAAAACATGAAGAAATCGAGTCTTCAACTCGGAGCAATCGATATCTTCATGTTTTATAATAATTAAAAATGACCTGCAACTTATTCAAAATTACTTTCATCACTTCAATTCAATTATTCTTTTCCTGGATTTTTAAATTAAAATTCATTTTTATATTATTCTATAAAAATATATAAGAATTTCATATAAAAAAATGTATATATTAATAAATTGGTACGTCCCTGAGTTTCTTTCAACTATCTCATTAAGGGTCCTGGGACAACACTCCCGAGCGGCGGTCCAGTATATTTCAAAGTTCAAAACTTCTGCTATACAAAACTAAAAGAGAAATGTTTTAAAATTGTCCTTCATTTGTAGACTACTAAACATAACCATATTACTTTATCTTTTACGTTATAAATTATAATTTTTTAAATTATCTAAAATTAAAACTACAATGTTCTAAAGAAGTGTACCAGAAGCAGGTTCAGAACCCAGAGAAATACACACAACATTTCAATTCATATATGTCATAGGAGTTTTAACATATGAAATTAGAGGTTAGATTTTAGCTCCCCATATTTCAAAGTTTTAACTTCTATACAGATCAGTTTTAATATCTAGGCATAGCCGACCCTATAATTATGTTAAATATAGAATATTCCAAGTAAAAATTTACAACCGGCGGGTAGTGTTTGGTCAGTATATCGAAATTAGCTCTACAATGTTTCAAAGTTCCATCGACAGTTGCTGAAAACAAAAAATCCAATGACTAATGAAAAATAAAAAAAAATTCTTAATTCTTGCTTACTTTTCCTACATGAACAATACACATGTAAACAACACTGTTTCAGCCAATCTAACATTAACACGCATATACATATTAAATTAAATTACACTAGCGCCTCCTCGATTTCTTTGTTTCCACTTTTTTCCATTCAACATATTCCTTTTACTTAATTTTATATTGTTTATTATAATTTCATTTAAAATTACTTAAATTTTTATTTAGTTTCCAGGCATCACAGATAGTCCCCTTTTCACATTTTTCTATTCAAAAATAAACAATTTTTATTTTTTTTTTTTTAAATATTTGAAGGTATAATACTGAAATTTAGACTCAATGTTAGAATTCAATGCGTTTTATTTTTGAATTAGATTATTAACACCACAATATTTATAAATATGCATTAAAGTGGTTCATTTAACAGAATGCAGGCCTTTAGAAAAATAATTAATTAGCATTTAAATAATTAAAAAATTATTAATACACTGAAATCTGGATCGTTGAGACTCTGTTTACATAGTTTGTAATTATTTATTTCTTTAATGCAATTGTTTTATTTTCCTATTGTTTACGAGATGTAAATATTTAAAAAATTTTCTTAACATAAAATTTATTTTCTGTGAATGAATCCAAAAAATAAAATCGTTTTATTTTGTCAGGAAGTTTTATCAAATGTACCGGAAGAATATTCAATTACTAGAATTTATATATAAGAAAATCATGAATTTTGTTGACTCGAAAAATTTTACTCACAACTCCGGTGATTTTTTAAGGATAATTGATTGATAATTGGTATTTTTTTGCTTTTTTTCACAAAGAGTGCCAAATATCGCTAGTTTCTAATTACTTTAAATAATTGAACTTTAATAAAAATGACTTAATTTTTTTTTATTTTTATTAATTCAGATTAATAATGTTTCAGTTTATCTCAATGTATTGAACTTAATAAAGTTAATTTAATCTTGATTTTCTTATTTTCTGTCGAGTTTAAGATTTATTAACTCACTAATAATTGTCAGGTTTTTTAGCAACTGAGGGAGATTAATAGTGACGGTAAGAAATCACACGTCGTCAAATGATTTTTGCCGAATGCACAAGTATGATGTACGTAAATTATATACTAGCATAATTTATGTTGGTCATTTGTCATTAAAAGTGTAAAGAAAAAAATTGACGTCTCTTGCAACGCAGATTGAAATATAGAACGACCTGTAACATATTTTTTTTACATCAGAATCGAATACTTAATCGATTGTCTATTAATCTCCTGAAAGTAATTTCTGACCATTTAAACCACTAGTATAAGTGATTTCAACTTTTTATTCGTGTCTATTACAATAATACAATATTATTTCGTTAGGCAATTGTAAAACATGGCGACTAAATTATAGATGACTGAAACAGAATTATTTAGTTATCTCAAAGAATCTCTTGGTACGGGCCTGATTTTTAATATTTTTTATCATAAATTTTACAAGTTACTCATTTAATAATGCACTTTAAGATATGAAATTTTTCAAATTTAATACTTTATTTATTTTATGAAAAAAAATTATTAACAAAAACCTACGTTTTCTAGTCGTTTTGACCCATATAACCCCTTAGGAAATTGATGAAACATTTTTTAACAAAAAAAAAATGTATAATGATTAAATAAATATCTGTTTAAAAAAGTGTCATTAGGTACCTGTAAGGGGCCATTCACATATTACGTGATATATTTAGTGATGGGAGGGGGTGTAAGCAAAGTATCAAGCTTTAACAAATTTGCTATACTAAACTATAGAAAAAGTATCACACAGGGGGGCGGGGGTCTAAAATACCTAAAATATCTATCACGTAATATGTGAATTACCTCAAGAGTTACAATAAATTAATTTGTAAAAATATTTCATGTTTTCTGCAGTATATTGAACAGCTGTCAGAACGCCCGGCAACGTTGCACACAATGTACTTCTTAAAACTGAATGTAAACAAGTCATAGCAACCATTTGCAACACGACTAAAGAAATGCGGTGTTGCCAGACGTTTCAAAGTACCAAGCAAGTCAAATCACAAAATAATGGTTTCTGTTTTGATTAGTTTCGTCAAGCGATAGAAAATCCTTAAGTATATATAGATTACATTTAACAAAGGACTGAATGGCATCTTCTATGGTTTAAAGGTTATACTTAATTTAATGTCTTGGAACTGAAATCAGAAATACTTTTTATTGAATATTCTGACCATGATGAGGACTTAAATATGTTCGTACTGAGAAGTGATCGTTCTTTTTTTATTTTCCCATAAAGTTTGAACCTGTCAAATATTTCGCAGGTACATGCTTTTGTAAAAATGCTTAAAAATACGGCGAGATTCGTAAAATAAAGTTATGGTACTTGCGGCACAGTATATGAAAAATTATCAATAATTATCGACGTCACGCGATTATCCAATTTTTCATTTCTCCATCCGCTGGAAAGTGCTTTATGCAAATAGAAAAGAATGACAGCAGAAAAGAACCGGTATTGAGTATATTATGTCAATAACCAATAGTTTTATCGCACTCTTGTTTTTACAACAAAATTACTGGGTATCGCGACTTTACACCCTAACATCTAGTAATTGAATGTGACAGTTGATTTGGTCTATCTGTCATCATTCTTATTTCGTTTTTTATATTATATGCGTTTCTAGTCAAAATGACCCATTTCTATCAGTAACAAAAATCAGCAAAAAAGGGGACTTAATATTATTTTCATTTTTAATAGTTGAATCCTACATGTTGGTTGAAGAATTAAAAAAAAATTAATTTCTATATTGAAATAAATGAAAAAAAAACGATTAAAAAAGTAAAATATTCCTATAACTTTTCAGTATGACGATGGCCTGCACGGAGGCTATCTCGAAGGAGGCGGTGGTGGGGGTGGGGCAGGACTTTATCACCCAGATCCACATGCCAGTGCCCGAGGTGTTCCAGGACTTCACCACAGTTCACACCTGGGAGCAATGGGGCCGGCCCACCCCCAGTACCCACCACCCCCACCCCAACCACCTCACAATGTATTGGCGGCAGTTGCGTCATCGGCGGCGATACCGGATGTTCACAAACGAGACAAAGACGCCATTTATGGGTAAGTTATCACATGAAATCAAAAAATTTATTTTTAATATTTTTATTGTTATGGAATTGATTATGAAATGGAAAATTTGCTCAAAATGAACAAATTTTAAATGACAACGTATAGTATCATCTTCATACACCTACTATGGCTGAAAAATAATCACACGCAGAAAAATTCGATTTAAAATTTTGGAGTTCAGTACTGGAACAATCCGTTTTAAGTGAACGTTGATACACAGTTTATTGTAACAATTGAGTAGCCGAACTAAAATTTAATATTTCTTCCTACGATAATATAAATCATTCAAATTGTTTTACACTCTGTCCGAAATCTGAATTTTCATTTTTCTCCGTGCTGCTATGTTAGCTAACAATTGCTGTCCATTTCAATCTGGACAGTACATATAGTGTGGACAATTTTCATAGCATATATATTAAAATACGTTTCGTGCAATAATATTAAAACATTTATTAACATACGATAATTAAGTTGAAATAATTAAACTCTTGATTATGAGTGAAAAATCACTGCTCGGATACGTTAAGTTTTTTAAAATTTGCTATGATTTATCGCAGTAAAAGATGTTCCAATTTCTGGTGTATTCTGAGAGAACGGAAGCTTATTATTTTTGCGGCAAACCTGTAATTTGTTCAGTCGTCGTGTGCCCAGGCGGGGTTTTTAACTTTCCTGGAACGCCTGGATACAATTTAGGATCCTGTGCATTCTTTATGAACAGGTTTTACCTCGCACACGCGACTGTTGTACATTTTTACCTACAAACTCATCTGATACAAACAATGAAAAAACTAAAAATTTTATTATTATTGTTGACATTAATTTAAATTCTTAAAGGACAAAAAATTACATTAATATTTGTTCAAAATATAGTTTGGGGAATTTAAATGCACAATTTTAATAAGTTTTCTCGTTTCTTTTAAGAAATGTTTTTACTAAAATTGAAAAAGTCTTGTGAAATTCAGTACCATAATGTTGATACATGGCTCAGAATTGGAGAAATGCTGAAACGGAATGTATTTTGCAAGCTCTCGGCTCATTATAGATATTATCGGAGTCGCAAATAATATGATTCAAATGGGCTTCTTGATATCTTGATGTTATCTGCTCGATTACAAAAAAATAAAACTGCAAAAGGTAACTTAAAATCTTTGTCTTCAGTTTCTCGAATTTTCTTTATCGATATAATTTGTCTCACTGAGACAACTGACGCTTCAAAGGCATTTCTTCGAAAATTTTCCTGAAAATTTAAGAAATTTCCAAAATATTTCTTATAGAAATGTTTGGAAATTTCTTTCTTAATAAATATATACATATGAAAAAAAACGTGTACTGAAAAACGCATAAAATAGACAAGGAACCTTTATGGCTGGTCGACCTAAGTCAAACCAGATGTAGCAAACCTTTCAGAATAAGAAAATATTTCTAAGGTTTTTGCTTAGGAATGAAAATATTTTACTGTACATAAAATACTTTTTCTAAGAATATATTTTTAGTATATATTTATAATATAAATATGTCTAATAATCTGAATACGGTAGGGACCCCTATTATTCTGATTTTCGATTATTCGGACATATTTCAAATATTTTTTTTTATTAATTTTACAACCCATATGTAAAACTTGACAGAGCTCATCCATAAAGCGTGTGATACTTAATTTCGGGAATTTTAACTCCTTCCCCCGTTATGATGCTTTTTTAAATTATTGATTAACTTGGAGCACCGTATTGTATTTCGCAGTTTTGGGTACTTTTTCTTAAAGTATAACGAGTCTAATGCATTGTTCTTAGAATTTAGGGCAAAGAAGTCAGAAAAAAAGAGCTAAGAATCGGAAACCACAAAACCACAGGTTCTGCGAACAACGTTCAACAGGCCATCGTATATCATATCATTACTTTTGCGGTTCACGTCAACCCAACACCTAAGTCCTTCACCAGTCATTTGTCACCCCTATACATGCATTTTTGTCGGATCTTCCGCTAGAATCGTATTTACTAAATGATTTAGTGAAACTTAATCGAATATTAATAAAATAGTTCTACTAATTGTTACTAATTCTACTCATTGTTACTACTAACAATTAGTAAAACTCCACTAATTGCTAGTATGTAAAATGATTACTAAATCATTTGGTCGACGACTGTTTGTAACTTTCTACTAAAGAGTAAATACAACTACTAAAAATCGAAAGTCTCGGTCTCGTGAAACTTAGTATCGTGGCAGCACTAAGAGGGACGTAAAATAGATGTCTTTTGGACCAGAAAAAGAACGTCTTTTAGTTGTTTTTATGACTTGCCACCATTGTCCCAGGATGTCCGCGGATAAAAAAAGACGACCCTGTGCCCACTGGGATAACAATACTTTATTAGTTGATTTAACTATCTTGTTTGTTTATCTACCGGTTTAATTATAGTTCACTAATATGCTGATATCTTTATATATATTTAAAGAAGTTCGAAGACTCCTTTGTGACGATTGCTATGGTTGCGGTGCTGCCGCTGGCAACGTCAATTTGTCGAAATTCGTTCCGAATCATTTTATGTCCGCTACGCTACAAGTCACGACCGCCACCTTACGCACATAAAGCATTCCTCCTATAGAAAAGGGTTAGGATGAAGAAAGAACAAAAGTTGACTGTAGTAGATAAGACCTCAGCTTTTTATATAATCAGGCTAACTGCGCATATTTTTCTTCTTTAAAGTATACCTTTCAGTATATATACCTTTCTCATAAAAGAAAGGTACCTAAGAATCAAAAAATTGTAGGTTATGTTTATAATTTTTCAAGTAAAAATACACAAAGAGATTCAATTACAATTACAATTACAAATTATTCAAGTTCAAGTCTTCATTTCATCGAAAATATATTCAATAAAAACTGGTTTAACATTTACATAAATTAAAACAGGGTTGCCACGCAACCTGGAAAACATGAAAATGTCGGGGAATTTGATAAACCTTGAAAACACCTGGAAAAATCAGGAAATTTTAAAAGACTGACGTTTACAATTTTCGTAAATAGATATAAACTTCAAAAGCTTTTAATTTGAAATTTTGTAATAGGTTTTCAATTATTTTCATAAATGGGTGATTCTCCACAAAGTGGTAACTTTTGAATATGTTAAAATTTTTTTTTTTAATTAAATTTTTTGGCAATTTTTTATTTAGATCTTTTTAATAAAGCTTGAGAATGATTATTTTATAGATATTTGAGCTTAATTCTTTCTTTAGTTTTATATACAAACAATTTAAAAATTTGTAATTTAAAGGTTAAATAATTTATTTGAAAAAGTTAATTTTCGACTGTTAATAATTATAAATAGTGTAAATAAGCAAATAATTACTTTAAACTGCTTTAATTAATAAATAAATAATATTTTTACTCATACCTGTTATTGAAATTACATGTTTTGATACAGGTTAATCGAGGTTAATTGTATTCATTCAAAAAAAACAAAACACTTACATTACGTGAAACGAAATTAGGAACTGGAGTTTACAGGAACTGGAGTTTACAAATCAAAGAAAAAAATTCATTGAAACCGTAAAAATTCATAAAAATAAACAATTTTTGCAGATTATTAAAGAGATTTGCTTACTCTAAATCACTATTATTTTTATTTTTTTTTATACATTTAGAATTCGGTAATTTTGGCGGAACTGGAGTTTACATACCATTAAAATACGCTATAAAATAATAGTAACTTTTGTAGTTTTAAATCTAAAAATTATATTTCTTTTTGCAAATTTAACATAAATACAACTTATTAACTTAATAATATTAATGGCAAATAAAATCGCACTAAAAAAGGGAATAAAATTAATGAAAATCAATGAAATTGTAAACTCCAGTTCCAAATAAAAAAAAGTGGAGAAAATATTAAAAAATTATTTTTACACAGATTTGTTAATGGAAATTAGAAAACGACACACAAAAACTTAGTTTTTGAGATGAACTTTCGAATAGAATAAATAAAAAAACGTTTAAAATAAAGTTTGTGCAAAATAAAACATATTAAACTTCATGATTCATGTGTGGAGAAACGACAAATGTGCGTTTTTTGAACATTTGCAATTGAATTACAACTTTTGTTTTAAAATAAAATTTTTTTTCGATTATGATATTACTAAAAAACATATTGAAGATTAATTATGCAAAAGGTTGAAGTAGATTTGATAACAATTTTTCAAGATATAAAATAGGGAACAGTGGGGAAGCAAAAGTGACCACTGATTGAAGAATCACCCAAATAATAAAACTCATAATTTCAATTATTTTTAATACAAATTTTAATGGAATTTCTCGAAAAATGTAATTATTCTTAAAAATTTTATTAAAATATTCATCAGAGAAATTCAATTTCTTGAAAGAATTAAATTATTTTCGAAAATTTTAATGAAATTCTTTTTAACTAGGTATTCAATTTTTTTTCAAAATAATTTCAATAAAATGCTTCGTAGAAATTTAATTAATTTCAATAATTTATCAAAATTCAATTATTTTCAATATATCTATGATCTCAATAAAATATCACAAAAAAAGTCAATTAGGTATTTAAAAAGAAATATTATTCTAAAATTCGTCTCAAGAATTCAATTATTTTCAAAAGTAATAAAATTCTTCGCAAAAATTCAATTATGGTCAAAAGTTTAAAAAAAATTCTCTTCAAAATTTCAGTTATCTTTATAAATAATAAAATTTTTCTCTAACATTCAATTATTTTCAAAAATTTGAATTAGTAGAAATGTTTTCTAATTTGAATTAGTGACTGACTTTTTGTTTTTCAATTGGCAGATTTTACTAATAAATAGTCGTTTCTACTAATTGTGAATTATAAATTTAATAGTTTAATTTTCTAATTCAAAAGCAAAAAGTCAGTCACTAATTCCAATTAGTAAACATTTTTACGAACTCAAATTTAGAGAGAAAGTATTATAGAGTCAATTTTTAGAAATAATTGAATTTTGAAAATATTTCAAATTATAATCTTTGAATGTTTGAATTTTTTATACTTTTAACTGAAAATTTTGTAGGTTAAATTTTTTTGAAAAAGTTTAATTGAATTTTTTTTAAGTTATTTGAAGTTTTTTATTTTCTAACATATATTTGATTGAAGAATTTCTGAATAATCGATGAAATTTCGTAAAATTGAATTGTAAACAAAAGGATTTGGAAATTTTCAAAGAAATTTTTCAAAAATTATTAAAAATAATAAAAAGTAAGAATTTTAATTAAAAAATCCGGGAAAAGAATAATTGAATTAAAGTGATGAAAGTAATTTTGAATAAGTTGCAGTAACAATATTTTTATAATAAAAAATAATTATTTGGTCATTTTTAATTATTATAAAACATGAAGATATCATTGCTCCGAGTTGAAGACTCGATTTCTTCATGTTTTATAACAATTTTTTATAAGTTGTTTAATTTCAAAAAGGTTTGAATTTGAATATTTTGAAGAATTTTAATTCCTATGGAAAAATACAATCAAAATAAAATAAAAGTTCAATTAAATTTCAAAGATAGTAAAAATAGAATGTTACATATAGTTCAAATTATAAAAAATCGAATGTAAAAATTTAAAAAAAAATTGTTTTTCTTTTTTTTTAATTTTAAAAGTAAAAGTTTAAAATGTCTTCCGTCGGATTGACAATGTGGCCCAATCTGTAATCTCAAGAGAATTTTAGTTTCTCCCATTTTTATTGTCTACACTGACTTTGTCCTCGGTGTTTAACTGTATATATTTGACAAAAAAGCCTTAATGAAGCTGTTTCTCACGCCTCTTCAGATTCCACTGTTTTTCTAAATTGCATCGATTTGTAGTCACGCAAAATTTTCGGTTTTATTCTTAAAATTGCAGTTCGCGATGTTTCTATACTTAAAAACGAAACCATTCATTTTGAGAAGAAAAAGAAAACAAAAGTATTCGTTTCAAAGAAAAAACACCGAAATTTTGAATCGCATCTTATTTACAAAAATTTTATACTTTGAACTGAATTCGTAAATAAATTTTTACTTTTATTATTATTACACTGCTTTAATTCGATTGCTTGTATATTTATTTAATAAATATTTATTTGTATTTATAATTTTTATCTATGTCAATTAAAATGGTATATTTAATTCAAATATTGAAATTATTCTTTCCATTTATTTGATTTAAGTAAATTTATCACAGTAATTTATCATTTATTTGATTTGATAAACTAATCATCGGTTGTTGAATCAAATTTTCTTTCAGTTTTTTTTTAAATTGCGCGAATATTTTTTTTATTAGATAATGGAAAAATTAGAAAAAGGACTTATAACTTTTAAATATTAACTTGTGAATAGTGTATTTAAATTCTTTGTTTGAATTACTTATAATTTTTTCTATAGGAATAGAAAATAGTTTCATTATCTAAATGAGAGGGGCTCTAAACTAAAACGATTATCAAACTGAACTGTTTTTTAGTAGTTGACAAAAAAAATACTGTTTACATAAAAGAAGCAATTTCTTTTTTTTAATTGAACGAAAAATTTGTTTACATTGAAATGACTACTATGCGTGTTTCACGTTGTACCTGTTGTTCTTTAAAAAAAAAAGAGATAATTACATAATTAGACTGCGATAAGTTGTTGAATTTTGTGGGAATTTTCGCATTTAGGTAAAGAGGAACCTAAAATACTTATTTTATTTGCTAATTATTTAGAATGTAGAGTAGTTTTAATTTATAAATTAATATTATTTGTTGCAGACATCCTTTGTTTCCATTACTCGCCCTAATTTTCGAAAAGTGTGAGTTGGCAACATGCACCCCTCGGGAGCCCGGAGTCGCGGGTGGTGACGTGTGTTCGTCTGAAAGTTTTAACGAGGATATCGCCGTCTTCTCAAAACAGGTACGTTCTCATTTTTAGACATAATTTTATATTTTTTTTCCTTTATTGATGATTTTTCGTTATTGATGATTTTTCGTTATTGATGATTTGTCACTGAAAATAATAACCGAACAACAGAATGTTTTCGGAAAAGTTTGAAACACTAGTGTTTCTAGAAAATGACGATTTTGTGTCAATGAACCAAAGTTCGAACAAGTTGTTACATTGGGGCGCTCAATTTGTCCGCATGTAGAAAACTTTTAGTTTGACTATTTCTTATTTTAAAAAACATTTTTCTATTCATAGAAAAAGGAGTGTGACGTTTTCATTTTGTGAATAAATCTTCAACTCTCAAAAGCAATATTATAATAAACCGCAAAAAAAAAAAAAAAATTGTTGTTCTCATTCGATCAGATTAAGGATGAGATAAACCTGAAGGAATGACAGTCTGTCATTAAGGTTTCGTAAAATTCACGTGTGTGTACATAAGTATTTATAATAGTGTATATAGAGAAAACTTTTGGTCCTCGTATTTTCAGATTTTTGGATCCATCTCGTCAGGGTATACCCACACACTTCAAGGACACATTTGTAATTCTAGCCTCGGCCCCATGCCGCGAAACAATTTGGGACCTTTTAAAACGCACCATTTCACCGTCTACATTCCACTAGGCACCCGTAAGCGTATATTCTTCGAAGCCTCTCGCGAGAAAGATTGATTTATTCGGCAAAAGTTGTTGCCCCATCGCTCGAATTAAGAATCTAAGATTTTTAAAAAAGGAAAAAAAAAATTCTTTAAATCCATCTTGTACCACTATTTGAAAATCTTATTTGATATTATATATTGAAGCTGCCCTCCAATCTAACAGCAAAAATCTAACCGTAAATGAATTTATAGGAAGATGCAGATAAATTTTTAACGAAATTTTATTTACTCAATAGTAAAGATTTGTAAAGCAAATTTCTCTTGATAGCTAGATAAAAATGAGAATATTTGAGAGTGTAAATATTTTCTTTAATTACGATTATTTTTTAATTACCTACTTACAAGTAGGTTTATTGTTATTTTTCTTCGTCTTGCGCAGAGCGAGCATCTTTATCCCACGTGAGGAGCTTACCTTATCGTTATCTCGTCATAGCTTCTCTTTAACACAGCTACCGTGTTACTGAAGCGTCCTAAATTCATGTTTGATTTTCAGACGAATTTTTCCGAAGCACTTATCGAGCTTGAAAATATTACGTTCTTAAATGATAAGCGGCTAATTTTATAAGAATTTATATTCCTTACATATATATATATATATATATATGATCGTGAATGATGTCGGTTTACTGTTACTTCACAAATCACAATTTTTTTTAAATCTAATTACAATAATTGATATATACATTCTACGTGTAAAGGAAAACTAAGAAACACTGATAATGCAAAAAAAAAAGAATCAAGTTCTTTATTTTATCTTGGTTTGAAAAAAGTTAAAGCCGGTTTTTTACATTTACCTGACTGTCTATTCATATTATTATATTTCGGACTCAAGTGTTGTGCTTGTCTTGTTGGAAAACGAATTGTCGGTTGAGAAAATGGATATAGTTAAAAGAGAAGTTTAAGAAAATTGTGACACTTAATTTTCAGTAAAACAATTAACATGTTTTCAATTATCTCTCATGTTAATGATGATTTTATTATAATAAAATAAATTTCACTTTTCTAAATTTTTAATTAATTTATAGCTGCAATTATTTCTCGCTAATATCGTTAATCTCTTATAAAGAAAATTTCCATCGCAAAGAGTAGAAGAAGCAAAAATGAACACTGGCATGCGATATACCTACCTACAACAATTCAATTTCAACTATTTCATCATGTTCAAATTTCAAACTTTTACTGTATATAATATTTATGAATATACACTAATATAATATTTATTATGCTAAACAAAAATTCTTTATCTTCTGTTTTAAATTCTCATATGTGTTAAAAACTTTTAAGATAGATTATTTCTTTTTAAAAATAATTAGAATAGAAATGTACAATAGATTTTGAATAAATGAATTATTAATGAAACACAGTGGTTTACGAAAATTAAAGAAATATATTTTTCTTTGACATCTAAATTTAGCATAGTAAATAATTTATTTTCAAATAACTTACTTCTTATGAAGAACAACCCTCTGGGCACGGAAACATCTTTGTTCTAGAAACGTTCCTAAAACGTTATTAAAACGTTTCATGTCCTCCACATAACGTCTTAAAAACGTTTTATGTTCTAAATCTATTTTAGAACATTGGACGTTCTTTAACCGTTATCTAGTGGACATGAAACGTTCTAAAAACGTTTTAGGAACGTTTCTAGAACAAAAACGTTTTCGTGCCCAGAGGGTATCATATAAAATAATTTCTCAAAAATTATTTAATAAATAATTGAAAGCGGTTTCAATTTGAAATTTTATAAAATTTCAATTTTCAATGTACTTGATCAGAAATTTTAAAAAAACTTAAAATTTTCAAAAAATTTTATAATTCAAATTCTTTGGAAATTAATCGAATTTTTTAGGTATATTGAATTTGTTATTAAAAATAATGGATTTATAGAAGAATTTTAGTTAAAAATAAGAAAAAAAAATTTAATTTTGAAAAAGTTAAAAATTATAGAAATTTAATTATTTTCAAAAGTATTAAAATTCTACGCGAACGTTAAATTAATTTAATTATTTTCATAAACTGTCATAAATAATAAAAATTTCACAAAAATTCAATATTCTTTACAAATTTTTTATAAATTTTTTTTTGCAACAATTCAAGTGTTTAAGAAAAATCAAATTGTTGACAGGATTCAATTATTTTTAATACAATTTTAATCGAACTTCTAGAAAAATGAAATTATTCTTAAAAATTGTTTTCAAATTCGTGAAGAGAATTTAATATTTTCCTAAAAATTTTTTTTAATAAAATTCTTATTAAAATTCAATTTTTTGAAATAAATTATTTTTTTGTATTTAAATAATTCAAGTCTCTCGTAGAATTTTCTAATAATAAATTGATTTAAAAAGAAATTTCAGTTAAAATTTTCGATAATTGAATATTAAATGCCTTACAGCGTGAATATTTGAAATAATATTGGCTTTTGAAAAAAAAATTTAAAAAAAAAATTGCATTTCTAAACGAATTATAAATTATATATTATTATCTGATCAAAAACAACTTATAATAATTGACATTTTTCTAAAAATCTTGTATATAATATTTGAATATTTGATTTTTATTCTAAAATATGCCAATAACTATTTTTTATCGTTTAATTTTTTTTATTATTCATATTTTATTGTTTCATTTGATACATGATGAGAGTTGAGGTTGTCGCTTGCCAATGAATAGGGTACAAAAGGGTTGTCAGATAAGGTGTCAATCCTCTTGTGGATATTTTCGAGGCATTAAACCCAGAGGATTCTTTTTCTTTATAAAGGCCTCATAGGACTTGCATGACTAAAGCAAACCGCTTGATGTATACTAGGACCGTAATTATATTAATCATCATTTTTATTTCATCTCTATTTTATATTTCTATAACCGTAAATATTTAAATTATTTCATTTTTCAAAATTATTTTATTTTCTCAGTTTTTAAAATTATATATATTTTTATTTATTTCATGAGGGAAGTGTATTTTTTATTTGGGTACACATATAATGCGCAGATTTTTAGAACCTGGAAGAGTATAAAAAACTGAGACTGCTCGTTTTCTATCATATTGTATAAATTGATATATTCAATGGGTGGTGTTTCATCCCAGTAGTATGCCCTATGGGGCATCCAAAATACCGCTGTGCGCTTTGCAACACGACATACGTGGTACCCTGCTGCGCATTGTTGTGCCTTTTTTTTAAAACCTTTAACCTCTAAAACGAGACGTTGCCCATTTTTTGCTTATTCACTCCTTGTCAATTGGTTTTCATATAATTTTTAAAATATTTTTTCAATGAAAAAGAGAATTTCATACCGAGGTCGCTAAAAATTCATACATAAATCTGAAAATTTATACAGAAAGCGAGCAGAAAGTCAGTGTATTGTCGAAATATTAATTTTAATATTTCACATGTACTGGAAATAAAGTACACATTTCCTACAAAGCAATGTATGTACAGAAGCTACACGTGTCATAAATGTTTACTCTTTTCTCACAAACGTAATAATTGTTGGCCTTATCTTCCAAGCTTCCTATACTTTGTTGACAGTGTCCCCTCTGCCTAGACTTTATCTCATTAACTATCGAAATAAACTTCTGATAAGGAGCTTTGTTGAGCTGGGCAAATGACTCTATGACTAACATTCATGTGATAAGGAAAGTTAATGTTCTAAATATTAAATGGATAAAATCTTCATCGCTATATGTATAGCAAAAGAAATGCAGATGTATATATTCATTTAATTTTAGGGAGAATAAAATGTAATATTGGCTAAAGCTGCTTCTTAACTAACAAACTTATTGTTAACTACTTTCCTTGATAGTCAGCCTAATTGATGGAAATAACACCTGTCTTGTGTTTAGGGTGCCTAAATCAATTTTCCCCTTTCTTCTGTAATAAAAGAGAGTAGAGGTCTTGAAGACCTAAGATTTATGGCGTCACACAAGTCCACCACTTGTGCCTTTCAACGTTAAATTTATGATCACTCTTATTGTCACAGAATCGCCTATTACAGTTGATAGAGTTAGATAAAAATTTCAAGGTAGTTGGTAAGTTTTGCGATAAGTTTCTTCGGAGGGGTTGTCAAGTCGCATGATATGAAGAACGTGGGTGTTTGGTTTGCATTTGCTAATAAAAGTGTTAAGAATCTTTGTACCTCGTGATGCCCCATTGCGATTTATTGGTGCAATTAGAATGCACCTCGGAGGCATTAAACCCTCGTAAAACGTTGGACAGCATTGACGCGACGGGCTGACTAATATCCACGACAGAGAGCACGCGTGCTACCTGCTTTCCACTCTTAAAACTTTACAAAATATTTCTGTCCATGAACAGCTGAAAACGAACGAGCTCAAGGAATGCCTTTGCCAATCACCATTTTTAAAGTAGGTCGTAAAAACTAACGAATTTCAAGACGTTCAGCTTTATTGGACTGCACTACAGATTATGTTATAACGATGCGTAACATACCTTATACCTTATTTTTCTAATGAACAATAATTATTTCTTGAAATGAGCGTTGTGTTAGTGACAACTCTTAATTTATATAATCACATGTCAGTGGAAATTTTGCAAATCCTATTTTTTATAACATTTCATGATGATTATTGCTAGAGCTTAACAAAATTTTTGTAAAATTGAATAATCTTTTTTTCAAGTGCATCACTTGACTCCTGCTTACATTAGATGTTACTACACGACAAAAAATGAGTTTACTGTTATATGGATTAGATAATTTTTAGTTAAGATAAATATTAATTAGCTTTAACAGCAACAAAATTACAAAATTAACTCTAACTCTTTTCTCCGTGTATGGTAATTGAATTCAGCATTATTAAGCATATTAGCTCTTGTCTCATCCAATGTCTATAGTCGTCATTTTTTATTCGAAGCTATAAGATGATTAGTAATTGAACATGCCAAGAAAGTAGAGAAAGGAAATGTAAAAGAGCACGAAGCGCCATTACCATAATCGCAGCAAGAAGAGATTGCATTTCTTTCGTCACTATTTTGCCAAGTTATTGCAGTCAAACATAGGCTTTATTATTATATTGTTATTGATTAAATTCTGTTATAGTCTGCATTCATAAATACTATATTAAATTGTGTAGTTGGTTAACTAGTGATATTCAAGAATCTTGGAAAATTATTGTTTTCTAAAGTTATTGTGATTATTCTTGAAATCTAATTTTTCCGAAATATTTCAAAATTTATTCAATTTTAAAAGAGTTAAGTTTCCGATTTTCATAAATAGATATAACTTCAAATGGTTGTAATTTGAAATTTTAGAAAATTTCAATTTTGAATGAATGAATTGAATAATGAAAATTTCCCGGGAATTCTATTCATAATTTCAATTATTTTTAATACAAATTTTAACGGATTTTCTCGAAAAATGTAATTCTTAAAAATTTTACTAAAATTCATCAAAGAAATTTAATTTCTTGAAAAAATTAAATTATTTTCAAAAATTTTAATGAAATTCTTTTTAACAATTCAATTTATTTTCAAAATAATTTTAATAAAATTCTTTGTAGAAATTTAATTAATTTCCATAATTTATCAAAATTCAATTATTTTCAAAAAATTTAATAAAATTATTGGCAAAATTTCAATTATTTTCAAAAACTTTTCTCAATTCAATCAAATTTTTTTTACAGAGATTCAATTATTTGTAATACAAATTTTAATGGAATTTCTCGATAAATGTAATTATTCTTAAAAATTTTATTAAAATTCATCAAAGAAATTCAATTTTTTGAAAGAATTAAATTATTTTCAAAAATTTTAATGAAATTCTTTTTAACAATTCAATTTTTGTTTCAAAATAATTTTAATAAAATTCTTTGTAGAAATTTAATTAATTTCAATAATTTATCAAGATTAAATTATTTTCAATAAGTATCTAAAATTTCAAAAAAATTACAAAAAAAATGCAATTAGGTATTTAAAAAGAAATATTTAAAAATTCGTCTCTAGAATTCATTTATTTTCAAAAGTAATAAAATTCTTTGCAGAAATTCAATTATGGTCAAAAGTTTAAAAAAAAATTCTCTTCAAAATTTCAATTATTTTTACTAATAATTAAATTTTTCTCCAAAATTCAATTATTTTCTAAAATTTTAATAAAATTCTTGGCAAAAATTCAATTATTATTATCAAAAACTTTTTTCAATTCAATCAAATTTTTTTTACAGAGATTCAATTATTTGTAATACTTAATCTAATTTCTCGAAAATTAAAATCATTCTTAAAAATGTTATTCAATTTCGCCAAAAGAATTTTAATTACCTATTTAAAAATTTGTTGATAAAATTCTTTAAGAGAGTTCAATATTTTAAAAAACATTCAATTCTTCAAAAAAAATTTTTTTTCTATTTAAATAATTGAAATCTCGTAGAATTTTCTAATAAAAATCGGGCAAGTGCGAGTTGCACTCGCATTAAGATCGAGGGTTCCGTACACCAAAATAAAACTTATTTTTTATAAAAAAATATATATATAAGAAATGAGCCGTTCGCTAGAAAAACGACTTAAGTCGACTTAAGCGGTTTTTAAAAATTTTGTTATCAGTGTATTCTACAAGACATATAGATTACATATATCAAGTTTCTAAAGTTGTAGGTCACTATTTATGAATTAATTGAGGTGTTTAAACTTCCTGGGTCCCGAAATTGAAGCACTTACGCAAGCGCGCGTTCACGTCCTCTGCTACCGCGTACAGTGGGAAGAAATGCAGTGTTTTAGACAAAATTCTGCCGACAATACAAATCTCCACCGATTTCAATTTTCTTTTTTTTTAAATACTAAAGAAGGTTTTTCCTACAAGCCTTCACTGCTATAAATTTGAAATTTTCAAAAATTTTGTATTATTACAAAAGCGAGTAATTTTTTCATTTTGTTAACTAAACTTGTGCATTATAATGTTGATATTTAATTAAATATTACTAAAAAAATATATCGTAAGACTTTTTAGAATAATAAATATGTTTTAATACATTAAAATAAAAGTGTTCTTTCATAAAATACTTAATTTTGTTTCATTTTTAGTGGTTCGCTGGAAAAACGACTTAAGTCATTTGTTATAAAATAATGTTATTAAAGTAGCAAAACATTGTTTACTCGACCTTCTTTTCTTTTAAAGAATTCTTTGATAATACCTTTGTATTGGGAAAAATGATCGATATAATTAATACGTAAATTATATTAGTAATTCGTTTCCGAATCTTTAATTTAATTTTTTCGTCAAAAACTTAAGTCGACTTAGGTCGTTTTTCTAGCGAACGGCTCAAATATAATTGATTAAAATTAACATATATAAACTTATTGACCTGAAATTCGGTATACATATGTATTTTTATTACATGTAAATTACAAGAAAAAACTATAAAAATCCATATTGACAGGGTCATTTTTTGCAATTTTTCCAAAAAAATTGAATTTCTTTCCCTTCTAGTTCCCAAATATCTCCACCAATCAAGTTCGCTATATTTT
Source organism: Leptopilina syphax (assembly GCA_032872505.1). Classification (NCBI taxonomy): domain Eukaryota; kingdom Metazoa; phylum Arthropoda; class Insecta; order Hymenoptera; family Figitidae; genus Leptopilina; species Leptopilina syphax. The sequence goes on from CM065472.1 coordinate 8,429,093, forward strand.
TCCTGTAATCTGCACTTAAAACTGAACATCCTTACAGAATTTCAGCTCACCATTTTGAGATTTATAAAATTAAAGGGGGGGGGACAGGGTCATTTTTTGCTATTTTTACGAAAAAATTGAATTTCTTTCCCTTCTAGTTCCCAAATATCTCCACCAATCAAGTTCGCTATATTTTTCCTGTAATTTGCACTTAAAACTGAAGATCCTTACCGAATTTCAGCTCACCAGGTTGAGATTTGTAAAAGTTAAGGGGGGGGGACAGGGTCATTTTTTGTAATTTTTTCGGAAAAATTCTATTTCTTTTCCTCCTAGTTCGCAAATATGTCCGTCAATTGTGTTCGCTATATTTTTCCTGTAATCTGCACTTAAAACTGAAGATCCCTACCGAATTTTAACTTACCAGGTTGAGATTTGTAAAAGTTAAGGGGGGGGGACAGGGTTATTTTTTGTAATTTTTCCAAAAAAATTGAATTTCTTTCCCTTCTAGTTCCCAAATATCTCCACCAATCAGGTTCGCTATATTTTTCCTGTAATTTGCACTTAAAACTGAAGATCCCTACCGAATTTTAACTTACCAGGTTGAGATTTGTAAAAGTTAAGGGGGGGGGGACAGGGTTATTTTTTGTAATTTTTCCAAAAAAATTGAATTTCTTTCCCTTCTAGTTCCCAAATATCTCCACCAATCAGGTTCGCTATATTTTTCCTGTAATTTGCACTTAAAACTGAAGATCCCTACCGAATTTTAACTTACCAGGTTGAGATTTGTAAAAGTTAAGGGGGGGGGGACAGGGTTATTTTTTGTAATTTTTCCAAAAAAATTGAATTTCTTTCCCTTCTAGTTCCCAAATATCTCCACCAATCAGGTTCGCTATATTTTTCCTGTAATTTGCACTTAAAACTGAAGATCCTTACAGAATTTCAGCTCACCATTTTGAGATTTATAAAAGTTAAGGGGGGGGGACAGGGTCATTTTTTGCAATTTTTTCGAAAAAATTAAATTTCTTTCCCTCCTAGTTCGCAAATATGTTTGTCAATCGGGTTCGTTATATTTTTCCTGTAATCTACACTTAAAACTGAAGATGCCTACCGAATTTCAACTCACCAGGTTGAGATTTGTAAAAGTTAAGGGGGGGGGACAGGGTCATTTTTTGCAATTTTTTTAAAAAAATTCAATTTCTTTCCCTTCTAGTTCCCAAATATCTCCACCAATCAGGTTCGCTATATTTTTCCTGTAATCTGCACTTAAAACTGATGATCCCTACCGAATTTCAGCTCATCAAGTTAAGATTTGTAAAAGTTAAAGGGGGGGGGACAGGGTAATTTTTTTAATTTTTTCGAAAAAATTGAATTTCTTTCCCTCCTAGTTTGCAAATATATCCGTCAATTGGGTTCGCTATATTTTTCCTGTAATTTGCACTTAAAACTGAAGATCCTTACCGAATTTCAGCTCACCAGGTTGAGATTTGTAAAAGTTAAGGGGGGGGGACAGGGTCATTTTTTGTAATTTTTTCGGAAAAATTCTATTTCTTTTCCTCCTAGTTCGCAAATATGTCCGTCAATTGTGTTCGCTATATTTTTCCTGTAATCTGCACTTAAAACTGAAGATCCCTGCCGAATTTCAGCTCATTAGGTTAAGATTTGTAAAAGTTAAGGGGGGGGGACAGCCCATTTTGCGTGGCTGGGACGGACACACGAGTGATTTCATAAGGGTTCCGTCAGTACACCTATGGTGTACGGAACCCTAAAAATTGATTTAAATTAAAATTTCAGTTAAAATTTTAGATAATAATTGAATATTAAACTCTCTAAATTTGAATTAGTAAAAATGTTTTCTAATTTGAATTAGTGACTGACTTTTTGTTTTTCAATTGGCAGATTTTACTAATAAATAGTCACTTCTACTAATTGTGAATTATGAATTTAATAGTTTAATTTTCTAATTCAAAAGCAAAAAGTCAGTCACTAATTCCAATTAGTAAACATTTTTACGAACTCAAATTTAGAGAGAAAGTATTATAGAGTCAATTTTTAGAAACAATTGAATTTTGAAAATATTTCAAATTATAATCTTTGAATGCTTGAATTTTTCATACTTTTAACTGAAAATTGTGTAGGTTAAATTTTTTTGAAAAAGTTTAATTTATTTTTTTAAAGTTATTTGAAGTTTTTTATTTTCTAACATATATTTGATTGAAGAATTTCTGAATAATCGATGAAATTTCGTATAATTGAATTGTAAACAAAAGGATTTGGAAATTTTCAAAGAAATTTTTCAAAAATTATTAAAAATAACAAAAAATAAGAATTTTAATTAAAAAATCCGGGAAAAGAATAATTGAATTGAAGTGATGAAAGTAATTTTTAATAAGTTGCAGTAACAATATTTTTATAATAAAAAATAATTATTCGGTCATTTTTAATTATTATAAAACATGAAGATATCATTGCTCCGAGTTGAAGACTCGATTTCTTCATGTTTTATAACAATTTTTTATAAGTTGTTTAATTTCAAAATGGTTTGAGTTTAAAATTTCTGAAAATTAGCCTAGCTTTGAAATAATGGAAAAAGATTGTTAAGTAATTGTAATAGAATATGATTTTAGGAACAGTTTTAATTTGTGTATGTGCAAAATTTATGATTTCCAACCCCAAATCTTAAAGTTAACTTTAAATTTTAAAAGTAAACATATATTCCAAAGGACAAACGATTGTATCTTGCCATCTTTGATTCTTGGACAATTTTGAGAGGCAGTTTCGCAGGTAGTTTTTGAAGGAAGAAGTCAAGGTTATATCAATTTTCTGATCTTTACATGCCTCTTCTTCTTCAGGGAAAATCGATATATTTAAATGTTTATAGCATTTTCTAACTGTTAGTTTACAGCATCCCTAGAAAATTCTCACCCCAGTTCGGACTTTACATTGACTTTTTCCTGGAATAGAAAAGTGTACATACTTTTATTTCAAAGACAATGCAAGAAACCTTGGAAATGTTTTTAAAAAATATTTGTCTCACTTTGAAATACATAATACCTAAAAATTTCACTTTTTCAAGATGAAAAACATGCCGAGACGATATTCAGACATAGAATTTATTTACAGCAATATGTTTAATTTATAAGAGAGAAGCTTAGTCGTCGATTCTGAATTTCTTATGAACTTAACCAGGAAACTTCTATTTTTAAAGACATGGATTGCTTTTAAAACTTGAAGCATTTCAATTTATGTGTCATGACAACTATTCAATTAAAAAATTGTTTTTTTATTCCTTCCTAACAGATCTAAATAAATAAATAACAGAATAAATTAAAAGACTTTTGTCTTTATTTAAAAACACCCTCATATCTAATATTTGTTAAAGCGGGAAAAAAATTAATACGATTTTCAGGAAAACCTTTTAGTTTTCAAGACTGGGACTAAACTTGAAACTTGTTTAGTCAAGAATTAAATATGTTTCAAGAAAGTTACATTGAAAAAAAAAATACTGTTGAATTTAATGTAATCTAACTTCTGTATATTCAAATACGTTCAAAAGCAACTGAATATTTTATTGCGTGATGAATTACATTTGATTTTGAACGTATGTTAATATGCCTGCTATAAATTCAATAGCATTTTTTTTTCCTACGGCATACGATTCAATCGGTTATAACCTAGGCTGTAGAATTCACGTCCCTCGTCTGATGTTCGCAGTTCGTACCAATTGCTCCTCCCTAACTTTCTAAATTGAACCAGAGAAAATTTGCTGATTGGTCAAACTCGTCAGAGCAAATTCATAATTTGCAAAAGGTTGTGTTAAAGTTTGTGTACCTAAAGTAACAGTTAACAATAATTTTCCTGTTTCTTTTTATAATCATGGCTTCCCAACTTTGCAAAAATTATTCTGTTCTTTCTAAAACAACAAACTAATTTGTTAGTAATAATAAAAAAAAATAGGCTCCAAGTACTTCATTTTGGTTAATATAGTAATAAAGAAAAATTTCTTTCCATTTATAGCAATAATAATACATTTTTTTCTTCTGTTACAGATCAGACAAGAAAAGCCTTACTATATAGCAGATCCAGAGGTGGATTCATTGGTGAGTTTGTATTTCATTATTTAATAGTTTTCCTATATTTATACATAATACAAATGCATAAGAGCTTGTAATTATTCAATCATACTGGACAAGAGAATTATTTTTACTCTCCAGTTTTTAATTGGTTCATTTGGTTATAAAGTTCTGAAATGATTCTTGTTTTAAGGACATTTTTAGACATATTCTGAAATGCTAATAAAATTGCAAAAATTATCAACATTCTTAATGAATATTTCTATTATAAATATTTCTAGTATTCGTTTCTAAAATATCTTTCAATAAACCAAGGTTCAATAGGAGAGTGAGGAATAAAAAGGAAAGTTGAAAATAAAGTACAACATATTTAGTGCGGTAAAATAAGATTTTTTGAAAAAAAGTCCTTTCCTTTAAACAAATCGCTTTGGTAGATAATTAAAGCGGTCAGTATGACATAACATATGGCAGGCATATTTTTTTAGGGGCTTTTGAAAGGATCTTAAAAATCCGGAGAAGAAATATTTCAAATGATCCTGCTTTTCTGCTTTTTCTGATCAAGATAAGATTAAGGAGTGGACCTTTTAAACACACTAAGGGAGATTCAAGAGGACGCTTCTCTCATTTAGAATTTACCCACATAGTTTCTGAATATCATTTAGAGGAGAGGTATCTTCCAAAAATTCTTCTTCTATTAGATTTAAAAAATTTGAAGATCTTTTATAATATTAAAAATATTTTACGTAAATATTTTTTTAAATTTTTAGGCTTAAAAGTAACTTTTATCAAAAAGTTAACACTTAACGAGTATATAATAAATAGAAATGGCTGAAAATAAAAATTTCGAGGTGAAGCTTCTTCTTATGAGTTTGGAGGTTATAAGGTTCGGTTGTCGACATCGTTTTGCGATCGGTATTGCCTACACTTGTGACTAAAGGAACTTGGCGTGGCTTCATTACGTCCGTAGCGAATCGTAATCTACGAGCAATGAGTTTCTATCGTAAAGAAGACGAAGCATGTTACTTTGGTAGTTTTTTGTCCAGTTCTTCTCTGTCTTTCTTTTTTCCATCACGGATTTCTTCCTCACTTTCTGTTAGTCAATCGACTCAACTTTTTGTCGATAATTTCGCAGAACGGAAAAATCCTTCTCTGGAATTACCTTTGCTTTTAAAGTGCTTTATTTTCATGTGAGAACAATAAGACTTTACTTTAATGGTTCAAATTCCACACGTCGCCCTTGTCTTTTTTTCCATTATTTTGCTTTTCTATTCTGCGGTCCTATGCAAGGCTCGAACTAGGTCCGTAAATTCCGTAAAGGTCCGTAAATTTGCTAGAAGTCCGTAGAAGACAGTTTTTTTGAAAAAGGTCCGTAAACTAATATAATTTGATTGAGAAAAGACGAAAAATTCGTAAATTGTACGATTTAATTTGGAGAATTTTAGAGAAATTACAAATGATTGCAGAAATTCAATTATTTTCAAAAATATTAAAATTCTTCGCAGGAATTCAATTGTGTTCAAAAAATTTTTGAAATTCTCGTCAAAATTTCAATTATGTTTAGAAATAATTAAATTCTTCTCTGACATTCAATTATTTTCAAAAATTTTAATAAAATTCTTGTCAAAATTTCAATTATTTTCAAAAATTTTAATAAAATTCTTGTCAAAATTTCAATTATTTTCAAAAATTTTAATAAAATTCTTGTCAAAATTTCAATTATTTTCAAAAATTTTCCTCAATTTAATGATTTTTAATATCTATTTTCATAAAATATTCCAAAAGAATTCAATTATTTAAAAAAAATTAATAAAATTCTGCGCAAAAATTTAACTATTTTTATAAAATAATAAAAATTCCACAGTAATTCAATTATTTACAAATTTTTTATAAATTTCTTCGCAATCATTCAATTATTTTCATAAATAATAACATTTTTACAGGGATTCAATTATTTTCGTATAAATAATAAACTTCTTTCTAGGAATTCAATTATTTTCATGAATAATAAAACTCATCACAGAATTTCAATTATTTTTAGTAAAATTTTAATCGATTTCCTCGAAAAACGTAATTATTTTTAAAAATTTTATTAAAATTCGTCAAAAGAATTCGATTATTTAGAAATTTATTCCTAAAATTCTTTATGAGAATTCAGTTTTAAGAAACATGGAATTATTATTCAATAAATTGTTTTTTTTACTAAAATAATTGAATTCTAGTAGAATTTTCTCATAAAAATTAATTTAAAAATGGATTTCAGTTAAAATTTTAGATTATAATTGAATATTAAAAGCATTAGAGCTTGAATTTTTAGAAATAATTGAATTTTGAAAATGTTTCAAGAATTAAAATCTTTGCAAATTTGAATTTTTCATATTTTTAACTAACAATTATGTGTAATTAATTTTTTTTTTGAGAAAGTTTAATTGCTGATTTTTTTAAAAATTATTTGAAGTTTTTATTTTTAAATTTTCTAATTTCAATTATTCGTAAATTCTTCAATTTTATTTAATGTTGAAATTGTTGAAATTTTATAAAATTTAATTGTAAACAAATGAATTTGAAAATTTTCAAAGAACTTTTTCAAAAATTATTAAAATTAATGCATTATTTATAGGAGAATTTTAGTTTAAAATAAGAAAAAAAAATTTAATTTTGGAAAAGTTACAAATTATTGCAGAAATTCAATTATATTTTTAAGAGTCATAATATTCTTCGCAAGAATTCAATTCTTTGCAAAAATAAAACTTTTTACAGGAATTCAATTATTTAAAAAAAAATTTAATAAAATTCTTCGTCAGATGTCAATTATTTTCAATTTTTTGAGGAAAATTTCTCGATGGAATTTAATTATTTTGAAAAAGTTTTTAAAAATTTTGAGAAATTCAATTATTTAAGAAAAATTGGAATAAAATTTTTTACAAGAAAGATAATTAATATCATAAATAATAAAATTCTTCTTCGGAATTCAATTATTTTCACAAATAAAATTCTTCACAGGAATTCAACTCTTTAAAAATTTTTTAATAAAATTCGTTGCAAGAATTGAATTATTTTTATAAATAACAAAACTTATCGCAGAATTTCAATTATTTTTTATACAATTTTTAAAACAATGATAAAAAATTGCATTTATTCTTAAAACTTTTTTAAAATTCGACAAAAGAATTGAATTATTTAAAAAAATTTTTATAAATTTCTTTATAAAAATTCAATTTTAAGAAATATTCAATTATTTATTTTTTTATTTAAATATAATTGAAATCTAGTAGAATTTTCTAGTAAAAATTGATTTAAAAATGAATTTCAGTTAAAATTTTAGATGATAATTGAATATTAAAAGCAATATAGCGTAAATGTTTAGAAATACCTAATTGAATTTTTAAATTTAAAGAAAAATTTTTTTTTTATTTATTTTTTTTTATTATTTGAAATTATTATTTTCTAATATGTATTTAATTGAAGAATTTACGAATAATTGAAATTTCGTAAAATTGAATATTGTAAATAAATGGATTTGAAAATTGTCAAAGAGCTTTTTTGAAAATTATTCAAAATAATTGATTTTTAGAAGAATTTTAGTTAAAAATTGTTGAAAATAATAATTGAATTGATAATGATTTTATCACTCGGTCATCTTTAATTATTATAAAACATGAAGAAACATCGATATCTTCATGTTTTATAGTTATTAAAATTTAATTTATAGTTTTAAGTAAAATGTTCTCTTATTTGACTCGGATTGTTTATATTTTTTTGTCAGTAATTGGTCACACAAAGTTAAAATTCAAAATTCTACTAAACCTTGGTAAAATTTTTCTAAAAGTTAGTAATATTCTACTAATTGAAAAGGGGAAAAGTCTTCCATGAAAAGTACTAAAAATTATAGTAAAATTTGACTATTTCTTAGTAGAATTCTACTGATTCAGATTTAGAGAGTACACTTTGAAGAATGTGAAATTACATACAGATTTTCTATGAAGAGATTTTTGAACGAAACCATGAATATTTGGGTGGTAGAATAGTATTTGCAAAATTAAAAAGTGGGACATATAATGCATACGGAGAATTGTGAGAATGAGAAGGAAGATTGAGACCAACAGTGGCAAGTTTAATTCGAGTGGGCATATGTATTCCCTTATAAATACAGGAAGGTGTGCCAAGGTACTTTTGCTGTGTAGAGTACTCGAGGCGACAGTCAGTGGGCGGATAAGCGTAGAGCAGCTTCTTCTTAGCGAGCATCGTAAACGAAACGAGGGGCCACGCAATGAAAAGAGTAAAGCAAGCAAGCGAGTAAATCGAGAAACGAACCTATACCCACGCGTGCGAGGAAAGTCAACCCGTGATAAAGAAGTGAGTGAGAAAAAAGCAAGGGTTACCTGCTCTTAAATAATATTCGCATTTGCATTTACATACGGGAGAAATGAGCCAATGAGATGCTAATTATGGGCCTTATGCTTGAGAAATAATTGCCACTGTCTGAGTGAGCGACTCTCGACGAAGTAGCTCTTTTTATATTTCATTTATTTTCATTTCTTTGCTTTTTATTTCAACTCAAATTCAGAACTCGGAACAATAGGCTTTAATTATTTCACCATTCTATTAGCTGCAACAAAACTGTTTTTTTTTCGAAAATTGAAAACGCGTTTTTAAAGTATATTCATTTTTCAATTTCGGTACTTGTAGAAATAAATTTTATCGAGAGGACATTAGTTTTGAATTGCTGAACAACATTTTCTGATGAGTAACTCAGATACCTGACTTTTGAAAGTGTCAGGCAAACAAGAGTGTGAATCGTTGCGGAGAACGTTCTCTCAGATAAAGCTAATGATATGACACAGAGAATGTATTTTAATGGTGTCGCTCCTATCATCGACTTGAGAGTTGTACTGGTTTCTCTGTAAATAATGATCGTGCGAACTCGATTCACAAAAAAACATTTTCTTAAAAAGACCCATCGGGCAAAAAAAGGAAGAAAATATGAATTTAAAGTGCGTTTTTAACAATGTTAACTTGTTTATTATATATATATGTAGTATCATTAGCAAAAACTGTACTCTCAAACGACTTGTCAAAAAGGTCATGGTTACATCCTGCTTGATATGAGATAAGAAACTTGGTAACGGTATTCAAAGATTCAAGAAAGAAGGGCAAGGATCAGGAACGATCCTCCTCCTCAGTCAGCTGTAATATAAGCGCGTGTCATCGACTTCTACTTTGCACGCGATCTTTGCGTCCGATCACACCGCAACGCGTGCTAAAAAGCGATAATGTTTCGATACTCATTCTATCATCTCAAATTTCTAAGAAAAATGGATTTAAACAAGATGTTTGCTTTCGAGCCAGGAATCTCGTGTAACTGTTCAAATTTAGTCAAGTTCAAAATAATAACATTTATTGAAAATAATACTTTTCTCAACTCGGCGATTATTTCGAAAGAAAATACTTGTATGTACATTCGAGTAACTTCAGACAGTTTGACTAATTTCAAACACATGAAGAAAATTCTGAATTTTTGGGTCTTTTTTGTTTGCCTCATAAACTATGAAATTGACAAGAATTCTAATACAAAACCTTCAATTTTTTCTATTTCTGAAAATAATTCAATGAATTATTTTTTCAAAATTTCAAAATTAATTGGATTTTAAAAGAGTTGCGTTTAAAATCTTTATAAGTAGTTAAACTTCAAAGGATTCAATATAAAATTTTAGAAAATTTTAATTTTTAATGAATTTAAATAGAAATTTTAACAACTGATTACTGAAATTCAATTATTTTCAAAAGTTATATACTTCTTCGCATAAATTCAATTATGTTCAAAAATTTATAAAAATTCTCGTCAAAATTTCAATAATTTTTATGAATAATAAAATTCTCCTTCGAAATTTAATTATTTTCAAAAAATTTATAAAAATTCTCGTCAAAATTTCAATAATTTTTATGAATAATAAAATTCTCCTTCGAAATTCAATTATTTTCAAAAAATTTAATAAAATTCTTGGCAAAATTTCAATTATTTTCAAAAATTTTCCTCATTTCAATTATTTTTAATATCTATTTTAATAAAATTTTCTAAAATAATTCAATTATTTAAACAAAATTTTAATAAAAATTTCACAGGAATTCAATTACTTACCAATTTTTTTATAAATTTCTTCGCATCAATTCAATTATTTTCAATTTTTTTTAATGAAGTTTCTCGAAAGAATTCAAATATATTCAGAGAATTGAAAAAAATAGTTCTGCAAAATTCAATTACTTCGAAAAATTTAAATAAAATTCTTTTAAAAATTCTATTATTTAAAAAAATTTTGACAAATTCTTTACAAGATTTAGTTAATAAAATTGCAATTTTAATAAAATTTTCCTATTCAATTTAATTATTTTCAATACAATTCTTCTTAAGAATTCAATTATTTTTATAAATAATACATTTTTTATGGAAATTCGATTATTTGAAAAAAATTTGAATAAAATTCTTTGCAAGAAATCAATTATTTTCATAAATAATAACATTTTTCTCTAGAATTCAATTATTGTAAAAAATTTTAATAAATTACTTGGCAAAATTTCAATTATTTTCAAAAATTTTCCTCAATTTAATGATTTTTAATATCTATTTTCATAAAATTTTCCAAAAAAATTCAATTATTTAAAAAAAATTAATAAAATTCTACGCAAAAATTTCAGTATTTTTATAAAATAATAAAAATTCTACAGGAATTCAATTATTTTTATAAATAATAAAACTCATTGCAGAATTTCAATTATTACAATTTTGATCAAATTTCTCGAAAAGTGTAATTATTCTTAAAAACTTTATTAAAATTCGTCGAAAGAATTCAATTTTTTAAAAATTTATTAATAAAATTCTTTATGAGAATTCAATTTTAAGAAACATGCAATTATTATTCAATAAATTGTTTTTTTGTATTTAAATAATTGAATTGAAATAATTAAAATTAATTTCAAAATGGATTTTGTGTTAAAATTTTAGATTATAATTGAATATTAAAAGCATTAGAGCTTGAATTTTTAGAAATAATTGAATTTTAAAAATGTTTCAAATTAAAATCTTTAAAAATCTGAATTTGTAAAATTCATCGAAACAATTCAATTATTTTCGTAAGAAATAAAATTCTTCGAAGCAATTCAATTATTTAAGAAATTTTAATAAAATTCTTCCCAAGAATTCAATTCTTTTCAAAAATAAAACTTTTCACACGAATTCAATTATTTAAAAAAAATTTAATAAAATTCTTCGTCAGATGTCAATTATTTTCAATTTTTAAATAAAATTTCTCGATAGAATTTAATTATTTTGAAAAAGTTTTAAAAAATTCTGAGAAATTCAATTGTTTAAAAAAATTTTTGAATAAAATTCTTTATAAGAAATTAATTAATATTATAAATAATAATATTTTTCTTCGGAATTCAATTATTTTTACAAATAAAATTTTTCACAGGAATTCAAATCTTTATAAAATATTTAATAAAAATTCAATTTTAAGAAATATTCAACTATTTAATAAATTATTTATTTTTGTGTATTTAAATAATTGAATTCTCGAAAAGTTTTTTAGTAAAAATTTATTAAAAAATGAATTTCACTTAAAATTAAAAATTAAAATTGAATATTAAAAGCATTATAGCATGAATTTTTATAGAAATAATTGAATTTTGAAAAAGGTTCAAATTAAAATCTTTGAACATTTGAATTTATAGTTACAATATTCTTATGATATGAAATAATGATTTTATCACTCTGTCATCTTAAATTTATTATAAAACATGAAGAAATCGATTGCTCCGAGTCGAAGACTCAAAGTGATCGATTTCTTCATGTTTTATAATAATTTTTTATAAGTTGTTTAATTTGAGGTTTGGATTTGAAATTCCAAATAAATTAAGTATTTATTTAAAAAAGAAGTTATTGATGTTTTCGAATAATTTTACTTTTAAAGAAATTCGTAAATAAATGTAACAGAAAATTTTTTTGAGTATCTAATAATTTTTGGAGTGAATCAGTATATATACTTCAGGGTCAGGGAAAAAGTCAAAATTTTGTCTGGAAATCAGGGAAGAAAAGTCAGGGAAAAACAGAATTAAATTTTTGTGGCAACCCTGTTTTCTTCTTCCTAAAAAAACATTACTTTTCAAATATATAAGAACATATAATTGAATGCTTGGAAAAATTGAAATCATTAATAAGGCATGTTGACTGTTTGGGAAAAAATAATGCAAAGATCTATTTTATTTTGATTAGAAATGAAAATTATTTGATTGAAAATATATAATTAAATGACTGAGTTGACATCATTGTAATGTATAAATGATTAATGTAGAAACTGATTTAGAGTAAAGTCCTTAGTCTTTTATGATTCTGGTATTTTTGTATTTGTTTATGGTGGTGTTTCTGTTTCTCTTTAAGCGTGCTTCGCAAAGTTGTGCTAGACCCAATGTTGAGCGTTGTGTCGAGACTATAAATCTCTGGCTATTAAGACAGTGGATCGCCCCGTTTGATGATCCGTGCCATGGCTCACTGTCATTTTTATACAAACACACTTATATGCAAGCATTTAACTTATGTAAATAAGCACCAGAAAATTATATTTTAAGTTTAGAATTTTTCTCCTTATTCCTCTAAAGTGTACGATCGAAAAAGAGAAACCAATATACTTTTTGTCACATTTTTCACAAACTTAATACTTTTTTCTCACAGGCTATATGTGAGAATCACAAGCTATGCTTATTTTTCATTAATCAATAAAACATGTTTTATTTTTTCACCAGATTGTCATTAAATCAATAAAAGTGTGAAAAAAACGATGAAAAAAAGTTAATGACCTTTTCTAGCCTTTATAAAATTACAATTGAAAATATGTTTCTTTGAATCGACCGTCGATTTCTTTTTGCTAGAATCTTTGTGTTTTAAACGATAATGCTCATTAGATTCGTGTCGATGGAATTAATCGACGATATTATACAACTTAACCATTCACTTGTTGATCACTTGACTTGTTGTTAGTCGAGTAATAAATAATTTAATATGCGTAAAGTTCAAAAGCAATATTATTCCAAACAAGTTAATAAATTCTAATTGTATATAAGAATTTATTTTAGCTTACTTGATGAAGAGACCGCAGTTCAATCACCCTCACGAAAATAATCTTCACACACCTGATTGCTTACGTTTTCTAATAGAATTACCATGGAAGGCTTTTAAATATTTATCCAAGTCTTATCTTATTGTTTAATTTTCAACTAAAAATAAAGAAATTTAATAAATGTAAATTAATTCTAAATAATTCCTAGCAATATTAATGATTTTGTCCAGCTTCAGGAATATTGTAAATCATTAGTTATATTTAAATTTAAGGACATTGTTTTCCACACTCCAATTGGACCAGCGTTTTAGAGTGTGGAAAAGAATGTCAGAATTTTACTCTGTGCGAAGAAAGGGTCAACAGATCATACAGTACCTGTAAAAGCTAAATTGAATAAATGGCTAAATGCAAAACCACATCTTACATCGTATTATAATTGGCAGCAAGATTTATGAAACGACACAACATGTTGACGGTTACTTGGATTTCTGTCGCTTTAATGGAATGAATTAAAGCCACTATAATCACTGGAGAGTGGTGTACCATGAATGACAAAAGTTGTAATTAACGCGAAAGACGTTTTGCATAATAAAGTCATCGCATTGTATCGATGGTGTCTTTATCTTGATTAAATAGGTGGGGGGGGAGTAAGAGACCATAACTTATACGCGTATATCTTTAGAAGACGCCTTCAGAAGAGAAGGATAAACTCAAAGAGAGTTGATGGCGAGAAAACGTAAATTACGAATCATCAGTAAACTGGCTTCATGCGAACCTCACTCTCTCGTTAATTATAACTGATACAATTATTTATTAAGTTCATGGGACTCTTAAATTGTAAATATTCTCCGCGGCTTCTTCAAATATTTGATTCACGCGTTAGTGAATATTATCTCGATATTATACGCGTGAACTTGGTTTATGCAAAGATGAAGTTATACCTTGTTTCTGCGAGATTGTTTCCAAGAGTCAATTCGTGAATGCAAAGAGCTTTTCATATAATTCATATTAGCAATACATTTAATATTTATGCAGCATTTGATTCTGACGGAGTGCCAATAAACTCGTTGACACCGATTGACTCTTCTCGCTGACGCGTCGGGTCTGAGCGAAAGACTGATTCTTTTGCACAGTTGATTGTACTGGGTTCTAAAAGCACATGCCCGTATACGTCACGAAGATACGTGCTATGTATTATGTATCTCGGGCATGAATCACGCACATAACATGGATCTGTATCCTCGCGCGACTCACTTACATACCTCTGTGGCATCCTATAAACGCTTCTCCTATAAATAACGCCATCTTTTCAAGTTTCTTCAGAGCTTTTTCTTCATCTGCGCGCTTAATCTCTCGTCTGCATCCCCCTTTCTACTCATCTTTTCAGCGGATCCAGAAGTGCGATGCGCATAATTAATATCACGTGAAGAGCGATCACAGCAAAACCATTTTCAAGCTCTCAGCCATTGAATTTGCAACTTTTCGTAGGAATCATTTATATAACTATATATTATGCAATCTTCCTCCGTCGCAAAAAGTAACTTAATGATTTACTTAATACTTAACTTAATGATTTATAAATTTATTAAAAAGTAAATCGATTCTAATTTAATGGCAAAAATCATTAAATCGTTTATCCAAAAATCCATCTCTGAAGTGTCGGTGCGCAACCCATATGGTATCAGTATATAGAGAACGCTTTGTTGAAGAACGGACTTGGCACCATTTTTATTGCCCACTGGATTTAGCGTTGCGATATAGGCTAGATACCATCTCCTCTTCACGAAGTGAGTCCTGAAGTGCGACTCGTTTCGTTGCTCCCTTTCCTCTCGATACTTGAGTCGCTCAATATAATGCGTTCAACTGTTCAACCCACTTGCGGTGTGGAGCCACTTCAATTCTCCAGATCTTTTTTTTATCAATTGAAATGGCCCTTTTTCTTTCTCAAGTTTCGTTGAATTTCTGATTTTGGTGAAAAATATTTTTTAGTTTCCTTCAAAAAGGAGAATTTTTTTTCATTTTTGAAAAGAAAGGAGGCTGCAGTGAAAATACCCCTTTCATTTATTGCGGTAGCTGGGGCACTCAACTATTATCAACGCTTCTCAGTTCTCTATCCTTTCTTTATCGCTTGAGCGGCATCATAATGGACCCTAATTGCATAAATATAATTTGAATTAACAATTAAGATTGCCGTTTTGCCTAATTGAATCGCCACTTTAGAGAGACAAATATCAAGTTTACTGAACCATTTTAAGAGGTAAAAATGGAACAAAGATGGTACACAGTTTTCTTTCTTTTCGCCAGTATTTAATTGTTGAGAGCAGAGAAATTATATGCGCATAAAGTAGGATGGGGCTAGATGGCGAGTTGGGGTTATCTTAAAAAGCAATTATTCAAATCACTATAGCCGTCGATCAGGGAGACGCACTGTCACAAACTTCCACGTGAATTTCATTGCTGAACACGAATGTTGTATTGATTTTTTAAATTTATTAAGTTTTGTTGGCAATATCTTGGTTTTTTTTGTGAAGTGTGCCAGTGAGGGGCTAGGTGGCGACTTTGTTACTATGAGTTATAAATATTGTTAACTTCATTGTTTTGTCGCATTTTCAGCTCCATGGTGCGGAAAAATATATTTAAAAACGCATAAAACCGAATGAACAATCTATTGAGGAAACATGTGCAGCTGTTCATGATGGTTCAAAAATATTAACTGCGAGGAATGAGATTTAATTTTTAGTTTGTTTTATCCAAATTAATCTATTTATAAAGCATTCATTTTACAGACAAAAGCATTTTTAACAAATAAAAGGAACATTTTATACAGACTTGTGATTTCCATGTGACATAAACAGGGTTCGAACTAGATACGTAAATCCGGTAAAAGTCCGTAAATTTGCTTGAAGTCCGTAAAAGTACTTTTTTTTGAAAAAAGGTCCATACAGTAAATGCCTGAAATTACAACACCGTAAAGAAATCTTTATAATCGAGAAATATGTATGTACTTAAGTGTGTAATGCCTTGAATTCGGTTTTCTCTTTTTAAAAATACTTTTTCTTATAAGTTTACAAGCAATCCGATTTATGTTTACACTATTCGTCTTACAAATAATAATTGACTTTTGTTTCTTTTCCAGATGGTACAAGCAATCCAAGTCCTCCGGTTTCACCTCCTTGAACTCGAAAAGGTAAGTCTCCTCTTCAGAATTATTCCACTGTACTCGAAAATTGAACCAGCTTATCTAAAAAAAGGGGAAAAATAAGAAAATTAAATGTTTTGAGAGAAATTAAAAATGGTAAAACACAGGAAGAATTCGTTTTCCGCGAGATTGGCCAATATGGCGTCGTCCATGTATGAGATACATTTACACCTGGGAACAACTGTTATGACAGGAGCAATTTTCCGTAATTGTAGTGAAAGCCCGACGCACCACTATACGTCCGTATAGTTAGAGCCAGCATTCTAAGTGGAGTGATTTAACTATATCCGATGGACGTTAAAGAGCCTAGGAAATTGCCTCGTTTTCTAGCCGTTTACTCTCGAACACCTCCCTTCTCTCTCTGTAAGAGAAAACCAAACTATAAAATTGTCCTTTATTTAGAAAGTTAATGCCTCTTCTCAGATAGCAAGTAATCTTGTGGCAATCTTACAGTGCAATAATTACCAAGCTTTCATAGCAAGCTTTTTAGTAGCAAAATATTCTACAAGCTTACGAAAGGTTTTTCTAAGTTTTACTTAAAAAAAAACTCTTTGCTGCAAGCTTGCCGCAAGATTACAGGCTACCCGAGTTGTATCAAATTGCATGTGATGGTAATTATAAAGTTTCTTTTTTATTGCAATTTGCCAGTCTTTTGTTAAAATATATATTCCTGAGAATCGAAAAGCCTGGGGACGTCCTATTACGTTTTCTGCCGGGATATTTTATAATACAAAATAGCAGACATCCATCGAAATAACTGTTGTCCTGACGAGGACTCGCTGCTCTTACTGTGCACCGGTTTATCATGCAATTTTATAGCAATTCTCCTCATTTACGGCGATTACATTATATTCCGAGCTTCGGGTTAAAATGTACATATTCTCGACAGTCGAAATTGTTGCGAGTTTGCGAGTATTTACGTACAATACTCTGAACGGAAAAGATTCGAGAACAATGTAAACAGAAGATTATGTTAATCTGATGATTTCAATTAATGTATTCAATCCTTTAAAAGATCTAACATGACAGACTATAAACTACACTGAAAAAAATTTGAGCGCCGAGACGTCTCAGCCATGGTGGCGCTGCTTTCTCTTACTTGTAAGAGCACTGATACTCGCTTTGTGGGATCGCAGCGCACCCACAAGGGGTACGCAGATGTCCCACAGACTGTTGTCCCAGTCTGATGGGCTTGCATCTCTACCACTGTGGGTCACCTGTGCACCCACAGTAGGTACGCAGCGTACCCAAACACAGGTCAGCATATATACTCTTTTTGGGAATGCTGCGTCACTAGCTGGTGCAGCTGCACACCCAAATTTTTTTCAGTGTAGGTCCAGTTAGAATTTGGATAAAACAGCGCATTCCATTTGAAGAATTTTGTTGGCATAAATTTTGCTAGGTACGTTCTTATAATTATGCGAATTTGGATTTTCAAATGATGCAAAATGATGATATAAAGAATACTTCTTGTCATCTCTCGAGAAAGAATAATGATTTTAATGTTTTTTAGAATTATTATTTTTCAGCTATATTTGCTCAGACTTACATTGAATAATTTATGAAAGTCGCTTTTTTTAAAATGAAATTCAGGGGCTAAAATTAAGCACCATCGAACACATGTGAAAATTCCATACATGCCTATCGTTCATTGGAGAAGAATTTCAATGGCCGGAGGTGCTTGTGATGCGTTTAACATTTTTGAGCCAATCGGGTATTAGCATAATTACGTTTCTTCGTGGCTGAAGGGAAGGCATCATGGCGACGAAGACATCGTTGATGGGTTTAGGGTTGTGTTCAAATGCTGATCCTTATACTTCCTCTTACACTATTCTTGCACACTTGTGTGTATATGCGAAAATACAAAAACACATACTCATACAGAAAAGAAGCAGACATCGGCAGATGAAGAGCGGTACACTTCTTATAACGCATTATAGCGTTGAGTACATACGAACGAGATTCATACTGCTAGGACACAACTCTCTCCCCTTTGTGGTTGCGGTAAGAACTGGTTCTAAAGTCTAAACCCTCGTCTTTCTATCCTCCTCTTAAATTCCCAAGGACAAATTTTAGGTCACAAATAATGAAATCATTTTTTTAAGCATTCATTTCAAAATCGTTCATTTTCTGCTGCATCAAATGTGATAAATATTGACGCCTCGCTTCTGTTAAAATACTCTTTCAAAACGTCAATGCACTCGGGGGAAAAATTTATTTCCCTTATCCAAGCTGTTTCACTACCCTGTTTCATTTGTTACCATCAAATGGTTTTTTTTCATTCAAATAATTCCCAGGTGGAAAAGTTAACGTTAGCTAATGTTACTAACTTTAGACTAACGTTAGACTAATGTTAGACTAATGTTAGATTAATGTTAACTAACGTTATAATCTGATATTAGTGATCAAAAAGTGTCGTTAGACTAACGTTAGTCTAATGTTAGTCTAACATTAGTTAACGTTAGTAGCATTAGCTAACGTTACCTAACGTTAACTTTTGTATTCGATGCGGAATATTCAATATGATGACACTTGTAATCCAATATTATTCTTGAAAGACATTTTTTTCACGAATCCTAAAGCCAATTTATAATTTAAAATTCTAAAAAAGTTCGTATTTTAAAAAATTTATTGAAATTGTTTTTAAACGTGTTTCTATTTTAGAAAACGAAATTATGACATTGAACAAACTTTTGTTCCAATTGTTTATCGAATGCTTCTTTAAAGGAGGACGCCTCCCATATATTTATGGCTGGTCATATATGCGTAGATTAAATTACTTCTGTCCTTGTTTAATTGGCCATAAAATGGGAATAATCTTCAGTTACAAATGACTGTGGCTCCCAAACATCGTTCGTATGTGAGAAATCTTCCCCAGATTCCAAAACAAATATTCTTACATCATAAAACTGAACAAGATAATGCAATTATATTTTAATGTAAATTATTATTATATCTCTAAGTTATTAACAATTTTTTCCACTTTCTTGAAGATTCTTGTTTGGTTTTGAATCGTTTGTTGTAACTTAAGTGTGTTCCGAGTGATATGATACAGGGAGGGTGAAAAGTCGATCAAATTCCCGGAAGCGAAACTGATCTTAGGGTCCTTGCGTGATCTATCGATGCGTCCCTGTTTCCCGCCATAATTTAGCGAGTAAAGAAAGTCGAGGAGGAATCTTTTGAATGCTGTCATCTGTATCATACTCATAGACTAATAATTACACTGTTGTGTGACAAAAATCAAATTTGAATCATTGTTATCACCAGTCTAAATTATAACCCTTTTTTACTTCTATTGAACTTGTTTTAAATTCCACTAAACTTTTCTTGAACCTTTCTTGATTCTAACTAATTGGTTTTAAATCTCCAATTTTCTATTGTTATTTTAAAGATATAAAAAGGGAGATTTAAAAGAGGGTCTAAATTTCAACTCGGAAATGTTGACAAGAATCCATACACATGAGAGATTATTAGAATCCTTACTACAACCTGAAGAAGGATGATTGCTGATAGTATATAGTTGGTCAGAAAACAGGTACACAGTTTGCGAATCATGGCGGTAAAGGCATTGTGAACGAATCGATATCTCACTATCGAATATCGTGCACTTTGTTTCTTTTCTTCTCGGGGCGTTGTCGATCGGTTTGACTCGACTCCTGCACGCTGGATCAAATTCTAACCAGTCCAGCATTATAGCCGGTGTCCTTCGAATTCTATATCTTTCCTTTTCCACAATCTCTTTCCTCAAGCGACTTTAGTCATTTCCAGACATTGTGTTACGCCTTCCACCTTAAGAGAAATTGTTATTGTAGAAGAGGGATCGTGGTCCAACAGAAGTAAAAAAAGAAAAATGTCGCATTAGTTGATGTCTACAGTCATGTATACAATAATGGAGAATAATGACATTGTAGGTGGACTCTCTAGATCAAGGGCAAGAAACCTTTTAAGATAGTAATCGTTAGATGGAAATTGAGGTTCTTTTACTGAAAGCGAATTTTCGGGGAAAATTTAAACGAAATAAATAGGAAATGTCTATATTACATTTCCTAGGGCTACTTCAAGAAACATCTCCTTTAACAAATGCATTTTGATTATTTTGGTTTAAATGCGGGGTTGTCACGAAATCTGGAAAACCTGGAAATTGCAGGGAATTTTATAAACATTGAAAAAACCTGAAAAAGTCGGAATTTTGATCGAAATCCTGAAAAATTGTTTTCTAAAGTTATTGGGTTTATTCTTGAAATCTAATTTTACTTAAATATTTCAAAACTAATTCAATTTTAAAAGAATTGCGTTTACAATTTTCATAAGTAGATGAACTTCAAAAGGTTTTAATTTGGAATTTTGTAAAATTTCAATTTTCAATGAATTTCATTAGAAATCTTGAAGAGTGTAGATTTCTGAAAAATTTTAATAATTCAAATTCTTCTGAAATTAGTTACATTTTTTTAAATATATAGGTATTTAAACTAGTTATTAAAAAATAATTAATTTATAGAAGAATTTTAGTTAAAAACCCTAAAAGAAATTTTTGAAGCAATTACTAATCTAATGTTTGCAGAAATCCAATTATTTTCAAAAGTAGTAAAATTCTTCTTTGAAATTCAATTATTTTCGAAAATTTTAATAAAATTCTTGGCAAAAGTTCCAAATTTTTTCAAAAACTTTCCTCAATTCAATGATTTTTAATATATCTACTACTTTAATAAAATTTTTCAAAAGAATTCAATTATTTAAAATAAATTTTTATAAAATTCTACGCAAACATTTAATTGTTTTCATAAATTAAAAAATTTCACAAGAATTCAATTACTTACAAATTATTTTCATAAATTGTTATTGAATTATTTTTACAAATAATAGCATTTTCTACAAGGATTCAATTATTTTCATAAATAATAAAACTCGTCACAGAATTTAAATTATTTTTAATTAAATTTTAATGAATTTCCTCGAAAAATGTAATTATTCTTAAAAATTTTATTAAAATTCATCAAAGAAATTCAATTATTTAAAAAATGTTTGCTACAAATTATTTACTAGAATTTTAGTATTATTTTCAAAAATTTTAATGAAATTTTTTGTGCAATTCAATTTTTTGAAAAATAACTTTAATAAAATTCTTCGTAGAAATTGAATAACTTTTCAAAATGTTGTCAAAATTATCAGTTATTTTCAATGTCTACTCAATAAACTTTTCACAAAAGAATTCAATTATTTAAAAAGAAATTTTAATGAAATTCGTCTCAAGAATTCAATTATTTTCAAAAGTAATATAATTCTTCGCAATAATTCAATTACGTTCAAAAATGTACAAAAGTTCTAGTCAAAGTTTCAATTATCCTTCTAAATAATAAAATTTTTCTCCAAAATTCAATTATTTTTAAAAATTTTAATAAAATTCTTTGCAGAATTTTAATTATTTTCAAAAACTTTCCTCAATTCAATGATTTTTAATATATCTATACTACTTTAATAAAATTTTTCAAAAGAATTCAATTATTTAAAATAAATTTTTATAAAATTTTACGCAAACATTTAATTGTTTTTATAAATAATAAAAATTTCACAGGAATTCAATTATTTTCAAAAATAATAAAACTCATCACAGAATTTCAATTATTTTTAATACAATTTTAATGAATTTCCTCGAAAAATGTAATTATTCTTAAAAATTTGTATTTAAGTTCATCAAAGAAATTCAATTATTTTAAAAAATTTTGCTTTAATTTATTTATTAGAATTTTAGTAGGTATTATTTTCAAAATATTTTTAGTTGAATTTCTTTAAAGAATTACATTATTTTCAAAAATTTTAATGAAATTTTTTGTGCAATTCAATTTTTTTAAAAATAATTTTAATAATATTTTTCGTATAAATTAAATTAATTTCAAAAATGTTGTCAAAATTATTTCAATAAAATTTCACAAAAGAATTCAATTATTTTCAAAAGTAATATAATATTCTTCGCAGAAATTCAATTATATTCAAAAATTTACAAATATTTTAATCAAAGTTACAATTATCTTTCTGAATAATAAAATTTTTCTCTAAAATTCAATTATTTTCAAAAAATTTAATAAAATTCTTTGCAGAATTTCAATTATTTTCAAAAACTTTCCTCAATTCAATGATTTTTTTATGTATCTACTACTTTAATAAAATTTCCCACAAGAATTTAATTTTTAATAAAAAATTTTAATAAAATTTTACGCAAAAATTTAATTATTTTCATAAATAAAAATTTTAGAGAATTACTTCAAAAACTCCTATAAAATTTTTTGGAGAAATTCAATAATTATTTTTGATACAATTTTAATTAAATTTTCTCGAAAAAAATATTATTAAAAAATTTTTTTTTTTAAATTTGTCAAGATACTTTTAATAAACAATTTTGTAGAATTAATTTTTTTCAAAAAGTGTAATTGAATTTTTTTTTTAATTATTTGAAGTTTTTATTTTCTAATATATATTTAATTGAAGAATGTCAGAATAATCGAAATTTCGTAAAATTTAATTGTAAACACAGGGATTTAAAAATTCTCAAAGGACTTTTTCAAAAATTACTAAAAAAAAATTGTTATGACGAAGAATTTTAGTTAAAAATTCTAGAAATAAATAATTAAATCGAAATTATGAAAATATTTTTGTAGAAGTTACAGTAACGATAAACAATATTCTTATAATATAAAATAATGGTTTTAGCAAGTTTCAATTATTATAAAACTTGAAGAAAGGGATCACTTCGAGTCGAAGACTCGGAGTGATTGATTTCTTCATGTTTTATAATAATATTCTCAAAAGTGATTGAATTTGAAATTTTTGAAAATCTTAATTCCTATGGAAAAATAATAATTATTAAATATTTATATTAAAAAAAGTTATTTTTCAATCTTCGTTTTTCTTCATATGGTTTAAACTATTTTCCTCCATGCGCCCCTATGGAAAAAGAAAAAGTGAAGAAATTGGGGAAAAAAAACTGCTGGAACGAATCGCAATCGCGACATGTCGAAATTAATACGCGCTCTGCTTTTTGTTCGATTTACAATTTTACATATTACAATATAACGATATTTATTTGTTTTTGTTGGTATAATAGATTTTTTCAAAACCGATTCCGAGCATTTACGGTGACAGGCTGTTTCAGGGATCAAGATTGAGAAGAAAAGAGTTTGGCTTTGGGAAGGGCAACTTAGAGTGAAGACGATTGGTATCCTACAGGCCTGTCAGTCCTCATTTGCATACATAATATTCTGCTCGATTGGACACCGGTCAGATCTCCTCTATCTCAACCTGACTGTCTTGCTCACACTACTTACTTTTCTTATTCTGCCTTTTTCCGTCCACTCTTCTTTTTATCTTTCTCACTTTTGACTTTGAAATGGCCTTCGAAATGAGCCTGCCTTTATTGATACCTTCAGTTTAGATCTACCATACTTTATCTAAGCAAAGTACAACTGTAATCGACGGAAAGTCAGTTCATAAAACGTTTCATTTAGTGTGTGCTGTAATTTGTTATTAATGGTTCGCATTTACATAACTTTTGCATAAGTTTGATATCCTCTAGGCGAACATGAGTATATGTTGCACTTTGATTGAAAATTAATCAAACTGAAAATTAATCTGAAAACAAGATTTTTCTCTTGTGTGTTTACCGAACAATCCGCATTTCCTAATGAACGTTTTTCTCAATAATGGGTCGTTTCTCGAATGAAAATGATAATAATTTATTATTTTGAAAATAAAAAATAATTTTGAAGATTTTTTGTCTAAAATAACTTTAAAATTAAAAAAAAAAAAAAAAAAAAAAAAATTAAAATCTATAAATGCAATCTGAAAGAAGATTAGCCGTTTCAATTAGAAACTTATAAATAAAGTATTGTGTTGTGGTTCAACAAGAATTTAAAAAATTGCCATTAAAATGATTTTCTCCAAATTGCAATTATCTTTAAATTTAAAAAAATTCTTCTCCAAAATTCAATGATTTTCAAAAATGATAATAAAATTCTCGGCAAAATATTCAATGATTTTTAAAAATTTTCCTCAATTCAATGATTTTCAATATCTAGTATTTTAATAAAATTTTTCAAAAGAATTCAATTATTTAAAAAAAAATTTCGATAAAATTCTAAGCAAACATTAAATTATTTTCAAAAACAATTTCACAAGAATTCAGATATTTACAAATTTTTTATAAATTTCTTCGCAATCATTCAATAATTATTTTCATAAAATAATAAAAATTTTTTTACAGAGATTTAATGATTTTCATGAATAATAAAACTTGTAGAATTTAAATTATTTTTGAATAAAAGTTTTAATCAAATTCCTCGAAAAATGTAATTATTCTTGAAAATTTTATTGAGTCGAAAAAATGCAGTTCTGTTGATAAAATTCTTTATGATAATTCAATTTTGAGTAACTATTATTCAATAAATTATTTGTATTTATTTTTATATTTAAAATAATTGAATTCACGTAGAATTTTCTAATAAAAATTGATTTGAAAATTAATTTTAGTTCAAATTTTACATAATTATTGAATATTAAAAGTTAATGAATTTAATGAAAGCATGAATTTTTAGAAATAATTGAATTTTCAAAAAGTTTCAAATTAAAATCTTTGAAAATTTAAAGTTTTCATATTTTTAACTGACAATTCTGTAGAATTAATTTTTTTTTAAAAAGGTTTAATTGAATTTTCTTTTGAAATTATTTCCATTTTTTATTTTTTAAATATTTAATTGAAGGATTTCCGAATAATCGATAAATTTCGCAAAGACGAATTGTTAACAAATAGTTTTTAAAATTCTGAAGGAACTTTTGCAATAATTATTAAAAATAATTAATAATTAATAATTGATTTCTTTCGAAGAATTTTAATAAAAAATTTTAATTACATTTTTCGAAGAATTTACGTAAAATTGTATTGAAAATTATTAAAATCCTGTGAAAATTTTTATTATTTATGAATATAATTATTGAATTCTTACGAAGATTTTTACAAATTTTTTTTTAAATAATTGAATTCTGTTTGGAAATTTTCTGAAAATAGTAGATATTGAAAAATCATTGAATTACGAAAAGTTTTTAAAAATTATTAAATTTTTCTAAGAATTCTATTAAAATATTTGAGAATAATTATTGAATGTCTGTGTGGCATTTTATTAAATTTTTTTTTAAATTAATTGAATTTCTAAAAAGCATTTTATTATTTTATATTTTATTTTATTTTTATTATTTTATTATTTATGCGAACGATTTTGTTAAAATTTTTTAAAATAATTGAATTTCCAATAAAAAATTTAATACTTTTCAAAATAATTGAATTTTGCAAAAAATTTTATTAAAATGCCTCAAAATAATTGAATTCTCGGGAATAATTTTATTATTAATAATAATAATAATAATAATAATAATAATAATAATAATAATAATAATAATAATAATAATAATAATAATAATAATTAATAATTAAATAATAATAATAATAATAATAATAATAATAATAATAATAATAATAATAATAATAATAATAATAATAATAATAATAATTTAATAATTGAATTCTTTCGAAGAATTTTTTATGTAAATAATTGAATGCTTGAGAAGAATTTTATTAAAATCTAAAAGAATAATTGAATCATTTCAAAAAAAAATTAATTAAAATTGTATTTAAAGTAATTGATTTCTTTCGAACAATGTTATTAAAATATTTGAAAATGAATTCCTGTGAAAAATTATAATTTTTTTTTGTAAATAATTGAATTTTTTCAAAGAATTTGAAAATAATATTTTTTTAAATAATTGATTTTTTCGAGGAATTGAAATTAAATTTTTAAGAATAATTACATTGTTTTAGCAATTCCTGTAAAATTTTTTTTAAAAATAATTAAAATCCTATGAAAAATTTTATTATTTATGAAAATAATGAATTCCTGTGAAGGATTTCATTTAAATTTTTGTAAATAGGTTAATTTTTTTTGAAAAATTTTATGGAAATTTAAATTATTAGAAAACATGAAGATATCAATCACTCCGAGTTTTTGACTCGGAGTGATTGATACCTTCATGTTTTCTAATAATTTTCTTATAAGTTGTCGAATTGCAAAACGGTTTGAATTTCAAATTTTTTGGAAATTCTAATTCCTGTGGAATGATAATAATTTATTTGTACATTGGTACAAATAAATTGTATCAAAGTACAAATTAAATTTTCGATTAATTTTACAATTTAAAAAATTCGTAAATAAATATTGTGACGCGATCTGAAGAAAGGGACCTTAGAAGCAAAAAATTATAGGTTATGTTTGAAATTTTTGAAATGAAAATACAAAAAAAGGGTCAACTGTCAATGTAAATCATTGATGTTTAAGTCTTTATTACAACTAAAATATTTAATAAATACTGATTTTAATTTGCAATAAATAAAAAGTAACTTTCAATCAATAAAAAACTAACACTAACATAAGCTTAAAGTGATTTGCTTCTAAGGTCCCTTTCTTCAGCTTTTCTTTCTTCAGATCGCGTCACATTTTTTGAGTATCTAATAATTTTTAGAGTGAATCAGAATATTCTTTAGGGTCAGGGAAAAAGAAAATTAATTTTTTGCGTAAAAATCATTTATTCTCACCATAAAACAAATTTGATAAACACTTTTTTTGTCATTGATGAATAATTTTGAAAAAATTGTCTTTTTCAGGTTCACGAGTTGTGTGACAATTTCTGCCACCGATACATTAGCTGCTTGAAGGGTAAAATGCCAATCGACCTCGTGATCGACGACCGGGATAGTACGAAACCTCCAGATATGGGTAACGGTTTGGACGCCGGTGGACCGAGGAGTACAGCTGACAGCGCGAGCCATACCGATGGAGCCAGCACGCCCGACGTCGTGAGTACCTCACCATCATCAGCGTCTTATTATCCGCACGACGCGATCACTCCCCACCACCATCACAACCATCACCACCATCACCAGAGTAATCACGCCAGTATCGGCAGTACCACCCCCTTGCAACTGAGCCAAAACCAAAGCCAAAACCACCCGCCGCCGCCACCACCGCAAACGAACAACACCACTACCACTATTACTGCCCCGAGTAGCGCCGCCACAACTCCCAACTCCCTAAAGCGTTCGCACCAGCAGATGATGATGGCAGCCGCGGCGGCATCCGCGATGGCCTCCTCGCCGCACGCAGTAGCCGCATCCGCGCCCCCTGCGCACGCGCACGCGCACGCCGCCCTCGCCGCCTACCACAGCATCAGCTCGGCGATTTATCCGTGCTCGTAATAATCGTTCAATCGCAATACATTGTTGTTCGCTCTTCTCTTAATTCTCTCCTATTCCGCAGACGCATCCATTTCTTCTATTCTCGCTCATCATCCTCAACACCTTCTTTCTCTCAAATCAAAGAGATGCATGACTAACTCTCAACGTCCATTCGACACACATTTCATCGTTCTCAAACTTTATTTTTCATTATCGCGGTACTCTCGCAGCTCTGCCGTCTGCCATTCTGCGCGGGCAGCCGCAACGAGAGTGAGAGAGAGAAAGCACTTCTTCTGAATTTTCTTACTCTTTTACTCTCGTGTGTTACCATGACAACTCCCGCAGGCAGGCAGCGGCTGAGCTGAGAGAGTACTTCTACCCGCGAAGTAGTATTAGGAGACAAACACGTCTGTGCCAATCTCGCGTTTTCCGGTGGCGACCTTGAAAATTAAAAACTGCTTCAAGAAGGCGTTATTTAGTTTTTAATTTTCCCGAGGAGGTCGCGGTCAACAGTCCACCACCGGATAACGTGAGATAGGCCATGTTTTTCAGTCAACGCTACTTATACTACTTTGTGCTTTAACCCGTATTTTCAACTGACATAACCTCTAAACTACCTAATCGAAATTTGTCGAGTAAAATTTCTATTTGGTATAATTTTTTTTTTAAGATCATTGATTCAAATTTGCTCAAAATTGCACAAAATCAAACCAGACATAAATTTAATTTCATATTCTATAATTAATTTTTCAACCGCGTAATTTCAAAGCAACTTATCACTTGCATTTAAATTTCGCTGAAAAATTCCTCTCATAATCATGCCAATAATGTTAATAGATAAAATTTTTATAACAAGTCAATTCTGATAATCAGGGTGTCTACTAACCGGGAAATCCGGGAACTAGTCTGGAATTTAATTTGTCCGAAAAAAAATCGGGAATTTTCTCACCAAATTAACAAAAAAACCCAGGTGGAAAAGTTAACGTTAGCTAAAGCTACTAACGTTAGACTAACGTTAACTTACGTTAGACTAACATTAACTAACGTTAGACTAATGTTAACTAACGTTATAATCTGATATTAGTGATAAAAAAATGTCGTTAGACCGTTAGACTAACGTTAGCCTAATGTTAGTCTAACGTTAGTAGCATTAGCTAACGTTAACTTTTCCACCTAGAAAGTTTTATTATTTATTATTATTTATTATTTTTATTTTATTATTTTAATTTGTTTTCAAAAAATCTCTTTTTATTTCAATTTTTATAGATATTTATACTGTTCTCTAAATTTGAATTAGTTTAAAATAATTAATTTAACAGTGAAAAATCAGTCACTGATTGAAATTTAATATATAAATAAATTTTTAAAAAAATTATCGAATAAAAATTTTGTGATATTCAAGTGAAAAGAATTCAATTTGTTAACAAATTTCATTAAAAACTTTTTAACAAATCGAATTTTCAAAGTATTTTAATTTAATAATGGATAAATAATTGCATTTTATAGTCACATTCTAAGGTATTAATGTTAGTGCCAAGATTAATAATTAAAATTTTTATTAGTTAATTTAAAAAAAATACAGATTTAAAATTTTTTAATCTAATTGAATTTTTGCAAAGATATTTTGAAAATTCTGAAAAATAAGATTTTTGAAATTTTTCAATTCTATTGTTTCAAGATAATTGAATTTTTATGTTAATTTTTCTTTTTAAATTCTCTAAATTTCAATTATTTTCAATAAATAATTAAATTGTTCTCCATAATTCAACTATTTTGAAAATTTTAATTCTACGTAAACATTTAATTATTTTCATAAATGTGTCACGCTCCGAAGAAAGGTACCTAAGAAGCAAAAAATTTGAGGTTATGTTTTTTAATGTTTTGAGTAAAAATACAGAAAAAGAATCAATTATTAATTAAAAATTATTGATTTTCAAGTCTTCATTATTTTCAAAATATTCAATGAATATTGGTTTCAAATTCAAATAATTAAAAATTAACTTTTAACCAAGATAAATCTAACACGAACCTAACCTATAATTCCTTTGCTTATTAGGTACTTTTCTTAAGAGCACGTCAGAAATAATAACATTCTTTGGAAGAATTCAATTACTTTTATAAATAGTAAAATTCTTTGCAGAAATTCAATTAGCATCAATAAGATTTTAATAAAATTGAATTAATCAAATTGTCAACTATAATTATGAACAGACAAGATTTTTAAAAAATTTGAAAAAATTCAATTATTTTCCAAATTTTTCATTAAGATTATTAAAAAAAAACATTATTTTCGAAAAATTGAAAGAAACTTAAATTTAAATTTAAAGAAACATCGAAGGAATTTAATTGTTCATAAAAAATTTTTGAAACCATTTGTAGATTTATTTATGTTTGAAATCAAATAAATTTAAATTTGATGAAAAAAAAAACGAGGCATTTTGTTGATTGGAAATTGTAGACACCCTGGATTATACAATTATGTGAATTTGAAATTGAGATGAAAGAACCTCAAGTTCAAGTTTATGTAAAATTTTTATAATTTAGAAAAGATGAGAATTATACCAAATAGAAATTCAAAATAGAAATTCAAGTATACAAGAATAAAAATTAGGATATTTATAGATTTTGTCAGTTACAAATTCAATTGTTTTACTGGAATATGATAAATGTCTTTTCATTACATTCATTTGGGAGTAAATAAATTTCAGGTGATATTCGTGATACTCTTTCAACCGTTAAATTAACATACCGAATAAAAACTTGTTCAACCAGAAAACATATATTCTTGCTTTAGTACAACTGCTCCTAAATCAAGAATATTATTCACAATTATTTAATTTAATAAACGAGTTATAACTTTTATAATAATTGCGAATACGCTCCTTTCAATCTAATTCATTCATTTTGTTTATCTAATAAATTTCTAATATTTTCCTCATATTCTCGTCTCTTCTTTCATTTTGAATTTTTTGAAAAGCCTGGAATAGAAAACTGAAATTAGAGTTTGTCTGACGACTGTTCTCTTCACTCGAATCAGCGGTTTGGGTAGTATGCAGCTGATTGAATAGTCAGCTGAACACTTAGCGCTACTCAATCTACTCAATCTACTTCGGCTGATTCAAGTTTAAAGAGTGGCAGAGAGGGTTTTTGTCAGCAAGAATCTCGTATTCGTTCTCCTTCGTCTTCTTTCTTTAATTTCTTTTCAAAAGTTGAGTTTAAAATTTTTTTTTAATAAACTCAAGTGGAGACACTAAAAATTCAAATTAGATTTTCAAAATTTTCTCTGGTCTGTTTACTCTTTGTTTCTCTGCAACTGAGCCGAAATATCCTTTACCAAGAGATTATTTAATGCGCTTTATTCCTTTTAGTAATAATTTTAAGAAGTTGCTGAAAACCGCATTGTTGATTAAATGTTTATTATATTGTTATTTCTTAGCTTATTGGAAAATAATAATGAAATTTTAAATTGAGCACTTTTGTGTATGCGGTATTCTAGCACTTTTTAAAATTTTAGTCAGCAATTCTTAATTATTTGAAGAATTTCAGAAGCTTGGGCCTGTTTTGTGACGCTTATAAAAAAAAACTCTTTTTTCCTAGACCTATTAGAAGCTTCTTTGCCTAAATCCCTCTCTTTATATTTCAAAGAAATTTGTTGATGTCATTTTCAATTTTGAATATTGCATTGTTCAGCAAACGAGACAGAAGAGGAAGAAGGTGAATGTAGAAAAAGTACGAGATCGCGGAATTTTTTTCGGGTTTTAAGAGGGCGAGCGTTGGCGTTTGGTAGATTTTCATTTTTAAGTAGGCGCGACAAATAGAAATAAATTCAAGGCTTTTACTGTCGATTTAAAAATCGTTCTAGGCTGCGAAACGGGTAATTTTTATCAGAAGAGTAAATAATTTTAATTAAATTAAGTAAAAGTAAATTTCTATATAAATATGGTACAAAAATTGTTTTCCGTAATTTGTACCCTTTTGTAAAAATGTTCTTTCCTTGAAAAGTTTTTGTATTATCTTGTTGTATTTGATGATTTAATTAGATTTCTTGTTACTCTTTTTTCCAATTTTTCGATTCGTTTCTGTGTTTCTTAAACTTTTCCGAATAGCGAAACAATTGCTCAAGAATTAAACTCTAAAGTTATGCAGTTTATAAACATAAATAAAGTTCGGTGTGGAGTTTTACGAAAATGATGAGAGTAAATTTAAAAAAAATCGCGTACAAACAAACAAACAAATGAGCGAGCGTTTTATGTGAATCGCGCGTTCATTGGATCGTGATGAGAAATATACGTAATAGGCTTAAGGCATCGATAGGATCACAAAAGTGAATCTGTGTCTATTTTTAAAGGAGAGTCAAAGTACATGATACATTTTATTTTAAAGATCAAGAGTGAGACGATACGCGATTCAAAATAATAGGGATCGTTAGTTTTTACAATGGTATACATCTAGTAATTAAGGTTACCATACGTAAATTTTGACACGAAGGGAACTGTCGAGCGCGAGTATACTAATGAAATCAATTTTTAAGTACGAATGAGCGAGAGTCAACGAGAGAAATGTGAATTTAGTGAGTATGACAAAACAAAATCGCCTTAAAGAATTA
The DNA here is from genome assembly GCA_032872505.1 of Leptopilina syphax. Taxonomy (NCBI): domain Eukaryota; kingdom Metazoa; phylum Arthropoda; class Insecta; order Hymenoptera; family Figitidae; genus Leptopilina; species Leptopilina syphax. Next base: position 8,461,326 of record CM065472.1, read on the forward strand.
ATGCATTTTCCTCGACAACCAATTAAATATGTAAATACGGATTAAAATAATAATTAAGCGAGAGTTAACGCGATTTTGTTTTGCTCACGAGAAGTAATAATCAAAAATAAACTTTAGTGGTCTGCCGTTTCCGCCACAAAGTACACGCTTCTAACATGATATTTTATTCTAATTGCTCATAACAGAATGTGAAAGCTTAGCTATTCTTGAAATAAATTATTGAGTTGGCGCCCCCGCGTTAATAAATACTAGGCCTCGGTACTCGTAACTAGGGAGTTGTGTGAGGTACAAGTCCTGGCCGGCAGGGCGCGCGAAGTCCACCCCCCAATCCCCGTACTTGAAAACCCTTTGATAAAATTAAAAAATAAAAAAAAAAAAAAAAAAAATGATCGAACAAATGGAATAAACATACCGATCAAGTATTGTACCGATCAAGTGATTGCGGTGCCCATAGAATAAGCCCCGCACCCCTGAGAGATGTGCCATCCCCCATTGATCAGTGGCGCACACATACCTCTTTCTGGTCATGTGTGTTTCACTTTTGATACGTGTGCACACTTGAACACTTTCTTACATCATTGTGCGACAGCGACACGAAAACTTGATCACGCATACAAATACAGGAACAGACACAGGAACAGAGGGTGGCAGACAAAAAAGGTGCTAGTACCAGCAACAAGTACGACAAAAAGGGGTGTTGGGTGCATTCGGAAGGCACCATGGTCGGACAATAAAGGCATGGTATTTTTTTTCTTTTCTTTTTCCTTTTCCGAACTGGTGAAGGACGATCAGAGAAAAGGTTGTTTTAAGTACGGAGGTTGGAAGGTGGACTTTGGCCCCTGTAGGTCGGAACCCTAGTTACGAGTGCCGAACCTAGGGTCGAGATTTTCTTCTCGGCTATAAACGAATTGCGTCATGTTGGAGATGCAAGTGTTCACAGAAAGCAGGAGAGACAAAAGCGTTTCTTATGTCCACGGACAGATGAGACAGAGTTTTGTCGAATATTCAGATGTTGTCGGTGCGTGTTTTTTTTATGAGACTTGATTTACGACATTTTTATAGTTAAGTTTGAGACTGTATATCGTTTTTTTTTATTCATTATTTGTTGTTGCGAATTAATGCATCGCATAATTGTCAGTCTAAAGATTAAAGTACTAATTGGATTAATTTCAAAAAAAGGGTAAACCACAAGTTTCCAATTCAATGTTGCGTTAATAATTTCAGTCAGAAAATTTACATGCAGACCAATCGAATTTGTTTTTAGTTTATAGAATCTTTAAAAGAATTAGTGTTTGTATTGGCTCAATTCGATCAACTTTAAGTTATCATCGTTTTTGTAAATGCAATAATTTTTCTCTAAACCAAAAATGTAACTAGTTTTTATTGTAACTCTAGGCTCATAAAATTTTGACTCTAATCAAGGATATGAAAATAATGATAAGTAGTTGATGTTAATATTTTTTTCTTGTTTCATCGACATGAACGATGATATCTTAAAGCTTCGTTTAATTTGGCCCGGTCTCGACAACTGCTGAAATTTTTTGAATCTGAAAAAAATACCAAAAATAAGAGTTCGAGGAAATCGAAGTATATTTTAAAGGAATTGGATACTTGGTGATTTTACTCATTCGCTTTGAGATAATAAAAAGAAAGAAATTACGTGAATACTCAGTGCCATATATTGCGCGCAAAGACTGTACTTAAAGGACAAGAAAAATTTATATAGACGCCGCATTATCAGTTTTATTTTAATTTTTTTTTTTTTCATATATTTAGAATGATGCCTTTGTCGGAAGAATTCGATGATTGCCTTCTATGCGCAACTGTCCTGTAATTTTAACAGAAAATATTTTTTGTGTTTAATATGAAAAATTAATATTTATGAAAGAATATTTCACTTTTTATTTTTACTAACATATTTCCAAAACAATATATCTTTAATTAAATTCATAATGGTCATATTTTCATGTTTCATTTTAGAAATAAAATTATAATTATTCAATGTGGACATGTTGCTTATAGAAGATCTACGCTCAAGGAACAATAATGAATCCATTTAAGGATATCGCTAATTATTGATGTCGTGTTACGTTTTTGTTTCGCATTGTTTCCTTCTATTTGTTAATAATTTTTTTCTGGACGTTATCTTTCACGATTAGAGAGTATATATAATAATTATAAATGTGTACAAAGGTCAGCGCAGAACTATGTAGAATTTGACTATTCGGAGATAAAAGAAAAAAAGCAGAGTTACTCAGCGATATAAATGATAAATGGACTTTTTATTGAATGAAACAAAGATTGTAAATGAATGTGTGTTACATTCTACAATTTACTAGATTTAAGAAAGAATAAAAGAACTCACCCGCACATTGTATACGACTAGCATTATAGTGATATAATATATTACCGATAACGATACTGTTTAAACTATTGTCTCAATCAACGTATTTTCATTATAAATAAATGTTAGCCTTGTTGAGTTAAAAAAAAGACTTTTTCATTTCACCGTCAACTCTCGCACATTAGTCATATTTAATCGTTTCAATTATATATATATAAATTTAGCTAAAAATAGGCTAAAGAATAAAAATAAAAATAAAAATCCCTTCGTGTCCGTTAGAGCGAAATGATGTCATTATGAATTCGAGTTATTTACTTGGGATTTACACAGAACTGCAGTTGCTTAAGAATTGGTGATTGAAGAAAGAAGAAGGTGCATTATAGCGGTTTATTTAAAGCCGAAAAAATGAAGAGGAATAGGAGAGGGAGGTTATGTTTAAGATTATAAGAAAAACCAAAGAAAATAGGCAAAAAGACAGTCAGCGTTGGTTATAAATCTCGGTTAACCCTTCGCTAATAAATATTTAACCCTTTAAATTTGCAACAACCCTTAGCGTGTAGCCATTTGCATAAGACTTCTATTTCATTTACACATCGCATAATTGAATATTTAAATTCAATTGCCCCCCGTTACGTGCTCGCAGTTTCAAGCCGCAAAACTGCAGTAAAACTTGTAACGGGGCTACTTTCCTTCCGCGAACCACCCTCTTGCGAAACCCCCCCCCCCCACCACTCTTTGTGAAACTCTCACCCCAAAATCCCTCCTGCTGTCCCGTTACTTTCCTCATTGCGTATTAAGCAACGTTCCACCCCTATGGGAGCTCTTGGAAAGTGATTCAAGAATATTTTATATTTTGCTGCAAGAGGGCGGGGGAGAGGGGGCAACCTCACTGAATTTCAACTATTTAAAAGAAAAATACAAATATTCCGCATGAAAGAAAAGCATGCAAGTTGATTCACTTATAACACAATCATTAGAATTTTATCTAAACACAAACTTCAAAATTTAAAACGGTATTTTCTTTCTCAGTTCATATTAAATAACACTGGGAGAAAAGATTAGTTGGGGTTATTACTTATTTTCACAATGGAAATTAAATTTTTAGTTACATGAAAAAATATAAAAAGACTGCAACCAAAATGATTGAAAAGTACTCTATTTTTAAGCTTAAAACTAGATTAAATCATTTTTAGAATTTTATTATTTTCTTTCTTAAAAATAAATAACTAAATATTGACTATAACTAAAAAAAATTAACATCGACCTACTTTCTAACTTAATAGTAGTCATAACGAATCGTTTCTCATAATGCAAATAGTAAAAGATAGAACAGTTTTTGTTCGATGTCAACGCAGTCTGAACTCCAGAAATCTAAGTAAGCGTCTAGAATTCGTGCCAAGGGCAAGTACAAGGGCGTTGCCGCCAAAAAATGCCTTCCAATTTTGCACTTATTGTAGAAGCTGCTTCAGAGCTAAAAATGTCGAAGAAAACAAATCATTTCTAACCATAATTGTGTTTGTGTAATAAATTATTTTCTCTGGTAAATTTTAAAATATTATTTTACTAATTTTTATGAAACATATACTACAAACGCAAATTGTACAAATGCTACAAATAATTGTTTATTTTGTAAAACGTATTAATTGACATTTTTTTCTCTATGTAACGTGATAATATTTTTCAAAAGTGTGATCGTTGTTTGAAATCGATCGGAGAAATTTTAAAAATTTTCTTATGAATATATTTTTTGAGGTAAACTATTATTGACAGTTATACAAAAAATTTTTATGCTTAGGATGTTAACAGATTCAGTAAGTAAAGGTCTGTAAATTTGCTTCAAGTCCGTAACAGGCAGTTTTTTTTTAAATGGCCGTAAAGTCCGTAATTTGATTAAAAAAAGACGAAAAGTTCGTAAATTGTACGATATAATTTGGAGAATTTTAGAGAAATTGTAATTTGTAAATGATTTGTAAATGATTGCAGAAATTTAATTATTTTCAAAACTAATGAAATTCTTCACAAAAATTCAATTACGTTCAAAAAATTTTAAAAATTCTTGTCAAAATTTCAAATATCTTTAGAAATATTAAAATTCTTCTTCGAAATTCAATTATTTTCAAAAATTTGAATAAAATTCTTGGGAAAATTTCAATTATTATTTTCAAATCCTCAATTCAATTATTTTAAATAATTATTTACTATTTTAATAAAATTTTCCAAAAAATTCAATTATTTAGAAAAAATTAATAAAATTCTACGCAAACATTTAACTATTTTTATAAAATAATAAAAATTTCACAGAGGAATTCAATTGTTTACAAATTCTTTATAAATTTCTTCGCAATCATTTAATTATTTTCATAAATAATAAAATTTTTACAGGAATTCAATTATTTTCGTAAATAATAAACTTCTTTTCTTCTTTTCAAAAATTCAATTATTTTTAAAAATTTTATTAAAATTCGTCAAAAGAATTCCATTATTTAAAAATTTATTGATAAAATTCTTTATGAGAATTCAAGTTTAAGAAATATGGTTAAAAATATGAAAAATTCAGATTTTCAAAGATTTTAATTTCAAACCTTTTCAAAATTCAATTATTTCTAAAAATTCAAGCTCTAATGCTTTTAATATTCAATTATAATCTAAAATTTTAACTCAAATCTATTCTTAAATCTGTTTTTATTAGAAAATTTTACTAGAATTCAATTATTTAAATACAAAAAAAAACAAGTTATTGAATAATTGCATGCAATTATAAATTGCAATTGAAAATGCAATTTTGATTTTTTCAAATGCAATTACAATGAAAACAATTTATTGAGTAATTGCATGCAATTATTCAATAAATTGTTTTTTTTTAACTTACACAATTGAATTCTTGTAGATTTTTCTAATAAAAACTAACTTAAGAATAGATTTGAGTCAAAATTTTAGATTATAGTTGAATATTAAAAGCATTAGAGCGTGCATTTTAGAGATAATTGAATTTTGAAAAAGTTTCATATTAAAATCTTTGAAAATATGAATTTTTAATATTTTTAACTAACAATTCTGTGGAATTAATTTTTTTGAGAAAATTTAATTGCGGATTTTTTTTTAAATTATTTAAATTTTTTATTTTATATGTAATGTACCTATATTTAATTGAAGATCTCAAGAATAATTAAAATTTTGTAAAATTGAATTGCGTGAACAAATGAATTTGAAAATTTTCATAGAACTTTTTCAAAAATTATTAAAAATAATGGATTAATAGAAGAATTTTAATTAAAAACACGAAAAAAAAATTTAATTTTGGAAAAGTTACAAATTATATCAGAAATTTAATTATTTTCAAGAGTAATAATATTTTCTTCGCAAAAATTAATTTTTTTTTCAAAAATAATAAAATTCTTCTTAGAAATTCAATTATTTTCACAAATAATAAAACTCATCGCAGAATTTTAATTATTTTTAATGCAATTTAAATCGAATTTCTCGAAAAATGTAATTATTCTTAAAAATTTAATTAAAATTCGTCGAAAGAATTCAATTATTTAAAAATTTGTTGATGAAATTCTTTATGGGAATTGAATTTTAAGAAACATTCAATTATTCAATAAATTATTTATTTTTGTATTTAAATAATTGAATTCTCGTTGAATTTTCTAATAAAAATTGATTTAAAAATGAATTTCAGTTAAAATTTTAGATAATATAATTGAATATTAAAAGCAATATAGCGTGGATTTTTAGAAATAATTGAATTTTGTAATGAATTTTTTTGAAAAAGTTTAATTGAAATTTTTTTATATCATTTGAAGTTTTTATTTTCAAATATATATATTTAATTGGAGAATTTACGAATAATAGAAATTTGGTAAAATTGAAGATTGTAAACAAAATGGATTTGAAAATTGTCAAAGAATTTTTTCGAAAATTATTTAAAATAATTGATTTAAAGAAATATTTTAGTTAAATATTCTTGAAGATAATAATTGATTTGATAATGATTATATTTCTTTTTATTTATTTAATTAAACACGAAGAAATCGGTCGCTCCGAGTCGAAGGCTCGGAGTTATCGATATCTTCATGTTTTATAATTATAAAAATTTAATTTATAGTTTTAAGTAAAATGTTCTCTTATTTGACTCGAACTGGTTATATTTTTGTTGGTAATTAGTCCGTAAAGTCCGTATTTTTAAATACTTTCACTCGTTCGAGCCCTGTACTATAATTGATTTTTTATTAAATAAAAATTAATTTCAATTAATTCAATATTGGTCACCTTTATTGAATCGATGTACAGCATTTTGGCTCCCAATATTGGACCGATAGAACTCTCTAAATTTGAATTGGTCAAAATGTTTACTAATTTGAATTAGTGACTGAATTTTTGCTTTTGAATTAGTGAATTTGACTAATAAATAATAATTTCTACTAATTTATTAGAAAATTTTACTATTTCAAAAGCAAAAAGTCATTCAATAGTAAAATTTACTAATAAATTAGTAGAAATTACTATTTATTAGTCAAATTCACTAATTCAAAAGCAAAAATTCAGTCACTATTTCAAATTAGTAAACATTTTTACTAATTCAAATTTAGAGAGAAAGTTTATTACTGAGTAATGCAACCAAAGGTTGTGTTAGCGTAACTAAACTTCCAAAGGCGCCACTGTCGTTTTCCCATGTAAATTTCTTACTAGACGTGTTGTGTGTTAAAATAACAAAAACTCTTCTCTCCGTGTAGTATAATAATGCATTTATTTTTGCAAACTGTTTATGTGCACTTGTAACATATTGAAGTTGAAGCGCGTTAGGAAAGACCCTTGTAGGGACCCAGTCATGGAGCGGCATCACGTTTTGTGATGTAGCAGAGGAAAGAAGGAGAAATACGAGAAAGTTAATATTATATGACCTTGAAATTAGAGACTTTCAAGGAAAATTAAATAATGGACATTCAACTTCATTTGATTCCTGTAGGAAGTAGGACGTGGAATAATGTCATAGGTGGAGGAGTCTAGACTTTTGCGTAGTGGATAAATTTCATTCTCCGCGCATACTAATATTAACTGTTTTCCATGTTTTTATACAAGTTTTTTTTCAGTTGTTTCATGAATAATTAGAATGTCAAAAATATTTTTAAACATCAACCTGGAGATGACGAATTCATTTACAGGAGGAATTAATTCTATCAATAAGAAACAATGATTAATACACTAGCACGCAATGATTAATAAATTAAAATAATATGCTTCATAGTTGGTTAGAATATTTTAAAAACATTTTCTTACATTGGAAAAAGATAAGTTTTACCATTAGAGAACTCATGACCCTCTAATTGGTTGGAAACCACGTGTTCTTTAAATTCTCTGCTTCTATTTCCTCTTTTTTCCATACCTTTTTATATGAAGCCTTGAAGTAAATATTTTTAGATTATGTATTCAATCGCCCCACGTGTAGACGTATTTCTTCATTTCAGAACGTTGTATCTCAAACTCTGCCTGGCATTCAGCTGGAAAATCAGTGATTAGTCGATGTTTCATTAGATTCATGTATAGTACACTTTAGTACTGCATATGATTTTCTTACAACTTTCCCACTAAATTGTACACTGTTTGACTTGTTTTTAAAAATGCGAAAATAAAAGCACTTTCACAATTTATTTACCTAACCGTTTAGCTCAAAAAGAAAGTAATTTTATGTCAGCGAATTCATGTAAGAATCACAAAGATCTAATACATGCCCTTACAATGCAATGACAATGTTGAATGGCTTTTAGTAAATTCTCAAACAGTATAACAATTATGACAATAGTAAAATTTGTAAAAGTGGAATTTAAATAGAATATTTTTGAAAATGTTAAAATAGTACTAATATTTCTGCTATTTATTTTTGGGTAGTAATGTCGCAACAAAGTTCTGTTTGGGGATTCATTTATTTAAATTTAGAAGAAAATTCATTTTATTAAAAGATTATCATGAAACATATACTTGCACACTACGTTATTTAAAATTATTCCATATTAAAGACGTATTTTAGTATATATTAAAACATTTATAATACTCCAGTTTAATCAATTATTTAATTAATTTATAATAAAGCAGAATGTTCTTTAATGGAAAATCGGATAATATTCATTCAGTTTAATGATTTATTCCGAACTTTATTGAAAATAAATTAGACTTCTAAAATAACAATCGTTATTAAATGATTACAGTTCATTAATCCGTATCTTTGAAATACATTAAGTGGATAAGAATTAAATTAAGATAAAGTTATTCTTATATCTATCTCAATTTTTAAATTGATTCTTTTACGCATTCATTCTATAAAAAACACTCAAAAAATAGTTGCAGCTAAATGTGAACGAGCTAAATTTATATATAGATACACACAAATGCAAAACAACTAACATTAGCCCTAGACAGTACAACATGAAGTACAAAAATACCCCAAAATTGATTTATTGCTAAAATATTCATTTTTAATGCAAAATAACTTTAAATAAATCATTTTATTCATTTTTTATGAGGAATATCTATTTTTCACCTAAAACTAAAGTTTTTTTTTGTTAAACGGCAAAACGGACCGAATTCTTTTATATGAACTTGTAAGTAACAAGTTTATTAATTATTCATTTTTACTATATTAAAAAATAAAGAACTAGTTCTTAATAAATAAATAAGCATACAATATTCAAAATGCTTTATTTTTAAAAAAAATTTATTAATTTTATTAGGAATTTGTCGTACTTTAGTAGAAAAATATATTAAAGTTTTTTGAAGATTGGAAATTCTAATAAAATTAGAAAATTTTTCAAAACATTTTGCAATATTTTATAACTTAGCAAAGAAAGAAAATTAGTGGGAATTTACTTAATCTTACTCATACTTTTCGAAATAGTTTCGAACTCATTCTACACTTGTTGAAAAATGTCTAACTTTGTGCTGCAAACTCGTCTTCTCAACGAAAATAACTAATTACTTAATTAGTAAAAAAATAGCATCAGTGAAGCTTATAGTCTTAAAATATATTTATAAACAGACAAAAATCTATCAATCTATTTATATACAAATTATATTTATTTTTAGTTAAGATGATCACGACCCAACGTTCGGCTCGCAAACAGTTATGGACAAACTTTTTCATGACCCAACGTATGGGACGTAAACAGTGAAGGGGTTAATTCTTTTGCGTCCAATTAAATGTTCCCAATTAAAGAAACGCCTATTTACAAATATCAATATTGTCGATATACAATAAACCCACGAACGTTCACGTGCATCTTTGTAACGTCCTTACATAATATTATAGTTTTCAAGTCGACAATTGAAGGTCTATTTATGCATATGGCTCTAAACACACATAAAATAAAATTATACAAATGATATTCTTGAAACAAGCAAGAATACAAATATGATTGATGATCTTGACTTAATTTTACGTTCTGTGAAAAATTCTATTTTACATTTGATAATATTTGTAACCTGCAGTTTTAGGAAAAATTTATCTTCATAATTTTATAATTAAAATATAAATTATTATTTTAGATAATTAAGGTTTAATTAGTAAGAAGTAAAGTAAGAGTAATAATTGACAATTTAAATTTAAGTATTTTCATGATTAATCCTAACAGCATTTGCATATTCAGGATGTCCTAAAGATATCCGGAAACTATTATATAAATTTTTGTAATACCATTAAAAGTATAAGTATAATAATTCCTTTTACACTTTTCGGACACACTTTTACATTTTTTTGATTTCTTTAATACAAACATGTTTTAGTATAGAGAAATCAATAGTTAGTTTAAAAAAATTAAATTCATTAAAAAGTAGCTTCACATGAAGTTAACAAATAGTGGGTGTTTTTAATAAAGTGACGAATTACAGTTATAAACTTATAAACTTAATATAATGTGCAAAAATTGTGTAATGTAACCAGGTAAGAGTTTTAATGTCTTCTTAATAAATTCCATTCGTTCCATATTCGTTTATATACAAATAATTCATAACCATTTTATAATTAAACCATAAAAAATATGTATTTTGCAGAATATTAATAAAAGTACTGAAGAGGATCCAAACTAGGATCGAAACGTCTATAAAAACTTAAAAATTTAGTTTTTTCATTTCAAATTATTGATCCTACAATAAACGACAAAAAACTACACTATATCTATAATTATATTTATAAGTTTATAATGCAATAAATATATAAAGACAATTTTCAAAATTAATCAATTATAATTAACTGTCGAATCTAGGAATTTTTTGGGTCGCTGATTACGTAAAATTTTTGAAATTAACCGATTGTGATGAAACAGGTATCTTGAGGTTTTTTTTAATCTGATCCATTTTCGAAAATTCGACTCCGATAAACTGAATCAGCCACTTTGAATTTTTGAAATTTGAGATCAGATTCGTAATCAGAGACCCAAAAAAACCCCTATATACCAAGGTTCATTAAAATTAATCGATTTTAAAAATTTTATGTCCGCCATATTGGATCCGCCATTTTGAATTATTGAAACTTGACAATAACAGATTCGTAAACAGCGACCTAAAAACTCCTAGATACCAAGTTTCAATAAAATTAATTAATTTATAATTTTTGCATACTTGTTAGTCGTAAATATTTTGTTATCTGCCTAAATTTTCAATACATTTTTAATTAAATTTCTTCAAAGATTTAAATTATTTTTAAAAATTTTAATGAAATTCTTTGTAACAATTCAATTTCTTTCAAAATGGTTTTAATAAAATTCTTCGTAGAAATTTAAATAATTTCGAAAATTCGTTAAAATTCAATTATTTTCAATATTTACTATTTCAATAAAAGTTCACAAAAGAATTCAATTATGTTAAAAATTTACAAAAATCCTCGTAAAAATTTCAATTATCTTTCTAAATAATAAAATTTTTCTCCGAAATTCAATTATTTTCAAAAATTTTAATAAAATTCTTAGCAAAATTTAAATTATTTTCAAAAATCTTCCTCAATTTAATTATTTTTAAAAGTAATATAGTTCTTCGCAGAAATTCAATTATGTTTGAAAATTTTTTAAAAATGCTCGTCAAAATGTCAATTATCTTTCTAAATAATTAAATTCTTCTTCGAAATTCAATTATTTTCAAAAATTTTAATAATTTTTTGCAAAATTTCAATTATTTTCAAAAATTTTCCTCAATTCAATTATTTTTGAAAGTAATATAATTCTTCGCAGAAATTCAATTATGTTCAAAAAGTTTTTAAAAATTCTCGACAAAATTTCAATTATCTTTAGAAATAATTAAATTCTTCTTCGAAGTTCAATTATTTTCAAAAAATTTAATAATTTTTTGTAAAATTTCAATTATTTTCAAAAATTTTCCTCAATTCAATTATTTTCAATATTTATTATATTTTAATTAAATTTTTCAAAAGAATTCAATTATTTAAAAAAAAATCTAATAACATTTTACGCAAACCTTTAATGGTTTTCATAAAATAATATAAATTTTACAGGAATTCAATTATTTACAAATTTTTTTTATAATTTTCTACGCAATCATTTAATTATTTTCATAAATAATAAAATTTTTACAGGGATTCAATTATTTTCGTAAATAATAAAATTATTTTTAGGAATTCAATTATTTTCAAAATTAATAAAATTCTTCGCAGGAATTCAATTATGTTCAAAATTTTTTACAAAAATCCTCATCAAAATTTCAATTAACTTTATATAATAAAATTTTTCTCCGAAATTCAATTATTTTCAAAAATTTTAATAAAATTCTTGGCAGAATTTCAATTATTTTTAATACAATTTTTATCAAATTTTTTGAAAAATGAAATTATTCTGAAAAATTTTATTAAAATTCGCCGAAAGAATTCAATTATTTAAAAATTTGTTGATAAAATTCTTTATGAGAGTTCAATTTTAAAAAACAGTCAATTCTTCAATAAATTATGTATTTTTGTAGTTTAAAAATTTAAATTCTCGTAGAATTTTCTAATAAATATTTATTTAAAAATGAATTTCAATTATAATTTAAATATAAAAAATATAAAAATAATTGAATTCTCGTAGAATTTTCTAATAAATATTGATTTAAAAATGAATTTCAGTTACAATTTTAGGTTGTAATAGAATATTGAAAGCATTATAGCGTGAATTTTTAAAAAGTTTCAAACTAAAATCTTTGAATGATTATGTAACTTAACATACAACATGAAATTTTAACATACTTTTAATTATAAGAATTCTGTAAAATTAATGTTCTTTAAAAAAGTTTAATTGAATTTTTTTTAATTATTCGAAGTTTTTAATTTCTAATATATTTAATTGAAGAATTTCAGAATAATCGAAATTTCGTAAAATGAAATTGTAAACAAAAGGATTTGAAAATTCTCAAAGAACTCTTTCAAAAATTATTAAAACACAATTGATTTGAAGAAGAATTTTAGTTGAAAATTCTAGAAATGAATAATCGAAATGATAAAAATAGTTTTTGAAGAAGTTAAAGTAACAAAGTATCAAGTTTAAAATTTTTAATTATTATAAAACATGAAGAGAGCGATAACTCCGAGTCGACGACTCGGAGTGATCGATGTCTTCATGTTTTATAATAATGTTCTTATGTTATTGAATATAGATTTTTAAAAATTTAAAACTTTTGAAAATGTTAATTTATATGGAAATAATAAATTAATTAATTCCCGATTCAATTATACCATAAAATTTAAAATTTATTCGCTTAATCAAGAACGATGGAAAATTAAAATTCACTCTAATTGCAAAGAAATCTTAGCCACATAATAGTATAAATATTAGATTATTTAAAATCATGCAACTTGTATATGAATTATTACTGATGAAAATTTATATATAGTTCAGTCTTTTAAAAAATTTACGTCGATCAGGAATTTCTCCCCATTTTCTTAGAAAGTAAAAAAATGATATTCTTATTCTGAAAGGAGAGTGTGAGTGAAAAGTACGAAGGAAGGAGAAGAAGAAAATGCGCGAAGGGTGTTTTACTGGTAATTGGTGCCAATTTAATCCTGCCCTTCGCTCGCGCAAGCCTGTATTAACGCTAAGGGCGAGGGTTACAGGGCTTGCAGGGTCCACCCTAGAAGAGTAGGGTCGCAAGAATTCCTCACCCCACGTGTATTTCTACAATGCGTACGAAAAGCGACGCCGAAACACCCTCGAAAAACTCTCTCTCTCACACACACACACACACGCTCACCCTCCGAAAATATAATTAACGATAATCGCTTGCGTATATGGCTCGGATTAACTTCTAGGCTAAGGGGTCTAACCACCCCCGAGACTGAATTTTCCTCGGTGATACCAATCTTCATCACTCTATGTCCAAATTTTTCTTTTGATTTTCCAAAAATTGTTTTTTCCTTTATTAATCATTTCTTTTAGTTGTTTTCTCTATTTCTATATAAGGCTCCAAAATAATAAATAATGTTCCTCGGTATCAGGACAAGAAATCCAAACCAAAAAATCAAAATTAAATGAAATCCAAAAAACATTTTCAAAGTTTTAAACTTTCAAAAATCTATTTTCAATAACATATAAGAATATTATTATAAAACATGAAGACATCGATCACTCCGAGTCTTCTTCGCTCTCTTCATGTTTTAAAATAATTAAAAATTTAAAACTTGCTACTTTGTTACTGTAACTTCTTCAAAAATTATTTTCATCATTTCGATTATTATTCATTTCTAGAATTTCCAACTAAAATTCTTCTTTTAAGTCAATTGTTTTTTTTTAATAATTTTTGGAAAAGTTCTTTGAGAATTTTCAAAATCCTTTTGTTTAGAATTTAATTTTACGAAATTTCGATTATTCTGACATTTTTCAATGAAATATATTAGAAATTGAAAACTTCAAATAATTAAAAAAAAATTCCATTAAATTTTTTGAAAAATATTAATTCTACAATATTCTTAATTAAACGTATAAAAAATTCAAACTTTCAAAGGATTTTAATTTTGAAACCTTTTGAAAATCAGTTATTTCTAAAAATCCACGCTATAATGCTTTCAATATTCAATTGTAGTAAATATTAACTGAAATTCATTTTTATATCAATTTTTATTAGATAATTCTAGGAGAATTAAATTATTTAAATAAAAAAATATATATTTTATTAAATAATTGAATGTTTCTTAAAATAGAAGAAATTTTGCCAAGAATTTTACTTAAATTTTTGAAAATAATTGAATTTCGGAGAAGAATTTAATTACATATTTCTAAAGATAATTGAAATTTTGACGAGAATTTGTAAAAAATGTTGAACATAATTGAATCACTTTAAAAATTTTATTATTTATGGAAATAATTGAATGATTGCGAAGAAAGTTATAAAAAATTTGTAAATAATTGAATACCTGTTAAATTTTTATTATTTTTTGAAAATAATTAAAGGTTTGCGTAGAATTTTATTAATTTTTTGTTAAATAATTAAATTTTATGGAAAATTTTATTAAAATAGTAGATATATTGAAAATCATTGAATTGAGGAAAATTTTTGAAAATAATTGAAATTTTGTCAAGAATTTTACTTAAATTTTTGAAAATAATTGAATTTCGAAGAAGAATTGAATTATTTCTATAAAGATAATTTAAATTTTGACGAGAATTTGTAAAAAAATTTTAACATAATTGAATTCCTGCGAAGAATTTTATTAATTTTGAAAATAATTTAATTCCTAAACAGAATTTTATCATTTAAGAAAATAATTGAATCCCTGTAAAAATTTTATTATTTATGAAAATAATTGAATGATTGCGAAGAAATTTATAAAAAAAATTTGTAAAGAATTGAATTCCTGTAAAATTTATATTATTTTATGAAAACCAATAAAGGTTCGCGTAAAATGTTATTAGATTTTTTTTTAAATAATTGAATTCTTTTGAAAAATTTTATTAAAATAATAAATATTGAAAATCATTTAATTGAGGAAAATTTTTGAAAATAATTGAAATTTTGCAAAAAATTATTAAAATTTTTGAAAATAATTGATATTGAAAGATAATTGAAACTTTTGAAAATAATTAAATTCTTGAGACGAATTGTTTTAAAATTTCTTTTTAAATAATTGAATTCTTTTCTGAAATTGTATTCAAATAGTAGACATTGAAAATAACTGACAATTTTGACAACATTTTTGAAATTAATTCAAATTCTACGAAGAATTTTATTGAAATTGTTAAAAAAAATTGAATTGCACAAAAAATGTCATTAAAATTTTTGAAAGTAATTTAATTCTTTGCAGGAATTCAATTAAAAATCTTTTGAAAATAATACTAAAATTCTAATAAATAAATTGTAGCAAAATTTTTTAAATAATTGAATTTTCTTGATGAATTTTTATAAAAATTTTAAGAATAATTACATTTTTTGAGGAATTTCATTAAAATTGTATTAAAAATAATTAAAAGTTTGCGTTGACGAGTTGTATTATTTATGAAAATAATTGAATTTTAGCAAAAAATGTTATTAGTTATGAAAATAATTGAAAATATTATTAAAGTATAAGTAGATAATGAAAATCATTGAATTGAGGAAAATTTTTGAAAATAATTGAAATTTTGCCAAGAATTTTATTAAAATTTTTGAAAATAATTGATTTTTGAAGAATAATTTTAATATTTCAAAAGATAATTGAAATTTTGACAAGAACTTTATTGAAATTTTTGAAAATAATTGAATTTTGGAGAAAAATTATATTATTTATAAAGATAATTGAAATTTTGATGAGGATTTTTGTAAATTTTTGAACATAGGTAATTGAATTTTTGCGAAGAATAATTAAATTTATTATACTTTTGAAAATAATTTTATTAAAATTTCTTTTTAAATAATTGAATTCTTTTGTGAAATTTTATTGAAATAGTAGACATTGAAAATAATTGAATTTTGACAAATTCTTGAAATTATTTAAATTTTTACAAAGAATTTTATTAAAATTATTTTGAAAGAAATGCGAAAAACAATTAAATACAAATCTTTCAAAAATTAGTTTTTGAATCATTTTTTAACATAATTAAATTTTTCAAATATAATAAAAATCATTTTGAATAGTTGAAATTTTGTAAAATTTAATTGAAAACAAGTAATTTATTTCAATATTACTTTGTTAGAATTTTTAAAAATCAACTTTTGATGAATTTAAATTGCAAATTTTGAAAATAATTGAATTATCAAAAATTTTAATGAAAAATCTTTAAAGATAAATTTAAAAATGAAAATTAATGAAAATTAGCTTCTAATTTTTTAAAATTCAATATTTTCATTATTTTCAATTACATATTTTAAAAAATAATATCATTTTAGAATTATTTTTATCATTTTGGAGAAAACAATATTCATGTTCAAAATTTTTAATTAAAATTCATCAAAAAATTAATTAATTTTTTGAAATTAAACAAAAATTCTTTTAAGAAATTAATATTATATATTATACTACATTATACCTTAATAACTTGAGAAAAAACTATGGAGAGTTATAATTATTATAAAAAATTAAATTTTTGTATTTAAATAATTGAATTTTAGAACTTTTGGAAAATTATTTAAATTAATTAATTCAGAGATGAAATTTAGTTGAAAATTGTAGAAAATAATTGTATTCAGGAAGGATTATAATTGTACTTTTTAGAAATTATTAAAATTCATAAATTTTACTCATTTTCCGTAAACATTCATATGAGCACCTGGATCGTAGAAGGGCACGTAAATTTTTCTCGGCCGAAATCGAAATCCCCTGGACACTTAAAATTCAATTTCTGAATTTTAATATTTTAAATACACATCCTTATAGAAAATTTCATTGCGCATCTTTTTTTCTTATGAAATTTTTTTGTATCTATTACCGTTTTCGAAATAGTTGAGAAAAATTGATTTTTTGAAAACTGCAAATTTAATGACATTTTTCACTTCAACTCGCGATAATTCAGATGATTTTAAATATTTTTCAATGTACCAAAAAAGAAAATACGTCTAAAGATATTCTACGAATGATAAAAAAAGAAAAAAGTTATTTTCTTTATAAACAAAATTGTTATTAATTTTTTTCTTTATTAATGTAAAAATCACGAACTACAATCTTCACGGCTCTCGTTTAACGGGCGAATTTTAAGTAACAAAGAACTTTCAGTGAGAAAGTTGTTCATAATGGACCAAAGAAGTTTTCTGGAAAATCACAGGGTTAATAATTTATTAGTGTTGAAATGGTGAATGTTTAAAGTTGATACCGTCCGAATGTGTAGCACGCGTCACTCGCCACAGGTGCCTGGGAGGCTTGGGAGTGTCGTTTCATAGGTTATGGCCATTGCGCGTGCCACACGTTCGGACGGTATCAACTTTAAACATTCACCATTTCAACACTAATTAATTATTAACCCTGTGATTTTTCAGAAAACTTCTTTGGTCCATAATGAACAACTTTCTCACTGAAAGTTCTTTGTTACTTAAAATTCGCCCGTTAAACGAGAGCCGTGAAGATTGTATTTTATGTTTTTTACATTAATAAAGAAAAAAATTAACAACAATTTTGTTTATAAAGAAAATAACTTTTTTCCTTTTTTATCATTCGTAGAATATCTTTTGACGTATTTTCGTTTTTTGGACATTGAAATATATTTAAAATTATCTGAATTATCGCGAGTTGAAGTGAAAAATGTCATTAAATTTGCAGTTTTCAAAAAATCAATTTTTCTCAAATATTTCGAAAACGGTAATAGATAGAAAAAAATTTCATAAGAAAAAAATATGCGCAATGAAAATTTCTATAAAGATGTATATTTAAAATGTCTAAATTCAGAAGTTGAATTTTGAGTGTCCAGGGGATTTCGATTTCGGCCGAGAAAAATTTACGTGCCCTTCTACGATCCAGGTGCTCATATATTTTCCTGTAAAAGTAATTTTGTCAGGGAAAATAACCAGTGCAAAAAATGGAACCAATAGATCTAAACTCGTACAAAAAAAGAACGTTTACATCTTTTTTTCTTATGATTCTTGACTACAACTTGTAATGAGAGAAATACTATTTGAGAATGCGAGAAGTTTACAAACTTTTCCACACAAGTGAATACGATCACGAGAACATGAAGAAGCATTATCATTTTATTGTTCTATGCAATCGAGTGTGGCCAAAGTGGCTCGTTCTCTTTTCCGGTTTTATACTACCCTATACGTACTTGAAGCTCTGTTTCTAAAAAATCATCTCTTTAATGTATAAAAACTTTAGAAATATTTTTTTTTCAGTTTAATAAGTTTTACACTAGATTTAAAAATTTGGAACTTTTTGACTCTAGTGTAAAATTTATGAATGAATTATTTGCTAATTCTAAAATTCTAAATAAACATCTAAATGAACTGAAACTTTCTGTCCCCAGTGTAGGTTTGAAGAAAGAGTTGGTCACCTAAGCAAGTTGTTAGTGAAACCAAAATTTAGTTCTTTTAAACAAATTTTTCTCTGTATGGGGCATATTGTTTTCTAAATAATATTCCAATTAAATTTGAACTCGATTATTTTTTGAATATTTATGGTTTGCAAAGATGAAAAATAGTTTGGTGGTTCCGATGAAGTGAACGACTCACTGTAAATGTATACAACGCATCCCTTTAATCCACTAATTGGATTTATAAGCGCGAGCTCAATTACCTTTAGTCAAGTAATACGACCACCGACGCACACTGGCTATTTACCACGGTAATTTTCGCACCCCTATTTCGTACCGAGAGCCAAACACAGGATATTAACCATCCACAGATTAACGATTATTGCTAAAAATTCTGCCGGCAAAGAAGTTTTCGCGATATGGCCATCATATAGTTTTCTACTGATGAAAGTTCAAGGAAAAGAAAATTAATTTATCCTCAGAATAAAATAATTAGGTATATAGTGAGAAGTAAGAATTGTAGATTTCTGAAAAATTTTAAAAATTCTAATTCTTCTGAAATTAGTTACATTTTTTTAATATATATGAGGCATTCTTTGTCAACGGGACCCACCTGCTTTCCAAAAATGGTTTGCGTTTGAATTACCAGTTATACGCTTAAAATTTAGTTAAAAAGGAATACTTTTAAATGCCGAGTGGCAGTTTTTGAAAATTCAAAATGGCGGATCCAATATGGCGGACATATATTTAAAAATGTAATGAATTCGCTTGAAACTTATTACTCGGGGGTTTTCGGGGTCGCCGATTACGAATCTGAAGTTAGATTTTAAAAATTCAATATGGGGGATCCAATATGGCGGACATATTTATGAAAATGTATAGAATTCGCTTGAAACTTGTTACTCGGGGATTTTTTAGTTCAAAACTCTAAACGGAAATTTTCCTCAATTCAATGATTTTCATTATCTACTACTTTAATAATACTTTCAATTTTATTATTTTCATAAATGATAACATTTTTTACAAAAATTCAATTATTTTTATAAATAATACAACTCGTTAACGCAGACTTTTAATTATTTTTAATACAATTTTAATGAAATTTAATTTTTTTAAAAACAATTTCAATAAAATTCTTCGTAGAATTTGAATTAATTTCAAAAATGTTGTCAAAATTATCAGTTATTTTTAATGTTTACTATTTCAATAAAATTTCACAAAAGAATTCAATTATTTAAAAAGAAATTTTAATAAAATTCATCTCAAGATTTCAATTATTTTCAAAAGTAATATAATTCTTCGCGGAAATTCAATTATGTTCAAAAATTTACAAAAATTCTAGTCAAAGTTTCAATTATCTTTCTAAATAATAAAATTTTTCTCCAATATTCAATTATTTTCAAAAATTTTAATAATTTTTTGCAAAATTTCAATTATTTTCAAAAATTTTCCTCAATTAAATGATTTTTAATATTTATTATTTTAATACAATTTTTTAAAAGAATTCTTAAAAAAATCTAATAACATTTTACGCAAACCTTTAATGGTTTTTATAAAATAATATAAATTTTGCAGGAATTCAATTATTTACAAATTTTTTTAAAATAAATTTCTTCGCAATCATTCAATTATTTTCATAAATAATAAAATTCTGTTTAGGAATTTAATTATTTTCAAAATAAATAAAATTTTTCGCAGGAATTCAATTATGTTCAAAATTTTTTACAAATTCTCGTCAAAATTTAAATTATCTTTAGAAATAATTAAATTCTTCTTCGAAATTCAATTATTTTCAAAAATTTAAGTAAAATTCTTGACAAAATTTCAATTATTTTCAAATATTTTTCTCAATTCAATGATTTTTAATATATCTATTATTTTAATAAAATTTCCCAAAAGAATTTAATTATTTTAAAAAGAAATTTTAATAAAACTCTACTCAAACATTTAATTATTTTTATAAATAATAAAAATTTTAGAGACATTCAATTACTTCAAAAATTCTTATAAATTTTTTTTGAAAAAATTCAATTATTTTTAATACAATTTTAATCAAATTTTTCGAAAAAAGAAATTATTTTTACAAATTTTATTAAAAATTTTTCAAGATACTTTTAATAAACAATTCTTTAGAATTCATGTTTTTTCAAAAAGTGTAATTGAATTTTTTTTTTAATTATGTGAAGTTTTTATTTTCATATATATACTTATTTAATTGAAGAATGTCAAAATAATCGAAATTTCGTCAGATTTTCAAAATTTTCAAAATTCAAGTTGGTGGAAATTGTTTTTTTTTCAAAATTGATCATATATTCCCTTGAAACTTGTTATTCGGGGTTTTTCAGGGTTGCCATTTTGAATTTCGAAAATCTGACTTCAGATTCGTAATGAGCGACCCTTAAAACTCCCGAGTAACAAATTTTATGCAAATTTGAGCAATTTTGAGAATTATGTCCGCCATATTGGATCCGCCATTTTGAGTATTGCAAATTTTGAAATTCTGACTTTAGATTCGTAATCAGCGACCCCAAAAACCCCCGAGTAACAAGTTTCAATAAAATCCACTGGCGGGGTTTACCGGGGACACGAAAGGGAAAAAAATTAAAAATTCTGGAAATGAATAATTGAATCGAAATTATGAAAATATTTTTGTAGAAGTTACATTAACAATATTCTTATAATATAAAATAATTATTTTATCGCTCGGTCATCTTTAATTATTATAAAACATGAAGAAATCGATGACTCGGAGTCATCGATATCATGTTTTATCTATTTTAAAAGTTATTGAATTTGAAATTTTTGAAAATCTTAATTCATATGGAAAAATAATAATTATTAAATATTTATTTAAAAATAAAGTTATTGATGTTTTGGAATAATATTCCTTTTTAAGAAATTTTGTAAATAAATGTAATAGAACATTTATGTATCTAATCATTTTGCGAGTGAATCAGATTATTCTCTAGAGGCAGGGAAAAAGTCAAAGTTTTGTTTGGAAATCAGCGAAAAGTTTGAAAATCAGGTAGTTATTTAATTTGGTAAAATATAAATGTAGTTTTAAAAACCTGGAAGAAAAATTTCGTCCTTTAACCTGGAAAATAAAGTGTTTGACATATGACCTCATAGTTGACCTCAAAATTTTTTTCCCAAAAAACATATTAAAAATGTGTACGAAGATACTTTTAGCATCTTAAATTAAGAAACTTCAAGTAACTAAAAAGTGTCTACCAAAATACTTTAGAAGTGACTACTACATCTTGAATTAAGATACTTCTTTTTGGAGTGATATGAGAATATGAATTTTATGATTCAAGTAGTCCTTAGATTGAAGTTTCGTTGACTCCTTTTCTTTCAAGTGTCGAGAAATTCTTTTGAGCAACATACTCCTAAAATTTAGGATTCTAGAGTTACGAGTTTGTCTCTCTTTAGGCAACTCCGATTGAACATTCTACCAAATTCAAGATCAGGAATGCGTCTCTTAAAAAGGGAGAAAGAAATCATGAGAGAAAAGAAAATGAAAGAAGAAGGAATAGAAAGAAGAGAAATCGTAGGTAGGAAGATCGAGTTGGACTCTTTTTCTTTGCTTGCTCGAGCGGACGATCGGCTTTTATTTGGAGGAGAAACCGAACTGAGGCTTTAAAAGCTACGAGACGTTAAAAGAGAGAAATCGAGAGAGACGCAGGCTCTTACAACAGCATCCCTCCGTGCGTATATGTTTTTATCTCTCCTCCTCTCAAACTCCTTATCTATTCCTTTCCTTCTCTCGTGTTCCTTTCATGCACGCCGGTCCGTTAATCCTCCACAGATCCCGGCAGGATCC
Source organism: Leptopilina syphax (assembly GCA_032872505.1). NCBI lineage: Eukaryota > Metazoa > Arthropoda > Insecta > Hymenoptera > Figitidae > Leptopilina > Leptopilina syphax. The sequence continues at coordinate 8,483,893 of CM065472.1, forward strand.
CACGGAGATGCATCCAGGGAATTTGCATACAAGATCTTCTGGCATCTCCACCTCACTCGCCGGACTCCTCCACCTCAACTACCTCCAACCTTCGCCGCCAAGCCGCACCGTCGACTCGCTTGCTTATGTGCACTTGCTTATATGTGCCATTCGTTTCAGGGACGTATCATTTTCTCATTAACCCCCCTTTACAACATTTATACTCGCAATTCCAATATCTACACTTTCCGACACTTTTTTGCACTTTCCGACGATTTCCATCAAACTTGATATGTCTGTTGGTTCGTTATTATTTCTATTTGGATTAATGATCCAAATGTGTAAAGCTCTACAGCCTGTAATGATTTCACACTCTTCTAAAAGTTAGCAGTCTTAGGGCTAATTTCACCAACCGCAATTAAAAGTTAATAAATGATTAAAACCAGTTTAACGGCTCATGATTGGTTGATTGAGGATTTAGGGCCAGTTTCACCAATACATTTAAATGGGAACTGTATTATTATAACACTTTTTCAACACTCATTACAAGTATAGAAGAACCCTGATAAGTTCGACAGTTAATCCGGTTAACTTCTTGAAATCCTCCGATCGAAATATTTTGATGTTAACTTTCTGAAAAATAACAATTACCAGAAAAAATACAAGGGAAAATTCACAAATTGAATATAAAAAGTTTCCAAAAGGTAACTATAGGAAGTTAAGCAAGTTAACTTTAGACGATTAACTTCTCGCAAATAACGGTGCTATTTGGGTTTATTACGAGAAGATTTAATTTTTACCACAAAAACCTAAACGTTTGGAAAAATTAAGTAAAATTATTGTGGCAGCCATATTTTAATCTATAAAGCTTTCGCAAACTTGCGGTTTATTAAGAATAAACTTTTTTCAAACTATATTCAATCTCTCGCATTTCAAAATTTCACAAACATTTTCTCATAATATGAGAATGGTTGTGAAATTTTAAAATAGGCTCGAACTAGGTCCGTAAATTTCGTAAAGGTCCGTAAATTTGCTTCGTTCGTAAAAGTTCGTAAAAGTCAGTTTTTTTAAAAAAAAAGTCCGTAGATTCCGTAATTTGATAGAAAAAGACAAATAGATCGTAAATTGTGCGATATAATTTGGAGAATTTTAGAGAAATTACAAATGATTGCAGAAATTCAATTATTTTCAAAAGTAATAAAATTCATCTTCAAAATTCAATTATAATGTTCAAAAACTTTTAAAAATTCTCGTCAAAATTTCAATTATCTATTCAGAAATAATAAAATTCTTCTTCAAAATTCAATTATTTTCAAAAATTTTAATAAAATTCTTGGCAAAATTTCAATTATTTTCAAATCCTCAATTCAATTATTTTCAAATAATTAAAATCTACTATTCTAATAAAATTTTCCAAAAAATTCAAATATTTAGAAACAATTAATAAAATTCTACGCAAACCTTTAACTATTTTTATAAAATAATAAAAATTTCACACGAATTCCATTATTTACAAATTGTTTATAAATTTCTTCGCAATCATTCAATTATTTTCATAAATAATAACATTTTTACAGGGATTCAATTATTTTCGTATAAATAATAAACTTCTTTCTAGGAATTCAATTATTTTCATAAATAATAAAATTCATTGCAGAATGAAATTTATGAAACAAGCAATTATTCAATAAATTGATTTTTTTGTATTTAAATAATTGAATTCTATAGTAGAATTTTCTAATAAAAACTGATTTAGGAATAGATTTGAGTTGAAATTTTAGATTATAATTGAATATTAAAGGCATTAGAGCGTGAATTTTGAGAAATAATTGAATATTGAAAAGGTTTTCAAATTACGATCTTTGAAAATCTGAATTTTTCATATTTTTAACTAACAATTCTGTGGAATTAATTTTTTTGAAAAAGTTTAATCGCGGATTTTTTTAAAAATTAATTGAAGTCTTTTTTTTACATGTAAAAGTATATTTAATTGAAGAAGTCAAGAATAATTAAAATTTTGTAAAATTAAATTGTAAAAAAATGAATTTGAAAATTTTCAAAGAACTTTTTCAAAAATTATTAAAAATAATGCATTTATAGAAAAATTTTAGTTAAAAACAAGAGAAAAAAAATTTAATTTGGAAAGGTTACAAATTATTGCAGAAATTTAATTATTTTCAAGAGTAATAATATTCTTCGCAAAAATTAAATATTGTTCAAAAATAATAAAATTCTTCTTAGAAATTCAATTATTTTTACAAATAATAAAACTCATCGCAGAATTTCAATTATTTTTAATACAATTTTAATCAAATTTCTCGAAAAATGTAATTACTTTGAAAAATGTTATTAAAATTCGTCAAATAAATTCCATTATTTAAAAAATTGATAAAATTTTTTATGACAATTCAAATTTAAGAAACATGCAATTATTTAATAAATTATTTATTTTTGTAGGTAAATAATTGAATTCTCGTTGAAGTTTCTAATAAAAATTGATTTAAGAATAGATTCGAGTTAAAATTTTAAATTCTAATTGAATATTAAAAGCATTGGAGTGTGAATTTTTAGAAATAATTGAATTTTGAAATGGTTTCATATTAAAACCATTGAAAATCAAAATTTTTCATATTTTTAACTAACAATTTTGTGGAATTAATTTTTTTGACAAAGTGTAATTGCGTATTTTTTTAAAATTATTTAAAGTAGGTATTTATTTTCTAATATATATTTAATTGAAGAATTTACGAATAATGGAAATTTTGTAAAATTGAATTGTTAACAAATAAATTTGTAAATTTTCAAAGAAATTTTTCAAAAATTATTAAAAATAATTCATTTATAGAAGAATTTTAGTTAAAAACACGTAAAAAAAATTTAATTTTCGAAAAGTTATAAATTATTGCAGAAATTTAATTATTTTCAAGAGTAATAATATTTTTCACAAAAATTAAATATTGTTCCAAAATAATAAAATTCTTCTTAGAAATTCAATTATTTTTACAAATAATAAAACTCATCGTCGAATTTCAATTATTTTTAATACAATTTTAATCGAATTTCTCGAAAAATAGAATTATATTCTTAAAAATTTTATTAAAATTCATCGAAAGTATTCTATTATTTAATTTGTTGATAAAAATTCTTTATGGGAATTATAGTTTAAGAAACATTTAATTATTCAAAAAAGTAATTTATTTTGTTTTTGAATAATTGAATTCTCGTTTAATTTTCTAATAAAAATTGATTTAAAAATGAATTTCAGTCAAAGTTTGAAATGATAATTGAATATTAAAAGCAATATAGCGTGAATTTTTAGAAATAGGTAGTTGAATTGTGTACCTAATTATTTGTTTATTCTAAACAAATGGATTTGAAAATTGTCAAAGAACTTTTTCGAAAATTGTTAAAAATAATCGATTTAAAGAAGAATTTTAGTTAAAAATTCTTGAAAATAATAATTAAATTGATGATTTTATCCCTCGGTCTATTAACTATAAAACATGAAGAAATCGATGACTCCGAGTCTTCGACTCGGAGTCATCGATTTCTTTATGTTTTATCAAAAATGTTAAAAAAATGCATATTTTAGCATTTTATAATTAACATTTTTTGTTTTTTAAAATGTTAAAAAAATGCATATTTTAGCATTTCATAATTAACATTTTTTGTTTTTTAAAATGTTTTATTATCAAAAATTTAATTTCTATTTTTAAGTAAGTTCTCTTATTTGACTCCGACTGGTTATATTTTTGTTAGTATTTGGTCCGTAGTTTTTCATTTCTGCTCCGTAAAGTCCGTATTTTTTAAATACTTTCACTGTTTCGAGCCCTGTCATATTGCTTTGCACTTATTTACAGAAACTTTTCCCCAGACATTAAATTTTTTACAAAAAAAAAACTACAACGGAAAATATTAACATTACTATTCTCTACTATGTAGAGAATATAAGTTCCAGAAATTTTAAATTGTTTCTTAAGTTGGCTATTTAAAGAATCAAGTTTTACTTTCTGATACAGCCCTGAGCAAAAAAAAAAAAAAAAGATGCTCTTGTGAATCGTGGAATTTCGTTGGCTAAATCTCACGTCAGGTGTATACTGGAGCAAAAAAAAGCGTCGTTCGTTCGATGGGAACAATGGGAATCATGTGAATCTCTTCGCTTAGAAGTTTCTAAGGGCCTCCCCCAACTCTTTTCGCAACACCTCTGAAAAGAACAGGTCTCGATTCCAACGAATTCACATATATTCAAATGGAATTCTCAACAGCTTTCGGCTTCTTTCGAATAAGTTGGACAGTTTACAATAATATTTTAGAAATAAATTCACATCTCTTCTGTTTCTTAGTTTTTTTTATTCTTTTAAGAATACCAACATTCGATTTTATTCATCATTTCATTATGGAACGTCTTTTATATAATTTGTTTGTAATGTATTAGACGGTCTGACTTTTTTGAATATTGCTTGTTATAATGATAATAATTTTACTTTTGAGAGAACAATTATTTCTTGCTTCTTCCAAACTTATTTTCTATCTTCCTCTTCTTGTCGTCTATAGATGGATGTGCGATTTCCATGCGCCGCAATCTAAAATTAACGACCGTCACGGACGTACGCAGGGTAACTCGTTAATTTCGGACAGTTTTTATGCCGTCCAATGTGTCTCCAACCGGTTGAGAGTGTAAGAGGAAAGACACATCTTCGGCCGTTGCTCTGAAAAATGAGAATGTAAAAATGAAAAAGAGATAAAAATAGTTTTCACGTTACAGTCCGTAAACAGTTTTGCTTTTTTTATATTCCAGAATGCAAAACAATATTAAGATAATAATATGTTCTTTGCTTCTAGCATTTAAATATTCTTTGAATTAAAAGTTTTCAAGACTAAGAATATAGTGTTAGTGTCATAATACACATATTTAATTAATCTTTTTCACCTAGAGCATTACTATTCATTTTTTTCAACTTTACCTTTCCGTACAATTTGTATAAAATTTTGAAACACTGATCTGAATTGTAAATACAAATGTTAGTTGGTTTTGGTTCGATGAAAAGTTGACTTCATCCCGATGGAAAGGCAGCAGAAAGTATTGCTCATCAAAAGTTGTTTAAAGAATGCAGGTCGAATGGCATGAGAAGGGCGATGGTAATCAACGTTAGGCCGCAAGTTGCATTGAAAGACGCGTTGTTGAGAGGATCAGTCAGTGGGGGCTTGGTGTGAAAACGCGTTGTGCCCGTGTGTGGGCTGCTTCGCAAGACGAAGAATACGAGGAGGATGCGAGGAAGAAGAGGAGAATGATTTTCTTGCCTTTCTCTTGTCACCATCTTGCGACGACACCTCGACGACACCTAGACACGGTCGCGGACAGACAGACAGATCCTGTCGTGGAGGATATGCCCAATATATAGCTATATGAAGAGTTGCATTTATCATTTGTTGATACGACACTGCCTGGGTGGTCATTGTTGTTGTGAATGGGACGAAAGGCTTCAATGCTCTATCTCCACTGACAATGCTGCTAAATCTTCATCCTTCATCTTCATCTCGGAAATCTCTTTCTCATATCTGGTCTCTTTATCCGGATGAATAAATTTGTCCTACGAACCTAAGCAACTTGTTCTCTTATGGATTACTCAAATTAACAAACCTAAAATATAACCTTCACCTTTCAGATAGAATTTATGAAATTGACATCAATTTTCTTTAATTACATAAATTTAATTCATTTAATTCATTGAATTCATTTAATTCATTGAATTCATTTAATTTTTGCGTCAAGAAAGAAACTTTGTATGTTAAGAAGATGTAGGTTCAAAATATCACTAAGCTCAAGATCTGTTGTAAGGAATCTTCAATTTGGAGATGGTCCAGTTTTGTGTCCAAGGTCTCTTTGATCATTTCATTAATGTCGCATTAGGGATAATAGTCGTGTGTACTATTTTAATCTGCATGCAGTGATTCTTGAATCTCTGCGGCTTTCACGGTTTGTTGGACTTGATTTAAACAAGAATAAGGATTTGCTAAGGATAATAATGAGAATGTTGTTATATTTTACCTTACTAGTGAGTTCTAGTTTAGGATTTTAAAAATGGAAATAAATGTCGAATCCTGTTCGATAATTGAAATGGCAATGAACTTGGCTTGCTTCATTGTCAGGCTTGCAGGTAGGATGGTATACGTGTGGTGTTGCGATGTGGATACTGCTGGGAAAAGAGAACAAATCAAGCGCAAATAACAAAACAAATTACGAAAACAGGTTGACAGAAGGTTGATCAGCCCCGTAAACGCCTTCCTCGTCTTCATGTTTGTCATATAGTCTCTGCAGTCGTGATCCACATCTTGGTTCGGTTGGCAGTGATACTAGCAGGTGTGCCAACTAAAGACTAAAGCGCAACGTCACGTCTCTGTCTCAAGTCTCTTCTTTGCTTTTATTCCCACTAAGCTAAACTTAGTTGTAACTGTATCTTCTCTGTCAAAAGTTTTCAGAAAACTATACATACAAATGTATGTACCTATGTATTTTGAATCATAGTAAAATAGCTTGGAAATAAATCCCGACTGACATTAGAGAGTGCGTTCTCTGATTGTGTTTTGTGATCCGGGCGCTACATTAGTTTATAATACATTTCATCTAAAATTCATAGAATAATCATAGAATTAATCATAATTTTTATCTGATTTTTAATTCACAGAACGTTTTAAAAAATAATAGGTGACATTTTCTATTCCAATAAGGAATCCATAAGGATTTCTCCTTTATGTGAAAGGAGAAATTTTTTTTTAGAAAATCGAAACAACAGCAAAGACTCTTAGAGTCTTCCAAGTATAAACCACATGACAGACGCAACATCTTCTTTGGCAGTTGTGTTGTTGTTATATCGACGCTTCATTTGGCCCAGTCGTGTTACCGTGACTTACGGTCTCCCTGATCCCATAAGCGACTATTCTTCATCTCCAGTTTCGCGTTTCTTGTCCCACTGTAACGAGATGCGTCATCCAGATGCTACCGAGCGGTTTCGTTAGCAGAAAATTAAGATGGAAATGTTCTACATTCCTCAGTGGATTTTTTGTCATTCTCCGCATTGCTCATAATGTACCTTGAAGATTATTTAATCACACAAATTTTACTTTGAATAATTTTGATATAATTTTCTAGCCTCAAGTAAGAGTATTATTTTTTGTCCCGTCTCTTTTTTGTTTCCGCCTTTGGATACAGATGTTTTTGCGCAAGAGAAGCATATATTACTCTCGTAGCCGCGAATCCACATTCCTAAGAAGGGGCTAACGAACCTCGATACAGTCTCTCAAATAAAAAATTACCGCTGGTGTCTCGGGTTGGGTTATTTCTGGTTATATTCATCATCATCTGGCACGAGCATCGAAACGGACTTGGCCAATTTCGCAGTCTACATGCACTTCTATCATAGACGTGTGTCTTGAGTAATTTAGGTCGCTGATCACTATGACACCAGGTCATCCAACCCCTAATTTTGAATGCAGCTAGTTAGTGTTGGTCGGCAGTATTCGAAGTCATTTTCAACTTGGGAATCTCACTGACGAGATATGTATTTGAGGTTCAGTGAGGTTATGTCGGAGCTGGATGGAGACAGGTTATCGAATAGTAGTGGTCTAACGATGTCTAAATGGAAGTGTGATATCTTGACGGTTATTCCTGGCCACTCTGGCGTCTGTCCTCTATTAATGTGCATGCTCGAAAACCGTATCCTTCCCCCTCTGCACCGCGGACCTTCCTAAAGAGCTAAAGAGGTAAAGGGGGAGGAGGAACGCTCGTCAGAAATAGTGGCACTTCCCTGTCTCCGCGCCAGCCACCACCAATATCTATTCCGGCGCTACAAAGCAACGACTCACCTAATCTTCTATGACGCTTTTTACTTTCAACATTTCCAAAAGAAAACACCGTCCTAATTTTTAAATTTAAAGGTTGCCACACAATCTGGAAAAACCTGGAAATGTCAGGCAGCTTCATAAACCTTGAAAACACCTTTTTATCGGAATCCTGGAAAATTATTGTTTATTCTGCTTATTCTTGAAATCCAATTTTTCTTAAATATTTCAAAATTAATTCAATTTTTGAAAAAAGTTACGTTTACCATTTTCATAATTATAAAAACTTCAAAAGGTTGTAATTTGAAATTTTGTAAAATTTCAATTTTTTAATGAATTAATTAAATAAAAATTTCACAGGAATTCTATTATTTACAAAGCTTTATAAATTTCTTCGCAATAATTCAGTTGAGGGGCTGGATGCTATAATGTGTTACGCGCCATTCACTTAACATGGCGCGTAACACATTAAAGCATCGAGCCCCTCCATTATTTTCATAAATAATCAAATTTTTTACAGAGATTCTATTATTTTCATAAAAAAAAAATTTTATGTTTTAATTATTTTCATAAATAATAAAACTCATAATTTCAATTATTTTTAATATTAATTTTAATTGAATTTCCCGAACAATATAATTATTCTTAAAAATTTTATTAAAATTCATCAAAAAAATTCAATTTCTTGAGAGAATTAAATTATTTTCAAAAATTTGAATGAAATTCTTTTTAACTAGGTATTCAATTTTTTTTTCAAAATAATTTCAATAAAATGCTTCGTAGAAATTTAATTAATTTCAATAATTTATCAAAATTCAATTATTTTCAATATCTACTATTTCAATGAAATTTCAGAAAAGAATTCAATCCCGGGTAGCAATTGAAGTCTGGATCAGGTCTGTAACTGATCTGGTTAGATCTGGGCCAGATCTGGTAACCAAGTCTGTGCCAAAGCTGGTTTGAAACGCGGAACATGTCTGAAACGTGTATATAACCAGATATGATTTTCTCTGTTGTTCGTATGGTAACAAGGCGTTCGACAGTACCTAGCGTGGGTTCTTGCTTTTTTCTGGTCATTGCTTTGCTGTTTATTATAATAGCTTTGCTTTTTGTAAAATTTGTGTTTTTAGTTGAAAATATATTTAATTTAAATACAATAATAATATTTTCATCTTTTGCAATTAATAAAATAGGCATTTTTCAAATGAATAAGATTGTTTTTAAATAAATTACAAAAAGCAAAATTTAAGTTAATTTTAAATGTTTTAAATTGTTTATTTTTTAATTTTTTTCAATTTTTTTTCATTTTAAGCTGGAAGAACTACTTAAATACACACTCCTAAACACAGTATTTAATTTTTTTTTATTAAAGTCGTAGATTATAATTATATTAAGAAAATTACTAAACGCAGGGATTCGAGCACCTAACTATATATCGCAACGCAGGTTTTGGTGACGTAGGGGACGCAAGATAAAACGCTTTAACCGCTCGACCATCTCGGAGGTCTGAGAATCTGGGCTTAGAGAAAAATTGCATTCAAAAAGCAGAGCAAATAGACTCTCTTTCTCTCTCTCACTTACTGAAACCCGAAAGAAAAGATAGGTAGAACCCCTGCGGTTCAGGGTTACTTTACGCGCTCATGCTACGTTTGGGAAATTCCCAAAAGTTGTTTATATAGTACATTTTCAGATTTCTCGGTTTTTAATTTGTAAGCATAAATTACTTGTGTAGAGTAATAATTATAGAATTTATTGTAAATACAGGGATTTGTTTCCGAGTAAATATTTTCGAATATTAGGTTAAACAATTATAAATCTGAATTCAGTCCAATAGATACATTAAGTAACCAACTGTTTAGTAAAGTAATTTTAAAAAGCATACAGAAGGAAATGTTTTGCATTATAAGGGTCATAAAATATAAATATTCGTGAAACGACAAGAACAATTATATTTTAATTGTGCTCTCTAAATTTGAATCAGTTAAAAATCACTGGGTTAACTAACAATAAATGACTGACATTTTACTTCTGCAATCAGTTAAAATTAACTTATTGTCAATGACAAAATTAATGGTTATCAGTAAAAAAACAACTAAAAATTGGTCAAATTTTATCAATATTTCAGTGTATTACAAATTATTATTGTTATGAATAAATATTCGGTATTTTATAGTATATAATGAAAAAATTAATATTATGAGCTACTCATTAATCAATCTCATTAAGCTTAATTAATAATTCTTATTTAATTATAATTAAATCAGTTAAATGAGTGTACTAAAATATCAGTTATTTTTAACTGACAATCAGATATGCTTTTCTGAAAATTAGTTATTTTTAACTAATTCAAATATAGAGAATGATCATTAAAATAGTAAAGAGAAATTTGTAGCAGTACAAAGTTAAAATTTCGGTTTTCTCTTAATATATACTTCTGTACGTCGCTATCCTTATTTTCCTACCTGTTCAAGGGCTCAATCGGTTTCACCTTACCGACTTTTCATTATTTGTGCAATTGGTTTAGTAGTTTTGGTACCTGCATATAGATAGAGCTGTTTAATTGGTTACCAAGTCTGCTTCTGGTTTGGACCATGTAAAATTCCAGATCCGTTCCAGATCTATAATAACAGGTCTGCATCAGATCTGTACTCTGGTAGCGACTTGGATTTTGCTACCCGGGATTAGCTATTTAAAAAGAAATATTATTAAAAAATTCGCCTCTAGAATTCAATTATTTTCAAAAGTAATAAAATTCTTTGCAGAAATCCAATTATGATCAAAAGTTTAAAAAAAAATTCTCTTCAAAATTTCAATTATTTTTATAAATAATAACATTTTTCTCTAAAATTCAATTATTTTCAAAAACTTGAATAAAATTCTTGGCAAAATTTCAATTATTTTCAAAAATTTTCCTCAATTAAATGATTTTCAATATTTATTATTTTAATAAAATTTTTCAAAAGAATTCAATTATTTAAAAAAATCTAATAAAATTTTACGCAAACCTTTAATGGTTTTCATAAAATAATATAAATTTTGCAGAAATTCAATTATTTACAAATTTTTTTTAAAAAATTTGTTCGCAATCATTCAATTATTTTCATAAATAATAAAATTTTTACAGGCATTCAATTATTTTCTTAAATGATAAAATTCTTCGCAAGAATTCAATTACGTTCAAAATTTTTTACAAATTCTCGTCAAAATTTCAATTATTGTTAGAAATAATAATTAAATTCATCTCCGAAATTCAATTATTTTCAAAAATTTAAGTAAAATTCTTGGCAAAATTTCAATTATTTTCAAAAACTTCTCTCAATTCAATCAAAATATTTACAGAGATTCAATTATTTGTAAATACAATTTTAATCTAATTTCTCGAAAATTGAAATTATTCTTAAAAATATTATTAAAATTGGTCAAAAGAATTTTAATTACCTATTTAAAAATTTGTTTATAAAATTCTTTATGAGAGTTCAATTTTAAAAAACATTCAATTCTTTAATAAATTATTTATTTTTGCATTTAACTAATTGAATTCTTGTAGAATTTTATAATCAAAACTGATTTGAAAATGAATTTTAGTTTAAATAGATGATAATTGAATATGAAAAGCAATATAGCGTGCATTTTTAGGAATAATTGAATTTTGTAATTAATTTTTTTGAAAAAGTTTAATTGAATTTTTTTGTATTATTTGAAGTTAGGTATTATTTTATATGTAATGTAATTTATCTAAAGAATTTTCAATTTTAAAAAACATTCAGTTCTTTAATGAACTTTTTATTTTTGTACTTAAATAATTGATTTCTCGTAGAATTTTCTAAAAAAAATTGATTTAAATATGAATTTCAGTTAAAATTTTAGATAATAATTGAATATTAAACTCTTTGAAATTTGAATTAGTAAAAATGTTTTCTAATTTGAAATAGTGACTGACTTTTTGCTTTTCAATTAGCAGATTTTACTAATAAATAGTCGTTTCTACTATAATTATAAATTTAAGGAAGAATCTGATATACAGTCAAAACAAAAGTTAGTCCAATATCATAATTTTGTAATTTAAAAGAAAAAGACAAATTAAATTTTAAATTCGTTTTGGTGGAAAGGCGAAGAATTTAATTTTGAACATTTAAAACGATTGAAAGTTGCATTTGAATAAAAATTACAATTTTCTGTCAATAAGAAACATTTGTGAAATTTTAGGTTATGTTACTTAAATCATTTATTATTGACAAAAAAGTATAATTTGTATTCAAATATAACTTTAAATTATTCTAAATGTAAAGGTTTTAAATTATAATCTTTGAATGTTTAAATTTTTCATACTTTTAACTGAAAGCTTTTAATTATTATAAAACATGAAGATATCGATAGACATTTCAGGCTAGTAGAAAAAAATCCAAAATATCTTCTAATGGCCGTTCAATAGACGAAACCAGACCAGTAGCAGAAAATCTCGTTGATGGCTGATCATTTCCAGGCCGATGTACAGCAACAAAAAGCACAAAAAAAAACAACAAAACAAAAAGTTTTGTTGGGCTACAACAAAAGTACGAAAGAAAAAAGTATTTAATTTGAATTTTCTGACTCCCTTTAATGTCGTTGCATAGGCAGCAGCCGAGCTGCGCGCAAGTATCTTTATATTTAACTTGGAAAGTCTATTTTTAAAAATTTTTTCAAACTTGTAATGTTTCCGAGTGATTGAAAAAAAGAAGTTGGAATTCACCAACTCAAGGGGATACAAAAATTGAAAATATATGATGTTTCTCTGGCTTCGTCTTCTGGTGACAGAGAATGGTGGGACATAGAATGACAGCACTGCTAGAGAGAGCCGAGATATTTTTACGTCCAAGTGGAGCGACACGGAAAAGCAGTCACAGAGCGAAGTAGAAAAAGAGAATTTTCTCCTTCTGTCTCTCTTCGATGGTGCGAATTGCTGCCTACATCAGTGAAACCAAAAATCTCCCTAAAATTTGACGTGTCTCGAGACCAAGCACCGGAGGTACTTTACTCTTCGTAGAGCGTAGGATTGCCAACCATGCGAGGTACAGAGGTCGTTAATATTTACTAGGGAATTAAATCTAGGGTCTCAAACGTGGATGCAGACTTGCCACTCAAAGTCTCATCTGGAAATATAAGTCCCTCCTTTGCTGAAAGTGTATTCTGTTTTACGAGCTAAACAAAAATCATTCTTCTGAAAAATGTATTTTGTTGTTTGTATAATTTAAGTCTTTAATTATGACAAAATAAGTATTATTTCACTTTAAATTTTTTAAAGATTTTCAAAGGTTTTAAATTCAAACCTTTTTGATACTAAACTTATAAAAAATTAAACCTGGCATTCTATCTGGCGTATGTGTATAAGTACCAACGTTGATGAAGTTTGATCTGAAGATGAAAGGAAAGGTCAGGAATGTTTTTGAGCCTGCGAGGAATTCTTTGGTGGAAGAAAGATATATCGTGTGTTTGAAGAAGGTCGTGGTCTTTGCGAATCACAATTGCAGATGAATTTTCACTATACATTTTACACGTTTAAGTCGGTATCATAGAAAGACAAGTCTTTTGCACGGAAACAATGTAGGCAATTCTCAGCGGAAGGTTAAGAGCGCCATAAATCACCAAGAACGAGCATCGACGCCCGTAAAGTCATCGAGCTACGATTATTCGTAACCGTTGGTGCACGAGTGCTGCACTGATTACGTGAATGGGTCAAGCGAGAGATACACATTATCGACTCAAATGTCTCATTAGTAACGAATCTAAGTCTCAGGTAGCAATCTCATTCAAAGAAAACTCTTCCATTTTCCGACTATCGTCATTGAGAATAAGTTGAGAATCATTCTTAGCACAGAGTAATTATAATCATCAATTTATAGTATCCCACTCTTTTTTCTTGTCCTTCATTTAAAAACTCTTTTACAATTTACTTTGTTTTAAGATAAAGTTGAAATTTATTGCTTTCACGGAGTTTGAAATATTAGGTGAGGAGACATTTTTTTTTTACAATTCTGCAATCTTTTTTCAAACATAATTATATTCATAAAATATGGGCATCTATCGCTAAAGCTTGTTGGGATGTCGTTAACGTTTCGAAAATGTTTCGTTAAAAAGATATTTGTTTATAGAAATTTGTTGTAAAATTATTGCAAAAATGAAAGTCTTATATATGGAAAAAATGGAAGTCTAAGTCTTGAACAAAGGAATCTATGTAAAATGAAAATGTGAACCTTTTGGAAAAATTATAAATACAATAATTTTTTCTGAAATAGCAAGTGGATGGTTTTTGTAAGAAAACACGACGAAAATAATGTTTTTGGTAACCCAGCAAATAGCGTTTGGCTAATGTCCAAACGAAAACTTGAGTTGTGCCACATTATTCATTTCACAAATGGTGCAAACCTTACATTACCGAAAATCTCAACTACAATGAGAATTAATTAAATTTCCATTTTAAATTTAAATTATCATCAATTATTATCAGTCTATTGAATTTTAATTTTTTATTAGCGGAAGAAAAAAAATTTTTGAAAAAAATTACAATTTTATTAGAAATTTTTTTTTTTTGAAAAGTAAATGGTTTAATAATTTTTGTCATTTCTTATACATATTTTCAGTGAAATCCCTTATCAGTCATTGCTTTCTTAATCTCAGATGTCCTTGATGATATTCAAAATTGCGTAGCAATTGAAATGTTCATACATACGACTTATCATTCTTCATCTCACTGCACTCGTAACTGATATCTACTTTCATGGATCAGGTTTCAAATTTTAATCTCTTTAAAATGTGTGTAAAATTTTGGAAATTGAAAATTTTATTTTATAGAAAAAGCGCAAAACTCAGGCATATGAATATGAAATTATTATTTGCATAAATGTGAAACTAGAAAATTTTGATTCGAAAGAATTGAATTGCAGTAGAGAATGAATACTTAAGACGTTTTAACTTATTATGAAATAATTGAAACACAATCAGAGGTTGAGAAAGGAAAATAATTCCTGGATGGAATCATTTACAAGATCCTTCTTTCATTCCCGTACAACTTTTGTGGGGTTGCGAGAGAGATATTGTATTACGAGCTTGAATATTTAATAAGGAAAGCGATTCTTCATTCAAGGTCTGAAAGTTCATGGTTATCCCTGAGGGCTCACTATACATCCTATGATAGTCGTTTCTGCCACATATATTGATATATAATTCTTAGGGTTTCGATTTTTACTGGTTAGGTGTAAACATTGTTATCTAAAAATATTCTATACCCCAAAAAGAAACTTTTTTAACTTAGAAAAAATGTTTAATGTCAAAATTTATAAAGCTTACGCTTCATAGAATCTATGAAGCGTAAGCTTCATAGATTTTGAAATTAAACTTTTTTTTAGAATGTAGAAACTTTTATGTACAAACACAAATCGTACTTTTACTTTCTTTGTAGGTAATTTGTCGACATTTAGCAATAATGCTTGTATAGAGAATTTATTTTTTCTTGTGGATAGTTTAGGTAGGGACAACAAACTACTGTTACTTATATTATAGAAGAGGTTACTGGGAAAGTTATAGGGACGTAGGTATTGTAGTTGTGTCGCTCATGCCCCCCCCCCCTCTTCTCTTTTCTCCTCTTGTGCGACGCCATAAATCACCCCGACAAATTTAATTATCCTCCTGTCTGCGATAAAGTCCCGTCGTGCATCCTCCTTGTTACCTAACAGCTAACTTCACCTATCTTGCTGCCCCCGAAGCTTCCGGCTCTAACTCGACCTTCCTCGGCTAAGGTTTCACCTTCCACCAAGATCCGGGGATTTCGTGCATAACTGTGAGCTGGTTTCACACGAGATGATAATGATCGCTGATCTCAATATAGTCGACTATGTAAACACATTTTCTTAAAATAGTGAATACATAGAAAACAAGAAAATTAATAGATTTAATATTTTTCTCACAAAAGGAAATGTTGTCAAGTGTTGGCATTGTTATTTAAATTATATTTAACTACAGTTAACTTGACCTAAAGTGACATCATTTTGATGAAAAGTTTAGTAATTACTTATTTGTTTTTTAAATTCATTTTATTATGAAAATGCTTAAGTAAAGCTTTATTGATTGTAAAAGAGGTTGAAGAAACTGTCTAAAACACAATTAGAGAAACTCCTACTGTTACGAAGGCCTTAAAAGCAACCGACTTGTTAGCACAATTTGTACCCCATAATTTGGTCAACGAAAAGCTTAATATTGAAATGTCTTGTATACATAATGCAATGAGAGAAAGATGGATATTTTTTTACAATTTTTGGTTTTTAAAATGCCAGTAATTTCATAATTTCTAAACGAATTAGGTTCAAAAATAGGCCATTTGAAGCATTTTTTTAATGCTCTTCAAGTTGGTTATGCGACATTTAAAGTTACTTCTACATTTTTTAACGAAATTTTTTTAAAAAAGTCTTATTTTCCAAAATTTTAGATTTTTAGAAGCTAAATATCTCTGGCTAATATGTTCGAACAATGTTCAAAAAGGGCTCAAAATTAGCGTCTAAAAAGCTCTACAAAATTACAGGGAAAGACATTGATGCCCGAACATTTTTTTAGTTACGGGCAAAGAACTTTTCATTGCAAAATTAAAAATCCAAAAAAATGTAGTTAAACTTTATATTAACCTATCTCAAAGTGTACTCTTATTTTATGTCCGCACGTGAGACCTACAATTTAAAATAAAATTCATCCCCAAAGCTCTTGATAATCTCGAGATATTTATGAAAATGTAATATTTACAAACACACACACACACATTTACGCATACATTTGTTAAAAATGTCATTTTTGAATTCCTGAGGTCAAATTACATAAAGATATGTCAAAAAATCGAATTTTAAAAATTTTGGTACTATAATACTTCCTCATGAGGAAGCAAAAAGGATTGTATTTAACATTATCAAGATTAAATAGGTTATAATTCAAATCGTGTTCGTTTTTTTAGGAAGGACTTGTTTCCACACCCGGCAGAATATATAAAAGCGAATATTTGAACAGCAGAAGAAAACTGAACTTGTCACCTGTAAGTTGTTTATATATGTAACCTGGCAAGTTAAAAGTGACCTTACGTCCAAAATCAAGTTTTCGAGAAAATCGTTTTTAAAGTTTTTAAAGTATTATAATAATTATAATGGAATAGCTCAATACATTTTGCAAATTTATCAAACTTTCTTGATACTAATTACTCGGAGTTTTTTTGAAGTCGCTGATTACAAATCTGGCATTCGATTTTCACTAATTAAAAATTCATTAAATTTTTAAATTTTGTTCGCTATATTGGATCAGCCATTTTGAATATCAAAAATCTAATTCCAGATTTGTAATCAGACATCCCTTAAACATCTTAAACATCTATATATCAAGTTTCATAGAAATAATAATCAATAATCAAGTTTTGGAAATCTGATCCCAGATTTGTAATCAGCGATCCAAAAAAACTTCCGAGTAATGAGTTTCAAGCAAATTTTGAAGTGCATTTGTAAAAAATCTAATGAAGCTAGAGTTGCGCGGTTTATTTTATTGAAAAGAGCACATCTTCTATATAAGAATCACTAAAAAAAGGGAAAATTTGTTTTGTTCGAATCTAAGGTCCCCTTTTAACTCACCAGGTCATATATTTTGAATTCGTCCAGGTTTTAAAATTATTATTGCTTTTTATAAAAATTGTCATGGTGCTTTCCAAATTTAAATTATCAAAATTTCAATGATCAGAATCGTATTAAAAGCAGAGGGACCTACTGTTACCCTTCTACTCACTCTGCAAAAAAAATATCTTAATTTCAGAAATTTTGGTACCGTAAACTGGGGCCATTAGGAACAGATTTCAACTTTAAAGGCTTGTAACTTTTTTGTGTATTGAAATATTGCTTTAATTTTTTTTCTGTTCTTGATCTTGGCGAGCACAATGAAGGGTTAAAGAATTGTTTTGATCAAAGTTGGAATTTTAAGCAAAAAAGAAGAAAAAGACGCATTTTTCAAAATTACAAAATAGGGCTATTAGGAGCAAGGCGTGGTAAAAACCATTGGAAAACGTATTTAAAGTTAAAGAAGTTATTGTTTATTGCTCGAAAGTACACACAGTATTTAAAACAAATGTAGAAACGAAACTAAAAGAGCGAATGTGTGTTTTAAATGTTGCTGGTATCGTCAGTTAAGGTCGATGATGGAGTCACTGGCCGTTTTTTGCGACTTGTCGGTCTCAACAATCTTTTACAATTTCGAACCATTTTTTTTTTTTTTTTTTTTTTTTATTTTTATTTATTTAAAGAAATCGATAACTCCGAGTCTTCGACTTAAAGTCATCGACTTCTTCATGTTTTATAATAATTTATAATAATTAAAATAATTATCAATTCAATTATTATTTTTAAGAATTTAAAACTAAAATTCTTCGATTATTTTTTTTAAATTTTCGAAAAAATTCTTTGACAATTTTCAAATTTATTTATTTACGCAATATTCAATTTTACGAAATTTCAATTATTCGTAAATTCTTTAATTAAATAAATATTAGAAAATATAAACTACAAAATAATATTAAAAAAACTCAATTAAACTTTTTCAAAAAAATTAATTACAAAATTCAATTATTTTTTAAAATTCACGCTCTATTGCATTTAATATTCAATTATTATCTAAAATTTTAACTAAAATAATTCATCTTTATGAAATGAAAATCAATTTTTTATTAGAATATTCTACTAGAATTTAATTATTAAAATAAAAAGTAAATAATTTATTGAATAATTGAAGTACGTTTCTTAAAATTCAATTCCCGTAAAAAAATCAACAAATTTTCAAATAATTCAATTCTATCAACGAATTTTAATAAAATTTTTAAGAATAATTACATTTTTCGAAATTAAAATTGTATTAAAAATAATTGAAATTCTGCATTGAATTTTGTTATTTATGGAAATAATTGAATTCTTGCGAAGAATTTCATTAAAATTTTTAAAAATAATTAATTATATTCAATTATTTTTTTAAATTTTAATAATCTTGGCATAAATTGAAAATAACAAAATTCTTAGCAGATCTTCAATTACTTTCAGATATTTTAATAAAATTTTTCGCAAGAAATTAAATATTTTCGTAAAATAATAAAAATCATTGCAGAGATTCAATTATTTTTCAAAAGTCTTAGTAAAATTCTTCGCAAAAATTCAATTTTTTTTCAAAAATATCAGAATTTTAGTAGAAATTCAAACATTTTAAAAAGTTTTGATAAAACTTTTTTTTGGTAGAAATTCAATTATTTTTAAGACAATTTTAAAAAGATGTCTCAATAATATTCAATTATTTTTAAAATTTTAATGAAATTCTTCGAAAATAATTCAATTATTATAATCTATAAGATTTTAACTGAAATCTATTTTTAAATCAATGTTTATGAGAAAATTCTACCAGAATTCAATTATTTAAATTCAAATGAAATGCAAATAAATAATTTATTGAATAATTGAATGTTTCTTGGAATTCAATTCCTATTAAAAATTTTATCAACAAATTTTTAAATAATTAAATTCTTTGGAGGAATTTTAATAAAATTTTTAAGAATTTTTTCGAGGAATTCGATTAAAATTCTATTGAAAATAATTGAATTCCTAAAAAGAATTTTATTATTTACGAAAATAATTGAATCGCGGTGAAAATTTTATTAATTATGAACATAGTTGAATGATTGCGAAGAAATTTATAAAAAAAAATTTTTTATTAATGAAATTCTTGTGAAATTTTTATTATTTTTTGAAAATAATTAAAAGTTTTTATATAATTTTATTAAATTTTTTTTTAAATAATTAAATTCTTTTGGTAAATTTTATGGAAATAGTAGATCATATTGAACAATATTCAATTTTTGCAATGGACTTTATTAAAATTTTTGAAAATAATTGAATTCGTGTGATAAATATTGTTAATTATGAAAATAATTGAAATTTTTTAATGAATGTTAATAAAAAATTTTTTAAAACAATTGAATTTTGCTATTTATTTCTAAAGATAATTGAAATTTTGACGAGAATTTATGAATTTAAAAAAAAATTTTGAACATAATTGAATTTTTGCGAAGAATTTTATTACTTTTAAAAATAATTGACTTTCTGCAAACATTTGTAATTTCTCTAAAATTCTCAAAATTATATCGTACAATTTACGAACTTTTTATCCTTTTTGAATGAAATTACGGACTTTACAGCATGTGATTGTTACAGAATTCAATGTTAATTTTTTCGACCACTTTTCTTTTAAAATATTAAATAAATTAAGCTAGTTTTTTGTGAATAACTCTAAAATATCATAAAGAAGGGCATTGATGTGAAAAAGTTTTAATATTTTTAAAATTATTTATTAAAAAATAACTTTAAAATTATCAGTTCTCAAAATCACTTTTAATCAATTTCTCGTCTTTTCTGATTTCAAAGTATTTTTTTATAATTTATTTTAGAATTATTAAAACTTTTGCACATCACTGCTCTTCTTTATTATATTTTAGAGTTATTCACAAAAAACTAGCTTAATTTATTTAATATTTTAAGAGAAAAGTTGTCGAAAAAATTAACATTGATTTCTGTAACAGTCACATGCTGTTTACGGACCTTTTTTTTTTTTAAAAAACTGACTGTTACGGACTTGAAGCAAATTTACGGACCTTTACTTACTGAATCTGTTAACATCCTAAGCATAAAAATTTTTTGTATAACTGTAAATAATAGTTTACCTCAAAAAATATATTCGAGCCCTGTTATCATTATCTTAGTACCTATAGTACCTAAGAACATACAGAAGCTAAAGAGAGTAAGAGATTAAAGGTGAATCGAATTTTCCAAGCGAGATCGTTGAGACCTCATAAAGCTAGAATCATGATATATCCGGCAGAACGTCTACCAAAATCCTTTCGGTCCTTTCTTTTTCTGCTCCACATTGAAATCATAACCGCCCTCGCTTTGGAGATTGGCATAAGGCAACTCGAGTGAGTCGGCCTCTTGTTGTCGTGCGCCCCGGTCGTCGCATTATAATACAATTTTCAGTGCCAGTTGAAGTGAGTCGAACCGAGTTTGTAAAATGCAAGTGTGTGGGTAAGGGGAGAGAGGAGTTTGAGGGTTGGAGATAGATTACACATATAAGTTTACATTTGGTGTGCATGTGCCGCCCGTGAGAATGTGGAGGAATAAGTATATAAAGTGAACCGGTGGCAGGCAGCACAATGCGTCGTATCAAACAAAGCTTCCTACCTTTGGACTTTTTTTTTTAGGAGTGTGTGGGTGTGCGAGGTGTAGTATTACTCATTCAAATGATCTTCTTCCCTTCCTTCTCTCTCCACATTATCTACTCTATACGCTGCCTTGTTTCCATCCTCCATTCGAGGAAACTATCCCTACAATTCCGTCTTTCTCTTCCGCGCTTTTAATCCCTCCGCTATTCATATGCATATGTATACCTGAATCCTCTACATTTACTCGAAAAAAGATTTGCTCGTGCATACTCTTTATATATGCAAATCGGCGCAGTTTAGAAAATTATTAATTATTTAAAGAGCTACTGCCGTCACTGTTCACGTCACGCTTGTGGCAATCTGTTACTGGCCAATCATGAATAACGGTTGATAACGAACTTTCGGTATTTGGGAATTGCTCACTGTTTTACCGACTGTGGGTATACAAGTGTTACCTTGGCGTACTAATGCAACAGCACAGTCTGTTAAATTTAAAAAAAAGAATTTTTCACGAATGCACGTTGACAGTTGACAGCTGTCAAATGAGTTGTCAACTTCTATAAAATCCAGTTTTCAAAGAGTTTTAAATTAATTATCACAAATAACGGTTCTGTGGGTAAAGTTAGTTCATATATAGGAATTTCATATATTTTGGCAGTTGACAGCTGTCACACTGAGAAAAATAATATTTTAATGTTAACAAAATCGTTTTGTTGAGCACTTTTTGTTGAGATTACTAAAATTTGGTTGTCCGTACTAAATAATCTACAGATTGCGATTAAATCGTCTGCTGCGCACGCGCTGTTCTAATAAATATGGCTGCTCGTGAAACCATACACACTTTGACAGTTGACGTTGTTTTTTTTTCTTTCTTTTCATAATTGAACAGAAACAGTAAGATCAACAATATTTTATTAAATTCAATTAATGTTATTTATAGTCTTTATTTATAAATTTACATCTTTATACAAAAATACTAGTGTTGAAATTTGTTTTGGAAAAAGTCGACAAAAGAATTTGGTTCGCCCAACCAAACGGTTCTGTTGCACATATTTCAAATAAAAGATTTTGTTGGTACAACCAAAATTTTGTTGCCGGAACCAAACAGTTTTCTCAGTGCAAATGATTCAGGCAAAACATTTTAAAATGAGCTGGATCCAAATCATTTTGAATTCAAAATAAAATGACAATTGTATAGTCAATTAAAAAGAGTTTAGCATAAAATCATTAGGGTAAGTCCGAAGGAGATGGCCAATTCAAATATTTTATAGAATTTTTTCTTCAACCATTTGTCTAAAACAATTTGAGAAATTCAGATTTTTTAAATGTTATATTTTTAATTTTAACAAAATTTGTAATGTTTATGTTTTGTAGAGTAGTATCTAACCCACACTTTGATGTAAACAAAAAATGAAAGGAAACATTATTTTATTTATTTAATATTTTTATGTTTACTTTTACAGGCCTCGAATCGACTTTAAGTAGCAAGAAAAGTCGCTTTAGTCGATTTAAAATAGAAAAAAGTCGAAAAAGTCGTTTATTTAATTCAGTGTTGTCACAAAAATTTTATTTTTTATTCTTCGGATCTTTCACTGATTTCTAAATTTAATTATTTAAAACTTGAATAATTTCGTTAAATAAATATTGAAATACTTCTTGTTTGTTTTTTATACGGGAATAAAATTTTAAAAATTTCTATTTAAAACCTTTTGAAATTAAATAACTTCTAAAAATTACAACTTTAATTCTCTTAAAATTCAATTATTTTCTACAATTTTTCATCAAACTTCTCGGTAAATTCTGTTAAAAAAATAATTGAAATTTTAAAGAATTTTAATTGTTAATATAAACGCGATTTCTCAAAAATTTTAATAAATCTAAAAAAGTCATATGCTGTTAAAATGTTGAAAATAATTGTAAAAAATTTAAATTTTAATAAAGGTGAATTTCTAAAAAACTTTTTTTTAATGAAAAAAATGTTTTTATAAATACATTAATTTTGGAAATTTTGTTATAAAAATGATGTAAATTATTATTTCCTTTTTTTTTAAAGAAGAACAGGATTTTGTTAAAAAATTGTGATAAAAAATAGGAATTTTATACAATTTTTCTTCCATTTCAAAAGATTTTTTATCACAAATTGTAACTATTGGCCGTCTCTCCCGGACTTTTACCCTAGTTGTGTGTTTTAATTATCTTGCTCAATTAATTTTCTGAAATTTTTCATTAAAAAAATTAATCTAAACTACAGAAATCAATGTGGTATTTAAACTTTGTTTACAAAATACATAAATTGGTGGTAAAATGATGGTTAAATGTATGATTTAGTGCGGACGAAGTGCTAGTTCACACTTCACTAATAGTAAAATAAATATTTGTAACTTTTATAATTTTTTGTTTGTTTCAGGTAAGTTTCTCTTCTATTGTCCATAAAGAATAATACACATCACGTTGGTAAGACAAACAATTCTTTATTGATCTTATAATTGAATGACGGGATTTTAAAAGTATTTCCAAATTTTGCCTTTAACTTTATTAATTGTATGCTTTGTTTTTAACTATGGATTAAATCACTTTTAAAGTGTTAAATGCTTTTCCACTTAGCTTGAATTTTTGAATTTTGGTATTTATGACTTTTTTTTATAAGTCTTTATTACACAAAAACAGTTATTGCAACGTTTACAATTATTACGTACCTGGAATATTGTGCTTTGCTATAAGCGGGCAAAGTCAGAGAATAAAGAAAGTTAAAGGAAGTCAGGGATGTCTCTAAAATGTTTCTATTTTACCTAGAGATTTATGACGGAGAAAAAATTTTCACGGGTTGATACTTTTGAGCTAAAATTATGAAAAAATAAATAGTTTTTTTTTTAAAAGAAAATAGCTGACA
This sequence comes from Leptopilina syphax, assembly GCA_032872505.1. Classification (NCBI taxonomy): domain Eukaryota; kingdom Metazoa; phylum Arthropoda; class Insecta; order Hymenoptera; family Figitidae; genus Leptopilina; species Leptopilina syphax. The sequence goes on from CM065472.1 coordinate 8,507,844, forward strand.
AAAAATTGGAAAGTATGTAAGATAACATGGAATAAATTTCTGAATTTTATTTACTTTAATACATACTTCAATCATCAAAATCATCAAAATCAATCAAAATCATCAAAATTTTATTACAAAATAGTCATTTTTTATAATAAAATTTAGTTTATTTAATTTTTTTTATGATTGTTTTGAAATGTAATCGACCAAACTAAAAACTGGAGCAGAAATGTTTTACATGTTTGACAAAGTATAATGTTACATTTAAATGACAAAATCTAAATCGACATAATATTACTAGTCACTTGGAGTAACCTAAACAGCAAACATCAGATCGGCTACATTCCATTTGCCGTTGGAAACGTCACAACAGTCGTTCCGGAAATCGACACAGTGTTAAAGAGTGTCTTCTCAGTGGTGGGCCTAAACTGCTTGACCCTCAACCGACTTCCCAAAACGCTAATTCCATTGTGCGACCCTTCTGTGACGAAGACGAGACGGACGGGACAAAAATATTCAACACTAAAGTAATTCGCGTTCGAAAAATCTTCCCTGACTTATACAGTACTGAAAAAGAGGCTGAAGGGGAAGGGGCAAAGTCCGCGCTTTTGCATTGGAACTATTCAGAAAAAAGACCCAACCTCTATTGATGAAAAGTCCGTTCCCTATACCATCGTATTGCTCGTGCACTTTTGTTCGAAACGGAGAAATTCTTGGAAAGATTCGTAAAAGACGAGACACCCCCGCTGCGCGGTCCATTGTCAAGATTCGCATTCACAGCGGGTTTTACTTAGGGCCCTTTTTCCTTCTACGTAGTCGTTGGGTCAAATATTACAACGAGAAGCATTTCAGCAGGAAAAGGTCGAAAATCCGCCTAAAGGATTTCGTCCTGAGAATTAGGTCAGTTTTTAGGGTCTTAGCAACTTTTGACTTGCTGATTGGGGTCTATTGAAAGTCTTTCTCTATTATAACAAACCATTTTCAGAGTTTATGTATCTTACAAAATACGTATTTCACCCTTTAAATGGTAAGAGTCGTTTTAGTCAAAGAAAATTTAATTTAATACCTATATATTGAAGCTGCACTTAAAAATTATAGTAGAGATGAAACAAGTAAAAATAAGTTTTAGTCTATTTTTATTTATACTATTTATCGAAACTTTGTTTGTATAACCAGATGGGAAATTTATCGTTAGGAGTCTGCTAGCTTACAATGTCCGTAACAATAGGGTGACCAGGGCGAAATGAATAATTTTATTCAAAAATCCTACTCTCTAAATTTGAATTAGTAAAAATGTTTACTAATTTGAATTAGTGACTAACATTTTGCTTTTGAATTAGTAAAATTTATGGAAATACCCAAATTTACTAATTAATATCAGTTTTTACTAATTTATTGGTAAAATTTTCTAATTTAAAAGCAAAAAGTCAGTTACTAATTCAAATTAGTTAACATTTTTACTAATTCAAATTTAGAAAGTAAAACGAAATAATTTTGCACCACCGACAAGTTATTGTCAGGGAATTCAGAGAAAAGTCAGGGATTTTTATTAAAAGTACTGAAAAAAATTAAATTTTTAGAATTCATAAAAAAAATTCTGAATTTTCAGTGTTTTTTTTTGTTTGCCTCATAAACTATGAAACTACAACTAATTCTAATAGAAAACCTTTAAAATTTTTTTCTATTTCAGACAAAAATGAATTTTTTAATATTATTTATTACAAAAATTTTAATGCAATTATCTTAATAAATAACAAAATTCTTCACGGAAATTCAATTATTTTTAGGAATTTTAATAAAATTCTTTACAAAAATCAATTATTTTCATAAATAACAATATTCATCCCAAAAATTCAATTATTTTCAAAACTAATGTAATTCTTTGAAGAAATTCAATTATTTAAAAAAATTTAACGAATATCTCGTCAAGAATTCAATTATGTTTACAAATAGCAAAATTTTTCGCCAAAAATTCAATTATTTTCGAAAATTTAAATAAAATTCTTTGCAAAATTTCAATTATTTTTAAAACTTTTTTGCAATTAAATTATTTTCAATATTTACTAATAATTTTCTAAAATTTATAAAAAAAATTAATTATTGAAAAAAATTTTTGATACAATTCTATGAAAACATTTCATAAATAAAAAAATTTCATTATTTTCATCGTAGAATGTCAAATTTTTCTAATACTTTAAATAAATTCCTTGAAAAATGCAATTATTATTAAAAATTTTATTAAAACTTGAGGAAAGAATTCAATTTTAAGATAAAATTAAAATAAAATTCGTTGCTATAATTCAAATATTTTCATAAATAACATTTAATTCGTCGCAGAAAATCATTTTCAAAAATTTTCAAGTAATTCTGCAAAAGAATTCAATTAGTTTGATAAACAACAAAATTCTTCCCATAAAATAAATTATTCTAAGAAATTTGAATAAAATTCTTTTCCAAAATTCAAGTATTTTGATAAATATTAAAATTCATCACAAGAATTCAATTCTTTTGAAAAGTAATAAAATACTTTGCAGAAATTAAATTATTTTTAAAATTTTTTTAAAATTTTCGTCAAGAATTCAATTATCTTCGTAAAAATGGATAGCGAAATTCTTCTCAAGAATAAAATTATTGTCAAAAATTTTAATAAAATTCTTGTCAAAATCTAATTATTTAAAGAAAATTTAATAAAATTCTTTGTATGAATTCAATTGTTTTTAAAAATTATTATTTAAATTCTTCTCAGGAATTCAATTATTTTTAAAAGTTTTAAGAAAATTCTTTAAAAAATTTTCGATTATTTTCATAAATTGTTATAAAATTCTTTAATATATTAAATTTCAGTAAAATTTGAATTAAATTCCTTAAAAGAAATGAAATATTTTCAAGAGTTGTTAATAAAATTCTTCGTCAAAATTAAATTTTAAGAAACATTCAATTATTGAATGAGTTTTTTTTGTATTTAAATAATTGAATTCTCGTAGCATTCAATTATTATTTTTCGTACTTTTAACTAACAATTCTGTAGAATTAATTTTTTTTGAAAAAGTTTAAATGAATTGAAATTGAAGTAATTGATTTAAAGAAGAATTTTATTTGAAAATTGTAGAAAATAATTTCAGTAAAAATTTAGATAATATTTGAATATTATAAGCCATATAGCGTGAATTTTAATAAATAATTGAATTTTGAAAAAGGTTTCAAATTAAAATCTTTAAAAATCTGACTTTTTCATATTTTTAACTAAAAATTCCGTGGAATTAATTTTTTTAAGAATGTTTAATTGCGTATTTTTTAAAATAATTATTTGAAGTTTTTATTTTATATGTAATGTATATTTAATTTAAAAATTCATGAATAATTGAAATTTTGTAAAATTGATTTGTAAAGAATTGAATTTGAAAATTTTCAAAGAACTTTTTCAAAAATGATTATAAATAATACATTTATACAAGAATTTTAGTTCGAAAATACAAAAAAAAAAAATTTAATTCTGAAAAAGTTACAAACTATTTCAGAAATTCAATTATTTTCATAAATAATAAAATTTTTCATAGAATTTCAATTATTTTTAATTTTTATACAATTTTAATTAAATTTCTCGAAAAATTTAATTATTCTTGAAAATTATATTAAAATTAGCCGAAAGAATTCAATTATTTAAAAATTTGTTAATAAAATTCTTTATGGAAATTGAATTTTATTTTTAATTATTGAATGAATTATTTTTTTTGTATTTAAATAATTGAATTCTCGTTGAATTTAAATTATTATTTTTCGTACTTTTAACTAACAATTCTGTAGAATTAATTTTTTTTTGAAAAAGCTTAAATGAATCATAATTGAAGTAATTGATTTAAAGAAGAATTTTATTTGAAAATTGTAGACAATAATAATTGAATTGAAATGATGAAAATAATTTTGAAGAAATTAAAGTTACAATATTCTTATAATAATAAAATAATGATTTTGTCACTAGGTCATCTTTAATTCTTATAATAAAGAAATGGATCACTCCGAGTCGATGTCTCGGAGTTATCCATTTCTTTATGTTTTATATTAATATTTCTATGATTTGTTCAATTTGAAAAGGTTTGAATTTGAAATGTTTGAACATCTTAATTCTACTGAAAAACAATAATGATTAAATATTTATTTAAAAATGAAGTTATTGATGTTTGGGAATAATTTTACTTTTGAAGAAATTTGTAAATAAATCTAATAGAACATTTTTTTGAGTATCTAATAATTTTGAGAGTGATTCAGACTATTCTTTAGGGTTAGGAAAAAGGTCAAAGTTCTGTCTGAAAATCAGGGAAAAAAGAGGGGAAAATAAATTAACATTTTTGTAGTATTAACCCTGTTAAAGTTTTACATCATTTTTACCTTTTGATTGCTTTAAATAATATCTACTTTATACAAACACAATTATCAAAATATTGTATGAACATATCTAATTTATGCATTTGGTAAAGAAAAAGCTTTTTATTCTTATTATGAAACAAAATTAATAATTACGTAACAATGTGAGTAATTTGGCTGAAGCTAATATTCAAAGCACAATTATTTCCACTACATCAGTTAGTTTGCTTAGCAAGCTTGTTGGGTTTTGGACCACACAGGAGCTTTGGCAATTCTCAATGGCTTTGTCGGGCAGAAATCGCAGAAACACAAATTGGCCGGTGTGATTGTGACGGGTCCAGACGTGGGCCACGTGCTGTTGCTGTCGCGGTTGTTTAATCAGTAATACCAGGATTTTAGGGGGTTGCGAACAAAACTGCATCGAACTGAGTGAGGCCCCTATTGATATACATCAGTCTTTAAAAACTCACAATCTACGCATAAATCTTTACATCCGCCTTCTATTTATCGGCAATTGTAGATCTGCTTTCAAATTCACTTATAAAATATAAATCCTTAAGCCTTAACTAAAGTAAAACATATTTTTACAGATTTTAAAAGTATCCTCTTTGAGGGACAATATACAATTTATGAATAACGACTTGTTTTTCAAACTGTCAACTTTATTTTAATTTCCAATTAACGAAAAATGTGGACCAATTGAAAAATGTGGACCAATTCTAATAAATATAGAAACAGTTTTTTTTATTTGGATAGAAAAGTAAAATGTGTGGTATTTTTTGCTGACATCATTGTAGCGTTTAAGATTGGAAGCCACATTGTTTACAAAAGTCACCACCAGATGACAAGGACACAAAACCAGCTCTGCTTATAGTGAGTGTTCTCACAGGGTGATTTTCCCATTGTCCCCTTGGTTTCGTAGCTCCCCTCGTTCCTAAATTTTCAGGATTCATCTCCTGATCGAAAAGTATTCTTCACAGAATGCCCCCTGTGAAAAAGTACCCTCTGTTTGCAGAACCACTGGTAATGGGTATCGCAGATCGCATTAGTCTGAGCACTCTGTATGATTTTATGTTTGTTATTATTAGCCGAATCGAAAGACAACCAGTTCCCTTCTCCGGAGAGTCATTATTTTTGGATATTCTACTCATTTTAACTTCATATTTTTAACATTTATTTGAGGTAAATATGGACCACTAGATTTAATATATTACAGGCTTCGCATTCATCTACTAAAATTTACTATTTATTATTTTTTTCTACGTTATGCTACTGTTTGGGTACTTTTTCTTAGATTTGAGCCACTAGAAAGTTACTATTTCTGTTTTTTTCTTTTAACAATTTCCACTACTTTAAATTCGCTAATACTAGAAATCAAAAAACTATTCTCAAAAATTTTAATTAAATACTTTAAAATGATTAAACTATTTTCAATATCTAGTACCTGCATATAACATTTCGCAAAAGAATACAATTATTAAAAAAAAAATTGATAAAATTTATCCAAAATTCAATTATTTTCATAAATAAAAAAATTTCCCCAGGAATTCAATTAATTTAAAACAGCATTTTCAAAAAAAAAATTTCGAAAAAATCAATTATTTAACAAAATTCTTATACAATAATTCTTCACAATAAATCAATTATTACTTTCACTAATAATAACATTTTTCATGGAAATTCAATTTTTAGAAAAAAGTTTGATAAAATTCTAAGCAAGAATTCAATTATTTTCATAAATAATAAAACTCATGGAAAAATTTCAAAAAATAATAAAATTCTTCTCAGAAATTCAATTCTTTTTAAACATTTTAATAAAATTTTTGTCAATAATTCAATTACTTTTATATATAATAAAATCCTTCTCAGGAATTCAATTATTTTTAATTACAGGAATGGATAAAAAGAATGTAAAAAAAATGTAAACTGTAAAATGTAAAAAAAATGTAGAATGTAAAAGAATTCTTAAAAATTTAATTTCAATTCCCAGAAAAAATTAATTGTTAAAGAAAATTTTTTTCTAAATTCTTTGCAAAAATTTAATTATTTTCATAAATAAATAGAACTCAACGAAGAATTTCAATTATTTTCAAAAATAACAAAATTTTTCATAGAAATTCAATTCTTTTTAAACATTTTAATAAAATTTTTGGCAATAATATTCAATTACTTTTATAAATAATAAAATTCTTCTCAGGAATTCAATTATTTTTAATACAATTTTACCAGGAATTGATAAAAAGAATGTAATTATTCTTAAAAATTTAAATTTAAATTCCTAGAAAAAATTAATTGTTAAAAAAAATGTTTTTTTTTTAATTCTTTGGAAGAATTCAATTTTTACAAAATATTAGAATTTTTCACAGGAATTCAATTATTTTCAAATATTTTAATAAAATTGTTCGAATTAGAAATCAATTATTTGAAATACAATTTTACTTAAATTTTTTTGAAATAATTAAATTACTCTTTTAAATTTTAATAAAATTCTTCCCAAGAATTCAATTATTTACATAAATAATAATTCTTCGGAAGAATTCAATTATTTTGAGGCATTTTAATTAAATTCTTTGCAAAATTCAATTATTTTCATAAATAACATTATTCATCACAAGAATTTAATTATTTTGAAAAGTATTAAATTTTTTCTTGGAAATTCAATTACTTTGGGGCATTTTAATGAATTTTTTTTGCAAAATTCAATTATTTTCATAAATAACAAAATTCTTCTCAGAAATTCAATTATTTTTTCAAAATTTTAATACAATTTTTTGCAACTATTCAATTATTTTCATAAATAATAAAATTCTTCTTAGGAATTCATTTTATTTTTAATACAGTTTTACAGGAATGGATAAAAAGAATCCTAATTATTCTTAAAAATTTTATTTTCTCATCCTCCAAAAAAAAAAAATTATTTAAAAAAGTGGTTTTTTTTTAAATTCTTTGAAAGAATTCAATTATTTACAAAAATATTAGAATTTTTCAGAGGAATTCATTTATTTTCAAATATTTTAATAAAATTGTTCGAAAGAATTCAATTATTTTAAGTATAAAATTTTAATAAAATTTTTTTAAAATAATTCAATTATTTTTTTAGATTTTAATAAAATTCTTCCTAAACATTCAATTATTTACATAAATAATAATTCTTCGAAAGAATTCAATTTATTATTTTGAGGCATTTTAATTAAATTCTTTGCAAAATTCAATTATTTTCATAAATAACATTATTCATCACAAGAATTTAATTATTTTGAAAAGTAGGTATTAAATTTTTTCTTGGAAATTCAATTACTTTGGGGCATTTTAATGAATTTTTTTTGCAAAATTCAATTATTTTCATAAATAACATTATTCATCACAAGAATTTAATTATTTTGAAAAGTATTAAATTTTTTCTTGGAAATTCAATTACTTTGGGGCATTTTAATGAATTTTTTTTGCAAAATTCAATTATTTTCATAAATAACAAAATTCTTCTCTGAAATTCAATTATTTTTTCAAAATTTTAATACAATTTTTTGCAACTATTCAATTATTTTCATAAATAATAAAATTCTTCTTAGGAATTCATTTTATTTTTAATACAGTTTCACAGGAATGGATAAAAAGAATCCTAATTATTCTTAAAAATTTTATTTTCTCATCCTCGAAAATTTAAATTATTTAAAAAAGTGGTTTTTTTTTTAAATTCTTTGAAAGAATTCAATTATTTACAAAAATATTAGAATTTTTCAGAGGAATTCAATTATTTTCAAATATTTTAATAAAATTCTTCGAACTAGAAATCATTTATTTTAAATATAATTTTAATTAAATTTTTTTGAAATAATTTAATTACTCTTTTAGATTTTAATAAAATTCTTCCCAAGAATTCAATTATTAACATTGTAAATAATAATTCTTCGAAATTATTTCCGAAAATTCAATTATTTTGGGGCATTTTAATAAAATTTTTTGCAAAATTCAATTATTTTCATAAGTAACAATATTCATTACAAGAATTCAATTATTTTGAAAAGTATAAATACATTTTTTCTTGGAATTTCTATTATTTTTAAAAATTCTTATAAAATCGTTCGCAAGAATTCAATTACTTTTATAAATAATAAAATGCTTTCTAGGAATTCAATTATTTTCAAAAAAAAAAAAATGTAATCTACTATTTTCATAAAATTTCCAAACAGAATTCAATTATTTAAAAAATTTTTTGAAAAATCTTCGTGAGTATATTTAATTCTTTTAATGAATAATAAAATACTTTTCAGGAATTCAATTTATTAGCATCAGGATAAGAAAGAAGTAAATATTTTTTATGAAAATTAGGAAAGCAAGTTATTATCAAATTTTATAAAAATATTTTACAAAAGTGTAAGTCAAAATGCGACAAAGGTAAATTTTAAGATGAGAGAAGTACTAAACTTTAAAAAAAATTTTATGATATATAAAGTTATATCAAGTTTTAAAAACGTTTAACAAATTTTAATATTATAACTTTACTATATTTTATATAAGTTTTTTTACAGTTTAGTTTTTCTGATATCAAAATTTACCTTTGTCGCATTTTGTCCTAAACTTGTAAAAATATACTTTTATAAAATTTAATAATAATAACTCTCTTTCCGTGTAAAATATAGAATGGAATTTTTGTCAGTTTTGTAAAGTGTCTAAAACGAGTTTCTTTGGTCGTCAAGTTTAATTTTTCGATATCAACTTTTTTACTACTTTTTTTTAAAATTAATTATCGAGTGCGAAGTCTGACATTACATTTCTTTCTGTATGCGTCCTTATAATTTCTCAAAATGGTTGATTCTAAATGTAACATACAGATTTAAATAAAAGATGTTTTGATTCTTCAGATACAGATACAGATACAGATTTAAACTATTAATAACTAACTGGAAATTATAAAAAAAATTGAAAATAATTTCTCAAAATGGTTGATTCTAAATGTAACATACAGCTTTAAACTATTAATAACAAACTGGAAATTATAAAAAAATTGAAAATAATTTTTGAATGTTGATGTGCACAATATAATTGACGTGGACATTTCCTCCTTCGAGTATCGAACTTTTTTGCACGATTAATTGAATAAATATGTATTGAGGGAAGTATCAGAAAGCACACGCATACATTAAATTAGCTTGCATTGTACAAAGTTTGAGAATGCATTGAAAGTTAAATGGATCGACAAATGTATTGAATTGAGAGAAACGTTTATATCGCAATGAGAATCGTTAGCCTGAAAAAAAAACAACAACTCGATCTGAAATGAATGCATGATTTCCGATCTTGAATATACCTATAGGTTGCAATGGCAATCTGCACCAGTGACGTTCGTATTATGACCGTTCGATCGAAGAGCTACCGCCTCTCTCTTTCTCTCTGTTGTCGGCGACATGAAAGCCTGCCGTGAAATGCGTGGCGATTGTGTTCCCGCTTGTTCAACTGGCACAGGGAAGTGTGTGTTTTCAACCCTGCACCTATGCATACACACCAACAACATGAACCCATGTTTCATGTTCGTCTATAAACATACTACTTACACTCTTGTCGCAATGTGCAGATATGCATTCCCAAGTAGTTTTCATTTTTTTTTTCCATAAATTCATTCCTTCTATTTATTTAAAACATTGGATACAGTTTATATCTTATACAAGGGAAGCGAAATTTAAGAATTTAAGATTGAATTTTATTTCTTATTATTGGGACGAGATGAGCATCTAAATAATCAAATATTGAGAACTTTTGATTATAGCGATTGTAGTTTGTTTTCAAACAGAGTCAGTTGTTTGCGGGTTTGCCAACAATAGCTTTCATTGTTTCTTATTACATTGCCTGTAAAACAAACAACCTTGGCAGCTCAAGCTCACACGGACCGCGATCTTACATGTGTAATTTTTATACCTTGATTTTTAATTAAAGAATATATTATTATAGCAGCACCGAAGCTGATTTATTGCATTAGCATTTATGTCCCCGTTCGCTGCAGCTCTGCAATAAAACAAATACTTTCTGCTTTCCTTTGTACATTTACCGACAAGTATTTGGATACAGTGACTCTCAACAATTACTCCTCACTTTGATGAAATCAGAAGGAGACAATTTTTATACGAATAGAGACACAGGATTGCCACAGGTCAGGGAAAAGAATCAGGGAGAGAGTAGAATTGGCCAGGGAATTCAGGAAAAAGTCAGAGATTTTTATTAGAGTACTGGAAAAAATTGACTTTCGGAGAAATTCAATTTTGCAATTCAATTCTTTCAATTCTTTAATTCAATTCAATTCAATATATCAAATATCAAGAATATTTAGTTAATTCTAATATAACTTTACTAAATTTCGCATAAGATTTTTTAAAAACCAGTACTTTTTATATCAAAATTTTGCTGTGTCGCACTTTTTCCCCAATTTGTTAAATTCTTCAATTCAATTATTTTCAAAAATGATAATAAAATTCTTCTCAGAAATTCAATTATTTTTGAAAATTTTAATAAATTTTTTTGCAACTATTCACTTATTTCCGCATAAATAATAAAATTCTTCTCAGGAATTCAATTATTTTTAATGCAATTTTACAGGAATTGCTAAAAAAATGTAATTATTCTTAAAAATTTAATTTCAATTCCTCGAAAAAATCAATTATTTAAAAAATGGGTTTTTTTTTAAATTCTTTCGAAGAATTCAATTATTTACAAAAGTATAAGAGTTTTTCACAGAAATTCAATTTTATTTTCAAATATTTTAATAAAATTGTTCGAAAGAATTAAATTATTTTAAGTATAAAATTTTAATAAAATTTTTTTGAAATAATTCAATTTTTTTTTTAGATTTTAATAAAATTCTTCCCAAACATTCAATTATTTACATAAATAATTCTTCGAAAGAATTCAATTATTAAAGATAAATAACAAAATTATTCCCGAAAATTCAATTATTTTGACGGATTTTAATAAAATTTTTGGCAAAATTCAATTATTTTCATAAATAACAATATTCATTACAAGAATTCAATTATTTTGAAAAGTATTAAATTTTTTCTTGGAAATTTAATTACTTTGGGGCATTTTAATAAATTTTTTTTGCAAAATTCAATTATTTTCATATCTAATAAAATGCTTTTTAGGAATTCAATTATTTTTGAATATTTTAATAAAATTTTTTGCAACTATTCACTTTATTTCCGCATAAATAATAAAATTCTTCTCAGGAATTCAATTATTTTGAATGCAATTTTACAGGAATTGCTAAAAAGAAAATGTAATAATTCTTAAAAATTTAATTTCAATTTCTCGAAAAAATCAATTATTTAAAAAAAAGTTTTTTTTTAAAATTCTTTCAAAGAATTCAATTATTTACAAAAATATTAGAATTTTTCACAAGAGTTCAGCTATTGACAAATTTTTTATAAATTTCTTTCGAACAATTCAATTATTTTCATAAATAATAAAATTTTTTTACAGAGATTCAATGAATTTCATGAATAATAAAACTTGTTGCTGAATTTCAATTATTTTTAATACAATTTTAATCAAATTCATGCTTGAAAAATGTAATTTATTCTTAAAAATTTTATTAAAATTCGTCGAAAAAATTCAATTATGCTGATAAAATTCTTTTTAAGAATTCAATTTTTAGAAACATTCAATTATTCAATAAATTATGTATTTATTTTTATATTTAAATAATTGAATTCTCGTAGAATTTTATAATAAAAATTGATTTAAAAATGAATTTTAGTTAAAATTTCAGATAATTATTGAATATTAAAAGCATTACAGCATAAATTATTAGAAATAATTGATTATTCAAAAGGTTTCGAATTAAAATCTTTGATAATTGAAATTTTTCATACTTTTAACAGACAATTCTGTAGAAATAATTTTTTTGAAAAAATTTAATTGAATTTTCTTTTTAAATTCTTTCAATTTTTTATTTTCTCATAAGTATTTAATTAAAGGATTTTCGAATAATCAAAATCTCGTAAAATTGCATTGCAAACAAATAGATTTGAAAATTCTTAAGGCACTTTTGCAATAATTATTAAAAATAATTGATAATTAATAATTGTTTTCTTTCGAATTCAATTAAAAAAAATGAATTAAAAAAATCAAAATTCAATAAAAAATTTTTTTTAAATAATTACGCATGTTTCGAAGAATATACTTAAAATTGTATTAAAAATAATTGAAATCCTGTGATGAATTTTATTATTTATGAATATAATTGAATTCTTATGAAGATTTAAAAAAATTTTTTTTTTAAATAATTGAATTCTCTTTGCAAAATTTCTGAAAATAGTAGATATTGAAAAATCATTGAATTATGAAAAGTTTTCAAAACTACTTAAATTTTACAAAGTATTTTATTACAATATTTGAGAATAATTGAATGTCTGTGTAACATTATATTAAATATTTTTGGAAATAATTGAATTCCTAAAAAGTATTTTATTATTTATGAAAATAATTGAATTCTTGCGAACGATTTTATTAGAATTTTGTAAAATAATTGAATTTCCAAGAAAGAATTTAATACTTTTCAAAATAATTGAATTCTTCTAATGAATATTGTTATTTATGAAAATAATTGAATTTTGCAAAAATATTTATTAAAATCCGTCAAAATAATTGAATTTTCGGGAATAATTTTGTTATCTACTTTAATAATAATTGAATTCTTTCGAAGAATTATTTATGTAAATAATTGAATACTTGCGAAGAATTTTATTAAAATCTAAAAGAATAATTGAATCATTTCAAAAAGATTTAATTAAAATTTAACTTAAAATAATTGATTTCTGTTGAACAATTTTATTAAAATATTTGAAAATAAAATTGAATTTCTGTGAAAAATTTTACTATTTTTGTAAATAATTGAATTCTTTCAAAGAATTTTAAAACAATATTTTTTTAAATAATTGATTTTTTCGAGGAATTGAAATTAAATTTTTAAGAATAATTACATTTTTTAGAAATTCTTGTAAATTTGTATTAAAAATAATTGAAATCCTATGAAAAATTTTATTATTTATAAAATAATGAATTCCTGTAAAGGATTTTATTGAAATTTTTGTAAATAAGTTAATTTTGTTTTGAAAATTTTTTTGGAAATTTAAATTATTAGAAAACATGAAGATATCGATCACTCCGAGTCACCGACTCAGAGTGATGGATATCCTCATGTTTTCTAACAAAATTCTTATAAAGTTGTTGAATTTGAAATTTTTTGTAAATCTTAATTTCTATGGAATAATATAAATTTATTCATTTATACATTGGTACAAGTAAATATTTTGAATTCTAAAAAAGAAAAAAGAAACTCGAAAACAAAATGACTCTTGCGAATACTTCTACTTCTCTGACTTCGTACATTCGTAAAAGGTACATTTATTTTATTGGCATTTTATTAATTAACTAATTTTTAACAATATACAGACAACATTTTTTATTCACATTTATAAAAGATCATTTAAGTGTCAATAAAACAATGCATCACGAATATGAAATATGAAATGCAAAAAAAAACTTGCCACTGAAATTGAGAGTTGGAGAGAAGATTTACACAAGTCATAAATGAATCAATCTCATTCTATTAAAATAGAATACATATGGATTATTTAAATATTCTCATCAACTATTCATCAGATTTAATTTCATGCTTCATTTCAAAGATGACATTGATTAAATTTTTTCAAGACAAATTTATTGAAAATGTTAATTTATTAAAAAATTTTCTAATTAAAGAGAACTTTGTATTAATAAAGAGAGCTTTATTAATTTCCCTGCTGCTGAATAGTTTAATAACTATATTAAAAGTTTAAAGTGAGGAACGTTTATTTTCAAATAATCATTATAATTTGTTTTAAGAAAGAAATAATAATGATTATTTAAATAATAATAATGTAATTTTCCCTACACTTAATTTTCATCTTTAACTGCATAAAATATAATTCTGATATTTAGGGTGTAGAATCTACTGTTTTAGATTGAATGGAAAATTTGAGGGTTGGCAGTGCTAGTGAGGTCCGCTTAACTCTAACTTAACTCAAGTGGATGTGGAGTAAAGTGGAGAGCAGCTGATTCGATCATGATAATTCCTCGAATGAAATTTACCGCCAACCATCACGCACGCAATGCCACTAACGGAGAGGCTTCTGTCTGGTTACTAAGCGCTCAGTTGTGAGGGATGTTCGTTTCGAGTCCACAGGGGTGCCAATCTAATAATACCAATTGACTCTAGCCACTGTCGAAGGCTCGATTTGTGGTTACTTTCATCTAACATGTACCATTTTCCTTTTTCTCTCGCCACTAAATTAACTGCAACGGTTTTTCCATTAATCACATAGGTTCAAATCATTTTAGGTATTATACACTAGAAAAGTAAATCATATGAAAATCTCCATCAAATCAACTTCTTACTAAATGGGAAACGTTCTTAAAAACTATTTAACGTTTTCGGGGACATATTACATTAACTGAATGATTTGGTGGGAGAGTTTTCATTATCATTATGTCATATCATAGTAACATTTCACTGAATCATATTTAGAGTGTTTACATACAGTATATTTTATGATACGTAAATTTGGTGTTAATTATATCTGAATGTAATTCGTCTTAGTGAACTGAGCAGTAACTCAAGTTCTTAACAAGTTATACATACATTGGAATCTCTACCATGCGCAATTCTAGTATTATAAGTACCAAATGAATAGTTTTTGTTTCACTTTGATGCTTTCAAATTAACTGTGCGGACATTTCTCACTCTCAAGAGCTTACGCTTATTTTCAGCCAAGCCACAACATTTAAGCGAGTCTATTTATGCCTAAAGGTAGAGCTGATGAAAAGGCCAGCACACAGTTGATTTTTGGAGATTTTTGCATAAATAAAATTATTTATAAAAATAAAAACACTTGACGCATACTAATTAGATTGATTCGATTAATTCTAGATTCTAGAAGCGACAACTGGGTCACCTTAATAAAAATTACTTTTTTTTTGTTACGTGCTTTTGAAAAATTAGTTTTAAAATTTTTGAGCACATGGCTCGAACTGGGTCCGTAAATCCTGTAAAGGTCCGTAAAAGTCATTTTTTTTTAAAAAAAAGGTCCGTAAAGTCCATAATTTGATTGAGAAAAAACGAAACATTTGTAAATTTTACTACTTAATTTGGAGAATTTTAGAGAAATTAGCAAATGATTGCAGAAATTTAATTATTTTCAAAATTAGTCAAATTCTTTGCAAAAATTCAATTGCGATCAAAAATTTTTTAAAAACTCTCGTCAAAATTTCAATTATCTTTAGAAATAATTAAATTCTTCTACAAAATTCAATTATTTTCAAAAAAATTTTAATAAAATTCTTGGCAAAATTTCAATTACTTTCAAAAATTTTCCTCAATTCAATGATTTTTTATATCCACTATTTTAATTAAATTTTCCAAAAGAATTCAATTATTTTAAAAAAATTAATAAAATTCTACGCAAACCTTTAATGATTTTCATAAAATAATACAAATTTCACAGGAATACAATTATTTACAAATTCTTTATAAATTTCTTCACAATCATTCAATTATTTTCGCATAAATAATAAAATTTTTACAGGGATTCAATTATTTTCGTAAAAAATAAAATTCTTTTTAGGAATTCAATTCTTTTTATAAATAATAAAACTCATTGCAGAATTCCAATTATTTTTAATATAATATTTTAATCAAATTCCTTGAAAAATTTTATTAAAATTTGTCAAAAAAATTCAAAAAATTATTTATTTTTGTATTTAAATAAATTGAATTCTAGTACAATTTTCTAATAAAAATTGATTTAAAAATGTATTTCAGTTAAAATTTTAGTTTAAAATATTGAATATTAAAAGCATTAAAGCGTAAATTTTTAAAAATAATTGAATTTTGAAAAGGATTTAAATTAAAATTTTTAAAAATATGAAGTCTTCATATTTTTAACTAACAATAAATTCTGTGGAATTAATTTTTTTGAGAAATTCAAATTCAATTGAATTATTCTCAAAAATTTTAATACAATTTTTGGTAAAATTTCAATTATATTTTATTCAAAAATTGTCCTCAATTAAATGATTTTCAATATTTATTATTTCAATAAAATTTTCCAAAAGAATGCAATTATATAAAAAAATAATTTATTTATTTATTAATTTATTTGATAAAATTTTACACAAAAATTTAAATATTTTCATAAAATAATAAAAATTTCACATGAATTCAATTATTTTCATAAATAATAAAACTTTTACATAGATTCAAATTATTTTCGTAAATACTAAAATTATTTATAGAAAAATGAATTTCATTAAAAATTTTAGATTATAATTGAATATTAAAAGCATTATATAACGTGAATTTTTAGAAATAGTTGAAAATTTGAAAAGGTATCATATTGAAAATCTTGGAAAGTTTGAATTTTTCATACTTTTAACTATAACAATTCTGTAGAAGAAGTAATTTTTTTTTAAAACGCTTATTTGAATTTTACTTGAAATTAATTATTCAATTATTTACAAGTTTTTTATAAATTGCTTCGCAATCATTCAATTATTTTCCTAAATAAATAAAATTTTTACAGGTATTCAATTATTTTCGTAAATAATTAAATTCTTTTTAGAAATTCAATTATTTTCAAAAATAATTAAATTCTTTTTAGGAATTCAATTATCTTCATTCTTCTCAAAAAAATTAATTCCACAGAATTGTTAATTACAAAAATGTAGATTTCAGATTTTCAAAGATTTTAATTTAAAACCTTTTCAAAATTCAATTATTTTAAAAAAATTCACACTCTAATGCTTCTAATACAATTATTTTTAATACATTTTTAATGTATTCTTTGAAAAATGCAATTATTTATTAAAAGTTTATTGAAATTTGTCAAAAGAATTCAATTTGAAGAAACATTCAATTATTCAATAAATTATTTATTTTTATATTTAAATAATTGAATTCTAGAGTAGAATTTTTTAATAGAAACTGATTTAAGAATAAATTTGAGTTAAAATTTTAGTTTATAATTGAATATTAAAAGCAATATAGCGTGAAATTTAATAAATAATTGAATTTTGAAAAAGGTTTCAATTTCAAATCTTTGAAAATATGAATTTTTCATATTTTTAACTAACAATTCTCAGGAATTAATTTTTTTGAGAAAGTTTAATTGCGGATTGTTTTTTGAAATTATTTCAAGTTTATATTTCCTAATATATTGGAAATCCTATTTAATTGAAGAATTTACGAATAATTGAAATTTTGTAAAATTGACTTGTAATCAAATGAATTTGAAAATTTTCAAAGAACTTTTTTAAAAATTATTAAAAATAATGCATTTATAGAAGAATTTTAGTTGAAAACACGAAAAAAAAATTTAATTTTCGAAGAGTTACAAATTATTGCACAAATTCATTTATTTTATCAATTATTTAAGAATTTGTTGATAAAATTCTTTATGGGAATTGAATTTTAAGAAATATTCAATTATTCAATAAATTATTTATTTTTCTGTTTAAATAATTGAGTTCTCGTTGAATTTTTTTAATAAAAATTGATTTAAAAATGAATTTTACTTAAAATTTTAAATTTTAATTGAATATTAAGAGCATAGCTTGAATTTTTAAAAATTGTTGAGTTTTGAAATATTAATTTTTTTGAAAAAGTTTAATAATTAATTTTTTTTTATTAGGGAATGTTTACAAATGATGTCACAAGTTTTTGGGGTAAACGTAACACAATGTATTTTTCACATGTGAAATTGCGTGACAGGGGGAGGGGGAAGGGTTGAAAATCACAAAAAGTTGCGTGACATCATTTGTGAACGCTCCCTTATTTGAAGTTTTTATTTTGTAATATATTTAATTTAAGAATTTACGAATAATTGAAATTTCGTAAAATTGAATGTTGTAAGCAAATGATACTGATAATGATAATGATTTTATCACTCGATCATCTTTAATTATTACAAAACATGAAGAAATCGATGACTCTGAGTCGAAGACTCGGAGTTATCGGTATCTTCATGTTTTATAGTTATAAAAATTTAATTTCTAGTTTTAAGTAAAATGTTTTCTTATTTGACTCATCGGACTGGTTATATTTTTGTCAGTAATCCGTAATTTTTCATTTCTGGTCCGTGAAATCCGTATTTTTAAATATACTTTCACTGGTTCGAGCCCTGTTAGCACAACGGCTAAATTTGAAAGGTTTATGTAACATTAAAAAATGAATTATATACATAAAATAAAGTCAAGTCTATGCAATAAGTTTAAAAGTAAAGGTGTTATACGTGTGGTCGAACAAGTGCAGAAACCATAATAAACTCAAGTTCTGCGGCCTGCGGCGATTTGCGTGGCTCTCGACACGTGGATATTGTTTTTGAAAACATCGTTACAGAGGATGACTGTCAGTTGTGTTTGCGGGCACTCGTCGCCACGCACTCTCCTGCACGTGTAATCACATTATTACCGATGTGCGTTACGCATTTGCTCGCTTTCCCGCACCGGGGACGGTTACAATGGCGCGTGTTTTTATAGCAAGCTCATGGCGGCCATTGTTACGTCATTATTCGTGTCTCGAATCCATAGGGTCCCCTGATCCCCGGGTACACTGAAGCTTCACCCTCTGGCAAAGGGCTGGTGCCTGTTGTGCTCGTTCCTCACTGAGGTGTTACGTGACCCGGTTTAGACAAAGAACTACTCTTTGTAGCCAAACTCCCCTTTTTTTTCAAGCACTCTCACCCGTCACAAAATCATTGACTTTAAATTATTGCATTCATAACTTTCGTAAATATTTCTGTTTATTTACGCGACTAATGAAAATAAACGAGAAATGTATCTTCAACAAATGAGAGAAAGAGAGAGAGGGTATATTCTTTCTATAAGAAAAGTCCAAAGTCTCAAAGCTGAAAAATAGCGTTTTTGTTGGGGGTCTTTTAATTAAAAAAGGAAACCATCTTCATTTCGTAGGCTTTCACATTTGGAAGTGTTTCATTCTGATTTATCCCTGATCACAGTTTTCATATCAGACCCCAACATTGACAAAATTTCTACACGGGATTTTGTGTGTTTAGCAAAAATAAAGGAAGAAATTTGATATGCTAATGATTTGTGGTCGGAGGTAGCAGAGATTAAATGTAGGTAAACAGAAACTGAGACTGTGAATTAAAGATGTTGAAGATGAAAGGTGTTTGATTTAAAAGTTACAGCCCTGGTTTTTGAAAAAGTCTGTCACTCGGTTCGCCAATGAGCATCACTCAGGGTAGTTGGTCTCATCAGTCACCCATCTGGCACTTTGACGATCCATCCATGCGTAGTGCGTTACAGCATGCTCTGTCGTGCATTTGACTATATCGACAATGAGCACAACATGTCTGAATAACAGCCAAGGGTGCAAAGGATAGGCGGGAGTAAGAAAGATAAAAAAGGACAAAATGATTGACAGGCGTTAGTTATACGTGTCTCTATGAAAATTGACTTACAAATCTCCGTTCAAATTTTTCCTTTTCGTCACACTTATAGATTCATTTGTTTGAATCGTCTATAGTTTAAAATTCATCATAAAGTCTGTTATTTATGGTAAATTTTGAATATTTGAAATTCTTGACAATTAATTAGAAAAAATAAGTAATGTTAGAAGTATTAAATTTTTCATTTCATTTACACATGTTTCGTTGAAATCGGGTGGACTATTGTGAGAAATGGTAATGAACACAGGGGACTTGACAGTAGACGATCAGTCATCAAATAGCACCGCTTGTGAGTGCCATGACAAAAACGTGCCTTATCGCACTTAGTCTTCAACAGACTTGTAATGAGCTTCGGGGTGGTTTCAAACTTGAGGTAAAATGTGCAATTATTTATCTCTCCCATATTTGTACACACTGACCTTTAGGATAGTGCTAGTAAGTTTGGTCGGAATATTCAAAATATCTCAAATTGAGTAATAATTAGTGAAAAGCGACTTTATGTAGAAACAGGTTTGCCACAGGTCGGGGAAATCAGGGAATTCAGAAAAAAGTCAGGGAAAGTAGAATTGATCAGGGATATCAGGGAAAAGTCAGGGAAAGTAGAATTGATCAGGGATATCAGGGAAAAGTCAGGGAAAGTAGAATTGATCAGGGAAATCAGGGAAAAGTCAGAGATTTTTATTAAAAGTACTGGAGAAGATTTAATTTTTAGAATTCATAAGAAAATTCTGAATTTTTGGTGTCTTTTGTTTGCCTCATAAACTATGAAACTACAACTAATTCTAATAGAAAACCTTTAAAATTTTTTTCTATTTCAGACAAAAATGAATTTTTTAATATTATTTCATTATTACAAAAATTTTAACGCAATTATCTTAATAAATAACAAAATTCGTCACGGAAATTCAATTATTTTTAGGAATTTTAATAAAATTCTTTACAAAAATCAATTATTTTCATAAATAACAATATTCAACCCAAGAATTCAATTATTTTCAAAACTAATGAAATTCTTTGAAGAAATTCAATTATTTTCAAAAATTTTAACGAATATCTCGTCAAGAATTCAATTATCTTTACAAATAGCAAAATTATTCGACAAAAATTCAATTATTTTCGAGAATTTAAATAAAATTTTTTGCAAGATTTCAATTATTTTCCAAATTTTTTTGCAATTTAATAATTTTCAATATTTCATTTTCATAAAATTTATAAAAAGATTTAATTATTGAAAAATTTTTTTAATACAATTCTACGAAAACATTTAATTATTGTCATAAATAAAAAAATTTCTTTATTTTCATTGAAGAATTTCAAATATTTCTAATACTTTAAATAAATTCTTTGGAAAGTGCAATTATTATTAAAAATTTTAGTAAAACTTGAGAAAAGAATTCACATGTAAGAAACATTCAATTATTCAATAAAATAATAAAATTCGTTGCTATAATTCAAATATTTTCATAAATAATATTTAATTCGTCGCAGAAAATCAATTATGTATTTTCAAAAATTTTCAAGTAATTTTGCAAAAGAATTCAATTAGTTTGATAAACAACAAAATTCTTCCCATAAAATAAATTATTCTAAGGAATTTGAATAAAATTCTTTTCCAAAATTCAAGTATTTTGATAAATATCAAAATTCGTCACAAGAATTCAATTCTTTTGATAAGTAATAAAATACTTTGCAGAAATTAAATTATTTTTAAAATTTTTTAAAAATTCCCGTCAACAATTAAATTATCTTTATAAATAAATAGCGAAATTCTTCTCAAGAATTAAATTATTAAATCAAAAATTTTAATAAAATTCTTGGCAAAATTTTAATTAACTAAAGAAAATTTAATAAAATTCTTCGCATGAATTCAATTGTTTTCAAAAATTATTATTTAAATTTATTCTTCTCAGAAATTCAATTATTTTTAAAAGTTTAAAAAAAATTCTTTAAAAAATTTTCAGTTATTTTCAAAAATTGTTATAAAATTCTTTAATATAATAAATTTTAGTAAAATTTCAATTAAATTTCTTAAAAGGAATTTAATATTTTCAAAAGTTGTTAATAAAATTCTTCGTAAAAATTAAATTTTAAGAAACATTCAATTATTAAATAAATTGTTAATTTTTTTGTTTAATTAATTGAATTCTCGTAGAATTCAATTATTATGTTTTAACTAACAATTCTGTAGAAATATTTTTTTTTTTTTTGAAAAAGTTTAAATGAATAATAATTGAAGTAATTGATTTAAAGAAGAATTTTATTTGAATATTGTATAAAATAATTTCAGTAAAAATTTAGATAATAATTTGAATATTAAAAGCATTATATAGCGTAAATTTTAATAAATAATTGAATTTTGAAAAGGTTTTAAATTAAAATCTTTAAAAATCTGACTTTTTCATATTTTTAACTAAAAATTCTATGGAATTCATTTTTTTTTTTTTTGAGAAAGTTTAATTGCCGATTTTTGAAAAAAATTATTTGAAGTTTTTATATTATATATACGTAATGTATATTTAATTGAAGAATTCAAGAATAATTAAAATTTTCTAAAATTGAATTGTAAACAAATAAATTTGAAAATTTTCAAAAAACTGTTTCAAAAATTATTAAAAATAATGCATTTATAGAAGAATTTTAGTTCAAAAATACGAAAAAAAATATATAATTTTGAAAAATTACAAATTATTGCAGAAATTCAATTATTAATTATTCAATTATTTTCATAAATAATAAAATTTTTCATAGAATTTCAATTATTTTTAATTTTCATAAAATTTTAATTAAATTTTTTGAAAAATGTAATTATTCTTAAAAATTATATTAAAATTAGCCGAAAGAATTCAATTATTTAAAAATTTGTTGATAAAGTTCTTTATGAGAATTGAATTTTAATTTCAGTTATTGAATGAATTATTTTTTTTTGTATTTAAATAATTAAATTCTCGTTGATTTCAAATTATTATTTTTCGTACTTTTTAACTAACCATTCTGTTGAATTAATTTTTTTTTGAAAACATTTAAATAAATAATAATTGAAGTAATTGATTTAAAGAAGAATTTTATTTGAAAATTGTAGAAAATAATAATTGAATTGAAATGATGAAAATAATTTTGAAAAAATTACAGCAACAATATTCTTATAATTTTAATAAAATAATGATTTTGTCACTAGGTCATCTTTAATTCTTATAATAAAGAAATGGATCACTCCGAGTTGAAGACTCGGAGTTATCCATTTCTTTATGTTTTATATTAATATTCCTATATGATTTGTTCTATTTGAAAAGGTTTGAATTTGAAATGTTTGAACATTTTAATTCTACAGAAAAACAATAATGATTTATTTAAAAATGAAGTTTTTGATGTTTTGAAATAATTTTGCTTTTGAAGAAATTCGTAAATAAATGTAATAGAACATTTTTTTGAGTATCTAGTAATTTTGAGAGTGATTCAGACTATTCTTTAGGGTCAGGGAAAAAGTGAAAATTGTGTTTGGAAATCAGGGAAAAGACAGGGAAAAATAAATTAAAATTTTTGTGACAACCCTTCAAAAGCACTATATGTGTCAAATTTTTGTAAGTTAACTAAATCACTATAATTTACAAGTAATAACGTTTGAAAAAGTTGTGGTCGCCATTAGGTTCATATTATGTTATTTATGAAAATTGCATATTAATTTGATGTTCTTAGCAGTACTATCAATTTTCGACTATAGTAAAAACTAAAAAGAACCGCCCAACATGATGATGGCTGCTGAGAATAGATGAACAGTCTGAGAGTCGCCACACAAGACGTTAGTCTTTTTCGATTTTCATGATCGCGCAGTCTCTTCAATATAGATCATGTAATGGAGATTCCTGCAATTGAAGTTACGACTTTATAGGGGCGATGGTGTTTAAACAAACCGACGGTTTTCACTTTATAGCTAGTCCTCACTTCGCGGAAGCCACACGGGCTGTGTGTTAAAACGAGGGGAATTTGCTTCTTTACCGCTGAAATAACAAATAGTTGAAAGACCTCGTTGTGAGCCAAAAATTAGAGAGAAATTTAAATTAAGAAGGGCTTCATTGGAAAATTTTCTACTTTGTGGTTAACAAGTTAAATTCGAGAAGAACAATATTTATGTATTTCAAAATTAATCCTTTGACTTCTTTAGTATTTCGGGTTCAATTCGAAAGTAAATACAAGTATTTATACAAACTGGTTTTTTGTTCTTTAACTCTTATTGTTTCTTAAACATTTCTGAAAATATAAATATAAAATATAACATTAGTAGGATTTTTGTTCAGTAAGTCCTTTACTATTGGTAAAGGATTGTTTACTACAATGTTGTTGGCTAACAGCTGACAGTTAAAACTTTCTGCTTCTACATTTCCCCGTTGAATTCTTTTGCCTCATGTTTCGCAAGTTAAAGCTAATCGAGAAAAGACGTCCGTTATTTCTACCTTAGGCAAACAAACGTAATCGACTACAAAGGGAATTCCTCGGTAGGGGAGGATTCTCTCCTAGCACAGGGTCGAAAGATCAAGCTCCCGAAGAAATTCGAGAAATGTTTCGACAATTGTTGTATATGCCTATTATAATACAAATTATAAAACTTGGATCATGATATGGAAAAATCATCACGCAAAGAAATTCAATTTTGAATTTAGTTTTCGTCATCAATGTGGAATTAAGAGCAAGTGTTAATTTATTTGGTGTATATCTGGGACAAACTGTCAACTCATTATGTCGATATTCATTGGTCGGAAGAGATAACAAAACGTACAAGCAAAGATTTCACGCATGTGCAACCGCAAAGATAGATTGAATGTCCTGACATTATTCCAACTTAAAACCTATGGGGGCGAGACGGCTGGTAATAGTAATAATGTAAAGTAGTCGAGCGTCGCGTGGTTTGATTTCTGACAATGGGATCGGCCAGAGAACCCTAGGCCTGTAAAATGCACAATATCATCAAATTTCATTATCGATATAATAATGCCGGCTTAATTCGGTGCGCACCCTTCAATGTAACAAAGCTCTTCCCTTGGGGTCAGTCTCAACCGAGAAAGCATCACGTTTCAATTTTACATTTTGCAACTTCTATTCCCGATTCTAAAAGTTTTAACTCATTTTATAAATTTGTTGTTAATATTTGTTAATATTTGTTAATATTTCAATTAGCTTCGAAATTGTCAGAATTAAAAAATTTTAGCTTCTAAATGAGTCTTAAGAATAATTATAGTGGCGGAATTCCATTATAACGATACGAAAGAAAGTCAAGAGGAAAAAAATGATTGGACAATGTAATATAACTCGTGATTTTATGGCATGACTGGGATGAAAGTTAGGCAAGGTAGGTTAGGAAGCGTGCTCAGCTCCACATGGTGCCGCTGGCCTTTAGCAGCCTGAAACGAACACAGGGGCTGATGCAGGCAAGCAGGCAGTCACAGCACACTGCGAAGAATAATTCACACACACTCTCGCGCTTGGTTCCAGCGGCTGTCAACCAGCCATCACTCTCGAACGCCTATGAATAATCATATCAGCCAATCTCATATTCATGTTCGTTCGCCAACGGGATTGAGATTGGTGCACGTGAATTTGTCACTGCCACCTTCCAATGTGTGTATATATGCCCAATTTGTTTTATGCCATCCGGACAGAAGGGTCACTTCCGTCTTATTGTAAAATGTACCTTTAATATATATATAATGCAACATAGTAGAAATTAGGAAAAATTTCAATTTTCCTTTCTTTTGGATTAGCAGGGCTCGAACTATGTCCGTAAATCCCGTAAAAGTTTGTTGCTTCAAGTCTGTAAAAGTCATCATTTTTTTAAAAAAAGGTCCCTAAAGTTCGCAATTTGATAGAAAAAAGACAAAAAGTTAGTAAATTGTATACGATATAATTTGGAGAATTTTTGCAGAAATTACAAATGATTGCAGAAATTCAATTATATTCAAAATTAATAAAATTCTTCGCAAAAATTCAATTATATTCCAAAATTTTTTAAAATTCTCGTCAAAATTTCAATTATCTTTAGAAATATAATAAAATTCTTATCCAAAATTCAATTACATTCCAAAATTTGAATACAATTCTTGGTAAAATATTTTAATTATTTTTAAAAAATTTTTAATACAATTCTTAGCTAAATTTCAATTATTTTCCAAAATTTTCCTCAATTCAATTTCAATATTTATTGTTTTAATAAATTTTTCCGAAAGAATTCAATTATATAGAAAAATATTTGTTAAAATTCTACGCAAAAATTTAATTATTTCCATAAAATAATAAAAATTTCACAGGAATTCAATTATTTAGAAATTTTTTCAATAAATTTCTTCGCAATAATTCAATTATTTTCATAAATAATAAAACTTTTACAGCGATTCAAAATTATTTTCGTGAATACTAAAATTATTTGTAGGAAAATGAATTTCATTGAAAATTTTAGATTATAATTGAATATTAAAAGCAATATAGCGTGAATTTTTAGAAATAATTGAAAATTTAAAACGGTTTCATATTGAAAATCTTGGAAAGTTTGAATTTTTCATACTTTTAACTATAACAATTCTGTAGAAGAAGTAATTTTTTTGAAAACGCTTATTTGAATTTTACTTGAAATTATAATTATTCAATTATATTTACAAGTTTTTTTTATAAATTTCTTCGCAATCATTCAATTATTTTCATAAATAAATAAAATTTTTACAGGGATTCAATTATTTTCGTAAATAATTAAATTCTTTTTAGGAATTTAATTATTTTCAAAAATAATTAAATTCTTTTTAGGAATTCAATTATTTTCATTTTTCTCAAAAAAATTAATTCCACAGAATTGTTAATTAAAAATGTAAAATTCAGATTTTCAAAGATTTTAATTTAAAACCTTTTCAAAATTCAATTATTATAAAAAATTCACCCTCTAATGCTTTTAATCCTTCAATTATATTTAATACATTTTTAATGTATTCTTTGAAAAATGCACTTACTTATTAAAATCTGTCAAAAGAATTCAATTTAAAGAAACATTCAATTATTTAATAAATTATTTATTTTTATATTTAAAGAATTAAATTATAGTAGAATTTTCTAATAAAAATTGATTTAAAAATCGATTTCAGTTAAAAATTTTGATTATAATTGAATATTAAAAGCATTAGAGTGTGAATTTCTTATAATAATTGAATTTTGAAAAGGTTTTAAATTAAAATCTTTGAAAATCTGAATTTTCCATTTTTTTAATTAAAAATTCTGTGGAATTAATTTTTTTGAGAAAGTTTAATTGCGGATTTTTTTAAAAATTATTTAAAGTTTGGATTTTATACGTAATGTATATATTTAATTGAAGAACTTGAGAATAATTGAAATTTTGTAAAATTGAATTGTAAACAAATGAATTTGAAAATTTTCAAAGAACTTTTTTAAAAATTATTAAAAATAATGGATTTATAGAAAAATTTTAGTTATAGACACTAAAAAATCTAATTTTAGAGAAGTTAAAAATTATTTTATTGCAGACATTCAATTATTTTCATAAGTAATAAAACTCATCGCAGAATTTCAATTTTTTTTAATACAATTTTAATCGAATTTCTCGAAAAATGTAATCATGAGAATTGGATTTTAAGAAACATTCAATTATTCAATAAATTATTTTTTTCTGTATTTAAATAATTGAATTCTCGTTGAATTTTTTTAATAAAAACTGATTTAAGAATAGATTTTAGTTATAATTTTAGATAATTATTGAATATTAAAAACATTACAGTATGGATTTTGAGAAATAATTGAATTTTCTAACTGACAATTCTGTAGAATTAAGTTTTTTGAAAAAGTTCAATTGAATTTTCTTTTGAAATTCTCTGAGAGTTTTTATTTTTTAAATATATTTAATTGAAGGATTTCCGAATAATTCAAATTTCGTAAAATTGAATATTGTAAATAAATAGATTTGAAAATTCTTAAGAAACTTTTGCAAAAAATGGTTAAAAATAATTCTAATTGATTTCTTTCGAAGAATTTTAATAAAAATTTTGAAAATAATTACATGTTTCGAAGAATTTACTTAGAATTGTATTAAAAATAATTAAAATCCTGTGAAGAATTTTATTATTTATGAATATAATTGAATTCCTGCAATGAATTTTTACAAAAGTTTTTTTAAATAATTGAATTCTGTTTGGAAAATTTGATTAAAATAGCGTGCAATAATTGAATTTTGAAATTAATTTTTTTTAAAAAGTTTAATTGTATTTTTTTCATATTATTTGAGGTTTTTATTTTCTAATATATTTAATTGAAGAATTTTCGAATATTAATTGAAATTTTGTAAAATATTGTAAATATTGTAAATATTGTAAAATATTTTAGAATTGTCAAAGAACTTTTTTGAAAATTATTAAAAATATTTGATTGAAAGAATAAGTTTAGTTAAAAATTCTTAAAAATAATAATTGAATTGAAATGATGAAAATAATTTCGAAGAAGTACAATATTCTTATAATATAAAATCATGATTTTATCACTGGGACATCTATAATTATTATAAAACATGAAGAAATCGATGACTCCGAGTCATCGACTCGGAATTATCGATTTCTTCCTGTTTTATAGTTATGAACAAAATTTAATTTATAGTTTTAACTAAAATATTCTTTTATTTGAGTCGAACTTTATATTTTTGTCAGTACCTAATAATTGGTCCGTAATTTTTCATTTTTCGCCCGTAAAAGTCCGCATATATTTTTAAATACTTTCACTGGGTTCGTGCCCTGAATTAGAAAGAAAGATGTCTCAAAAGATTGTTACCTTCAAATCAGTATCAAGTGCATGGGGTCAGATTTACTGCGCAGTTTATTTATATTATTTTATATTATAAAAATAAGGCAAAAGTCTTGGGTTTGTCAATACGTTTTCCAAACGTTATTTAAAAAGTTAGTCACAGTTTTTGAAAAGTTTTGGTTTACGATTGAGAATCTCTGAAAGCATTTATGCTGAACAAAGTCTTTCCATGAGGAGAAGGATAGAAATTGTTTGTGATTGGTGGTGAGTATAGGGAGAAACAGGAAAGAATTCTCTAGTCAGCTGCTTTCCTTGCAAATTTAGCCCTTAGGATCAAAGTGACGGGGCTCCGACCCGCAGGCGCAAAAAGGGCACCTAAACGGGTCCCGCGTTGCCGTTTAAATTGATTTACCTCAGTTTTTCCGCCTCAGGTAGTCCCTTTTCACTATTCACCGACCTCAACTCACCTTTAACTGTTTAACAATAACGTTACTTATAGAACTGGGGTAAAATTTCCGATTTTGCTCACTTTCTCTTTTGAGTTTCAAAAAAAAAAATGTTTGATACGATGTGTAATTTTTGAAAATTGAATTATTTTAGTGATGTTGCGAACTATTAAATAAAGTTGTAGGTTATTAACATTAAATCTGATATTCATAGGAATCGAAAGGTAGATTAGTTTGGGTCGATATGTACTAGTCACTCTGGTATACGATATAAAATATTGATCGGAAAATCAGCTTATGTTAACGTTAGTCGGCGAATTTCGAGTCTCCTGGAAGATTACCAGTTTTAGGGTGCAGAAAGCAAGTCATGCCAAGTAATTGCTCCTGTGCCTACATATTTACATCGAGTGTTGTAGACACTCCGGAGTACCAAAGTCCTTTTTTATTCATGGCTTGAAAAATGTCATGGGCGTCCCAGTGTTTACCGAACAACCCCACCTGGGTTCGATGTTTACTCACCACTCACTCGAGCTCTTCTTCTCCGACTCTAATGCAATTATTACACTTATTATAATTAATTTATTTTAATTACTTAATAGCTCTGGCAATTGGTTTTGTATTAACATTATACGCGACAAAGTGGAAAAGTTAAGGGCCATGCCAATTGTAAACATTATCGGCATGGCCTTGAACTAAAGCTCTCATTAAAATGAAATTGCTTGCCAGATTTGATAAAAATGATTAGATATGTGTAGAATAAAACAATCGTATATCTACTTTTGACACGGTCGTGAGAAAATGCGTGTTAAAATCATAAAAAAACACTCAACTACGACATTTGGAGTTTACGAACGTTGAGCGAGTAGTCGTAAAGTTTATCGCGAGGATCGACTTTCTTTCTCACTTGCTTGCTCATCTCTTCCCGGGATTGTCAAAATAGCCAATCTTTATGCTACTTTTATAGCCAAGTATATTCGTTGCCGCCAATACTCGGGTTACGAGCTTTTATTCAAGTTGATATCTCTTGGGCTGGTAACATGTATAGGGAAGAGTAGATTGTAATTGTCGTTAATTTCTATCTTGATTTAAGTAAAAAAAAACTTAAATTGTTATTTCATTTTTATGTAGGTCATTGTGTGAAGAGGAATTTTAAGGAGGAGAATTCACTTTTATGCGTGTTATTTTAGTGTAGAAATAATTTTAAATTATTTGAGAAATACTGAAAAATTTGATCCATCATAATCTGTCACCCTACTCTAGTGCTAAATCCAGCACCGTCAAAAGGCCTTGCTGTAAGTGTGTAACGAGTCAGGGGAAGTAAGGGGAAAGACGCCTTTTTCCTGTGGAGATGACAAACACATGGCGAGCAAACGCGCCACACAAGAAAGACTTTACCCCACAGGGGGCCCACGTGCGCATTTCGACAGTTCTACCAACCATACCCCAAGTCTCGAGTTACACTTTTTGGCCGCTCGCTCGCTCGTCCAGACCGCATTGAGTAGAGGTCTAAAAAGGTCGAGAGTATCTTTCATTTTCCATTCGTAACTTGTGTTTAAATTGACAACTTTTCAGAATTTCAGTATTCCAAATTTTTGAAATTTTATAAAACCAATCTGACTTTTAGTACATTTTAATTATTACAGCTAAACATACTTCAAGTTTTGTGGTGGAAACGTTAATGTTAGCTAATGATACTAACGTTGGGCTAACGTTAATCTAACATTTTTTGGTCACTAACGTTAGATTAACGTTAACCGAACGTTAGTCTAACGTTAGCCTAACATTAGCCTAACGTTAATATCATTAGCTAACGTTTTTGAATACAATAAATAAATAAAACAGTGCCTATTTTTTTTTGCCAAATCAGAGAATTAAAAATGTTTCTTTATACCTAAAGAGTTAAGACTCCTAAGATATAAAGAATATCGCGAATAAAAGTAAAATTAAATACTAGTCATATAGGGAAAATTTTATGAATTCGTTCCGAGAGGTGTATGGTTGTTCTCCATTATGGGGGCACGTGTCTCGCCTAACCTTTTAGGTTAGAAAGGGCGCGTGGCCAAAAGTCTCAACCTACAATTACCGGCACCTCCTCTAAGGCTTCCTAAAGACCCTTGTTTCACGGACTAAAAATCCCTTCCGAACAACCGGCTATAAAATTATCGCCCGGAAGTTCTTTTAGTTTTCGAGGTCTCCATTTTACGTGTGCCGAGAAAAAAAGTTTCCTTGCTTTATACTTGTAAACCTTTCATCAGCATAAATTTATCACGAGCGTCAATAAAACCATAAAATTTCTCGAACAATTTGGGAAAAGTATAAGTAAGTTTAGCATATTTTTAAGAATTGAAATCCAATATTAGAATTATTATTAACATTGTCCACCATCGATTTTTAATGTTTTTTGTTTCTCTCGATATAAAATCGGTTAAAGAAAAAGTCTAAGTAATAAATTTACTCTTAATTTTCTCGTCGAATCTACAAGTGCTATTATAATATTTATAAGTTTATAACTCGCAGTAACATGTCGTATCATATGCTGGTAGTCGATAACAGATAATCTGATAATGTGCGAAAATACGTAAAAATGGAAATAAAAAAAAATATATATATATAGCAGAAGGAGAACTGAAATAAACTGAAAATATAACAGGAAACCAGGAAGATAATTATTGTCGCGAAATTAAACAAAATTGTAGTTATTAAAATAACTACAACTGCAACGTTCACAAAATTAAATACATAAATAGAATGTATAACTTTTAATTCATTGTAATGCAGTAAATGTCAATATACATGGAGAATTTAATAATGAATGTTGATTTTAAACGAAGGAAAGCTTTCAGGCGTTTATCGTATGCTAATAGGAAATTAAATTAATTTTACAGCCCGTTGTATTGGTATATATACAAGCCGAACAGGTGTATAAAACAGTTGTACTAAACTAAAATGCGTTGCATTTTGAAAAATGCAGTTCTTCTTGTTCTACTTACTTTATTTTTTAATAATAAAATTATTAAAACTGAAAACAATTTTAACAGTGAGCTTTGAGTACATTCATCAATTTATGATTTTTGTTTATTTTGACCGTATTAATTAATTTGTAGAAGTAATATTAATAGTTGAAGGAATGTTAAATATTTATTGATATGTTGCAAGTCGTTATAAAAAGCGTCAGATCAGTGTGTAACGATTAATTCCAAATGATTTATAAATAAGACTGGATTATGTTCTTCTGACGTGTAATGACCGATTATCGATGGGTCCATAAATATTACATAATATCCAATGTGATTTTGCTTTTTCCGCGAATGTAAGTTTAGTCTGTTATTTTGTATTTAAATTTTCATAAACTCGAATTTTATGAAATAATTTGATATAAGGTAACAACTTTGAAGTTATACGTTATCAATTATTGGTTTATAATTTTCAAGCAACGGTAACGCATTATTTGAACGTTGACTAGAAATTCGGGTCGAAGAACGAAATTTACTTTAATTAGACTTTTTCTTATAATTCAAGAAGAACTTTAAATTACATCCCGATGCTTTTAAAATTATTTTATCTCTGTTCGTGATTAAAAATATCCTTTCTTTTTGCATAAAAACAAACTTCTCAATGTTATCCTTATGTTTTTATCATCTTCTATTTAAAAAATAAAATTTTTCACAGAAATTCAGAAATTTTTTAAAATTCTCGTCAAAATTTCAATTATTTTTGGAAATAATTAAATTTCTCTCCAAAATTTCAATTATTTTTGGAGATAATTGAATTCTTCTCCAAAATTCAATTATTTTCAAAAATTTTAATAAAGTTCTTGACAAAATTTCAAGTATTTTTCGAAATAATTGAATTCTTCTCCAAAATTCAATTATTTTCAAAAATTTTAATAAAGTTCTTGGCAAAATTTCAAGTATTTTTCGAAATAATTGAATTCTTCTCCAAAATTCAATTATTTAAAAAAATTTTAATAAAGTTCTTAGCAAAATTTCAATTATTTTTGGAAATAATTAAATTCTTTTCCAAAATTCAATTATTTTCAAAAATTTTAATAAAGTTCTTGGCAAAATTTCAAGTATTTTTCGAAATAATTGAATTCTTCTCCAAAATTTCAATTATTTTTGAAAATAATTAAATTCTTTTCCAAAATTCAATTATTTTCAAAAATTTTAATAAAGTTCTTGGCAAAATTTCAAGTATTTTTCGAAATAATTGAATTCTTCTCAAAAATTTCAATTATTTTTGCAAATAATTGAATTCTTTTCCAAAATTCGATTATTTTCAAAAATTTTAATAAAGTTCTTGGCAAAATTTCAATTATTTTCCAAACATTTTCTCCTCAATTTAATGACTTTCAATATCTACTATTTTAATTAAATTTTCCAAAAGAATTCAATTATTTAAAAAAAAATTAATAAAATTTTACGTAAACCTTTAGTTATTTTCATAAGTAATAAAAAATTCAACAGAATTTAATAATTTAAAAGTTTTTTTTTATAAATTTCTTCGCAATCATTCAATTATTTCCATAAATAAATAAAATTTTCACAGAGATTCAATTATTTTCGTAAATAATTAACTTCTTTTTGAGAATTCAATTATTTTCATGAATAATAAAACTCATTGAAGAATTTCAATTATATTTAATACATTTTTAATGTATTCTTTGAAAAATGAAATTTGAAGAAACATTCAATTATTCAATAAATTATTAATTTTTTTATTTAAATAATTGAATTCTAGTAGAATTTTCTAATAAAAATTGATTTAAAAATAAATTTCAGTTAAAATTTTAGATTATAATTGTATATTAATAGCATTAGAATGTGAATTTTTTGTAATAATTGAATTTTAAAAACGTTTCAAATTAAAATCTTTGAAAATATGAAGTTTTTATATTTTTAACTAACAATTCTGTGGAATTAATTTTTTTGAGAAAGTTTAATTGTGGATTTTTTTACAAATTATTTGAAGTTTTTATTTTATATGTAATGTGTATTTAATTGAAGAATTCAAGAATAATTAAAATTTCGTAAAATTGAATTATAAACAAATGAATTTGAAAATTGTCAAAGAACTTCTTCAAAAATTATTAAAAATAATGCATTTATAGAAGAATTTAAGTTAAAAGCACGAAAAAAATTTAGTTTTGGAGAAGTTAGAAATTATTGCAAAAAATCAATTATTTTCAAGAGTTAAATTAATTAAAATTAATTTTTTTTTTTTTTTTATAGTTTATTCTTCGCAAACATTAAATATTGTTAAAAAATAATAAAATTCTTCTTAGGAATTCAATTATTTTCACCAATAATAAAACTCATCGCAGAACTTCAATTATTTTTATTACAATTTTAGTCGAATTTCTCAAAAAATGTAATCATTCTTAAAAATTTTATTAAAATTCGTCGAAAGAATTCAATTATTTAAAAATTCGTTGATAAAATTCTTTATGGGAATTGAATTTTAAGAAACATTCAATTATTTATTTTTGTATTTAAATAATTGAATAGAATTCAATTAAAAAAATAATAGAATTTTTTAATAAAAACTGATTTAAGAATAGATTTGAGTTAAAATTTTAGTTTATAATTGAATATGGAAAGCGTGCATTTTTCGAAATAATTGAATTTTGTAATTAATTTTTTTGAAAAAGTTTAATTGAATTTTTTTTTTTTGAAGTTTTTATTTTCTAATATAATTTTATATATATATATATATATATATATATAATATATTTAATTGAAGAATTTAGGAATAATTGAAATTTCGTAAATTGAATATTGTAAACAAATGAATTTGAAAATTGTCAAAGAACTGTTTGGAAAATTATTAAAAATAAACAATTTAACCTTCGCGCTACCAAAGATTTTTGTATACGCGCACTACCGGCTGGCCACACGGTGTGGCCAAACGCTATTTTACTTTTATGTTCCCAAAACGATTAAAATTCATCAAAGCTTTTGTATATAGTTATGTGTTAATACAAATTAACTGAAAAATTTTGTCCAGTGAGTTAAAATGGCGATTCGATTGATTACAAAAGTCGAGCAGATATACAACATTATGTATACTTGGCCACACCGTGTGGCCAGCCGGTAGCGCGAAGGTTAAAGAAGAATTTTATTTAAAAATTCTTGAAAATAATAATAATTGAATTGATGATTTTATCACTCGGTCTATTATATATAAAACATGAAGAAATCGATCACTCCGAGTCGAAGACTCGGAGTTATCGATATCTTCATGTTTTATTGTTATAAAAAATTTAATTTATAGTTTTCAGTAAAATGTTCTCTTATTTTGAATATTTTCTTTGTTTCATTTCTTACCTCCTTTTTTTTATAAATTTTTAATCTTCAATTTTTCATAAGGAAAATTTGTTAATAATAGATATAATAATTTTTCTTTACCGACTTAATAAAGTAAGACAAAAAATTTTCCTCTTTTCTAAATGAGATATACATAGAACTCTCCCTCACTGAAAATTAAAAAGGAGCGGATGATGGTTCGTTAACACTATATTTTTTCAGTGTTTGAGGTTTTCAAGCAGCTGCAAAACTCTGAAAAAGAGTAATTATTAAAGAAAAAAGGGGGTCGACTCCAGAAGGGCAGGTGTGGATTAAAATTTCATGAAAATGCAATCTGCGGGGGTGCAATTCTTTGAGATAAGATTACAATAATTTTCAGAAGAATTAATATTTCACTAAAAATTCTAATCTCCATTAGCTGAATCTGTAATCTTTTAATAAAAAATAATATATTCGCTAGAATAAATCGAAATAATGTTTTAGTGATTTGAAATGGAATAAATGAAATAAAATGTTATTATATGTTATGTATATGAAAGACACACTTCATGAGATCATGCTTATAAAAAGTGTTACTCAAGTCTGAACATTCGCATCTTTTTTTACCTCTTGTCATTAAACATTCTGTTTTAGTTTTGCCTCTTTTGGACGGAGAGAGAGAGAGAGAGAGAGAGACGGTATTCATTTCACGAAAAAGACTTAAAATCGCCTTCACATTCGCTTCCCTCATTAAACAAACAAGCTTTGCATGCCACCGCACTTACTTGACTTTACTTCCCCTCGCCCTGCCATGCGAAATGATGTTGAGGTTTCTGAAAAGCCCATTTAAAGACTGTAAAACCTGACCATAAAATTGCTAATACAGTTCAAGAATTAATTTTTCATTTGACGATGAGGGATCGTTTTCCAGATTGCGCTTTTGTTACAACCATATATGAAGATTGTTGCATTATAAAAATTTGCATATTGCTATCTTAATGTCATATTGGAGTGCTTGGTGATGAATTTTCAACGTTTACTTTTTATTATTGACTCATGAAAAGATTTGTGACGAGTGGCATTAAATACGCGAGTGTATATTAAAGAGTTGGAATGGTTTTTTGTGAATGAAGTGAATGCACAGGGTGGTCCCATGCAAAACAAGTACCCAGCTGTACTTGCATATGTACTTGAGACCGCCCGCACACGTCACATTAGGCTCATTTTCCACACGCGGTTTTACACGCGCGCCAATTACAATAATAATAGGCTTCTAAAGTCGGCTCGTTCATTCTTGATGCTCTCTGCTCGCTCGTTTTGTTAAATTGATTCAACATATTCATTAGCCTATGCTAATTCGCGGGCCTATGCGAATTTAACGGCTTGTGCCTTAACCCCCTAAACAGAATCCCATAAAGTCTCAACAGAATCCACGGATTTCCAAAAATATGTTGTATATACTGTTTAGGAAGTTTTATGTCCCAATTGATCAAATAATTGGAAATCTTCTTTGGAATTCCATGTAACATTTTTACGAGATACGACTTTAAGACTCAAAAAAAAGTCGCTTTAGTCGCATAAATTCACAATAAAAGTTGCATGAAATTTTATAAAGAACGAAAAAAAGGCATTTGCTTGTAAAAGTTGTAAAAAATTGGCAAAATGTTAATGGGGTATTATTACAATTCAGAATGTAAAAAAATATTTTTATGAAAATTATTTTATTTGTAGTTAGGTCAGAATTCTTGTGCACTAAAAATAAAAAGTTTTTTTTTTAAATCGAAATGTTGAAGAAAAAATTTTTTTTATAAATTTCTTTGCAATAATTCCATTATTTTCATAAACTAATAAAATTTTTTTTAAGGAATATTCAATGATTTTCATAAAAAATAATTAAAAATTGTAGAAAATAATAATTTAATTGAAATTTTTTTTTATAAATAAAAAGGAGAGAAATTTTTATAGTTTAGGTCAGTCAAAAGAGATTTGTTGTAGAAAAAGCAGAAACTTTAGCTGAAAATTTGCAATGTATAGTATTTATAACTTTATTTAATTATTTTGAAATTGTTGA
Organism: Leptopilina syphax; assembly: GCA_032872505.1. Lineage (NCBI taxonomy): Eukaryota > Metazoa > Arthropoda > Insecta > Hymenoptera > Figitidae > Leptopilina > Leptopilina syphax. The sequence continues at coordinate 8,545,264 of CM065472.1, forward strand.
GAAGAAAATGTCACGTAACACTCTAATTTTTTATCTAAAGTTTGGCAATAACAAATTCGCATTTCAGCCTTCAGACGATGCTCAATAACCGGAAGTACATTACTCGACACATCCGCCCAACCGTCTATACGTCCCCCAATTTCTACTCAATGATTGTCGTTCTCGTTCGTCACTCTTCGGTCACTGGGTTAAATCTACTCTTGGATGCTGCAAAGCATAATACATAATTTGTGAATTATATCAATGTCAATAATTTTTTTTTTCTCAAAAAGAAAAATGTTTATCATCATAAATTATTAGATTTTTGATAAAGAAATTATTAGTAAAGATTAACTTTAAAAATACTAATTTTTTACAAGGAGAAGTTTTAACGAATTTGAACTGAATTTTCATTTATTCAGATTTCAAAAGTACTGCGTCTTGAAAATATCAATAATTATTGAATTTAGATGCAAATTTTTAAAATATGCTGCTTCTGTCCGTATATACTTTATATCCCAAGTCATTTTTGTATCTTAATTTTTCATTAAAATGTTCTCAGACTTTCTGCAGATTGTTTCATGTGGATAACGCTTTATCAAATCGCTGTTAAAATATACTACTCATATAAACAAGCGTGCAGGCAGTTTTTAAAGGTCAATAAAAGCACTTTTTATATGAAATCGATCATTAAATTGTCTATCAGGAATGGCTACAATTTGCGAAGTGAATTTAGCTAATAGCATACTTTCTATATTCATACAGAAATTCGATAAATGTTCAAAGTGCACACCTATGTGAATAGTTCCATACTGGTGGTTTTCAGCCAAGAGAAATGCTTCAAAATACATATATCATTTTCAAATGTATGCGATATACTTAAGAGCACTTGTCGCACAAAGCTCCTCGTTACTGCCTTAAATGTATATCTGATAAAATTTCTAATACATATTTCCTATAATTTTCAAGTCTATATCTTCTTTGCGATTACAATCGCTATTCAGTTTATAATTTGTTTTGTTTAATATAATTTATTTAAATTAAAAAGACTGTAGTGTCCCATCTCTTAAGTATGTGTGAATTTTTAGGGTACAGCATTTCATTTAGAAATGTTCACTCTTCTACTCAATTTTTAAATTGTCAATGCTCATTTCTTATTTCGACATTTTATTTAAAACTATAAATTAAATTTTTTATAATTCTATAAAACATGAAGATATCGATAAACTCCGAGTCGAAGACTCGGAGTCATCGATTTCTTCATGTTTTATAATAATTAAAGATGACCGACTGATAAAATCATTATCAATTATTATTTTCAAGAATTTTTAACTAAAATTCTTCTTTAAATCGATTATTTTTAATAATTTTCGAAAAAGTTTTTTGACAATTTCCAAATTCATTTCATTACAATATTTAATATTACGAAATTTAAATTATTCGCAAATTCTTCAATTAAATACAAATTAGAAAATAAAAACTTTAAATAATACAAAAAAATTAAATTAAATTTTTTCAAAAAAATTAAATTCAAAATTCAATTATTTCTAAATATTCAAGCAACATTGCTTTTCCTATTCAATTATTATCTAAAATTTTAACTGAAATTCATTTTTAAATCAATTTTTATTAGAAACTTCAACGAGAATTCAATTATTTAAATACAAATAAAATGCAAATAAATAATTTATTGAATAATTGAATGTTTCTTAAAATTCAATTCCCATAAAGAATTTTATAAACAAATTTTTAAATAATTGAATTCTTTCGGCGAATTTTAATAAAATTTTTAAGAATAATTACATTTTTCGAAAAATTTGATTAAAATTGTATAAAAAATAATTGAAATTCTGCGATAAGTTTTATTATTTGTGAAAATAATTGAATTCCTAAGAAGAATTTTATTATTTTTAAACAATATTTAATGTTTGCGAAGAATATTATTACTCTTGAAAATAATTGAATTTCTGCAATAATTTGTAATTTTTTCAAAATTATATATTTTTTTCGTATTTTTAAACTAAAATTCTTCTATAAATGCATTATTTTTAATAATTTTTGAAAATGTTCAAAAATTTAAAAAATTTTCAAATTCATTTGTTTACAATTCAATTTGACAACATTTCAATTATTCGTCAATTCTGATATTATATAAATGTATTTTAGAAAATAAAAACTTCAAATAATTTCAAAGAAAAATCTACAGTTAAACTTTTTCAAAAAAATTAATTCCTGAGAATTGTTAGTTAAAAATATGAAAAATTCATATTTTCAAAGATTTTAATTTTAAATCTTTTCAAAATTCAATATTATTTCTAAAAATTCAGGCTCTAATGCTTTTAATATTCAATTATAACCTAAATTTTTAATTGAAATTTATTTTTAAACCAATTTTTGTTAGAAAATTCTACTAGAATTCAATTATTTAAATACAAAAATAAATAATTTATTGAATAATTGAATATTTCTTAAAATTAAATTCTTATGACGAATTTTAATAAAATTTTAATAAATAATTGCATTTTTTAAAGAAGACATTAGAAAATATATTAAAAATAATTGAAATTCTTCAATGAGTTTTATTATTTATGAAAATAATTGAATTCTCAAAAAGAAGTTAATTATTTACGAAAATAATTGAATCCCTGTAAAAAATTTATTTATTTATGGAAATAATTGAATGATTGCGATGAAATTTATAAAAAAATCTTTTAAATAATTAAATTTCGTTGAAATTTTTATTATTTATGAAAATAATTTAAGGTTTGCGTAGAATTTTATTAAATTTTTTTTTAAATAAATAAACTACAAATAATTTTTCTAAAAAAATTAATTCCACAGAATTTTTTGTTAGTTAAAAATATGAAAACTTCATATTTTCAAAGATTTTAATTTGAAACGTTTTTAAAATTCAATTATTTTTAAAAATTCACATTCTAATGCTTTTAATATTCAATTATAATCTAAAATTTTAACTGAATATCATTTTTTAATCAATTTTTATTAGAAAATTCTACTAGAATTCAATTATTTAAATACAAAAATAAATAATTTGTTTTAGTAATTTAATATTTCTTAAAATTGAATTCTTATGACGAATTTTAATAAAATTTAAATAAATAATTGAATTCTTTTAACGAATTTTAATAAAATTTTTTAAAAATAATTACATTTTTCGAGGAATTTGATTAAAATTGTATTAAAAATAATTGAAATTCTGTGATGAGTTTTATTATTTATGAAATTAATTGAATTTCAGAAAAGAATTCTATTAATTACGAAAATAATTGAATCCTTGTAAAAATTTTAGGTATTATTTATGAAAATAATTGAATGATTGCTAAGAAATTTATAAAATTTTGTAAATAATTGAATTCCTGTAAAATTTTTATTATTTTATGAAAATAATTAAAGGTTTTCGTAGAATTTTATTACATTTTTTAAAAATAATTGAAATCTTTTGGAAAATTTTATTAAAATGTAGATATCAAAAATCATTGAATTAGGGAAGATTTTTGAAAATAATTGAAATTTTGCCAAGAATTTTATTAAAATTTTTGAAAATAATTGAATTTTGGTCCAAGAACTTTATTAAAATTTATGAAAATAATTGAATTTCGAAGAAGAATTTTATTATTTCTAAATATAATTGTAATTTAGACGAGAATTTTTAAAATTTTTGAACGTAATTGAATTTTTGCGAAGAATTTCGCATTATTTTTGAAAATAATTGAATTTTTGCAATCATTTGTAATTTCTCAAAAATTTTCCAAATTATATTATACAATTTACGAACTTTTCATTTTTTTTTCAATCAAATTACGGACTTTACGGAACTTTTTTTCAAAAAAACTGACTTTTACTAACTTCAAGCAAATTTACGGACCTTTACAGGATTTACAGATCTATAGTTCGAGCCATGCATAAGTTCCCAAGTGCGAAATTAAAAACGGCCCAAAACTGGCCCAGTGACGGCATAGTCAGTGCCTACTCTTGGCAGACAATAGTGGCCCGACTGTCGGGAGGTTAACCGCGGTAGGCCGTCGGCAGCTAATCATCGGCCGATTCTCGGTAAACATTAATGGCCCATTATTGGCTGCCATTACTCCCCAGTGTTGAAAAAATTAAAAAAAAATATTTTTTATTTAATTAACTTATTAATTCATAATATTTATACAGTTTATTTCCCTAAATTAATCGCAAACTTACAAATATTTGAAAAATTCTTACCGCTCGCGGGGATCGATACCTGAACCTGACGCACCACAGCCTAACACTCTGACCACTCTGCTACTCTGACGTGAAGTCGAGGAAGCAAAAGGGTTCTTATAAGCTACACTACACTGGCCGATACTGTGCCATTATTGGGCCGAGCTACGTCCCAATATTGGCAATTATAATTTGCCATCATAGATACAAAATGATAGACATTAATGTGCCATTATTGAGCCAAGCTACGCCCCAATTCTGGCAATTACATTTTGTCATCAAAGATACAAAATGTTTGCCATTAAAGTGCCACTAATGTGCCATTAATGGGCCGATGGTCGGCACATCACTGGCAATTGCTTTTTACCATTAAAGATTGATCAACTTTGCCATGAATGTGCCATTATTGGGCCGAGAGCTGGCCCAGTCTTAAAAAATTTGAAAATCTGACCATCGGCGCCATCATTGGCCCATCAATGGGACGTTTTGAACACCAGTAATGGCCCAGTAACTACTGCCAATTCTCGGCAGACATTACTAGACCAATGATGGGCCGTTTTTGCAGTCTTGGCATTTCGCACTTGGGTTATTTTATACACTTTTGAAACTTAAATGTTTTTTTTTTAATTTGATCGCTTGAATTTTTTTTATTTATTAATAATAAATTTGTACAAATTATTTAAAAGCCTTAAAACGAATTTAATTTTCCACTAAATATGTTTATTACACTTTAATGACCTATCAAATCACTAAATGGTAATATGACATCGTAATGTAATTAGAATTTATTATGTATTTAAATAATTCATTATTCTATATAACACGAATTAAAAATTGAATTTTTCTATCATAAAGATGTGTAGATAATGTTGCTACAGAACTTTTAAGTTTCCATTGGTTGAACGCGTCAGGCGCTGCTCCCTAAAGTTCAATGCTGACGGACCGGACACACAAACATATTATATACCTACATTAAAAGTTGAAATCCCCGGATCTTTTAGAAAGTTTTAATTCCGGTAATATGTTGGAAACATTTTTCTTAATTTTGGCTATATATGTATTGAGGTTATCACCTCAATATCAATACGCGTTTTTGAAAAGTTCGACGTAATATTCCAAACGAAAAGTAACAATGGTATTCAAGTAAAATTATCTTATTTTATCAAGTATTTTTCAACTAGCTGAAGACTTAAATAATTTAATGTTTCTTTTCTGAATTATTCGATATAGAAAATAAGTTTTCTCCCCCTCGCGGTGTAATTTGTAGAGATACATTTTGATAAGAGAGAAGTTGGTTGTGGGAGCATAAAGGTTTGATGCTTTTTCCACTTATATGTATATGTTTCCCCTTTTTTTCTGAGCGAAACTCGTCAAAGAGAAGTGGGAACGAATACGAAATTTCGCGTGTGTGACAGCACTACGGTGCCCAGCAGCGTATATTTTTTATTACGTGTGGGACTCGCATGAGTCGTTGGGAAAATTCTGGGTTCGAGAATATCCATATTCCTGATGGAAGCACACGACTAAGCTTTCATAACAATTTGCATCTAACCGAATGTCTCCATTAAATATAGATGCTTCTCGCGCGGGCTAACGGGGGCGCGCAGTATTTCGATAAAGGGGAATTCCCTGTTGGAGATGGCAGGGGATTCCCATGGGTGATGCGGCGATCAGACCACGTGACACCTACGTGAGTGTGTGGAGTCTGCGGTGTCTGCCCCTGAGGACTGACAAATTGACTGACAGGGGACTCCGCAGGTGAAATCAACACTGCCTTGTTGACCAAACTTGATCAATTTTCATTCGAATTCATCACTTTTTCCATTCGTCGTCCCAACATCCCAGACTTGAAAACCTTTTTGTCGCGGCCCGGGGTATATTTTTCTAATTATTTTAAAATTCACTCTTCCTCTCTCGTCACTTAATTCTAAATGTTAAATTAATTCGAGTTTTTGACAAGTTACGTGGAAATAACACTTTGGCAAATTTACAAGATGCGCGTATGGACAGTATTTCGTAGACTAAACAGCTGAAAGTGTGATTTTCTAGAATACTGTTCTAACTTGAATTTTTCGCCTTCTCACTCTCGTCCTTTCACTGCTTCGGCTTTGAGGCACATAACGAGCGAACCTTCCACGAAGCGCCCTCGATTATTTTTTCGCTAATGAAACACAGCGGCGCTGGGCGTCACTGTCCACTAATGCGATTGCGGTTCGCGATAAGATGCTAGCTGCCTCTTGGCAATCGTTAGCGTCCTTTTACTCTTTGGGTGCGTGCGTATCTGAGACTATAACTATATATACATGTTTGAAGTCATGTTCGCGTGAAAACCCTATTAAAAATTCCAGTTTTAAATTCAGGAAGGTGGAAAGTATTATGAGAAGATTGATCAGACATTATGCTCCTAATGCTAATGAATAAATGAAGGAGCTGTCGGTAATGAAGGTGGTTCCGTTTACAATTGTACCAGTTATTTCATTAGCAGCAAAATAACAAGGATAGTTTATTATTTTCTGAATTAAACCTAACCTCGAATTAAAGGAATAATCGTACAATATATTGTTTGTCAATCCGTCCCTGCTGAAAACTATAGTCACATGAGAGGATCTTATCCCGAGGGAGAGAATTTAACACGGGAAACCAATTAGCCGAAGAAGGCTGCCGCCACCGTTGGCACCAGATATGAGTTCTTCTTCTTATATGCTGAGTCTCTCGTTGCTGATCCTATACTTATCAGTACTGCCAAAGCAACTTACATCTTCTCTTATAAAATATATTAAACCCTAAATTGCTTTTTTCTTTAATGTACACTGCTGTTAGGGCACAAAACAATAATTTAAATTTACTATCAAGAATTCTCTATATTAATGCGAATATATACAACAGAATCACAGTTAAATTAATAAATTTCAGTTTCCACTTAAAACATTTGCACAATTTTTCAGATTGAACGAAATAAATTTAGTTCCCTTTATTGTTACTTCATTCTGACAATGAACCTGACTGGCAAATAAACGCCTTAATTACTGCAACAAACATGACTTTGCAATTCCTATTCAAATATATGCTTTAAATTTTTTGGGTTTTTTTATGTTAGGGGGAAATAAAAGAAGATATTTTTAGATTAATGTTTACAACGTAAACAGCAAATGAACAAATTTAATACGTAGTTAAAAAATATTTTAAAAAATTTAAATTATGGTTCCATCTTATGGAACAGTTCAGATCAGTTTTTTTGAAAAAAGGTCCGTAATTTGATTGAAAAAAGACAAAAAGTTCGTTTATTATTACGATATAATTTATAGAATTTGAGAAAAACTACAAATGATTGCAGAAATTCAATTAATTTCAAAAGAAATAAAATTCTTCGCAGGAATTCAATTATGTTCAAAAATTTAGAAAATTCTCGTCTAAATTTCAATTATTTTTAGAAATAATTCAATTCTTCTCCGAAATCCAATTATTTTCAAAAATTTTAATAAAATTTTTGGCAAAATTTCAATTGTTTTCAAAAATTGTTCTCAATTCTATGATTTTCAATATCAATTTTAATAAAATTTTGGATAAGAATTCAATTATTTAAAAAAAAATTTAATAAAATTCTACGCAAACCTTTAATTATTTTCATAAAATAATAAAAATTTCACAGGAATTCAATTATTTACAAATTTTTTTTATAAATTTCTTCGCATTAATTCCATTATTTTTATAACTAATAAAATTTTTGTTAAGGAATTCAATTATTTTCATAAATTTTAATAAAGTTCTTGGCAAAATTTCAATTATTTTCAAAAAATTTTACTCAATTTAATGACTTTTTATATCTACTATTTTAATAAAATTTTCCAAAAGAATTCAATTATTTAAAAAAAAATTTAATAAAATTTTACGTAAACCTTTAATTATTTTCATAAATAATAAAAATTTTACAGGAATTCAATTATTTACAAGTTATTTTTATAAATTTCTTCGCAATCATTCAATTATTTACATAAAACATAAATAATTAAATTTTTGCAAGGATTCAATTATTTTCGTAATTAATAGAATTATTTTCAGAAATTCAATTATTTTCATAAATAATAAAACTCATTGCAGAATTTCAATTATTATTAATACAATTTTAATCAAATTCATCGAAAAATGTAATTATTTTTAAAAAAATTCATTAAAACTCGTTAAAAGAATTCGTTTATTTATTAAAATTTTATTAAAATTCGTCATAAGAATTTAATTTTAAGAAATATTCAATTATTCAATAAATTATTAATTTTTTTATTTAAATAATTGAATTCTAATAGAATTTTCTAACAAAAATTGATTTAAAAATGAATTTCAATTAAAAATTTAGATTGTAATTGAATATTAAAATCATTAGAGCCTGAATTTTTAGAAATAATTGAATATTGAAAAGGTTTTCAAATTACGATCTTTGAAAATCTGAATTTTTCATATTTTTAACTAACAACTAAGGAATTAATTTTTTTGAGAAAGTTTAATTGTAGAATTTTCATTGAAATTATTTGAAGTTTTTATATTCCAATATATATTTATAATAGCACAATTTACGAATAATTGAAATTTTATCAAATTGAATAGTAAACAAATGAATTTGAAAATTCTCAAAAAGAACTTTTTCAAAAATTATTAAAAATATTGCATTTATACAAGAATTTTATTTAAAAAGACGAAAAAAATTTAATTGTGGAATTGTTACAAATTATTGCAGAAATTCAATTATTTTTCAAGAGTAATAACATTCTTCGCAAAAATTGAATATTGTTCAAATATAATAAAATTCTTCGTAAGAATTCAATTATTTTCACAAATAATAAGACTCATCGAAGAATTTCAATTATTTTGAATACAATTTCAATTAAATTATTTAAAATAATTGAATTTTTATTTTTTATTTTCATAAAATGATTCAAAAAATTGAAATAATATTCTTTGTAACAATTCAATTATTTTTTACAAATAATAACATTATTCACAGGAATACAATTATACATTTTTTTTGTAAATTTGTTTGGAATAATTTAATTATTTTCACAAATAATAAAACTCATCGAATAATTTCAATTATTTTTAATACCATTTTAATTGAATTTCTCAAAAAATGGAATAACTTAAAAATTTTTTATTAAAATTGATCGAAAGAATTCAATTATTTAAAAATTTTGTTGATAAAATTCTTTATGAGAATTGAATTTTAAGAAACATTCAATTATTCAAAAAAATAAGTAATTTTTGTATTTAAATAATTGAATTCTCGTTGAATTTTCTCATACAAATTGATTTAAAAATGAATTTCAGTTAAAATTTGAGATAATAAATGAATATTGAAACTAGTGTAAATTTTTAGAAATAATTGAAGTTTGTAATTAATTTTTTTGAAAAAGTTTAATTGAATTTTTTTATATTATTTGAAGTTTTTATTTTCTAATGTATATTTAATTGAATAATTGACGAATAATTGAAATTTCGTAAAATGGAATTTTATCACTCGGTCATCTTAAATTGTTATAAAAGATGAAGAAATCGATGACTCCGAGTCGAAGACTCGGAGTTATCGATGTCTTCATGTTTTATAGTTATAAAAATTGAATTTATATTTTTAAGTAAGTTCTCTTATTTGACTCCGACTGATTATATTTTTGTCAGTAATTAGTCCGTAATTTTTCATTTTTGGTCCGTAAAGTCCATATTTTTAAATACTTTCACTGGTTCGAGTTCTGCGAAGTCGAAAAAAGTCAAACAATGATTTCAAAGGCTTGAAATTAAAAATAATGCTTTGAACATTATTCTAACTCCTCTAGGTGAATGAAAGAAGTGAATTTAGTGACATTTTCATCTCTAAAAACCCCAAATAATAGTTTTCGGCTCTAACTTCAGGGACATGTTGATGGATCTAATCAACATTCCTCCCTAATTATGCCTTCTTTTCATCTACCTCTTTCCCTCGCCTCGTACAAACCCGATTACAATCGGTTCTCTCCTCCTCGATCGTAGATGGTATTCGTTTTAATTTGCCCACCAAAAATCAAGACCCCGTCCTTCTCGAGAGGGCAAAAAAGCATGTTCCTTCTTTTAAAATATGAAAATGAGTAGAAAAACTATATGAATTGAAAGAAATGCATGGACGACATTAAGGAAGAAAGATGAAATAACGACTCTGGTGGTTTTCTAATTTATTTAAAGTCATAATCGGATTCTGTGATGAGTTGTAAATTAGGGTTAGTGACGTGGAATAGGCGAGGGAGGCGTGAGTAGAAAGTCAAGTTGAAAACTTGAATTTCTCGAAGATATGCCGCTTCTGGCATGGTGTGGAGATCATAAATAACGATTTATTGCGGAGGCAGCGCCTCCACTCGACGGATTATCTTTCCGTTATGTCAGTGTGCTACAATTATATTTACATTTTCCACGTAATAGAATTCCCCTCAAGTTGGGTAGGCACGATTGAAGCAGGTAGCCTAACTGCCTTTTGCTCATTGCCCATGGACGATCGGGCGGATGCCGTAAAGTCGACGATAATTGCCAGAGGCAAGTCGAGTTGAATAAATTCTCCAAAGTCACGAGACTTTTGAATTAAATATACTTTATCAACCAATCGCCATTCTGCCCATTTTATATTCTCCTTCCTTCTCTTAATGACTTCCATTAACTGAAATGATACGTTGATTTCATAATTCGACGTTGTTTGCCTTTAATTTCAGTTAATTAAATTTCAGGATTGTTTTATCCTGTTGAGAGTTAGATGAAGGCCATTCTTGCGATTAAGATATTGAGGGATTGTTTACTTTCGCTCGCATTTAATATCGATTATATTTGTTTCAAACAAAATTCAAGTGCTAATATACAAAGTCTCTATATGGCAAATGGAAAACATCAATTCTGGATCAAGAGAGATCTGCAAGATATAATGTTGGACCTTAAAAAAAACTTTAAATGCTCATATAAAAGAAACAAATTTATGAGGGTCGTATAGAGACCCCCAAGTTCGTATGTATTTTGTTGCCCCGCAGTCTGAAACAGGACTCAAACATCGCTCAAGTCGTAAATATGGAATCCCGGGATTTCCTCTCTTGTCAATAAAACCCAGAGTTTAGATTTGTTGTGAACCTTCTATAGGCTTTTTACGATTTCTGAAATCTGGACTCAACATGGTTAGCAGCTACCAAAACCCATTCTGGGATTTACAATAATACTCTTTCTAGTTTTCCATTTTTCATTTTAACTTGTTTTCCTTTAAATAAAACTTAAACGACTTAATTATAATACCATTGATTTCCAATAACTCTTTAATTTAGTATTCAAGCATGAAACAAATAATAATTTTATTTCAAATTCATAATACCAGGGCTCGGATTGTGCGACTTTTTCGACTTTTTTGTAATTTTTTAAGGAAATGATACTTTTTTCGACTATTTTGTAAAGAAATGCGACTAATCGACTTTTTCTAGATTTTTTTGATTAAAATGTGACTAATCGACTTTTTTCACATTTTTCAATTACTTTTTGACTTATATTTTGAACAGCAGAAATCTTTTTTTTGTAAATTATCTATTTATCTACTTTATCTACTAAATAATAATCTTCGTATTTCATTCTTGACAAAATCGAAAATATGCAGGTATTTTTTTATGATTTATAATGAAATAATATTTGAAATTAGAAAATTATTTTAGAAAAATATTTTTTGGATCAAATAAATAAATAAAAAAAAAAATTAGAAAATTAAAAAAAAATATGATTAAGTACATTTTGTTTATTATATGCCTTTTACTATAACAAATCTCTTTTGACTGATCTAAATTATAAAAATTTTTCTCCTTTTTATTTATAAAAGTATTAAATAAAATTGTAAGTTTAAAAAAATTATGATTAAGAAACAGGAAATATACCCATTTTCTGCATAATTTTTATTTCTCAAAAACAATATTGTTCACAAACTCATTCTTTTCTTTTAAAAAAGAAACATTACATATTCCCGTTTCTTAATATTTTTGTAGAAAATTCTCAATTTTCATAAGGAAATAATTTTCATCATTACTATCTCTTAATTATAATTGCTTTCATAAAATTCAAAGTTTTTTAAAAATAAAGGAAAAAAATGTTTATAATTTCCATCTGTCAGTTACGAATTTTAATTGAAAATGAAATTGAAACTTTTTAAATTTTAAGAAAATAAAGAAAAAAATTCTACTCAAAAAAATGTTCTGTTACATTTATTTACGAATTTCTTTAAAATTATGCGAAAACAACAATAACTTCTTTTTTAAATAAATATTTAATTATTATTATATTTCCATAGGAATTAAAATTCTTCAAAAGATTCAAATTCAAACCTTTTTGAAATTAAACAACTTAGAAAAAATTGTTATAAAACATGAAGAAATCGATCACTCCGAGTCTTCGACTCGGAGCAATCGATATCTTCATGTTTTATAATAATTAAAATTGCCCGAGTGATAAATTATTAATTTATATTATAAGAAAATTTTTACTGTAACTTCTTCAAAATTATTTTCATCATTTTAATTAAATTATTATTTTCTACAATTTTTAATTATTTTTTATAAAAATAATTGAATTCCTTAAAAAAAAAATGTATTAGTTATGGAAATAATGGGAATTATTGCGAAGAAATTTATTAAAAAAATTGTAAATAATCGAATTCTTCATAAGATTTTTATTTTCTACAATTTTTAATTATTTTTTTTGAAAATAATTGATTAAAAAATTTTATTAGCTATGAAAATAATGGAATTATTGCGAAGAAATTTATAAAAAAAATTTGTAAATAATTGAATTTCTGTAAAATTTTTATTATTCATGAAAATTATTAAATGTTTGCCTATAATTTTATTAAATTTTTATTAAATAATGAAAAAGCAATAAAAAAAATTTCTTTTTAATTAATAATAATCAAACCGATTATTCCATTCATTTAAGTAGTTCGTTGTGATAAAAAATAATTATTACGATTATAAATTATATTTGTTTCTCATTACATTGCGAATAAAGGAATTAGTAACGTTTTGTAATGTTCTGCGTTTTTTAAAAATTTGAATAAAATTTCAACGTACAATTAAAACTATGGAATCAAAATTCGTTGAGAAAATTTAGGAGCGACAATTATTTTAAAAGTTATAATAAAAATTATATTGCGCGGAGATGGGATTTTGATGCTTTTTAGAATCAATCATTCCCTAAGGCCAAATAGAAATGCTTCTTCAACATTTCGATTTAAAAAAAAAAATTTTTTATTTTTAGTGAAAATATCAAGAATTCTGACCCAACTACAAATAAAATATATAAAAATATTTTTTACATTCTACACTAAATTCTAATAATACCCCATTAACATTTTGCCATTTTTTAACAACTTTTACAATTTTATGACTCTTTTTTCGTTTTTTCTAAAATTTAATGCGACTTTTTCGGAAATTTCATGCAACTTTTCGCGACTTTTGTTGTGAATTTATGCAACTAAAGCGATTTTTTTTTGAGTCTTAAAGTCGATCCGAGCCCTGTAATACATGTTTGATGAGAAGAATCTAATTGAATCGTGAATTTCGAAAAGGGCTCAACTCTGACAACTATAATATCAATTTTCTTCAAATCACTGTTATTAAGGACAATTCTTTTATCATTTTCTCATATAAAATAGTATCTATATGAAAAAAAAGTTGGACTCTTTTAGTTAAAGCGGTTTGAAATAAATAGTTTTTTGTGTCTGATGTAAAATTTCAAAAAACCTTTTAAAATTCACGATTCAATTAGAAAAGCTAATAATACATTTGCTTTTCTAATTGAATCGTGAATTTTAAAAGGTTGTCTCGATTGTCAGTAGTAAAAATACTTAGAAAATGTTTCAAGCTTTCTTTTCTCAATATTCATATACTTTCGAAGATGGAAGTCTTTTTTATTTATGTGAAGAAAGTTGAAGTGATCCTATGACCTCTAGATTATAATGATTATATTTCAGAAATAGGTATTTAAGATACATTTGTTCGGTTAGTGTGTTATAATAAAATAAATAGTTAGTTGAAGGCAATTAACATAAAAGTCGAATGAATCTTGTGAATATAAACACGAAGTGAGGGAATGGACGGGACAATAAAGTGGGCATTAGTCCTGTTTGATATGTCTTTCTCGCCTTGCGTGGTACGCAGCGCAGAGAAGCAGACACATTCGAGCTAATAAATTTATTGCGGAGATTTACGTATCTTAGCCGTAAACCAGTCAACACAGACCTATAATGTCTGGTCGCTAATTACATAATTATATGGCGTTAGGTTTGCGACGACCAATTAATACAGCAGCAGCGACGTACAATTACTCCCGATGTCTGTGTACCGATCGAGTGTTGTCAGACGAAGCAGTAAGTCACCGAGCACCGATGCACGGGGACACGTCTCGTATACATTCGAGGATACCAGACGTAGGCGATACGTGTTGTTACTGGCCGATCGAGTGAGCTTTATAATTTATTGTCTTCCCTGTCGGTTGACAGCGGGCGTGTGCCACTCAGGGCCGTAACTATACTTAGAGGCATACAATGTCTATTAACCTGCCGCCACCTTTTCCACACTCCAGGCTTTCTTTTCATTTCTCCAGAGTTTGGGTTATACTTCCAAAAGCAACATAGCTCCGATTTTTTTGAAAGTTGGTCCAACTTTCAAAAAAATCGGAGCTATGTTGCTTTCGGAAGTGCAATCAGTGTTTGCTTTCGATGATGACATTTGCGAACTATCCTCACGTTTCACTTTTAATCCAGAGGTGTGAAGAATTTATTTATACACTGTATATATTCTTGATAGAAAATTTGACGTGACGATGAGCATCATTGAAATGACAAGATGCGGGCATTCGCTGACTGATTTATTTAAGGGTTATACCAGACATCCGGTTTCTCAAATTACGCTCCAGAGGAAGGGAGGGAGAAAAAACTTAAGATTCGCTTTTGTCGCCTAACCGTTCGTCATTACATCGACACAAGTCACGTTCAAACATGGTCCCTCTCGGTCACTTAAAAATTCGTCCCTTAACAGGAAGTGACGTCAAAATTCTCCATTGGTCTGGAATTCATCATTTTAAGTTTTGGATCTTGGATCATTTGCTCATAATTAGATAAACTTGCTTGGCCCACTTGAACATTTTCCGACACAGTTAAAATATTAAATTATTGTAATATTACAAGTAAGAAAACTGTAAAGATTTGTTAGATGTTTAAGTTGATTGGCAGTCTCTCTGTTGAAACTCGCAACAGTTCAAACCTATCAGTTAAGTCCGTAGGGGGACACAAGTGAAGATGATATCTGTATGACAGTTCGTGGGAGTCACTGTCACTCATTATTGCTTGGCTTGCGCGTGCTTAATACAACTGAACGGATTTGGTCTCAAGATGACTGGCAGAGGTTACACGCATATTTCTTACATACATGAAAAGTTACAACTGTATGCCACAACTAATATTCGGAATTAAGAATAAAGAATCATTTGCGTTATTAGATCTGTTTTTCTAAACAGGTTCTTTAATGTTTCTCATAGTACTTACAATTAGAGAAATATTCGTAATTCAGTTAGAAACTTGCTTTTAGTGAGAGATATTTAATATTTGTTACGTATTTGACAATGCGCTATTTTTTATTTAACTCTCGTGTGAAAATTTAAAATAGGGTTTAGTAAGTCCCTCTTTGTTAATGAGCTTGTCACTGATGATGGCCTATAACAGAATGTGGGATTTAACAAGAGATAAGCTATTAGTAACTCTAATGAAAAAAAATAATTTTCAGGAAATATTTACCCAGCTCTGATAAGATCTATAAAGAATTTAAAAGAAAGCTTACCAAGAAATATTTTACAAATGAATAAATTCATGTAAACAAGTATAATAAACATACCTGTTATTTAATTTTACAGCGACCACCTTCTTCATCACTTTCCTACCCTGGTCCTGGAGGTAACGATGATGCACGCAGTCCCGGAAGCGGGGGAACCCCTGGCCCTCTCAGTCAACAAGCCCCCACAAGTTTGGACTCCTCCGATCCTGGTAAGTTGATAATAGTCACTTTTTCAAAAGTAGGTCACAAGATGCATGCAGGTTCAGATTTACACTGAGAAAAACATTCTTTTAATCCAAAAATAAGTAACTATTATTATTATTATTATAATATTAATATTATAACGTAATATTACCACTAGCCCGGCATTTTGATATCTAAGATCACTGCAAGGCTCGATCTAGGTTCGTAAATCTAGTAAATTTCCGTAAATTTCCTTAAAACCGTAAAAGTCAGTTTTTTTTTAAAAAAAGTCCTTAAAGTCTGTAATTTGATTGAGAAAAGATGAAAAGTTTGTAAATTGTACGATATAATTTGGAGAATTTTAGAGAATATTACAAATGATTGCAAAAATTCAATTATTTTCAAAAGTAATAAAATTCTTCTCCGAAATTCAATTATTTTCAAAAATTTTAATAAAATTCTTGGCAAAATTTCAATTATTTGCAAAAAAATTTTCTCAATTCTATGATTTTCAATATCAATTTTAATAAAATTTTGCATAAGAGTTCAATTATTTAAACAAAATTAATAAAAAAAATTCTACGCAAACTTTTAATTATTTTTATAAAATAATAAAAATTTCACAGCAATTCAACTATTTACAAATTTTTTATAAATTTCTTTGCAGTCATTTAATTATTTTCATAAAAAATAAAATTTTTACAGGGATTCAATTATTTTCGTTAATAATAAACTTCTTTTTAGGAATTCAATTATTTTCATAAATAGTAAAACTCATTGTAGAATTTCAATTATTTTTAATACATTTTTTAATGTATTCTTCGAAAAATGCAATTATTTATTAAAATTTTATTAAAATTCGTCAAAAGAATTCAATTATTTAAAAATTAATTGATAAAATTCTTTATGAATATTCAAGATTAAGAAACATTCAATGATTCAATAAATTATTTATTTTTGTATTTAAATAATTGAATTCTAGTAGAATTTTCTAATAAAAACTGATATAAGAATAGATTTGAGTTTAAATTTAAGATTATAATTGAATATTAAAAGCAATAGAACGTGAATTTCTAGAAATAATTTAATTTTGAAAAGAATTCATCAAATTAAAGTTTTTGAAAATTGAATTTTTCATATTTTTTACTAACAATTGAAAATTTTCAAAGAACTTTTTTAAAAATTATTAAAAAATAATGCATTTATAGAAGAATTTTAGTTAAAAACATTTTAAAAAATTTAATTTTAGAGAAGTTAAAAATTATTGCAGAAATTCAATTAATTTCAAAAGCAATAAAATTCTTCTCCGAAATTCAATTATTTTCAAAAATTTGCCCTAATTTAATGATTTTTAATATCTACTATTTTAATAAAATTTTTCAAAACAATTCAATTATTTAAAAATAATTTAATAAAATTCTACGCAAACCTTTAATTATTTTCGCATAAAATAATAAAAATTTTCACAGGAATTCAAATTATTTACAAATTTTTTATAAATTTCTTCGCAATTATTTAATTATTTTCATAAATAATAACATTTTTACAAGGATTCAATTATTTTAGTGAATAATAAAATTCTTTTTACAAATTCAATTATTTTCATAAATAATAAAACTCATTGCAGAATTTCAATTATTTTTAATACAATTTTAATCAGATTCCTCGAAAAATGTAATTATTTTTTAAAAATTTATTATAATTCATTAAAAAAATTCAATTATTTAAAAATTTATTAACAAAATTCTTTATGAGAATTCAAGTTTAAAAAAACATTCAATTATTTAATAAATTATTTATTTTTGTATTTAAATAATTAAATTCTAGTAGAATTTTCTTACAAAAATTGGTTTAAAAATTAATTTTAATTAAAAATTTAGATTATAATTGAATATTAAAAGCATTAGAGCCTGAATTTTTAGAAATAATTGAATTTTGAAAAGGTTTCAAATTAAAATCTTTGAAAATCTGAATTTTTTATATTTTTAACTAACAATTCTGTGTAATTAATTTTTTTTTTTTTAAAGTTTAATTGCGGATTTTTTTTTAAATTATTTGAAGTTTTTACCTTATAATTATTCAAAATAATGCATTTATAGAAGAATTTTAGTTAAAAACATGAAAAAAAAATTAATTTTGGAAAAATTATACAAATTATTGCAGAAATTCAATTATTTTCCAGAGTAATAATATTCTTCGCAAAAATTAAATATTGTTCAAAAATAATAAAATTCTTCTTAGGAATTTAATTATTTTCACAAATAATAAAACTCATCGCAGAATTTCAATTATTTTTAATTCCATTTTATTTGGAATTTCTCGAAAAATGTAATTATTTAAAAAACTTTTATTAAAAATTGTCCAAACAATTTAATTATTTAAAAATTTTTTGATAAAATTCTTTATGAGAATTGAATTTTAAGAAACATTGAATTATTCAATAAATTATTTATTTTTGTGATTAAATAATTTTTAAATACTTTCACTGGTTCGAGCCCTGTCACTGTAATGTTATGAATCTCCAATGTAATATTACAGTGCGATATCAAGATAATATTACGCGCTGCTTGGGACGAAACCAGGAAACAAGCTTTAATTTTTTTCAACAATTAATTTGACATTAAATTTGATTAAGTTGACATTATTGATTATTTTATTAAAAAATGTAGGAACTATATAATTGTTCTTTGAAGAGAGAAAGAGTTGCTATTTTATATATTTATTACGTAATGCATGAGGTTATTACATTGGTGAAGAATATTTAAAAATTTTTTTGTCATGAGCTTAGTGGAATGAGTTAGGGGATCAGAAATTGATCTCTGTTGTGTTTGATATTGAATGAAAAAAAGTAAACTTGTGTGGAGTGCTTGGCGACGTCGTTCGCTAATGACAATATCACGCGACAATCGAGTTGATGACAATCAAGATGCAGGGTGGGACCCACGGACCTTCAACACACCCTTCCAAATTTACAAACACAGACATACATGTCAACACCGACCGCGGCAAAGACACTGTCGAGCCTAATGAGCGAAATGTCCCAATGGCGTCGGCAAAACGAATTCTTTCATCTTTTTTGTTTAAACGTCAAAAAGGAATAATGGAAAACAAAAGCCTGTAGATAAATAGTAAACTTTATTTTACATCAAAAATTCCTCTCATTATTTCGTATTTTCAATTACATTTCGAGAGAAATGACTACTTTTATTATTGATTACTTACACATTTAGTTTATTAATTTCTTTCGATTCTTTTCGGAATCTTTAAAGAACTTCCGGGAAATGTGAATTTCACTTTGTCCACATTTTAGGCTTTTTCGTTCAGAGAAAAACATTTTACTAAAAATAAAACAGAGTAAAGATAATTATTTCTTTTAGATGAGTTTAATAATAAAAAAAAGAGGAAAAATTGAAAAAGAATTTATCGGTATTAATCCAGTGAACTTTTTCACGTGGGTTTATTCATTTGAACGACAAAAGGTGTAGTTTCGTGGCATGGATCTGCAACACTTGACTAAGTTGGGAATGAAAATGCGCCAATGGGCAATGTAGTTGAAGGAATACATACAAGTTCACGACACCATCCCATAAAGATTCATTAAGGTCCGTCGTCTATATTCGCTGTCGTGCCAACATTATAAAATTCATGGCTCTTCTCTCAGCTGTAAATGCATTCATTCCAATCACTGCCTAAACTATATTTAGCAGAAACAGTAAAAAATTGATGAGTAAACATATATATATATATATATATATATATATATATATGAATATAAAAAAAATAATTTATTTATACCTTAACAAATTGCCAAATTTAGTTACTACAGACTTTGCACTCGATAATTAATTTTAAAAAAGTAGCAAAAAGTAGCTTTCAAACTAAAAAAAGTAGTAAAAAAGTAGCTATTGAAAAATTAAACTTGACCAGCAAGCACCAAAAAAACTCGTTTTAGACACTTCATCAAAACTGACAAAAATTTCATTCTATATTTTATTTTTATGACATTTTCATAAAAAATATGTACCTCTCTCTTATCCTGCTAATAAATAGAATTCCTGCAACGTATTTTATTATTCATGAAATAAATTGAATTCTTACGAAAATTTTTACAAACATTTTTTTTAACCTTTAAACTGCTATGCCTGTCTGACAGAACGCTACAAAAATTGTCTTTGCTTATAACTTCTTTTCAAAGTATAATAAGAACTTGAGCTTTTCAGTAGCTTCATATTTTATAAAAATCTATTAGTTGACAACTTTTTCAAAAAAAAAATTTTTTTCAAAATCGTTAAATTTTGAATTGTAACGTGTAAAAATAAAAAAAATTGAATCAAAATAATATAGAAATGACTTTTTTATGTTAAAAAGTAAAAAATATTTACAATAGTTGTCTTTAGAAAATTATAAATTACTAAAAAACCGCAAAAAAGGGAATAGCGGTCTGACAGACCGGGGGTAGCACTGAGCGTGATTTTTTAATAGCACGTAGCAGTTTTAAGGTTACTAATTGCATTCTGTTTGAAAATTTTATGGAAATAGTTGATATTGAAAAATTATTGAATTACGAAAAGTTTTTAAAAATAATTAAATTTTACAAAGAAATTCTATTAAAATATTTGAGAATAATTGAATGTCTGTGTGGTATTTTAATAAAATTTTTTTTGAAAATAATTGAATTCCTAAAAAGCATTTTATTATTTATGAAAATAATTGAATTCTTACAAACGATTTTATTAGAATTGTTTTAAATAATTGAATTTACAAGAAAAAATTTAATACTTTTCAAAATAATTGAATTTTGCAAAGAATTTTATTAAAATGCCTCAAAATAATTGCATTTTCGGGAATAATTTTGTTATTTATCTCAAATAATTGAATTCTTTAGAAGAATTATTTATGTAAATAATTGAATGCTTGGGAAGAATTTTATGAAAATTTAAAAGAATAATTGAATTATTTCAAAAAAATTTAATTAAAATTGAATTTAAAGTAATTTATTTCTTTCGAATAATTTTATTAAAATATCTGAAAATAATTGAATTCCTGTGAACAATTTTAATATTTTTGTAAATAATTGAATTCTTCCAAAGAGTTTTCAAAAAACAATTTTTTAAATAATTGACTTTTTCGAGGAATTGAAATTAAATTTTTTAGAATAATTAAATTTTTTTTAGCAATTCCTGAAAAATTGTATTAAAAATAATTGAATTTCACAAAAGAGTTTTAATATTTATGAATAGAATTGAATAGTTGCAAAAAAAATTTATTTAAATTTTCAAAAATAATTGAATATCTGAGAAGAATTTTATTATTTATGAAAATAATTGAATTATTGTGAAAAAGTTTGTTATTTTTGAAAATAATTGAATTCTTTATAAAAATTTTATAAACATATTCTCAATAATTAATTTTTTTCGAAATATAATAAATGTTATGAACATTTTTTTAGAAATAATTGAATTCCTGTGAAAATTTTTAAGATTTTTGTAAATAATTGAATTCTTTCAAAGAATTTAAAAAAAAATTTTTTTTAATAATTAATTTTATTGAGGAATTGAAATTAAATTTTTAAGAATAATTATTAAATTTTTTTAGCAATTCCTGTAAAATTGTATTAAAAATAATTGAATTCCTGAGAAGAATTTTAATATTTATGAATAGAATTGAATAGTTGCAAAAAATTTTATTAAAATTTTCAAATATAATTTGAATTCCTCAGAAGAATTTTATTATTTATGAAAATAATTGAATTATTGTAAAAAATTTTGTTGTTTTTGAAAATAATTTAATTCTTCATATGAATTTTATAAACATTGTTTTAAATAATTAATTTTGTTCGAAATATAATAAATATTATGAATATTTTTTTTAGAAATAATTGAATTCCTGTGAAAAATTTTAATATTTTTGTAAATAATTGAATTCTTTCAAAAAATTAAAAAAAAACCTTTTTCTTAAATAATTGATTTCATTGAGGAATTGAAATTAAATTTTTAAGAATAATTAAATTTTTTTTATCAATTCCTGTAAAATTGTATTAAAAATAATTGAATAATTGAATTCCTGAGAAGAATTTTATTATTTATGAAAATAATTGAATTATTGTGAAAAAGTTTGTTATTTTTGAAAATAATTGAATTCTTCATAAGATTTTTATAAACATTGTTTTAAATAATAAATTTTTTCGATATATAATAAATATTATGAAAATGTTATTTGAAATAATTGAATTCTTGTGGAAAACTTTATTTGTGAAAATAATTGAACTTTTCGATTAGATAATTTTAAATATTAATTAAAAATAATTGGAATTCTTCGATGAGTTTTATTATTTATTAAAATAACTGAATTCTTGTTTAGAATTTTATCAAAAATTTTTTTAAAAAATTTAATTTCCATGAAAAATGTTATTATTATTGAATAAAATTGATTTATTGTAAAGGATTGTATAAGAATTTTTTGTTAAATAATTGATTTTTTCGGAATTTTTTTTGAAAATGCTATTCCAAATTTATTGAATCCCTGTGGAAATTTTATTATTTATGAAAATTATTGAATTTTGAATATTTTTTGAAAATAATTAAATCGTTTTAAAGAATTTGATTATCATTTTTGTGAAGAGTTTTTTGATTTCTAGTATTAGCGAATTTAAAGTAGTGGAAATTCTAAAAAAACCGAAATACTATCTTTTAGTTTTTTTTTTAATTTTTCAAAATTTCAATAAAATTCTTTAAAAATTCAATTAAGTATTTTATAATACATTTTAAAAAATTTTCAATTATTTAAAAAATCTTTAATTTTACATGAATATCTAGGATTGTGACTCTGTAAAATTCAAATATGGACCAATTATGAAATTTAATTATTTTTTATTGAATTTCAAAAAATTTAAGTATATTTAAAAACAATAGAATTTAAATTTCTCAGAAGGCTAATTTCTCGAACAACAAACTTCACCCTGTTAAAATCACTAATTTTCACCACTAGGTGTACAATCTACTATTTCCAGTGTTTTTGATATAGTACTGACCTTTAGCACTGCACTTGCACCATTATTAAGCCCTTCGTCAACTAGAGCACGCCACGAAAATTTCTAGATGGAAATTTCTAGTTGTGTAGATGCTTTCGTGTTGAAAACAATTCAGTGGTATACAGATGCATGCCAACCTCTCGTCAATATTCTAAATTATTCCATTATTTATATATTTTAACCGCGATGTCAATGTCCGCTAATCAGTAAAATTACTTTGCATCAGTTGTTTGGTTGATTCATCGAAATATAATTGTGCTTTTGAAGAATTGTATAAATATGAAAAACTTGATTAATATTCTACGTTTGGCAATTATCTGGTGTAACAACTTTCAGTGACGGAGGAAGGAACTTATTTTTTTATCATTCTAATTTTTGACAATATATAAGTATTCGAACCAAACGGACTTGTTTGTCTGGTTGGTTAATTGTATTAATTGACTTTAGAACACTTTAGAAAGTCTTGTCAAGAAGTTGATTTGCGCATATAGAACTTGTCTCAATAGTTGTATTTTAACCACACACTCCGTCAGCATTCAGCAATCGAAATTTGTTGCTTATTTTAATAATAAATTTCTAGGCGTTTGAATTTTCCGCTAATGACTGCGATTTGTTGCGCGTTGACGATGTAATGACAATGATTTACTACAGTTATAACAAAAGTTGATTCGTTCGTGAATACGATTTAATTTTACCACTTCAAGGTCATGATCTGAGTTATATTTTATAGTGTGATTTATCATTTAACGCACTCGTACCAATAGCACTGCAAGAGATTTACACATGTTCGGGTCATGTACGCTTGATGTTGTAACTCGTTGAGTGATAAATCTTTATGACAAATTTCGATTAATGACCTTAATTACAAGAACGTAATGTCAACACGATGAGCATTACTGAATTTTAAATTTTCATTCTATACTTTTTAATTGAAACCATTCAAGAATGGTTATCAGAGTTTACATAAAGATTGTAATTTACGATACTTCGGTGCGGGGTCAGATATTAATAATTAGCTTCTTCCTTCTATCTCAAGAGCATGTCACAACTATGAGGCTTTTTATGAATCCTCAGGAAATAAATTAGATTCTTCACAAATTGGAAACAGAGTTTACTCAAAGTTCATTTTGCTACGCTTCATTGTTTTCATATTCTTATCAT
The DNA here is from genome assembly GCA_032872505.1 of Leptopilina syphax. Lineage (NCBI taxonomy): Eukaryota > Metazoa > Arthropoda > Insecta > Hymenoptera > Figitidae > Leptopilina > Leptopilina syphax. The sequence goes on from CM065472.1 coordinate 8,569,678, forward strand.
CATCGTGTATGAGAATTTTTAATAATGCATATACGGAGTGTGTAGCGACCAGTATATATACAAGAAAATTTCAATTTTATTCTTCCAACATTTTTAAAACAATAAATACTACAGGGCTCGGATTGTGCGGCTTTTTTGTCTTTTTTAAGGAAATGCTACTTTTTTCGACTTTTTTGTGAAAAAATGCGACTTTATTCAGATTTTTTTTTATCAAAATTCGACTAATCGACTTTTTTCACATTTTTCAATTATTTTTAAAAATTTTGAAAATTTTTCTCCTTTTAATTTATAAAAATATTAAATAAAATTGTAAGTTTTAAAACATTATATGACTAAAAAATATGAAATATACCCATTTTCTGCATAATTTAAATTAAATAATTTATTAAAAAATATATTTCTCTCTTTTCGAAATTAGTTTATATAATAATTATTACTATCCGACACAACTTTATCCATTTTTTATTTTTTCACTAAATTAATACTATATTATTTCATTGTATCTTATTATGTTTTGTTAAAATTTACATTCTACATATTAATTTCTATTGTAAAATAATTGATTTTCTTTTGTTTTACGTACACGGAGAAAAAGGATTTTTACGTTGACAAAAAGATTGTTAATATAGAACTAACAAATTTATTTTGTTGTCCTAACAATTCAAATTTTTACTAATAACAATAAATCTGTTGAGGTAACAAAAAATTTTGTAACAACAACAAAAAAAATTTGTTAGTTCTATATTAACAATTCATTTTTCTCTGTGTATGTATAAATGTATTATAATGTAAAAATATTGCCCTTCAACAATTTTTATAATCATGGGCTACACAAATTATTATCAAATTAAAAAAAAAAAAAAAAAAAAAAAAAAAAATATTTTTATTTCTCAAAAACAATATTGTTTAAAAACTCATTCTTTTCTTTTGGGAAAAGAAACATTACATATTCCCTTTTCTTAATATTTTTGTAAAAAATTCTCAATTTTCATAAGGAAATAATTTGCATCATTTCTATCTCTTAATTACAATTTTTTTAAATAAAATTCAAAGTTTTTTACAAATAAAGGAAAAAAATGTTTATAAATTCCATCTGTCAATTACAAATTTTAATTGAAAATAAAATTGAAACTTTTTAAATTTTTAGAAAATATAGAAAAAAATTCTACTCAAAAAAATGTTCTGTTTCATTTATATACGAATTTCTTCAAAATTATTCGAAAACAACAATAACTTCTTCTTTAAATAAATATTTAATTATTATTATTTTTCCATAGGAATTAAAATTCTTCAAAAGATTCAAATTCAAACCTTTTTGAAATTAAACAACTTAGAAAAAATTGTTATAAAACATGAAGAAATCGATCACTCCGAGTCTTCGACTCGGAGCAATCGATATCTTCATGTTTTATAATAATTAAAATTGCCCGAGTGATAGAATCATTATTTTATATTATAAGAAATTTTTGCTGTAACTTCTTCAAAATTATTTTCATCATTTCAATTAAATTATTATTTTCTACAATTTTTAATTATTTTTTATGAAAATAATTGAATTTCTTAACAAAAATTTTATTAGTTATGAAAATAATGGGAATTATTGCGAAGAAATTTATAAAAAAAATTTGTAAATAATTGAATTCCTGTAAAATTTTTATTATTTATGCAAATTATTAATAGTTATCGTACAATTTTATTAAAAAAATTTTAAATAATAAAAAAAAAAGTTTGAAATAAATAATAATCAAAACAATTATTCTATTCATTTTAGTATTTTGTTGTGATTAAAAATAATTGAATTTAGGAGAAGAGTTTTAATATTTATGAATAAAATTGAATAGTTGCAAAAAATTTTATTAAAATTTTCAAAAATAATAGAAGAATTTTAGAATTTTAGTAGAATTTTATTATTTATGAAAATAATTTAATTATTGTGAAAAATTTTGTTATTTTTGAAAATAAATTTAATTCTTCATAAGATTTTTATTTTCTACAATTTTTTTAATTATTTTTTATGAAAATAATTGAATTCCTTTAAAAAAATTTTATTAGCTATGAAAATAATGGAATTATTGCGAAGAAATTTATAAAAAAAAAATTTGTAAATAATTGAATTTCTTTGAAATTTTTATTATTTATGAAAATTATTAAATGTTTGCCTATAATTTTACTAAATTTTTTTTAAATAATTAAAAAATACATAATAAAAAAAAAATTTTTTAATAAATAATAATTAAACGGATTATTTTATTCATAAGTATGTTGTTTGTGATGAAAAATAATTATTACGATTATAAATTATTTTTGTGTCTCATTGCAAATAAAGAAATTGGTAATGTTTTGTAATGTTCTGCGCCTTTTTTAAAAATTTGAAAAAAATCTCAACATACAATTAAAACTATGGAATCAAAATCCGTTGAGAAAATTTAGGAGCGACAATTATTTTAAAAGTTATAATAAAAATTATATTGCGTGGAGATGTGATTTTGATGCTTTTTAAAATTATAACACCATTCCTTAAGGCCAAATAGAAGTTCGATTTAAAAAAAAACTTTATTTTTAGTAAACGTTTCAAGAATTCTGACCCAAATACAAATAAAATAATTTTCATAAAAATATTTATTTACATTTTACACTCAATTCTAATAATACCCGATTAACATTTTGCCATTTTTTTACAACTTTTACAATTTAATGCCTCTTTTTTTCGTTTTTTATAAAATTTCATGCGACTTTTTCAGAAATTTCATTGTAGAGTATTTTCTTTTTTTATAAGTGGTAACAATTTTGATTCATAAGTTTTCAAAATTATCAATTTTGAATGAATCTCTATTGCTTTTTCGTCGACATTTTAATAATGTCGACGCAAAAAATTTTTGTTAATTTTTATTTAAGAGTAATAATGATTTTTTTTATCTACCCTGAGAGACTTTTTATTTTAAAGTTTAATATATTAGCATTTTAAAGTTGGGAAATCGCTGGTAATATGATATTTAATAATTATAATTTTAATGTTTCACTTTAAAGTTTAATGTACCAATCTCTGACAAAACAATATAGAAAATTGGTATGGTGAATATTAAATATTATAATATCAATATAATGTAACATAACATAGAATTTAAGAAAATGATTGTACATAAAAATTGGTCCTAAATAAAAGAAATTAATTTTCAATGTTCATTTTTAAGAAACAGCTTTTTTCCTACTGAATAACTTATTTTCTCGCAAGTGCTAAAAAAAATCTTTTACATTTCTAAAAACGCATTGTAAATGAACGTGAACAGTTGAGTTTACGAATTCTTATTTTGAATGGTTGGCTGCCATCTTTGACATAGCATGACATTTCTTTTAATGCCGAGTCAGAATTTTTAGTTTGATCTACATTAAAAAGTGGTAAAGTGGATTATACTCTCTGACTTTGACATAAGGCGTTCTAAATATTTTAAATTATATCGTAACAAAGTCTAATAAATTCTTTCCATTCATTGGAATACTTCTTGATTTTTTGATTTTTTTTCTTGATTTTTTTTAATTTTGATTTTTTGTAAGTTTAGAATGGCACCATATCAATTTTTAAAAGCAAAAAAGTCTCCCAGTGTAAAGAAATTAAATATTTTCCATTGAAATCGGACTTTTTAATTTTTGTTGTTTGAATACATAATTAAAAATAATAAGAATAAATTAAAGATGAAAACGAAAAACAATTCTTGAAGTATTATTAAATTGGTAATTTAATTAATCTGAGAATACTTATGTTTAGGATTTGCCGGGAATTTGAAAATCACAATTCGCTATAGACACCCTGAGTTATAAGTTTCAGGAATTTTTTTAATATGAGCTGATTTTATTATTGTGTGTTAAGGCTGATTCTTTTTTGGCTATAAAAATAACTCAATGAATAATAAATAGCAGTGGTTCAATACTCTTTCCCCTAATATAGAAGCTCATTGATATAGATAAGAGAGTTCGTTCTTGTGAGGAAATCTTATCCCTAGGTTCGTCGACACTCATTGTTAGATTGAATTGCAACTACAGAGGAAATAGAGGAGAGGCAATGAGGAAAAAAACATCATATGCAATTTTGCCAGTGAGTTTTCTCATTTCTCGCCGATCAAAGATCACCACAGAATCGTTCTCGGAAATCGTTTCGAAGGAAGAGGAAGAAAAAGAGTATCAATAGGGGTTATGGACACGATGTTGTGAGGGTGAGGGGGTTGTCGAGAAATAGATAGAAGTAATGAGGCTGATTCCCTGCTTTCTGTATTTTTCAAGATACCATTCTATCAGTTCTCTTATCAGTCGTCTTTTTGTATTTTCTTGGTTTCGTATGTACATCGCCCTTCTGCTCTGTTTTTCCGTACGCAAGGCATAATGAGGTCTTAAAATCGCCAACTCCTGAACATTTTTGACAATAATTTGCCTATTAGCAATAGGAGACCAAATTTGCTGAACGTAACCTTTGATTTCACTTTCTCTATTAAATAATACGTTTTCTAAATTTTACATATGGCCAACTTACAAACTTTGTAGCACTTATAGACGAATAAATTGTTTTAGTGTGTTCATTATGGACTCTTGTATTTTAATAAAATTTTCCAAAAGAATTCAATTATTTAAAAAAAAATTTAATAAAATTCAAAACCTTTAATTATTTTCACAAAATAATAAAATTTCACAGGAATTAAATTATTTACAAATTTTTTCATAAATTTCTTCGCAATCATTCAATTATTTTCATAAATAATAAAATTCTTTTCAGGAATTCAATTATTTTTAATTCAATTTTACAGGAATTGCTAAAAAATGTAATTTTTTTAAAATTTAATTTCAATTCCTCGAAAAAATCATTTAAAAAAATATTTTTTTTTAAATTCTTAGGAAGAAGTCAATTATTTACATAAATATTAGAATTTTTTTTCAGGAATTCAATTATTTTTAAATATTTTAATAAAATTGTTCGAAAGAAATCAATTATTTTAACTACAATTTTAATTAAATTTTTTTGAAATAAAATTATTCTTTTAGATTTTAATAAAATTCTTCCCAAGCATTCAATTATTTACATAAATAATTCTTCGAAAGATTTCAATTATTAAAGATAAACAATTAAATAATTAATAAAATTCTTTGTAAATTTCAATTATTTTCATAAATAACAATATTCATCATAAAAATTCAATTATTTTTAAAAGTAATATTTTTTTTTTTGAAAATTCAATTATTTAAAAAAAATTCTAATAAAATCGTTCGTAAGAATTCAATTATTTTTAAAAACTTTTTGCAATTCAATGCTTTTTCAATATCTACTATTTTCATAAAATTCCCAAACAGAATTCAATTATTTAAAAAAATTTTTGTAAAAATCTTCGTAAGAATTCAATTCTTTTCATGAATAATAAAATAAATTTGTAAAAAAATTCAAATTTGTAATAAAATTAATTAGTTGCAGGGATTCAATTTATCAGCAGGATAAGAAAAAAGTAAATTAGTTTCATAAATTATAAAATTTTTACAGAGATTCAATTATTTTCGTAAATAATAAAATTCTTTTTAGAAATTCAATTATTTTCATGAATAATAAAACTCATTGCAGAATTTCACTTATTTTTAATACAATTTTAATCGAATTCCTTGAAAAATGTAATTATTCTTAAAAATTTTATTAAAATTCGTTAAACGAATTCAATTATTTAAAAATTTGTTGATAAAATTTCTTTATAAGAATTCAATTTTATGAAATATTTAATTATTCAATAAATTATTGTTTTTTGTATTTAAATAAATGATTTCTCGTTGAATTTTCTAATAAAAATTGATTTAAAAATGGATTTCAGGTAAAATTTTAAATTATAATTGAATATTAAAAGCATTAGAGTGTAAATTTTTCTCAAAGAACTTTTTCAAAAATTATTAAAAATAATGCATTTATAGAAAAATTATAGTTAAAAACACGAAAAAAAATTTTAATTTTGTAAAAGTTACAAATTATTTCAGAAATTCAATTATTTTCAATTATTTTGAATACAATTTCAATTAAGTTATTCAAAATAATTGAATTATTATTCTTTTTTATTTTCATAAAATGATTCAAAAAATTAAATAAAATTCTTTGTAACAATTCAATTATTTTTATAAATAATAACATTATGGACAGGAATTCAATTATTTAAATTGTTTTTATAAATTTGTTCGGAATAATTTAATTATTTTCACAAATAATAAAACTTATCAAATTAAAATCTTTGAAAATCTGAATTTTTCTTATTTTTAAATAACAATTCTGTGGAATTAATTTTTTTGAGAAAGTTTAATTGTGAATTTTTTTTAAAAATTATTTGAAGTTTTTATTTTATATGTAATGTATATTTAATTGAAGAATTCAAGAATAATTGAAATTTTGTAAAATTGTATTCTAAACAAATGAATTTGAGAATTTTCAAAGAACTTTTTCAAAAATTATTAAAAATAATAAATTTATGGAAGATGTTTAGTTAAAAACACGAAAAAAAATTAATTTTGTAAAAGTTAGAAATTATTGCAAAAATTTTATTATTTTCAAGAATAATAATATTCTTCGTAAAAATTAAATATTGTTCAAAAATAATAAAATTCTTCTTAGGAATTCAATTATTTTTACAAATAATAAAATTCATCGCAGAATTTCAATTATTTTGAATACAATTTTAATCGAATTTTTCGAAAAATGTAATTATTCTTAAAAATTTTATGAAAATTCGTCGAAAGAATTCAATTATTCAAAAGATTTGTTGATAAAATTATTTATGGGAATTGAATTTTAAGATACATTCAATTATTCAATAAATTATTTATTTTTGCATTTAAATAATTGAATTTTCTTTGAATTTTCTAATAAAAATTGATTTAAAAATGAATTTCAGTTAAAAATTTATAGATGATAATTGAATATTTTTTTTTTGGTCTAAAATTATCAAACAATGATTTAATAGGGGTGCGATCAGTTATTCTAGACTAGAAATTCTATTCAGAATCTAGCGCGACGGCCGCACTAGCGACATGGACAAATGAGGAAATTTCTACACGCGTTTGATCTTCTATTTGAAAATTTAAAAATTTATGTTATCAAACATGTTTGTAAAAATAAATTTTCTACACATTAAAAATTGAAGATAGTTTTGTGATTGATTACTTATGAGACATATAACTAATAACTTAGCTAAGACATTGAAGTTAATTGACACGTTAATGAATAATGAACTTGCATCGCTGTCATATCGACAGGCAGACGCGACGCGACGGATACTAAAGTGGTCATAATCAACGAGTGGCATTCCTATTAACATTACTGTTTACTATATCCAATCTCTAATCTCTTGGATTTTAGTATTTCTAAATGCAACAATGAGTGTTATAATCCATTGACTTTCACTTCTTCATCATATCTTTCCTACTGACATCAGTATTCTTCTATTTGAAAATCTCTTGAATGATATACAAGACTTTATCCTCTACAATTCATTTTTTTATTTGAAGATGTTATATTTTTTTCGATTGTTCATTTTTTTCTTTACTCCTTTAAAAATCTAGTTTTTGAAACTAATTTCTTTTTCTGGCTAATAAATAAAAATGTTGTTATTAATCTTATAGTAACATTAGCGTGATATCAAGTCGTAAATATAGTTTGGAACAAAATAATTTAAATTAATACAATTATCTAGGTCGGTAAATTCAATGACTTGTTTAAATTGATGAATATTTCGAAGCAATGATTCTAAATGAATGTTTTTCGGAAGAAAAGATTGTTTTTTGTACGGTTGCTAATGATTTCTGTCAAGTATTATAGAGATACGCGAATAAAAGTAATGCGCTGTGCTCGCTATAATGTAAGTAGAAGAGGAGGCCAGGAACGTGTCAAGTTTGAAACAAGAAAAATGTTGATATTGGCGAGTGGACTGTTAATTTGTATAATGTCGGGAGCGATACGGGTAGAAAGGTGAATTTAGGCTGCTAAGCATAAATATCGATCCGCTTAATTGACCCGCGAATACGAATGGCCGATTAAACGAACCAGCGCTGTCGATATCGACAGGAATATACACTCTTGCCAATTGCATTTCGCTACTTAAGGAAACAGCGATTCGCAGCTCAAATTTATATACGTTTTACAGAAGATCTTTTACTGACTCCACTCTAGATAGAGTCAAAATTGTTGCACCTAAAAATGGTAACAATTACAAATAAAATTTATTATAAAAGAAACAAGCAAAAGTAAACATTTATAAATGAAGCAAATATTACTTTAAATTTATTATTAATATCATCAATAAGGTTCCACAACAAGACTCCTCCCGAAATCTTGTACATCTTCTACTGTATACTTTAAAAATAAAATAAAAATCGAAATAACAATTTGCTTTCAATTTTTTATTAAAAACTAATTTTGTTTCCATAAACTATAAAATTTTTTCATTAAATTTTTTTTAACGGAATAAACGCGAATGTGGTTTGAAGCATTAAAAATAAAGTAACGGTTAGTATGTAGAAGTAAATTTGATTTTTTTTCATTCAAATTAATTTTATCGACTGCAAGGTGGCGTCGAAGGGGAGTTGCGCTCGTTTCGATGAGTACCACATAAACGTCGATGTCGCTGAAGGGTAATCGTTATAAAAAAAAAAATCGAGAAAATTGTGAAACAAACCAACCGTAGATATGCAACGCCCGCACAGGGAAAAATCAATTAAGCCACTTATCTGAAATATGGGTGCAATTACACTCAATTGCCAAATCTATGTCTATGTATCGATGTGTGGTCGCTCTATCGACAGCTCCCCAGTCGACTCCTAGCCTATTGCATTTCAAATGCAGTTTAATTCAACTTTTCTCCAAATAAATAAATTCTCGAAACTTTTAAATTATCTTAATTATCTTATCCATGTTTTTAATTTGAAATTTCTAAATATGTTATGCGCTAAGAATTTCATATAAAATATAAATCTTTGCTTATAGAGGCGGAATAAAATAACAGTTTATAAATATGTTCCCGAAAACGAAAAATCAATTTAATTTCGTGTTTGATACGAATTAGAATATTTCGCTTCTATTTTAAAAAAAAACGCGTTTGGGGAATTTAAGAGAGAGGAAAATTTCTATCGTGTTCAGCTTGAATAGCATTCGCAAGTCGTTATCACGAAACATTTATAAGTTTCGTTACAGTCCCTGGTTGTTAATAAAGTTAATAAAGTTAATAAAGTTAATAAAGTTAATAAAATTAATAAAATTAATAAAATTACAATTGTTCAATGACAATATTAACTTAAACTAACATGTCTTCATTAAAGTTATAATTTCCTAATGTGAGTGTTACAGCGTTTTTTAACTCACTCGTCGACTTGTAAGAAATATCTTTATCGATGATGCTTGTTTTTTTTTATTTAATTTAACTCTTTCGTCTTATGTTGCGCATATGCTGAGTTTATTCCATCGCTGTTGAATATAACGCCTCTTTCTTTTCCAGTCGCTCGAAGCTCGAATGGGCCCAGTAATGCGATATCAGTGCTCGGGATGTCCCTCGGTTGACCCGTGACCGTCTGTCATTCCAAATATATCTAATACAAGTTTGGTCTGGCGAGAATGACGAAGAGAGTGTTATAATGAGTGATGCACTCAGTGTTCGTCCCCTTTATATACAAAATTCACGTCTCTACGGGGTGTCCGTTAACTATTAATTTTCACATTTTTTTAACTTCTTAATTTGTCATTATATTCTCTACTTTTTGTCATTATTATTTTGTTCTTCACTTCATTAATATGTCCATTGTTTGCTTATCATTAAAGAGATCATTTTTTCAATATCTCCGGAACCAGTTGAATTTTTTTTTATGAAATTAAAGGTGAATTCACAAGGAATATGTTAATAACATTTTTCTCAGAGAGAAACAAAAAATGAATTGTTTTAAAATTGTTTAAAAAATTTTTTATTTAAAAATTAATTTTTTTTATTAACTTTATTTGCACATTAAGGTACATTAAGGCACATTAAGGTACATACTTTAACCTTAAAAATGTGTAAATTTCATAAAAATCCATAAACAATATTCCGAGATATTCAAAATTTTATAAAATTAATATTAAAATTCAAAATGGCGTATCTTCAACAATTTTGAATTTTTTTTTGAAAAAATTTAGGGGAAAGATGTCTCTTATATAGAACTATAATCTCACGAAGTTTTGCGAAAATCGGCATACCCTTTGCAAATCGTGATATTTCTGACGTGAAATGCCTCATTTATAAAAATATTAAATAAAATTGTAAGTTTTAAAAAATTATGATTAAGAAATAGGAAATATTCCCATTTTCTGCATAATTTTTATTTCTCAAAAACAATATTGTTCACAAACTCATTCTTTTCTTTTGGGAAAAGAAACATTGCATATTCCCGTTTCTTAAAATTTTTATAAAAAATTCTCTGATTTCATTAGGAAATAATTTGCATCATTTCTATCTCTTAATTACAATTGCTTTAATAAAATTCAAACTTTTTTAAACATAAAGGAAAAAAATGTTTATAAATTCTATCTGTCAATTATAAATTTTAATTGAAAATGAAATTGAAACTTTTTTTAATAATTAAAATTGATCGAGTGATAAAATCATTATTTTATATTATAAAAAAATTGCTACTGTAACTTCTTTAAAATTATTTTCATCATTTTAATTAAATTATTATTTTCTACAATTTTTAATTATTTTTCATGAAAATAATTGAATTTCTTAACAAAAATTTTATCAGTTATGAAAATAATGTAATTATTGCGAAGAAATTTATAAAAAAAATTTGTAAATAATTGAATTCCTGTGAAATTTTTATTATTTATGCAAATTATTAATAGTTTGCGTACAATTTTATTAAAAAATTTTTAAATAAATAATAATCAAACCGATTATTCTATTCATTTAAGTATTTTGTTGTGATTAAAAATAATGGAATTTCGGAGAAGAGTTTTAATATTTATAAATAGAATTGAATAGTTGCAAAAAATTTTATTAAAATTTTCAAAAATAATACTGACTAGAATTTATGAAAAAAAATTTAATTATTGTGAAAAATTTTGTTATTTTTGAAAATAATTAAATTCATCATAAGATTTTTATTTTCTACAATTTTTAATTATTTTTTATGAAAATAATTGAATTCCTTAAAAAAAATTTTATTAGTTATGAAAATAATGGAATTATTGCAAAGAAATTTATAAAAAAAATTTGTAAATAATTGAATTTCTGTGAAATTTTTATTATTTATGAAAATTATTAAATGTTTGTTTATGATTTTATTAAAATTTTTTTAAATAATAAAAAAATACCTAATAAAAAAAATTTTTTTAATAAATAATAATCAAACCCATTATTCTATTCATTTAAGTATTTTGTTGTGATAAAAAATAATTATTAAGATTATAAATTATTTTTCTGTCTCATTGCAAATTAAGAAATTGGTAATGTTTTGTAATGTTCTCCGTCTTTTAAAAATTTGCAAAAAATCTCGAAATACAATTAAAACTATGGAATCAAAATCCGTTGAGTAAATTTAGGAGCGACAATTATTTTAAAAGTTATAATAGAAATTATATTGCGCGGAGATCTGATTTTGATGCTTTTTAGAATTATCAACACATTCCCTAGGGCCAAATAGAAATATGTTCGATTTAAAAAAAAAACTTTATTTTTAGTAAAAATTTCAAGAATTCTGACCCAACTAAAAATAAAATAATTTTTATAAAAATATTTTTTTTATTTTACACTCGATTCAATAATAATACCCCATTATCGATTAACGCTTTTTAATGATCTTAGGCTTATTATAAAAGTGATTTTCTACAGAACAAGAATTATTTATTGACGTGTAATTTTTTTCTCAGAAAATGCAGCTCATCAAACTTGGACCAAAGAAATTCAAAAAATTTGAAACAATCTAACAGAAAAATAATTTTTAAAATTCAAACAAATTTTTTTTTTGTTATATCACCTTGAAAAATGTACATCGTATCATGTTTTATATATTTTCCAGAATAGTTTTTAGTACAAAAAAATTATTTCAAATTTCTTGAATTTTTTTTTGTCTAACTTTGACGACCTGCATTTAAAAAAAAAAAAGTACACAATTTAATGCCTACAAGTAGTTCTCATAATTGTAGAAATTTACCTTTAGAATAAGTCTAAGATCATTAAAAAGCGTTGATTATTTTAGAAGTTATTCAAATTTTTCAAAAACATTGAAAATGCCGATTTTTTAAAAATATCTAAATAAAATTTTGTCCAAATGACTTCTGAAAGATCTTGTGCTTTTCAAAATTTTATCATCTTTCAAAAAATAGAAAGAAAAAAATTTTAATTCTCATATAGTTTATGTGTTTTAAAATGTTTTTCATTTTACCTGCAACTGGGTGGTCTTTGAATTTTGACATGGTAGTGTAATAGAACATTTTTTTCATAACTAATAATTTTTGGAGTGAATCAGAATATTCTTTAGGGTCAGGAAAAAACAATTTTGTCTGGAAAGCAGGGAAAAACAAAATTAAATTTTTGTAGCATCCTGTTTTTCTTTTGAATTTTTCTGTGTAAGTCTGTAAGTAAAGGAAGCAGTAATGGACCTAGTTAGAGCTTCAGACCTAGTTAGGACCTCAGACGTACAAAAACTGTGGAAGAAAGTATATTCGTATCTTATCAATGGGAACAAGCATTGATCGGTATTAATTAATTCTTAGAATATCCTGAAATATCTGTTAGGGATGTAACTAAATTTTGTATTCGTTGCACCGAGAAAGGGTTTGGCAAGCAAAGATAATGTTGTTGATAACTTTTCAATAATAATGTTGGTCGGGCGTTTTTCGCATGTTGGAAAATCTCGATGATGGCACAAGTTCGAAGCACCCTGTATGCACGTGCACCACTATACAGGAGGGTTTAAGCGAGTTCATTGCATGCAGTAAATTTCCCTTGGTTACCAGTACACCCGATCACGCGATTGGAATTCCTGTCTGCAAACCTGATCGAGGAAGACGGAGTCTCTCCTATCCTGTTTTCACCAGGTCACGCGATATTCGATAAAAGGTGACGGACACGAGGGTGCGAAATAAGACCTAATTTATCTCCAGTTCACAATAAAGCGAGTCTTTGAAAAACACCTAAGGCTTTGGTCAATTTTCCATTGAAACATTCAAAGTGTTGTGTGAGCACTAATAAAAAATCTGAATGACAGGGACAACAATCAACTGATTCCAGTTGGCTGACTAATTTCTTGATAGTTAAATCTCACTCTCAGATCAATCAGCCGAATGTAGTATTAATTTTTCAGGCTGAGTTTACGTAAAATTTGTGCCGCGTCCTACAGAGCACCTAGAATAGAAATAAAAGTTTTTAACTTACATATACGAATTTCGAAATAATTTTCCAATTTTATTTCAGATTTCTTGTCGAGAATATAATTTATGATGATATGATATTGAGGGGTAATAATTTTTTTTATTTGAAGAAACTTTTTACACCTAATGACACATTAAATTATTAATGATTCTCGTAGTGAGCAGGGCGTGTCTATTTTTTTAAAAATTTTATCAAAACTTCCCTCCAAACTGGGAAATATTGACCGCAACAAAGAATGATGTTACCTTCTTCCCGATGGCAGAAATTATAGAGGCGTTACTTATTCTAAGGCTGCAAGCACGCATACATTTCGTTCCCTTATAGTCTATTTGTTGAAAATTATTGTAATTTTACCAGCAGACATGGGTAGTTGAACAGGCAATTCATTTTCATACAAACTCCCCCTCCCCCACTTATTGAAAGATACATTACATTCGAATTAATATTTTCCATGCTGTACCATATAAACTGCAATCTTACTTTTCTTAAAAAGACATTCTAAATAGCAGTTTACAATAATTTTCAAGAAAGCTAAATGAAAATGTTTTTATTAAAACGCTTGCCCGGAATATATTTTCCAAACTTTTTTTAAAAACTTGAGAATAGCTCGAGAGAAAGGTATGTATTTTAAAAGTAAATTGCTCTTCGCAACACGCAAAGGTTTCTTTTTCTAAAAATTGCATAGTCTTCGTTAAACTTCTTCAAAAATTCTTTTTAATGTTTCTTCATTCTTTAACAATCTTTTCAAGTCGAAATTTCTTTCAAGCTAAATATTTTTAGCATTAATTCTTGGAAATTATATTATAATGTTATGAAAAATTTTAAGATCAATTTTTCTTTATAAATATACGTCAATTTACTTCAGAACAAAATAAATGATTTGCTGAAAAAATACATTCATGTGTATATAATTATTCAGAAAAGTATTTTTCTTTGGACCTGAATTAGTAAAATTCACTGAATTCCAATTATAGGCACTATACACGTATTACCAACTTATTATACAAAAAATTAAAACTATGTCAGTTTTAAAAGATGCAAAAAATTTCATATGTGTTCAAAACACATCACGATTCACATTACGTATGATAGTAAATAATTTGAGTTAATATATGATTATTATATTTCTTCTTATTTAGTTAGAACGTAGTTTTTCTTCTTTGTGCTTGGTCTAAATGTGAATTTTAGAAAAATATAATGAGAGCCACTGATCGACAGCTGTTACTTGCCTGTAGAATAATCTAAACTCCACTTCCAAAAGTCAGTTCGCGTGTGTATCATCGTCAGGGAGAAGCCGTTTGTATTTTTTAAATTTTTTGTCTTTTTTGATGCACAAGATCACGTAAATACGCGGGTTCTTTGATTGTCTTCTTGGAAAGGCATTTTCTCGGTCAGTCGGTAAGGTAGATAAACAGGGAATTAACGTGAAGCGTGCACATGAAATTGCTTACAACCGCAGTGAATGATTTCGAGATTTAATATCGCTGTTAGAACTCGTTAGTATAGGACTAAAAGATTTTTTATGTATACTTTCTTTGAGACAAGATAGGCGAACACAAATAAAATCTCTGAATAATATATATATGCTGTCGACGTTTTAACAGATTAGTGTATACATTTTGCAGATTGTTTGCTGTACAAAAAACTTTTGTCTCCACAGAATTTTAGGTTCAGTATAAAAACATGATCGAAAATATCTTCTGAAAGAGACATCAAAAATACTAATATGCAGCTTTCAATAATTTTGATAATGTAATTAATTATTATTTTCCAAACTTTAAGTGACTTTCTAACTATAATTAAATTTCACTATAATTAAATAGAGAAAAATAAACAACACTTTTAGTCCTAAGGGCGTCTTAAGGACAAATGATATATTTTGTGCCCACTGTGTTGCAATCTATTTATAAAAATTGTGCAAGACAGTGTAATGTATGTTATATTTGATTTTTTCAATTAATGTCAATTTTAAATAGATATACTTTGAAATCAATAAAATCACTGATAATTAAGCGCGTATCTTAAAATCAAGTTTCTGTTAATGTTTTTTTAATATTCGATATCAGCAAATGTGTCAAATTATCTTCATTAATTATTGAGTTGTTAATAAATAAATAAATATTCAAATGTTGAAAATTCTTTAATAACAACAGCGTTCAATGAACTTTTCCTATGTGCGAATTGTCACGTTCCCACCTGACGCTTTTTTTACGTAGTACATAATTTATATTAAAAGACTTTATAAAAAAAATTTTTTTTAATTATATTTTATCCAAATAATTGAATTATTGGGAAGAAATTTATAAAACATTAGTAAGTAATTGAATTTTGCAGAAGAATGTTGATATTTACAAAGATAATTGAAATTTTGAAGAGAATTTAAAAAAAAAATTTTTGAAAACAGAAATTGTCTGTGAAGAATTTTTTTACTTTTAAAGATAATTGAATTTTGCAAAAAATTTTATTAGAACTTTTGAAAATAATTGAATTTCCAGGATGAATTTTATTATTTATGAAAATAATAAAAAATTTTTACGAGAAATTTAAAAAAAAATTTTTGAAAATAATTGAATTTCTAGGATAAATTTGATTATTTATAAAGATAATTGAAAATTGACAAGAATTTTATTAAAATTCTTTGCAAATAATTGAATGTCAGAGAAGAATTTTATTTCTTTTGAAAATAATTGAATTCCTGTGAATAATTTTATTAATTTTGGCAAATAATTGAATTTCTGTGGAGAATTTTATTAAAAATTATGAAAATAATTGAATTCTTGGTTCTTGCAAAGATTTTTATTAATATTTGAAAAAAAAAATTTATTTCCCGTAAAAAATTCAATTGAATTTTGAAAATAATTGAATTTTTGCGAAGAATTTTATTAAAATTCCTTAAACATAATTATAAACTTCCGCAAAGAAAATTTTGCATTGAAAACAATTCAATTCTTATCGTTAATTTAATAAAAATTTTTCAAAATAATTGAATTTCTTGAAAAGAATTTCAGTAATAATTGAAAATAATTGAATTCTTACGATACATTTGATGAATTTTCGAAAAAAAATTGATTTCATGCGAAGAGTTTAATTATTTTTTGAAAATAATTTAATTCCTGTGAAGAATTTTATTAATTTATAAAAAAAAAAAAAATTACTGTCAAGAATTTTAAAGTTTTAAAAAATAATTGAACTCTTATAAAGAATTTTATTATGTAATTTAAAAAAATAATTGAATTCCTGTGAATAATTTCATTAATTTTTGCAGATTATTGTATTTCTGCGTAAAAATTTTTTATTTTATTTTTTTATTTTGAAAATAATTGAATTATTACAAATATTTTTATTAATATTTGAAAATAATTGAATTTCTCCGAAGAATTTTATTACTTTTGAAAATAATTGAATTTCAGAGAAGAATTTTATTATTTATCAAGATAATTGAAATTTTGACAAGAATTTTATTAAAATTTTTGTTAAATAATTGAATTTCAGAGAAGAATTTTATTATTTATAAAAATAATTGACATTTTAAAGAGAATTTTTCAAAAAAATGTTAAAAATACCTAATTAAAATTTTACTATAAATTTTATTTAATTTTTTAAAATTTTATTTCTGATTGTTTGATATTCATTTATATGTTGTCGAGAAATGTGATTTTTTTTACAATTTTGACAATTTCGTGTTTCTTTTTTGTCGTTTTTTCTAAAATTTTCCTTTAAATTTAAAAAATTTTTTTTAAATTTCATTCGCATTTTACTAAAAAAAAATTCAAAAAAGTCGATTAGTCGCATTTTTTCACAAAAAAGTCGAAAAAAGTCACATTTCCTAAGAAAAGTCGAAAAAAGTCGAAGAAGGCGCACAATCCGAGCCCTGCTATTTTATCATTTGTTTAAACAAATAATTGTTGCTGTTTGGTAAATTTTTTTCTATTGCACCTAGAAAGACGCAATTTTTTTCTAATTTTGAAATTTTTGGGCCTTCATACAATAACCGATAAATATAAAATTTCAAATCGCTATTTTAGCAATTGTTTAAACAAATAATTGTTGTTATTTATTAACTTTTCTCCTATTGACCCTAGAAAGATGCATTTTTTTTCTAATTTTGCAATTTATGGAGCTAATTATAATAACCAATAAATATGAAAAATCGATTGCTTTAATATCGCGATTTGATATTTTATATTAATCGGTTGTTTTAACTGAGTCCGGAAAATGGCAAAATTAAAAAAAAATGCATCGTTTCAGGTGCAATAGAAGAAAAAAAGTTAATATAAATAACAACAATTATTTGTTTAAACAATTTCTAAATTAGCGATTTAACATTTAACATTCATCGGTTTCTATAAGTAGGTCCGATAATTGCAAAATTAGAAAAAATCTGCATCTTTCTATGTGCAATGGGTAAAAAGTTAATATATAACAACAATTAAATGGTTAAACAATGTTAAATAATAACTATAGCAAATTTAATTTAATATTTTGATTTAACATTAAATAATACTAATAAAAGCTGCCAAATTTAGAGAAATTTACTTTTTTATATTTTGTTCATAGAATTGTTATCAATTAGCAATAATAAATTGTTTAAACAAATGAAAAGTTCATTGTAATAATAGTAAAATATATTATTTATCCGTTGTTACTAATAATAGTTAATTACCTTAATGTTTATAACTTTTTAACATAATGTACAAAAAACAATACTCTGGATGTGTTTCATTGTCAGCGTATACATTGACAATAGTTATAAATAAACAATAAGAAGTGTAAAAAGTTTTTTTTATTCTTTATTGATTTGTTACCATATTCAGAGCAGCTATTAAAAGTATTCATTGATTAATTTTCATTTGATTATGGTTGATTTGGCATTGTGCACATATACACGTACTGAAAAATAGATTTTCTTCACCATATATATATATATATGAATCGTGTGGGAGAAATGAAACGATTTTCCTGTTGTTCTCTCTCGCGAAAAGCAACGTTGACCCCGTTTCTCGTGAAAGAGTTGGGGAACAAAGCTGGATCGAATAAGTCCCTGCATCGTAAACATTGCTGTGCCGTAAACACCATTTCATCCGAAGGGAACGAAAGTCTTAAGTCTCTATAAGCTTTTCCGCAAGGATTCACCGCCACTCGCTGCTCTGTCTCCTTTCTGTGGCACAGCAAGCAACCCCTTCTTGCTCTCTCGAGAGAGAAGACATTCAGTGGGTGGAAAGGGGGTGAGAGCAAAGAACGAACAACTCTCTGTCTCTCCTTATCTCTCCTTCCATCTTCTCCGCATTCCTCCGGGTATTACACGCCCCACGACAGCGAATCCATTCCTTTCCTTCTACCCATCTCAAGGATGAGTCTCTCCCCTCCTCTAAAAAAAACGACAAAATATATGGAATAAAATAGATGAAGCTTTTTTCCAAAAAAAGAAAATCAACTGCTTCTATATCTTAAATTATAAACTAAATGTATCCATTCATTTTTGCTGTTGGTTTTCTTAAACTTTCTTTTTATCAATCTCTTCTTCTAATTGATTTAATTTTTGGGACGATTTTCTAATAATAAAATAAAAAGTAGTAGTAGTCTATGAACAACTTTTCCACAACGATGCATCGTGAGTCATGACTGTGAGAAAAACAGAAAATACAAAGTTGCTTTTTTTCCATCGAAATCTCAATGCGGCTTGAGGGAAGAGAGTAAACCCATTACGGATTCATCTTGCGCCATTAGCTAATTCCTCCCTGATGCTACAACATCTTCCTTTCTATGGGCGTATTCCCTTCCATAATATTCGAGAACCCTCTTAGAATTCTCGGTATCAGGAACGAGATCGTAGACCAGAAATAGAGAAAGAAGGGTGGTCCCTAGATGATCAATTGCCGGGGTAGAAAAATATTTGCAAGCACATCAGTAATCCCTATCACTGTTTTCCTTTGTTGTAGAATCTTGAGAGTTTTTGTGGAATCCCACTCCCCGAGGGAGTCCTGCATTTATTATTTCTTTTTTATTACACTTTTCCGCATTCCTTCTATTCTTCACAATTTTACAACATATAAATACGTAGTTACAGGAAAAATTAATATTTCCATTCATTCTGATGTGCAGATAGAAAATTAAAATCCATTACAATAAATTTTTATGTTATCAAAATATTTGTCTTTCTTATTGTAAAAATTGCTAAATTTTGAAAGTGAAGAATGAAAATTTAGTGGAATAGTTGAAATATTTTGCCTTCTCGAGCTTTCCTTATTTTTCTCGGACTGAAATGGTGGCATCTGGTAGGAATTTGGTCGATTTCGAAAGTCGAAAAGGTCGTGGACTAGCGACGAGGATAAATTCTAAAGCAGAGGGAGAACAAGGAAGAGGTTTTGCTGGAGTTGGTTTGGGGTTAGAGAAAACGGAGAGGTACGACCATCGACTGAAATTGCTCCGCGGTCCGAGCAGGGTGAAGAAGAGACATCTCGGTTGTTGCGATGGAAAGAAAGTGCAGTCACCCGGAATAAACGAGGAGAAGACTCAAAGTTGTTGCTCCAAGTTCAGGCACAACACACAGGGGTTGAGAATGGAGTTTGCGTCGTGGCCATGATGAAACTTTACTGTGACAAGTACATTGGGATGAGGTACCATTTTTTTTAAAAAGCGTTAAAACCAGCGAAAACATTAAAAGTCTGAGTCTGTATTCTTCAAAAAATTATGCTTCATCTTATTATTCACCTTATTGGGTGCCAATCTTATTTTAATATGAAGCATAATTTTTTGATTCAACTCTAGTTGATTTTTAATCATAGACTCGTTTGGCATTCTTAATTTTCAACAATGGATGATGAATGAAACACGGCACATCCCAAACCTGTTGAAACAGAAAGAAAGTCAATGGAGTTGAAAGTCATTCAATTTTTTACGACTAGATAAAAAAAGGTTTTTATTTTAAAATAGCTTTAAAGTGCGCAGTGTCTATAAATCATGTTAAATAGTCTAATATTCTGACGCTAAACTGTGTTCATAAAAACTAAATCGTGTTGAAACTTTGTCTCCTTTAGTGAGGATCCCTTCAGCGAAAAACTCTATTTATAACAGCTGTATCGTTCTTGCGATTTGGTATTTTGAGTTTAAGTTTAAGATCCCCGCGAAGAGTTTACGACACGTCGAGGTGCTCACGCGGGGAATTGAAGCGTCCTGTATAAGCTGGACCACACATGGCGTCTGCACGTGGATAAAAGACACATCATCACACTGCTCGTACTCGTACGAATATAAAAATCAGTATATGACATATTTTCTACGTCCCCCAACTATTTATAGCTCTTGACTCAAGTCTCCACTCCAAACACTTGGAGCTAAATTGTCGTTTCCCCTTTAAAAAGAAAGGAAGAATCCACAACAGAAAATCTCGCTTGTTTCATTCTTAGTCTAATAAAGAATGATTTGTTCTCATTTCTTGAAAAATAAAATTTGATGTTTGCTGGTCATCGATTCAGCAGTTGCAACGTGTTTGATGTCTTGCAAGACTATACATTTCACCTGGAGTGTATCATTTGGCATAGTCCTTTTTCTCGAAGAAAGCGAAAAAAAAGGAGCGAATGACAAGCAGAAGAGAGAAAAAGAGACTAAAGATACTAAAGCAAAGAGTTACTTGCCGCAGCAAATGGGCACTGAGCTTCAGGGCCGCTTTTTCGGGAATTTCCATCCAATTGATTCAATTTTTACTTCACTATTCTGCTAATGTTCAATCTTCCGCCGCAAGAATTCAGTATGCGGGAATGAAACTACTGCCGGCAGGACAGAAAATAAGACCCTCTTGATGGACTCATGTTTAATAATTGATATTCCAACACAGACATTTAAATAAATAGTTCTTTGCATTCCAACAAGAACTCTTAAATTGCATTTTATTTCAATTGACTTTAAATTACATGCAAATGAAACATCGTATACGCAATTATTATGATTAAGAATTTTTCAGAAGCGATCGTTGTATTTTTTAATTAGACTGCGCCCCTGAAGGAGCGAGGATTCACGAAGGAACGAGCTGAGCTCTCTCGGCATCCCTAAACTCTAGCAGACCGGTCGTATTCGGCTGGGCCGCAAGGAAAGGAAAAAAAAGCGAGTGTGCGAGCATAAAAAAATATATATGTGAAGCGAAGAGAAAGAAGACGACGATGGAGAAGGAGAAACGGAGCCTTTTTTCCCGACCGCTGCCGAACAGACTTCATTCTTGGTTTACAAGCATGTGGTCTACAAAGAGGTTGCCACGTTGTTAAAATAACCGCGGCTAACCTCGACGAGTTTGCTGAGTGTGTCTCGTATGCAATCCGGAACACGCATTGACTTTGTGTGTGTGTGTGTGAACTTTCATAAACTTGTACATTTCACGGCAAGCAGGAAAATATATTCAAGTATTGAATTTTTGGTAGACAACACTTTTCAGTTTCATGATGAATACTTTGAAATTCATTTCCTTTAATTACGTTTTCAATTTCTTCATAACTGTTCAGTTAAAAAACATAACTGTTTTCAGTTAGATGTTTTGTATTAGTGATAACTTACGATGAGTTGTCCGTTTCGCGTGTGTGTTGGGAATTACCCCTTAATAGTCGGATTCCAAATTCTTGCATGAATATTAAAACCTTGAAGGAGTATGTAGGTGTATGCACACTTGAATCTCCTAAAGTTAGGACAGCATTGCAAGAGATATTCCAAAGTGGCAAAGGAGATGGAAAATAGGGATGAGACGCTGCTGGGGCGTTGAGTGCCTTCAAATACAGTACATAATAATGAAACTCACTGATCTGTATGATCGAAATTGCAAGGAACGAATCACTGAAATGGGTTTCAATCAAATGGGAGTAAAGTCGATCCCCTATAAACTTGCAACATTAAACCAACTTGAGATTTTCTGCGTTCAGTTCGAAACCCTTTCAGAGTTTTCGGATACTCATCATATCCAGAAGATGTCGTGTATTCACGGTTAAGCAAGTACTTTAGTAATTTATGTATTATTATTAAAAACAGTTTAACAATAAGAATAAATTGTTCAAATGATGCGAATTTATTTAAAAATGAATAAATAGAAATATTTGACGGTAAACAAAGAAGACTTTGACGATTCTGTGGGTCCTTATTGAAAAAAAAGAGAGAAAACATGCAAGCCTGACTCTTGACGAATTCTGTACCGATCCGTCACATGCAGATACCATTCTATGCCAGTCAGGGACGGTGAGCCTTGAATACAATGGATGAGGGACCACCGGATCGCCAGACTTCCACGCATCACCGCTCTCTTTAAAACGACTTGCTTCTCTTTACCAAAAGCCCCATTTTCTTCTCTTCCACCCGTTCCCTCTGCTCTGCTCTGCACGAGAGACTGAATGAGCAAGTCAAACGGGGGGCAGTGATAGGGATGCCGACTATATGGGGTGCTAGACATCATAGTCGCAGCATTGTGTCGTTTCTTCATTCATCTCCGATGTTGTGGTTGCCTTGCGAAACGAATTCAAAAAAACTTTTCTCCCTTCTCTTGAGTGTGTATAGGTTTTGCTTCCCCACCTCATTTCACTTTCTGTACCCAAATTGTGTCATGCACAATTGCAATGAATAAACATTCGATTTTTTAATCTTCACTGGAAATATTATTTGTGACATAATATAGTCGAAAACTAGTTTAAAGTTAGCGCAAGCATAGGACACCTGAGTAAAGTCATCAGTCTCAATTTTATTTTTATCTGAGAAGAAAGCTAATCACATGGACCATTTTGAGTCATGAGTTTGTCAATCTATATGCAGCTGATTCAAACAAAATGTGTAAGCATCGTACTGTTTCAACCATCTGCATACAAGACATCCAAGCGACTTTTCGCTTATGCAAATTTACGGAGCATATTACCACTCGTTGGTATAATTAATTTTTCTCTCAAAGTTGGTCAATGAAATAAAAAAAAACATCGCAAGGAAAATTAAAATTCATTACGCAAATTAATAACAAGTAATAACCGTCAGTAAAATCGTATATACTTTCTACAAACATTTTATTTCAAGTCGAACTTTATACTTAGAGATAATTAACGTTCATTTATCGGACCAATTAAGAAAATTAATAAGTGAAATGACGATAATAATTGCAACGATGTGGAAACGGCATCGAATAGAGAGAGAGTGAAATGGTGGACAATCAACAAAAATTTTGATAAGAACCGAGAGAATATTGCGGAATAACAAATTAACAGACACTCTTTTTTGCGTAACAGCTCGAATTAAGCAGTCGATTTACGGGAGTAGGTGCATCTTAATTAAGCGTCTTTACGCAATGTTCGGCCTCGGGCCGTTGCGATTTCTTCGCGCAGTTAGTTACCGGCGTGAATGGATCCGTGCCATGAAATTACCTCTATATCGTTCTGACGGCCGTTCCCATAGGTATTTACGAATCGTCATCGTCACCTTTGCGATTAAATCGCCGCAAGAACGGATTTTTTTTTGCAAAAGAAATTACGATAATAACTCCAAGATTTCAGTAAGAACATTTGTGCGGTAAACAAATTTTATTTCTCTCTGCACGACGCGATGGGAAGAATTAGGCAAATCATCTTTTTTGTGAATAATTTATGAACTATAATAAAAAATACTGTCTTTTCCTGATTTCGAGACAAAATTTTAACTTTTTCCCTGACTTCCGAAGAATATTCTGATTCACTAAAAAAATTATTAGATACTCAAAAAAATGTTCTATTACATTTATTTACGAATTTCTTTAAGTGTTTAATAACTTCTTTTTTTAAATAAATATTTAATCATTATTATTTTTCCACAAAAATTATGATTTTCAAATCATTATTTTATATCATAAAATATCAAAATTTTTTAATAATTCTGGTGCTCATTTCATGAACACTTTGCTTCCTCATAGAGATAATAATAATAGAAATATATGAATAACTTTTTATAAATATTGTAAAAGTGATTGAATCTTGGATCAATCAATGTATTTTTAAATACCCTACAGCCTACAAGATAGTTATAATAGTTTAATAGTTAAACAAAATTTTCAAACAAAAAAGTTGAGAAAATGTCATTTTCCACAATTTTTGGTTTGAAATTTTTTGTTTGGAAACCAATTGGTTTCCACAATTTCGAAACTTATTATCGAATTAGGTTCAAAAATAGATTAATCGAAGCGTTTTTCAATGCAAGTCGGTAACATATACAAGTCGGTAACGATAATTTTAAAGTTACTTCTACATTTTTCAACAAAAATTTTTAAAAAAGTCTTATTTTCAAAAATTTTTTATTTTTAAAAGTTTAATATCTCCGATCAATATGGACAAAAAATGTTCAATTAGGGCTCAACAGATGCGTTAAAAAAAAACTCTAGAAAATTATGGAAAAACCAAAAACCAAAAGAAAATTTAGTTAAACTTTATTAATCTATCTCAAAATACTCTCATTTTATGTACGCAGGTGAGATCTACAATTTAAAAAAAAAAAAAATAAAAAAATAAATAAATAATAATAGGTAATAATAATTTATTTTAATAATTTAATAAATTTTTAATAAATTCAACCCAAAAGCTCTTCATGATTTCGAGATATTTATGAAAATGTTATGTTTACACACAAACACGAAATACCATTTTTTAAAAATGTCATTTTTGAACTCCTGAGGTCAAATAAGATAAAGATATGTCAAAAAATCGAACTCGAAAAATTTTGGTATTACAATATTTCCTCTATGAGGAAGTAATAATTAATTAAATAATTGAATATTCCTTAAAATTGAATTTTTATAAAACAATTTATAAAAAATTTATAAAAATTTTTAAAATAATTGATTTTTTTTCGTCGAATTTCAAAAAAATTTTAAGAATAAATGCAATTTGCCATCATTTTATTTAAAATTGTATAAAAAATTATTGAAATTCTGCGATAATTTTTGTTATTTATAAAAATAATTTAATTCTCTGCAACGAATTTTATTAAAAATTTTTTAATGAATTGAATTCCTGTCAAGAATTTTATTTGTGAAAATAATTGAATTTCGTAGAAAAATATTGTCATTTATAATATTAATTAATTTCTTGTGAAGAATTTTATTCAAATTTTTTTAAATAATTGAAATTCTCAGAAATTTTTAAAACATTTTAAAAATAATTAAAGTTCATTGAGAAATTTCATTAAAAAATTGAAAATAATTGAAATCTGACGAAAAATTTTATTAATTTTTTTTTTTTAAATAATTGAATTCCTGTAAAAAGTTTTATTTTTGAAAAGAATTGAATTCTTGGGAAGAATTATTTTATTAAAATTTCTTAAATATTTGAATTGCTTCGAAGAATTCTATTTTTTACGAAAATAATTGAATTGTTTCGAAAATTTTTACAAACATTTTTGACAATAATTGTATACCAACTCTCTAAATCTGAATCAGCGAAATCTCGCTGATTTCCAGCTATAAGTATACCACTGATTTCTTTCAGCGTATATATACTGATGAATCAGTGAAATTTCACTGATTTTTCAGCTAATATACGCTAATTTAAATCAGTGGTATACTTATCGCTGATTCAGATTTAGAGAGAAGGAAGAATGTTATATTTTACGAAAAAAATTGTATTCTATGATGAATTTTATTATAATTTTTTAAATTTATAAAGCATTTTATCTTAATTTTTTTTAAATAATTGAATTCTCGAGAAAAATTTTATTATTTATGAAAATAATTGATTTCTTGCGAAAAATTGCATTTCAATTTTTTTGAAATAATTGAATTACTGGGAAAGTTTTATTTTTGAAAACAATTTAATTCTTGGGAAGAATTTTATAAAAATTTCTTAAATAATTAAATGTTTCCAAGATTTTTAAAATCGTTTTTGACAATAATTGTAATTTCTAGGAAGAATGTTATATTTTACGAAAATAATTGTATTCTACGATCAATTTTATTATAATTTTTCAAATTTATAGAGCATATTATCAAAATTTTTAAAAATAATTGAATTCTCGTGAAAAATTTTATGTATTTATGAAAAAAATTGATTTCTTGCGAAGAATTTTATTCAAATTTTTTTAAAATAATTGAATTCCCATAAAAAAATGTATTAGATTTGTGAAAATAATTGAATTCTTAAGAAGAATTTTATTGAAAATAATTGAATTAAATAGGGAAATTTTATTAAAATTGCAATTCTATTAACTAAATCTTGTAAAGAACTTTGTCAAAATTTGTTTAAATAATAGAATTTTTAAAAGAATTTTATTTAAATTTTTCGAAGTAATTGAATTTTGCAGAACTATTTTTTTAAATTCTCTGAATATATTTGAATTCTTTCGAGAAATTTCATTAAAAAATTAAAAATAATTGAATTGGTGCGAAGAAATTTATAAAAAATTGAAAAGTAATTGAATTTCTGTGAAATTTTTATTAAAATTTTGTTTAAATAATGGAATTCTTTTGGAAAATTTTATTAAAATAGATATTAAAAATAATTGAAATGAGGAAATTTTTTGAAAATAATTGAAATTTTCCAAAGAATTTTATTATAATTTTTTGAAAATAATTGAATTTCGCAGAAGAATTTTATTATTTATAAAAATAATTGATATTTGAGGAGAATTTTTATAAATTTTTGAATATAATTGAATTTATGCGAAGAAGTATATCACTTTTGAAAATAATTGAATTTCTGTAATCAGTTGTTCTTAAAATTTCTATTTAAATTCATTAAAAATTGAAATTTTCTAAAATTTCATATTGAAACCTTTGAAGTTCATCTATTTATGAAGATTGTAAACGCAATTCTTTTGAAATCCAATTAATTTTGAAATATTTAAGTAAAATTATTCATTTGATAATTTATAAGTTATTTTTTTTATAGTTGTTCAAGATTTAAGTTATTTAAAAAGAAATTATTGTCAGAAATAGAAAAATGTGAATGTTTTTTATTAGAATTCTTGTCAATTTCATAGTTTATGAGTCAAAGAAAAAAGACACAAAAATTCAGTTTTCTTATAAATTCTAAAAATTAAATTTACCCCAGTACTTTTAATAAAAATCCCTGACTTTTCCCTGATTTCCCTGACTTGTGCAACCCTGTTACAGGTACCTTGAAAATCGATTGATATAGGTACAATAAATTCTTTAATCTTCAGTTAAATTAATAAAATTTTTTATTTCTATTTAAAAGCTTCTTGTACTTTTTTTTAGAGGTAGGAAAAGTATATCTCTATTTCCGTAAAACTGAGTGAATTCAAAGCATTCTATCGCGATTCGTCGCCACTTGGCCTCATTCAGGAAAGCTGCTTGTTCCCTGTGCATCAGCCCTCTCGCTTTCTCTTGCCTTGGTGCAGATAAGAATGAAAGCGGGTGACTTCACAATGAAGGTGTCGTTGCAGGAAATTATACAGCAGTTAGATGGAACCTCTTTGCTCTGAGCAATTGTCTCTTAGGCTCACATTGTCTTGTGAAATTTCTTCCCCTGGTCCCGTTTGCATAACTCTCGGAAGTTTTCCTATGCGATGCTTTCTCTCTCTCTCTCTTTCTCTCACTCACTATATAGCGATTGGCTTGTCTGACATTGGCCAAGTACAATGAGAGATCTAATCGTGAATAAAATACTTAATATCTTAAGGTCGAGTATACTGCCTTGCTACAGGGACACCCTTCAAGAAGGGCTGAATCTCCGGGTCATGCCCGGAGTTATGTTATCTGATGAGAAGGTGTCTCGCTACTTGAGTTTAAGATTTAGGAAACAAATCAATGCGAATAAATTTCAATTAATTATGCTACATTGAAGAATTAAGTGTGTGCTAATGAGTACAAGTTTTAGCTTCATAAAAGTATTTAATAATGTTATTTAACTTCAGAAATTAAGTGCGTGCTGATGGGTGCCAGTTTCAGCTTCATTTTTTCAATTAGTTTGTTCAACTTTGTTTGTAGTATTTATAGATAAAATGCTTGGATTCAGGATCACCACGCAAGGCGTGATTACAGTGTTATTAATCAAAAGAAAACATTATGTTTTAACTGTTATTATAAATATTAACTGTTTATTGTTTTACACAACGAATTTGACATTATTAAAAAACTACATTATAAATATATAATTAGAAAAGATTGTTTTTCGCATTTTTAGGTTAATCGACACGATGTAACGAACAAACTAGACAGAGTATACGACGCTCAGTCTCGAGAGAGATACATAGAATAAAATATAAAGGCGGACGCGCAATCGAACGCGCGCATGCGCTTTAAAACTACAACACAACTATACCGCGAAAATTTAAAAGTTCAAATTCTTAAATACAGACAAAATGAAATAACTTAATCCTAAACAAACTTTATTTTTTAATAATACTGTTTATTCGTTTGGAATTGGTACCTCAACACTTTTTTCTCAAGTATTTGAAAGGAAAGATCACAGTTTGAACTTTGAAGGAAAGAAATTTAAAAAAATTATTTAATTTATTCAGAGTTATTTAATAATTTCTTTTTTAGAAATAATTAGCAGTGTGGAAATTGTAATAAAAAAAGAAGTTGACTTAGAAAAATGGCAAACACGTGGCACAACTTTTCAAGACAGTTTTTACCCTCTGAATTAAATTCAGAGCTTTTGTCCTTGGGGATGTTCCTTTACCCCTTAGATACGTTGCTGTCGCATTTTCTTAATTTCCTCGCGGACGAACTTCTTATTATCTTGGACGTTTCCGCCTCACGAACACTTCCTGCCCTTCACGTTTCTAGAAACAAAAGAATGGGCTTGAACCTCCATCACCCCCCCATTCTAAAAAGCAGGAACGCGGAACGTTTCAGTTGACAGGGGTGAAAACGTGGAGCGAAATGAATTGGCAACTTTTAATTAAGATCGTATCGTCTCTATGCTGTTGGCTCCGGTGCCCGAGTAGCGCCGCGATCCGGTGACATTGGTGTACTAGTTGCGGTTTTCTCAGTCCTGCGAATGGGAACTACCCAGAGAACGCGGTTAGCATTCTTTTTGTTCGTGCCAACTATTCATCATCTGCGACATTTTTCTAGACACTGGGGTTCTTTCACTTTTACTCCACAAGTTATTTCGCTCTATTCATATTCTCACTCTCTTATTCTAAATAATTAGTCACTACACTTGACATTCCAAAAAAAAAAAAAAAACCTTTAAGCCTTGTTTTTGAGTTAGGCGTCGTCGCATTTTTGGTGTAAATCTATTGACGATGGAACCCTTTAGGTTCAATTGAACAAATTTAGCTGGCGTTCTTTTCAGAAATAAAATTCGTTGCAAGAATTCAATTATTTTCGTAAATAATAAAAGTTTTTATAGGTTTTCAATTATTTAGAAAAATCTAATACAAAATCCGTTGCAAGAATTCAAATATTTAAAAAAATATTCGAATTTTTTTATACAGGAATTCAATTATTTTCAAAAATAACAAAATTTTTCACCTGGAAACCTGGAAAACCTGAAATTTTATAAACCTTGAAAAAAATCTGGAAAAGTCAGAGAAATTTGATCGAAATCCTGAAAAATTGTTTTCTAATGTTTATTGTTGAATTATAATAATTAATAATTATAAAAATTAATAATTATTTATTCTTGTTTATTCTTGTTTTTTCTTGAAATGTAATTTTACTTAAATATTTCAAAATGAATTCAATTTCAAAAGAGTTGCATTTACAATTTTCATAAATAGATGAACTTCAAAAGGTTTTAATTTGAAATTTTGTAAAATTTCAATTTCGAAAGAATTTTATTAGAAATCTTGAAGAACCTAGATTTCTGAAAAATTTTGTTACTTCAAATTCTTCTGAAATTATAGTTACATTTTTTTAATATATATTTAACCATAGTTATTAAAAAATAATGAATTTATAGAGGAATTTTAGTTCAAAACACTAAAAGAAAATGAATTTTGAAGCAATTACAAATGATTGAAGAAATTTAACTATTTCCAAAGAAAGTAAAATTCTTCCCTGAAATTCAATGATCACAAATTTTAATAAAATTCTTGTCAAAATTTCAATTTTTTTTCAAAAACTTTCCTCAATTCAATGATTTTTTATATCTACTACTTTAACAAAATTTTTCAAAAGAATTCAATTATTTAAAATAAATTTTTATAAAGTTCTACGCAAACATTTAATTTTATTGTTTTCATAGGTATAATAAAAATTTCACAGGAATTCAATTATTTACAAATTATTATTCAATTATTTTCATAAATAATAACATTTTTTACAAGGATTCAATTGTTTTTATAAATAATAAAATTCTTTTTTGGAATTCAATTATTTTTATAAATAATAGAAAACTTTAAAGGGTTTTCAATTATTTTGATAAATAATAAACTCATCGCAGACTTACCATTATTTTTTAATACAATTTTAATGAAATTCCTCACGAAAAATGAAATTATTCTTAAAAATTTTATTAAAATTCATCAAAGAAATTTAATTATTTTAACAATTTTTGTAACAATTTATTTATTAGAATTTTAATATTATTTTCAAAACATTTTTATTGAATTTCTTCAAAGAATTAAATTATTTTCAAAAATTGTAATGAAATTTTTTGTGCAATTCAATTTTTTTTAAAAAGAATTTTAATAAAATTCTTCGTAGAAATTGAATTAATTTCAAAAATGTTGTCAAAATTATCAGTTATTTTCAATGTTTACTATTTCAATAAAATTTCACAAAAGAATTCAATTATTTAAAAAGAAATTTTAATAAAATTCGTCTCAAGAATTCAATTATTTTCAAAAATAATATAATTCTTCGCAGAAATTCAATTACGTTCAAAAATGTAAAAAAAAATTCTAGTTAAAGTTTCCATTATCTTTCTAAATCATAAAATTTTTTCCAAAAATCAATTATTTTCAAAAATTTTAATAAACGTCTTTGCAAAATTTCAATTATTTTCAAAAACTTTTCTCAATTCAATAAAATTTAATAAAACTACTACATTAATAAAATTTCACAGAAGAATTTAATTATTTTAAAGAATTTTTGATAAAATTCTACGCAAACATTTAATTATTTTCATAAATAGTCAAATTTTAGAGACATTCAATTACTTCAAAAACTCTTATAAAATTTTTTGGAGAAATTCAATTATTTTTAATACAATTTTAATTAAATTTCTCGAAAA
Organism: Leptopilina syphax; assembly: GCA_032872505.1. Classification (NCBI taxonomy): domain Eukaryota; kingdom Metazoa; phylum Arthropoda; class Insecta; order Hymenoptera; family Figitidae; genus Leptopilina; species Leptopilina syphax. The sequence goes on from CM065472.1 coordinate 8,601,206, forward strand.
AAGAAATTCTTCTTCTTCTTAAATGACTTGTGGCCTTGCCGAGTGTCAGAACTATTAAAAAAAAAAGAAAAAAAAAAAAAAGAAATTATTTTCAAAAATTTTACTAAAATTTGTCCAGATACTTTTAATAAACAATTCTGTAGAATTAATTTTTTTCAAAAAGTGTATTTGAATTTTTTTTTAATTATTTAAAGTTTTTATTTTCTAATTTTTATTTAATTGAAGAATGGCAGAATAATCGAAATTTCGTAAAATTTAATATTGTAAAATTGATTTGAAAATTCTCAAAGAACTTTTTCAAAAATTATTTTAAAAAAATTGATTTAAAAAAATAATTTTAGTTGAAAATTCTAGAAATTATTCTTAAAAATTTTATAAAAAATTTGTCAAGAGAATTCAGTGGTTTAAAAATTTGTTGGTAAAATTCTTTATGAAAATTCAATTTTAAGAAACATTCAATATAATGAAATATTTATTTTTGTAATTAAATAATTGAATTCTCGTATAGAATTTTCTAATAAATATTGATTTAAAAATGTATTTTAGTTAAAATTTTAGATTGTAATTGAATATTGTTAGCGTGGATTTTTATAGAAATAATTGAATTTTCAAAAAGTTTCAAATTAAAATCTTTGAAAATTTGAACTTTTTATACTTTTAATTAAGAATTCTGTGGATTTAATTTTTTTCAAAAAGTTTAGTGGAATTTTTTTTTTTAATTTCTTATATATTTAATTTGAAGAATGTCAAAATAATCGAAATTTTGTAAAATTAAATTATAAACGAAAGGATTTGAAAATTCTCAAAGAATTCTTTCAAAAATTATTTTTAAAAAAATTGATAAAAAGAAGAATTTTAGTTGAAAATTCTAGTAATGAATAATAGAAATGATGCCACGGAGAAAAATATAAAGTTTAACTTTTACTACTTTTATAGTAAAAAATTTCCGGTAAAACATTTCTGGTAATTTTTAATACTTTTGGAGTAAGTTTTGCTACGTTCGAAGTACATATTTGTAAAATTTAGTAAAATTTACTTCGAACGTAGCAAAATATACTCTAACAGTAGTAAAAATTACCAGAAATGCTTTACCGAAAATTATTTACTATAAAAGCAGTAAAAGTTACTTTATATTTTTCTCCGTATGAAAATAAATTTTTGAAGAAGTTACAGTAACAAATTAGCAAGTTTTTAATTATTGTATAAAACATGAAGAAAGCCATGACTGCGAGTTGAAGACTCGGAGTGATCGGTGTCTTCATGTTTTTGAAAGAAAAAAATTTTTTTAAATTTAAAAAAATAAAATTTGAAAAAAAAATTTTTTTAAATTTAAAAAAAAAAAATTTGAAAAAAAAATTTTTTAAAAAAATTTTTGAAAATCTTAATTCCTGTGGCAAAATAATGATTAAAATGTTTATTTAAAAATGAAGAATTGGCAAAATTAAAACAGTAGTGTTAGCTCAGGCTTCTTCACGTAAAAAGATTTCTGAAAATTTTGCGGAGTCACTTCGGGAGCAATTCCAAGAGCATTCACTGAAAAGTTTCAAAAAACTTTAAAGAACGATTTTCGATGAATCTTTCATTTCTAGGTCAACTTTTTCTGTGAATTTATATCCGAACCGTTTGAAACTCCTCTATACGAGTTGGCCTCTAAGTGTCAATCCCGATTACAAGTTGCTTTCTTGAGACTTATCCTATGAAGTTATTCAAATATTGTTAGAGCTGTTCACTAGGGAGATCCTAAATTTAAAGTCGATTTAAAGTCCCAAAAAAACCCTTGAATGCCCTTAATTTCTCCAGTATGTTAGTGTACTAAAATTTTATGTGGAAACATTTTTTTCTTGCTTCGATCCTTAATTCAAGTTTCAAGCAAATATTTTTTAAAATAAAAATTTATTTTTTTTTTGATTTTATTGGAAATGTATCTAAATTTAGTTTTTTAATTTTTTATATGTAAAATGTATCTTCTGTTAGAAACTAATCGCAATAAAAATTTTCGGTTTAAGAGAAGTTAATCCAAGATAGTAGATGAAGATGAGTATATGCATTGCGTTATTAATGCATTATGGAGAAGAAAATGAAAATGTTGATTGTCCCATGACTGAGGAAGGAGAAAAAACAATGAATAATAATCGTACATAATGTTGACGGCGGAACATTTCATTGTGCGTCAAATATCGGGGTCGGGATGCTCTGTAATTTCTTTTGCTCCTTTCTCCTCCCTCGTTCTTTTTAATATCTTGAGCAAAGTCGAGAGGGCTGGGTTCGTGGAACGGTGCGAAGATATGAAATTGAAGCTTGAATATTCTATGGACCGAGGACGTAGCTTTTGCTGCAGGTGGTGAGAGTTTTTGCCCTCGGTAGTTGGTCCCTCTATCTATTTCATACAGTTATAAAGCATCATTACGACACTCAACTCCTTTATATTGCTATCTTGCGGTGATTCTCTCTTATAATGCAATTTTAACTTTATTAACGGCCTCATCCCTTCTGTTCGACTCGTTTTTTCCAGAGATTCGACTTCCCTGTTGGTGCCTGTTGGTGCCTGTATGTGCCTGTAGGGGCACAGAGGATTTTAAATCATTCGTCAAAGTTGACAAAATAAAAATTATAATTTATAAATGAATATACAAAGTTTCGAGTTTTTGTTTTTACACGTCGTCATTTCTGACAACAATGCAGGGAATCATGAATTTTCCAACTAGCTGATATGTTGAATCTGATAGAAGTTTTCACAGGGGATAAAAGCTTCCCAACCTCTTTACGTTCGCGTCGAGTCGTGTTGGCATATTGGCTCGGCACTTATATGTGTATGTGGTGTCTCCATGCAGGCACTTTACTTAAAAGACTCTCCTCTCTCTCTCTCTCTCTCTCTCTCTCTCTCTCTCTCTCTCTCTCTCCTCAGATCCCTTCTTCTTTGCGTATCGTTATGGTTATGGCATTAGGCAATAGAGCAAGATACAAACAGTTATTCGAAGGAAACGACCTCGCACAATTTTTTCCGAGAGCTTTTTTTTCAAAAGGAAGATAACCTCGAAAATGATATTGGAACGTAAAAAATGTTGAAAAGTAGTATAAAGAACTGAAATTTATTATTCAGTAACTCATTTTTCAAATTTCTTCTTTAGCATTTTTTTAACGATTTTCACTTTTTCAAAAATGGTGTAAAAATATTTTACTGGATGACTTCTTAATTCATATATGTACATATATAAAGTTTTGAATGGCGTTCCTGCAAGGTCCAATTGTTCCTGACCATAGACTCAGATTAGGTCTATTTCTGATTAATTTATTTTTAATTAATTTTAATTAATTTTTTGACTATATATTATATAATGTTGTACGATTAAAAATAATGCATTAAGACTCTATGATCCATTTTATATTTAATGCCCATCTAATGAAGTGTTTATAAGATGTTGCAATTAATTGAAATGTACATTTTTTAAAATAAAATTTTACTTCTTGTAGGAAACTTGTTTCTATTTAACTTTAGTATACTTTTACTTGTTTATAAACTTCATGGCTATAAACTTAATGATACGAAAAAATCTATATAGAAGATGCGGGTTGTATAATTATTCCACTGTTAAATAAGTCACAGGCTTCTCATTTAGTGATGAAAGACTCCCGACCAGAAATTCACTTAATATTTTACTAGAATTTCTAAGAGATTTTAAATAAATTTTTGTTGGGCGATACTGTAATGCAATCATTGTTAACATAAAAGTATCAAATTGCAACGAATTAATACAAAAAATGTAGATCAAATAAAAAATTGATCCAAATTTTTGGATCAATCCATAAATTTGCTTGAAGTCCGTAAAAGTTAGGTTTTTTTTTAAAAAAAAAAGGTCCGTAAAGTCCGTAATTTGATAGAAAAATGACGAAACGTTCGTAAATTGTACGATATAATTTAGAGAATTTTAGAGAAATTACAAATGATTGCAGAAATTCAATTATTTTCATGAAATAATAAAACTCATCGCAGAATTTCAATTATTTTTAATACAATTTTAATCGAATTTCTCGAAAAATGTAATTATTTTAAAAAATTTTATTAAAAATTCTCCAAAGAATTTAATTATTTAAAAATTTTTTGAGAAAATTCTTTATGAGAATTGAAATTTCAAAAACATTCAATTATTCAATAAATTATTTATTTTTGAATTAAATAATTGAATTCTAGTAGTATTTTCTAATAAAAATTGATTGACAAATGAAGTTCAGTTAAAATTTTAGTTAATAATTGAATATTAAAAGCATTAAATTGTAAATTTTTTAAAATATATACTAAAAATTCTGTGGAATTAATAGTTTTAAGAAAGTTTAATTTTTAATAATTCAAGAATAATTGAAATTTTGTAAAATTGAATTGTAAACAAATGAATTTGAAAATTTTCAAAAATTATTAAATATAATGCTTTTATAGAAGAATTTTAGTTAAAAACACGAAAAAAAACATTTAATTTTGGAAAAGTTGCAAATTATTTGCAGAGATACAATTATTTTCAAGAGTAACAACATTCTTCGCAAAAGTGAAAAAATATTGTTCAAAACTAATAAAATTCTTCTTAGGAATTAAATTATTTTCACAAATAATAAAACTCTTCCCAGAATTTCAATTATTTTTAATACAATTTTAATCGAATTTTTTGAAAAATGTAATTATTCTTAAAAATTGTATTAAATCTTTGAAAGTTTGAATTTTACATAATTTTCACTAACAATTCTGTAGAAGAATTAATTTTTACATTCTCATCACATGAGAAGGTATTAGTTTTGGTCGAATTTTGACTTTTGCTAATTTTATGAAATCTTTACGTTTTGAGGTGCCCTGAGTCCGAAAAACATGGTCCGGCGAGTGCGTCTGTCTGTGTGTCTGTCTGTCTGTCCGTCTGTCTGTCTGTCCGTCTGTAGACGGTCATATGTTGTTCCCACGATAACTCTTGAAAAACTTATCGAATCGTTTTTAAATTTAACACACTTAAAGTTGGTGTAAAAATGAAGGCTAAGTTCGTTAACCAGACATTTTCGTTGAAAACTACAAAAACTACGGTAGTTTCAAAATTTTAAAAAATCAATTTTTTCAAATTTCAGAATTTTTAACTTTATTTTATTTTAGATTAGAAAAATACAAACAACTTTTCTCTATAACATTTTTTCAGAAAAACTTAATTTTCGAAGTTATAGTCTCTTAAATGGTCAAAAAAACTAAAAAAATTCTAAAATAACACTAAAAATCGAATTTTTTTAAAGGAATAAAAATCAGTCAATTGATTTTGACATATTCCCACCCTAAAATACTTGAAAAACATACTTGAACATAAAAAACTTGTAATTTCCAGAAAAATCACTCTCTATATATATTTTTTGTGCGCTTTTTTGATAAAAAATCAATTTTCCGACTCCATTATCTCCGACATCCTTGCATATGCGATTTCGCTACCAGAGACTTTTTTTCTCGGCTTTGCATCAGCTACAACTTTGCTGTTGACAACTTTTTGCCCAACCCAAAACTTTTCAAGCTATTTTTTAAAAACTGTCAAAAAACTAAATTTTTTACATTCTCATCACATGAGAAGGTATTAGTTTTGGTCGAATTTTGACTTTTGCTAATTTTATGAAATCTTTACGTTTTGAGGTGCCCTGAGTCCGAAAAACATGGTCCGGCGAGTGCGTCTGTCTGTGTGTCTGTCTGTCTGTCCGTCTGTCTGTCTGTCCGTCTGTAGACGGTCATATGTTGTTCCCACGATAACTCTTGAAAAACTTATCGAATCGTTTTTAAATTTAACACACTTAAAGTTGGTGTAAAAATGAAGGCTAAGTTCGTTAACCAGACATTTTCGTTGAAAACTACAAAAACTACGGTAGTTTCAAAATTTTAAAAAATCAATTTTTTCAAATTTCAGAATTTTTAACTTTATTTTATTTTAGATTAGAAAAATACAAACAACTTTTCTCTATAACATTTTTTCAGAAAAACTTAATTTTCGAAGTTATAGTCTCTTAAATGGTCAAAAAAACTAAAAAAATTCTAAAATAACACTAAAAATCGAATTTTTTTAAAGGAATAAAAATCAGTCAATTGATTTTGACATATTCCCACCCTAAAATACTTGAAAAACATACTTGAACATAAAAAACTTGTAATTTCCAGAAAAATCACTCTCTATATATATTTTTTGTGCGCTTTTTTGATAAAAAAATCAATTTTCCGACTCCATTATCTCCGACATCCTTGCATATGCGATTTCGCTACCAGAGACTTTTTTTCTCGGCTTTGCATCAGCTACAACTTTGCTGTTGACAACTTTTTGCCCAACCCAAAACTTTTCAAGCTATTTTTTAAAAACTGTCAAAAAACTAAATTTTTTTACATTCTCATCACATGAGAAGGTATTAGTTTTGGTCGAATTTTGACTTTTGCTAATTTTATGAAATCTTTACGTTTTGAGGTGCCCTGAGTCCGAAAAACATGGTCCGGCGAGTGCGTCTGTCTGTGTGTCTGTCTGTCTGTCCGTCTGTCTGTCTGTCCGTCTGTAGACGGTCATATGTTGTTCCCACGATAACTCTTGAAAAACTTATCGAATCGTTTTTAAATTTAACACACTTAAAGTTGGTGTAAAAATGAAGGCTAAGTTCGTTAACCAGACATTTTCGTTGAAAACTACAAAAACTACGGTAGTTTCAAAATTTTAAAAAATCAATTTTTTCAAATTTCAGAATTTTTAACTTTATTTTATTTTAGATTAGAAAAATACAAACAACTTTTCTCTATAACATTTTTTCAGAAAAACTTAATTTTCGAAGTTATAGTCTCTTAAATGGTCAAAAAAACTAAAAAAATTCTAAAATAACACTAAAAATCGAATTTTTTTAAAGGAATAAAAATCAGTCAATTGATTTTGACATATTCCCACCCTAAAATACTTGAAAAACATACTTGAACATAAAAAACTTGTAATTTCCAGAAAAATCACTCTCTATATATATTTTTTGTGCGCTTTTTTGATAAAAAATCAATTTTCCGACTCCATTATCTCCGACATCCTTGCATATGCGATTTCGCTACCAGAGACTTTTTTTCTCGGCTTTGCATCAGCTACAACTTTGCTGTTGACAACTTTTTGCCCAACCCAAAACTTTTCAAGCTATTTTTTAAAAACTGTCAAAAAACTAAATTTTTTACATTCTCATCACATGAGAAGGTATTAGTTTTGGTCGAATTTTGACTTTTGCTAATTTTATGAAATCTTTACGTTTTGAGGTGCCCTGAGTCCGAAAAACATGGTCCGGCGAGTGCGTCTGTCTGTGTGTCTGTCTGTCTGTCCGTCTGTCTGTCTGTCCGTCTGTAGACGGTCATATGTTGTTCCCACGATAACTCTTGAAAAACTTATCGAATCGTTTTTAAATTTAACACACTTAAAGTTGGTGTAAAAATGAAGGCTAAGTTCGTTAACCAGACATTTTCGTTGAAAACTACAAAAACTACGGTAGTTTCAAAATTTTAAAAAATCAATTTTTTCAAATTTCAGAATTTTTAACTTTATTTTATTTTAGATTAGAAAAATACAAACAACTTTTCTCTATAACATTTTTTCAGAAAAACTTAATTTTCGAAGTTATAGTCTCTTAAATGGTCAAAAAAACTAAAAAAATTCTAAAATAACACTAAAAATCGAATTTTTTTAAAGGAATAAAAATCAGTCAATTGATTTTGACATATTCCCACCCTAAAATACTTGAAAAACATACTTGAACATAAAAAACTTGTAATTTCCAGAAAAATCACTCTCTATATATATTTTTTGTGCGCTTTTTTGATAAAAAATCAATTTTCCGACTCCATTATCTCCGACATCCTTGCATATGCGATTTCGCTACCAGAGACTTTTTTTCTCGGCTTTGCATCAGCTACAACTTTGCTGTTGACAACTTTTTGCCCAACCCAAAACTTTTCAAGCTATTTTTTAAAAACTGTCAAAAAACTAAATTTTTTACATTCTCATCACATGAGAAGGTATTAGTTTTGGTCGAATTTTGACTTTTGCTAATTTTATGAAATCTTTACGTTTTGAGGTGCCCTGAGTCCGAAAAACATGGTCCGGCGAGTGCGTCTGTCTGTGTGTCTGTCTGTCTGTCCGTCTGTCTGTCTGTCCGTCTGTAGACGGTCATATGTTGTTCCCACGATAACTCTTGAAAAACTTATCGAATCGTTTTTAAATTTAACACACTTAAAGTTGGTGTAAAAATGAAGGCTAAGTTCGTTAACCAGACATTTTCGTTGAAAACTACAAAAACTACGGTAGTTTCAAAATTTTAAAAAATCAATTTTTTCAAATTTCAGAATTTTTAACTTTATTTTATTTTAGATTAGAAAAATACAAACAACTTTTCTCTATAACATTTTTTCAGAAAAACTTAATTTTCGAAGTTATAGTCTCTTAAATGGTCAAAAAAACTAAAAAAATTCTAAAATAACACTAAAAATCGAATTTTTTTAAAGGAATAAAAATCAGTCAATTGATTTTGACATATTCCCACCCTAAAATACTTGAAAAACATACTTGAACATAAAAAACTTGTAATTTCCAGAAAAATCACTCTCTATATATATTTTTTGTGCGCTTTTTTGATAAAAAATCAATTTTCCGACTCCATTATCTCCGACATCCTTGCATATGCGATTTCGCTACCAGAGACTTTTTTTCTCGGCTTTGCATCAGCTACAACTTTGCTGTTGACAACTTTTTGCCCAACCCAAAACTTTTCAAGCTATTTTTTAAAAACTGTCAAAAAACTAAATTTTTTACATTCTCATCACATGAGAAGGTATTAGTTTTGGTCGAATTTTGACTTTTGCTAATTTTATGAAATCTTTACGTTTTGAGGTGCCCTGAGTCCGAAAAACATGGTCCGGCGAGTGCGTCTGTCTGTGTGTCTGTCTGTCTGTCCGTCTGTCTGTCTGTCCGTCTGTAGACGGTCATATGTTGTTCCCACGATAACTCTTGAAAAACTTATCGAATCGTTTTTAAATTTAACACACTTAAAGTTGGTGTAAAAATGAAGGCTAAGTTCGTTAACCAGACATTTTCGTTGAAAACTACAAAAACTACGGTAGTTTCAAAATTTTAAAAAATCAATTTTTTCAAATTTCAGAATTTTTAACTTTATTTTATTTTAGATTAGAAAAATACAAACAACTTTTCTCTATAACATTTTTTCAGAAAAACTTAATTTTCGAAGTTATAGTCTCTTAAATGGTCAAAAAAACTAAAAAAATTCTAAAATAACACTAAAAAATCGAATTTTTTTAAAGGAATAAAAATCAGTCAATTGATTTTGACATATTCCCACCCTAAAATACTTGAAAAACATACTTGAACATAAAAAACTTGTAATTTCCAGAAAAATCACTCTCTATATATATTTTTTGTGCGCTTTTTTGATAAAAAATCAATTTTCCGACTCCATTATCTCCGACATCCTTGCATATGCGATTTCGCTACCAGAGACTTTTTTTTCTCGGCTTTGCATCAGCTACAACTTTGCTGTTGACAACTTTTTGCCCAACCCAAAACTTTTCAAGCTATTTTTTAAAAACTGTCAAAAAACTAAATTTTTTACATTCTCATCACATGAGAAGGTATTAGTTTTGGTCGAATTTTGACTTTTGCTAATTTTATGAAATCTTTACGTTTTGAGGTGCCCTGAGTCCGAAAAACATGGTCCGGCGAGTGCGTCTGTCTGTGTGTCTGTCTGTCTGTCCGTCTGTCTGTCTGTCCGTCTGTAGACGGTCATATGTTGTTCCCACGATAACTCTTGAAAAACTTATCGAATCGTTTTTAAATTTAACACACTTAAAGTTGGTGTAAAAATGAAGGCTAAGTTCGTTAACCAGACATTTTCGTTGAAAACTACAAAAACTACGGTAGTTTCAAAATTTTAAAAAATCAATTTTTTCAAATTTCAGAATTTTTAACTTTATTTTATTTTAGATTAGAAAAATACAAACAACTTTTCTCTATAACATTTTTTCAGAAAAACTTAATTTTCGAAGTTATAGTCTCTTAAATGGTCAAAAAAACTAAAAAAATTCTAAAATAACACTAAAAATCGAATTTTTTTAAAGGAATAAAAATCAGTCAATTGATTTTGACATATTCCCACCCTAAAATACTTGAAAAACATACTTGAACATAAAAAACTTGTAATTTCCAGAAAAATCACTCTCTATATATATTTTTTGTGCGCTTTTTTGATAAAAAATCAATTTTCCGACTCCATTATCTCCGACATCCTTGCATATGCGATTTCGCTACCAGAGACTTTTTTTCTCGGCTTTGCATCAGCTACAACTTTGCTGTTGACAACTTTTTGCCCAACCCAAAACTTTTCAAGCTATTTTTTAAAAAACTGTCAAAAAACTAAATTTTTTACATTCTCATCACATGAGAAGGTATTAGTTTTGGTCGAATTTTGACTTTTGCTAATTTTATGAAATCTTTACGTTTTGAGGTGCCCTGAGTCCGAAAAACATGGTCCGGCGAGTGCGTCTGTCTGTGTGTCTGTCTGTCTGTCCGTCTGTCTGTCTGTCCGTCTGTAGACGGTCATATGTTGTTCCCACGATAACTCTTGAAAAACTTATCGAATCGTTTTTAAATTTAACACACTTAAAGTTGGTGTAAAAATGAAGGCTAAGTTCGTTAACCAGACATTTTCGTTGAAAACTACAAAAACTACGGTAGTTTCAAAATTTTAAAAAATCAATTTTTTCAAATTTCAGAATTTTTAACTTTATTTTATTTTAGATTAGAAAAATACAAACAACTTTTCTCTATAACATTTTTTCAGAAAAACTTAATTTTCGAAGTTATAGTCTCTTAAATGGTCAAAAAAAACTAAAAAAATTCTAAAATAACACTAAAAATCGAATTTTTTTAAAGGAATAAAAATCAGTCAATTGATTTTGACATATTCCCACCCTAAAATACTTGAAAAACATACTTGAACATAAAAAAACTTGTAATTTCCAGAAAAATCACTCTCTATATATATTTTTTGTGCGCTTTTTTGATAAAAAATCAATTTTCCGACTCCATTATCTCCGACATCCTTGCATATGCGATTTCGCTACCAGAGACTTTTTTTCTCGGCTTTGCATCAGCTACAACTTTGCTGTTGACAACTTTTTGCCCAACCCAAAACTTTTCAAGCTATTTTTTAAAAACTGTCAAAAAACTAAATTTTTTACATTCTCATCACATGAGAAGGTATTAGTTTTGGTCGAATTTTGACTTTTGCTAATTTTATGAAATCTTTACGTTTTGAGGTGCCCTGAGTCCGAAAAACATGGTCCGGCGAGTGCGTCTGTCTGTGTGTCTGTCTGTCTGTCCGTCTGTCTGTCTGTCCGTCTGTAGACGGTCATATGTTGTTCCCACGATAACTCTTGAAAAACTTATCGAATCGTTTTTAAATTTAACACACTTAAAGTTGGTGTAAAAATGAAGGCTAAGTTCGTTAACCAGACATTTTCGTTGAAAACTACAAAAACTACGGTAGTTTCAAAATTTTAAAAAATCAATTTTTTCAAATTTCAGAATTTTTAACTTTATTTTATTTTAGATTAGAAAAATACAAACAACTTTTCTCTATAACATTTTTTCAGAAAAACTTAATTTTCGAAGTTATAGTCTCTTAAATGGTCAAAAAAACTAAAAAAATTCTAAAATAACACTAAAAATCGAATTTTTTTAAAGGAATAAAAATCAGTCAATTGATTTTGACATATTCCCACCCTAAAATACTTGAAAAACATACTTGAACATAAAAAACTTGTAATTTCCAGAAAAATCACTCTCTATATATATTTTTTGTGCGCTTTTTTGATAAAAAATCAATTTTCCGACTCCATTATCTCCGACATCCTTGCATATGCGATTTCGCTACCAGAGACTTTTTTTCTCGGCTTTGCATCAGCTACAACTTTGCTGTTGACAACTTTTTGCCCAACCCAAAACTTTTCAAGCTATTTTTTAAAAACTGTCAAAAAACTAAATTTTTTACATTCTCATCACATGAGAAGGTATTAGTTTTGGTCGAATTTTGACTTTTGCTAATTTTATGAAATCTTTACGTTTTGAGGTGCCCTGAGTCCGAAAAACATGGTCCGGCGAGTGCGTCTGTCTGTGTGTCTGTCTGTCTGTCCGTCTGTCTGTCTGTCCGTCTGTAGACGGTCATATGTTGTTCCCACGATAACTCTTGAAAAACTTATCGAATCGTTTTTAAATTTAACACACTTAAAGTTGGTGTAAAAATGAAGGCTAAGTTCGTTAACCAGACATTTTCGTTGAAAACTACAAAAACTACGGTAGTTTCAAAATTTTAAAAAATCAATTTTTTCAAATTTCAGAATTTTTAACTTTATTTTATTTTAGATTAGAAAAATACAAACAACTTTTCTCTATAACATTTTTTCAGAAAAACTTAATTTTCGAAGTTATAGTCTCTTAAATGGTCAAAAAAACTAAAAAAATTCTAAAATAACACTAAAAATCGAATTTTTTTAAAGGAATAAAAATCAGTCAATTGATTTTGACATATTCCCACCCTAAAATACTTGAAAAACATACTTGAACATAAAAAACTTGTAATTTCCAGAAAAATCACTCTCTATATATATTTTTTGTGCGCTTTTTTGATAAAAAATCAATTTTCCGACTCCATTATCTCCGACATCCTTGCATATGCGATTTCGCTACCAGAGACTTTTTTTCTCGGCTTTGCATCAGCTACAACTTTGCTGTTGACAACTTTTTGCCCAACCCAAAACTTTTCAAGCTATTTTTTAAAAACTGTCAAAAAACTAAATTTTTTACATTCTCATCACATGAGAAGGTATTAGTTTTGGTCGAATTTTGACTTTTGCTAATTTTATGAAATCTTTACGTTTTGAGGTGCCCTGAGTCCGAAAAACATGGTCCGGCGAGTGCGTCTGTCTGTGTGTCTGTCTGTCTGTCCGTCTGTCTGTCTGTCCGTCTGTAGACGGTCATATGTTGTTCCCACGATAACTCTTGAAAAACTTATCGAATCGTTTTTTAAATTTAACACACTTAAAGTTGGTGTAAAAATGAAGGCTAAGTTCGTTAACCAGACATTTTCGTTGAAAACTACAAAAACTACGGTAGTTTCAAAATTTTAAAAAATCAATTTTTTCAAATTTCAGAATTTTTAACTTTATTTTATTTTAGATTAGAAAAATACAAACAACTTTTCTCTATAACATTTTTTCAGAAAAACTTAATTTTCGAAGTTATAGTCTCTTAAATGGTCAAAAAAACTAAAAAAATTCTAAAATAACACTAAAAATCGAATTTTTTTTAAAGGAATAAAAATCAGTCAATTGATTTTGACATATTCCCACCCTAAAATACTTGAAAAACATACTTGAACATAAAAAACTTGTAATTTCCAGAAAAATCACTCTCTATATATATTTTTTGTGCGCTTTTTTGATAAAAAATCAATTTTCCGACTCCATTATCTCCGACATCCTTGCATATGCGATTTCGCTACCAGAGACTTTTTTTCTCGGCTTTGCATCAGCTACAACTTTGCTGTTGACAACTTTTTGCCCAACCCAAAACTTTTCAAGCTATTTTTTAAAAACTGTCAAAAAACTAAATTTTTTACATTCTCATCACATGAGAAGGTATTAGTTTTGGTCGAATTTTGACTTTTGCTAATTTTATGAAATCTTTACGTTTTGAGGTGCCCTGAGTCCGAAAAACATGGTCCGGCGAGTGCGTCTGTCTGTGTGTCTGTCTGTCTGTCCGTCTGTCTGTCTGTCCGTCTGTAGACGGTCATATGTTGTTCCCACGATAACTCTTGAAAAACTTATCGAATCGTTTTTAAATTTAACACACTTAAAGTTGGTGTAAAAATGAAGGCTAAGTTCGTTAACCAGACATTTTCGTTGAAAACTACAAAAACTACGGTAGTTTCAAAATTTTAAAAAATCAATTTTTTCAAATTTCAGAATTTTTAACTTTATTTTATTTTAGATTAGAAAAATACAAACAACTTTTCTCTATAACATTTTTTCAGAAAAACTTAATTTTCGAAGTTATAGTCTCTTAAATGGTCAAAAAAACTAAAAAAATTCTAAAATAACACTAAAAATCGAATTTTTTTAAAGGAATAAAAATCAGTCAATTGATTTTGACATATTCCCACCCTAAAATACTTGAAAAACATACTTGAACATAAAAAACTTGTAATTTCCAGAAAAATCACTCTCTATATATATTTTTTGTGCGCTTTTTTGATAAAAAATCAATTTTCCGACTCCATTATCTCCGACATCCTTGCATATGCGATTTCGCTACCAGAGACTTTTTTTCTCGGCTTTGCATCAGCTACAACTTTGCTGTTGACAACTTTTTGCCCAACCCAAAACTTTTCAAGCTATTTTTTAAAAACTGTCAAAAAACTAAATTTTTTACATTCTCATCACATGAGAAGGTATTAGTTTTGGTCGAATTTTGACTTTTGCTAATTTTATGAAATCTTTACGTTTTGAGGTGCCCTGAGTCCGAAAAACATGGTCCGGCGAGTGCGTCTGTCTGTGTGTCTGTCTGTCTGTCCGTCTGTCTGTCTGTCCGTCTGTAGACGGTCATATGTTGTTCCCACGATAACTCTTGAAAAACTTATCGAATCGTTTTTAAATTTAACACACTTAAAGTTGGTGTAAAAATGAAGGCTAAGTTCGTTAACCAGACATTTTCGTTGAAAACTACAAAAACTACGGTAGTTTCAAAATTTTAAAAAATCAATTTTTTCAAATTTCAGAATTTTTAACTTTATTTTATTTTAGATTAGAAAAATACAAACAACTTTTCTCTATAACATTTTTTCAGAAAAACTTAATTTTCGAAGTTATAGTCTCTTAAATGGTCAAAAAAACTAAAAAAATTCTAAAATAACACTAAAAATCGAATTTTTTTAAAGGAATAAAAATCAGTCAATTGATTTTGACATATTCCCACCCTAAAATACTTGAAAAACATACTTGAACATAAAAAAACTTGTAATTTCCAGAAAAATCACTCTCTATATATATTTTTTGTGCGCTTTTTTGATAAAAAATCAATTTTCCGACTCCATTATCTCCGACATCCTTGCATATGCGATTTCGCTACCAGAGACTTTTTTTCTCGGCTTTGCATCAGCTACAACTTTGCTGTTGACAACTTTTTGCCCAACCCAAAACTTTTCAAGCTATTTTTTAAAAACTGTCAAAAAACTAAATTTTTTACATTCTCATCACATGAGAAGGTATTAGTTTTGGTCGAATTTTGACTTTTGCTAATTTTATGAAATCTTTACGTTTTGAGGTGCCCTGAGTCCGAAAAACATGGTCCGGCGAGTGCGTCTGTCTGTGTGTCTGTCTGTCTGTCCGTCTGTCTGTCTGTCCGTCTGTAGACGGTCATATGTTGTTCCCACGATAACTCTTGAAAAACTTATCGAATCGTTTTTAAATTTAACACACTTAAAGTTGGTGTAAAAATGAAGGCTAAGTTCGTTAACCAGACATTTTCGTTGAAAACTACAAAAACTACGGTAGTTTCAAAATTTTAAAAAATCAATTTTTTCAAATTTCAGAATTTTTAACTTTATTTTATTTTAGATTAGAAAAATACAAACAACTTTTCTCTATAACATTTTTTCAGAAAAACTTAATTTTCGAAGTTATAGTCTCTTAAATGGTCAAAAAAACTAAAAAAAATTCTAAAATAACACTAAAAATCGAATTTTTTTAAAGGAATAAAAATCAGTCAATTGATTTTGACATATTCCCACCCTAAAATACTTGAAAAACATACTTGAACATAAAAAACTTGTAATTTCCAGAAAAATCACTCTCTATATATATTTTTTGTGCGCTTTTTTGATAAAAAATCAATTTTCCGACTCCATTATCTCCGACATCCTTGCATATGCGATTTCGCTACCAGAGACTTTTTTTCTCGGCTTTGCATCAGCTACAACTTTGCTGTTGACAACTTTTTGCCCAACCCAAAACTTTTCAAGCTATTTTTTAAAAACTGTCAAAAAACTAAATTTTTTACATTCTCATCACATGAGAAGGTATTAGTTTTGGTCGAATTTTGACTTTTGCTAATTTTATGAAATCTTTACGTTTTGAGGTGCCCTGAGTCCGAAAAACATGGTCCGGCGAGTGCGTCTGTCTGTGTGTCTGTCTGTCTGTCCGTCTGTCTGTCTGTCCGTCTGTAGACGGTCATATGTTGTTCCCACGATAACTCTTGAAAAACTTATCGAATCGTTTTTAAATTTAACACACTTAAAGTTGGTGTAAAAATGAAGGCTAAGTTCGTTAACCAGACATTTTCGTTGAAAACTACAAAAACTACGGTAGTTTCAAAATTTTAAAAAATCAATTTTTTCAAATTTCAGAATTTTTAACTTTATTTTATTTTAGATTAGAAAAATACAAACAACTTTTCTCTATAACATTTTTTCAGAAAAACTTAATTTTCGAAGTTATAGTCTCTTAAATGGTCAAAAAAACTAAAAAAAATTCTAAAATAACACTAAAAATCGAATTTTTTTAAAGGAATAAAAATCAGTCAATTGATTTTGACATATTCCCACCCTAAAATACTTGAAAAACATACTTGAACATAAAAAACTTGTAATTTCCAGAAAAATCACTCTCTATATATATTTTTTGTGCGCTTTTTTGATAAAAAATCAATTTTCCGACTCCATTATCTCCGACATCCTTGCATATGCGATTTCGCTACCAGAGACTTTTTTTCTCGGCTTTGCATCAGCTACAACTTTGCTGTTGACAACTTTTTGCCCAACCCAAAAACTTTTCAAGCTATTTTTTAAAAACTGTCAAAAAACTAAATTTTTTACATTCTCATCACATGAGAAGGTATTAGTTTTGGTCGAATTTTGACTTTTGCTAATTTTATGAAATCTTTACGTTTTGAGGTGCCCTGAGTCCGAAAAACATGGTCCGGCGAGTGCGTCTGTCTGTGTGTCTGTCTGTCTGTCCGTCTGTCTGTCTGTCCGTCTGTAGACGGTCATATGTTGTTCCCACGATAACTCTTGAAAAACTTATCGAATCGTTTTTAAATTTAACACACTTAAAGTTGGTGTAAAAATGAAGGCTAAGTTCGTTAACCAGACATTTTCGTTGAAAACTACAAAAACTACGGTAGTTTCAAAATTTTAAAAAATCAATTTTTTCAAATTTCAGAATTTTTAACTTTATTTTATTTTAGATTAGAAAAATACAAACAACTTTTCTCTATAACATTTTTTCAGAAAAACTTAATTTTCGAAGTTATAGTCTCTTAAATGGTCAAAAAAACTAAAAAAATTCTAAAATAACACTAAAAATCGAATTTTTTTAAAGGAATAAAAATCAGTCAATTGATTTTGACATATTCCCACCCTAAAATACTTGAAAAACATACTTGAACATAAAAAACTTGTAATTTCCAGAAAAAATCACTCTCTATATATATTTTTTGTGCGCTTTTTTGATAAAAAATCAATTTTCCGACTCCATTATCTCCGACATCCTTGCATATGCGATTTCGCTACCAGAGACTTTTTTTCTCGGCTTTGCATCAGCTACAACTTTGCTGTTGACAACTTTTTGCCCAACCCAAAACTTTTCAAGCTATTTTTTAAAAACTGTCAAAAAACTAAATTTTTTACATTCTCATCACATGAGAAGGTATTAGTTTTGGTCGAATTTTGACTTTTGCTAATTTTATGAAATCTTTACGTTTTGAGGTGCCCTGAGTCCGAAAAACATGGTCCGGCGAGTGCGTCTGTCTGTGTGTCTGTCTGTCTGTCCGTCTGTCTGTCTGTCCGTCTGTAGACGGTCATATGTTGTTCCCACGATAACTCTTGAAAAACTTATCGAATCGTTTTTAAATTTAACACACTTAAAGTTGGTGTAAAAATGAAGGCTAAGTTCGTTAACCAGACATTTTCGTTGAAAACTACAAAAACTACGGTAGTTTCAAAATTTTAAAAAATCAATTTTTTCAAATTTCAGAATTTTTAACTTTATTTTATTTTAGATTAGAAAAATACAAACAACTTTTCTCTATAACATTTTTTTCAGAAAAACTTAATTTTCGAAGTTATAGTCTCTTAAATGGTCAAAAAAACTAAAAAAATTCTAAAATAACACTAAAAATCGAATTTTTTTAAAGGAATAAAAATCAGTCAATTGATTTTGACATATTCCCACCCTAAAATACTTGAAAAACATACTTGAACATAAAAAACTTGTAATTTCCAGAAAAATCACTCTCTATATATATTTTTTGTGCGCTTTTTTGATAAAAAATCAATTTTCCGACTCCATTATCTCCGACATCCTTGCATATGCGATTTCGCTACCAGAGACTTTTTTTCTCGGCTTTGCATCAGCTACAACTTTGCTGTTGACAACTTTTTGCCCAACCCAAAACTTTTCAAGCTATTTTTTAAAAACTGTCAAAAAACTAATTTTTTTACATTCTCATCACATGAGAAGGTATTAGTTTTGGTCGAATTTTGACTTTTGCTAATTTTATGAAATCTTTACGTTTTGAGGTGCCCTGAGTCCGAAAAACATGGTCCGGCGAGTGCGTCTGTCTGTGTGTCTGTCTGTCTGTCCGTCTGTCTGTCTGTCCGTCTGTAGACGGTCATATGTTGTTCCCACGATAACTCTTGAAAAACTTATCGAATCGTTTTTAAATTTAACACACTTAAAGTTGGTGTAAAAATGAAGGCTAAGTTCGTTAAACAGACATTTTCGTTGAAAACTACAAAAAACTACGGTAGTTTCAAAATTTTAAAAAATCAATTTTTTCAAATTTCAGAATTTTTAACTTTATTTTATTTTAGATTAGAAAAATACAAACAACTTTTCTCTATAACATTTTTTCAGAAAAACTTAATTTTCGAAGTTATAGTCTCTTAAATGGTCAAAAAAACTAAAAAAATTCTAAAATAACACTAAAAATCGAATTTTTTTAAAGGAATAAAAATCAGTCAATTGATTTTGACATATTCCCACCCTAAAATACTTGAAAAACATACTTGAACATAAAAAACTTGTAATTTCCAGAAAAATCACTCTCTATATATATTTTTTGTGCGCTTTTTTGATAAAAAATCAATTTTCCGACTCCATTATCTCCGACATCCTTGCATATGCGATTTCGCTACCAGAGACTTTTTTTCTCGGCTTTGCATCAGCTACAACTTTGCTGTTGACAACTTTTTGCCCAACCCAAAACTTTTCAAGCTATTTTTTAAAAACTGTCAAAAAACTAAATTTTTTACATTCTCATCACATGAGAAGGTATTAGTTTTGGTTCGAATTTTGACTTTTGCTAATTTTATGAAATCTTTACGTTTTGAGGTGCCCTGAGTCCGAAAAACATGGTCCGGCGAGTGCGTCTGTCTGTGTGTCTGTTCTGTCTGTCCGTCTGTCTGTCTGTCCGTCTGTAGACGGTCATATGTTGTTCCCACGATAACTCTTGAAAAAACTTATCGAATCGTTTTTAAATTTAACACACTTAAAGTTGGTGTGTTAAAAATGAAGGCTAAGTTCGTTAACCAGACATTTTCGTTGAAAACTACAAAAACTACGGTAGTTTCAAAATTTTAAAAAAATCAATTTTTTCAAATTTCAGAATTTTTAACTTTATTTTATTTTAGATTAGAAAAATACAAACAACTTTTCTCTATAACATTTTTTCAGAAAAACTTAATTTTCGAAGTTATAGTCTCTTAAATGGTCAAAAAACTAAAAAAATTCTAAAATAACACTAAAATCGAATTTTTTTAAAGGAATAAAAATCAGTCAATTGATTTTGACATATTCCCACCCTAAAATACTTGAAAAACATACTTGAACATAAAAAAACTTGTAATTTCCAGAAAAATCCACTCTCTATATATATTTTTTGTGCGCTTTTTTGATAAAAAATCAATTTTCCGACTCCATTATCTCCGACATCCTTGCATATGCGATTTCGCTACCAGAGACTTTTTTTCTCGGCTTTGCATCAGCTACAACTTTGCTGTTGACAACTTTTTGCCCAACCCAAAACTTTTCAAGCTATTTTTTAAAAACTGTCCAAAAAACTAAAATTTTTTACATTCTCAATCACATGAGAAGGTATTAGTTTTGGTCGAATTTTGACTTTTGCTAATTTTATGAAATCTTTACGTTTTGAGGTGCCCTGAGTCGAAAAACATGGTCCGGCGAGTGCGTCTGTCTGTGTTGTCTGTCTGTCTGTCCGTCTGTCTGTCTGTCCGTCTGTAGACGGTCATATGTTGGTTCCCACGATAACTCTTGAAAAACTTTATCGAATCGTTTTTAAATTTAACACACTTAAAGTTGGTGTAAAAATGAAGGCTAAGTTCGTTAACCAGACATTTTCGTTGAAAAACTACAAAAAAACTACGGTAGTTTCAAAATTTTAAAAAATCAATTATTTTCAAATTTCAGAATTTTTAACTTTATTTTATTTTAGATTAGAAAAATACAAACAACTTTTCTCTATAACATTTTTTTTCAGAAAAACTAATTTTCGAAGTTATAGTCTCTTAAATGGTCAAAAAAAACTAAAAAAATTCTAAAATAACACTAAAAATCGAATTTTTTTAAAGGAATAAAAATCAGTCCAATTGATTTTTGACATATTCCCACCCTAAAATACTTGGGAAAAACATACTTGAACATAAAAAACTTGTAATTTTCCAGAAAAATCACTCTCTATATATATTTTTTGTGCGCTTTTTTGATAAAAAATCAATTTTCCGACTCCATTATCTCCGACATCCTAGCATATGCGATTTCGCTACCAGAGACTTTTTTTCTCGGCTTTGCATCAGCTACAACTTTGCTGTTGACAACTTTTTGCCCAACCCAAAACTTTTCAAGCTATTTTTTAAAAACTGTCAAAAAACTAAATTTTTTACATTCTCATCACATGAGAAGGTATTAGTTTTGGTCGAATTTTGACTTTTGCTAATTTTATGAAATCTTTACGTTTTGAGGTGCCCTGAGTCCGAAAAACATGGTCCGGCGAGTGCGTCTGTCTGTGTGTCTGTCTGTCTGTCCGTTCTGTCTGTCTGTCCGTCTGTAGACGGTCATATGTTGTTCCCACGATAACTCTTTGAAAAAATTATCGAATCGTTTTTAAATTTAACACACTTAAAGTTGGTGTAAAAATGAAGGCTAAGTTCGTTAACAGACTTTTTCGTTGAAAACTACAAAAACTTCGGTAGTTTCAAAATTTTAAAAAATCAATTTTTTCAAATTTCAGAATTTTTAACTTTATTTTATTTTAGATTAGAAAAATACAAACAACTTTTCTCTATAACATTTTTTCAGAAAAAACTTAATTTTCGAAGTTATAGTCTCTTAAATGGTCAAAAAAACTAAAAAAAATTCTAAAATAACACTAAAATCGAATTTTTTTAAAGGAATAAAAATCAGTCAATTGATTTTGACATATTCCCACCCTAAAATACTTGAAAAAACATACTTGAACATAAAAAAAATTGTAATTTCCAGAAAAATCACTCTCTATATATATTTTTTGTGCGCTTTTTTGATAAAAAATCAATTTTCCGGACTCCATTATCTCCGACATCCTTGCATATGCGATTTCGCGACCAGAGACTTTTTTTCTCGGCTTTGCATCAGCTACAACTTTGCTGTTGACAACTTTTTGCCAACCCAAAACTTTTCAAGCTATTTTTTAAAAACTGTCAAAAAAACTAAATTTTTTACATTCCTCAACCATCACATGGAGTAGGATATTAAGTTTTTTTGGGTCGAGAATTTTAGGACCCTATTTTGGCTAATTTTTTAATGAAAAATCTTTCACGTTTTGAGTGGTGCGCCTGAGTCCCCGAACAAAAACCATGGGTCCTGGCGAGTGGGCGTCCCCTCTGTCCCCCCCTGTGTGTCCCTGGTCTGTCTGGTCCCCGTCCCCTGGTTCTGTCTTGTTTCCCCCCGTCCTGTAAGAACGGGTCAATAAGTTATGTTGTTCCCCACGATAAACTCCGTTGAAAAACTTATCGAATCGTTTTTTAAATTTTTAACAAACAACACTTAAAGGTTGGTGGTAAAAAATGAAGGCTTAATGTTCGTTAACCAGAAACATATTCGTTTTGGAAAAACTAAACAAAAAACTCACGGTTAGTTTTATTGTTTCCCAAAAATTTATTAAAAAAAGATCAAATATTTTTTTCCCAAATTTCCCCAGAAATTTTTTAACCATTTAAATTTTTGATTTTTATAGATAAATAGAAAAATACAAAACAAACTTTTTCTCCTTATAAACATTTTTTTCAAGAAAAAACGTTAAATTTTTTTCTCCGAAGTTAATAGTCCCCCTTCTTAAATGGTCCAAAAAAAAAAAAAAACTAAAAAAATAAATAATTCTAAAAAATTAACCACTAAAAAATTCGAAAATTCTATTTAAAGGAAATTATAAAATCAGTCAAATTGATTTTTGAAATATTCCCACCCCTAAAATACTTTGGAAAATAACATACTTGAACATAAAATACTTGTAATTTCCAGACAAATCACTCTCTATATATATTTGCTTTGTGCGCCCCCTTTTTTTGATAAAAAATCAATTTTCCGACCTCCATTATCTCCGAACATCCTTGCATATGCGGATTCGGCTACCAGAGACTTTTTTTCTCGGCTTTGCATCTCGGCTACATACTTTTGCTGTTTGACATACTTTTTGGCCCAACCCAAAAACTTTTCAAGACTATTTTTTAGAAAACTGTCAAAAAAACTAAAGTTTTTTACATTCTCATCATCACAATGAGAAGGTATTGTAGTTTTGGTTCGAATTTTGACTTTTGCTAATTTTATGAAATCTTTTACGTTTTGTGGGTGACCCTGATGTCCGAAAACCATGGTCCGGCGTGTGCGTCTTGTCTGTGTGTCTGTCTGTCTTCTGTCCTGTCAGTATGTCTGTCTGTCCGTCTGTAGACGGTCATTATGTTGTTTCCCACGATAATCCTTGAAAAAATTTATGGAATCCGTTTTTAAAATTTAACACACTTAAAGTTGGTGTGTTAAAAATGAAGTCTAAGTTCAGTTAAACCAGACATTTTCGTTGAAGAACTACAAAAACTACGGTAGTTTCAATATTTTAAAAATCTATTTTTTCATAATTCCAGAATTTTGTACACTTTATTTTATTTTAGATTAGAAAATCCAATACAAACAACTTTTCTCTATAACATTTTTTCAGAAAAACTTAATTTTCGAAGTTATAGTCTCTTAAATGGTCATAAAAAAAAAACCTAAAAAAAAATTCGTAATATAAACACTTAAAAAATCGAACTTTTTTTAAAGGTAATATAAATCAGTCAATTGATTTTGACATATTCCCACCTATAAATACTTGAAAAAACATACTTGTGAAACATAAAAAACTTGTAATTTACAGAATAATTCACTCTCTATATGATTTTTTTTGTGCGCTTTTTTTGATAAAAAATTCAATTTTCCGACTCCATTATCTCCGACATCCTTGCATATGCGATTTCGCTACCATGAGACTTTTTTTTCTCGGCTTTGCTTTCAGCTACAACTTTGCTGTTGACAACTTTTTGCCCCAACCCTAAAAACATTTTAAAGACTATTTTTTAAAAGACTGTCAAAAAAAAAACTAAATTCTTTTACATTCTCATTACATGAGCAAGGTTTTAGTTTTGGTCGAATTTTGAGCTTTTGCTAATTTTATGAAATACTTAACGTTTTTGAGGGGTTGCCCTGAGTCCCCCGAAAAACATGGTTCGGCGAGTGCGTCTGGTCTGTGTGTCTGTCTGTCTGTCAGTCTGTCCTTGTCTGTCCGTCTGTAGACGGTCAT